>CM061136.1:162435738-163089239 GCA_030789695.1 Scilla litardierei
GATATATATCGTATTTCAAAATCATTAAATTTAATGGCCAATTAAAATTGTCAGCATCAAAATTAAATTTTTAACAAATCAAATTATGAAATTAACAGTATAATTTAAAAAAATACGTACCCGGATGTATCGCCCAGTGGGATCAATCTCAACGTACTCCACATCTGAAGCAGTGTCCACTCCACCACCACCATCAAACCGAAACCCGTTCATCATCGGATCCATTTATTCAAGACCCGAAACCCAACAGGCCAGGTGAATTTATTTTTTTTCTTTTTACAATTCAAAAAAAAAGCAAAATTCAGAAAGTTTGTAAGGAGGCGCCGGAGGAGAGAACTTTCCCTCTTAGAAGGCCGACGAGATTCGGATGCGGATCCGAATCCGATAACAGCAGCCTTCGGAGAACGATTCAGATGCCGCGGAGAAAGAATCGAATGCCTCCGATCGCATGCGGATCCGGCATCCGACAACCGATTTCAGGCCCGCATCCATCATCAGATTAGCCACCCCCGATCTGCCGATCCGATCTTCTTCCCGCCACCGGCTCCTCATTCTCCCGCCAAATCCAAGCCCTCGATCAAAAAATTCTCCATTAAAAGCCCCGATCGATCGTCGAATTCGTGCGAGAAATCCAAAACGGGGGAAACCTTAGAGCTCGGGATGATTAGAACCCCGAGCCCTAAAGACCGAAGAGATGTGTCATGAGATCGGAGATTATATTAGAATCTTCAAATTAAAAGAGAAAAAAAGAAAGAACGAGCGGATCGATTTCAATTGGGAATCAAAAACCCTAACCCTATTAGAGAGCGGACGCGAGAGAGAAGGGAAAATCGAACAGGTGTTCGGCGAGCGGATGAGAAGAGGAATAAAATAAAATAAAACAAAACACGGACCTGTTTTCCTTTTCTGTGTAAAGGGACCAGAGAATGGGACTGGATTTTGGGACAAATTTAAAATGGGAGCGGGTGTTGTTTTGGGGGTGATATGATTTTGGTTAATATTTGAAAGGATATCTTTTTTGGGTAAAAAAGGGGTTGGAATTAAAATGATGGGGACAGGTTGGAGAAAATGAATCTAAAGTACTATTTTAGGTACATGGGATTGTGGCCGCCGAAACTTTAAGAAGCTGCCAAATTAGACAAATTTGTTTGTTTTTTTCATGTTATTTTCGTTTCTCGACCTAGCATAGTCCAGTGGTGGGGGTGCCAAACCCGACTTATACACGAGCCGGTTTGCTGCATTCAGATAGATGTGTAACCAGTTTCTGGTGGAACACAGTTCAACAACTTGGATAAAATATGGTGCGGGTGTAGAATACTTATCCGAATCGATCCAGATCCAACATTCTTGATTTATTACCCGAATTTTTATGGTGTTTATGTTTAAAATCCGTCTAAAATGGTTCCCGTATTAAACGGTTGTCCATTTGAATTATTCGGAAAAATACGTGCTTTTTAGAGGTTGACGAACAAAACGTGTTTTATTCCCGTATTGCGTATTTTATGCATTTTAAACGCATTTTAGGGGCATTTTTAAATCATTTTGAATTATGATTTAATGATCATACTTTGGTTTAGTGCATGCTACATTGAATATAGTAGCATCATCATGTCATTTTGGTTTAAACTATGAATAAAATTTAAATCATGAATATAGAACTTATTTTACTCTTATTTCATATTGATATTGTTGATTTTTAAGTTCATTTGGATGAATGATATCTTGACAATATTCGTATTTTTAGTCGCGTTTTTTATATTGATTAACGAATTAAACACAATTTTGCTTTTTGCTAAACCAAGATACTAAAACATGACCTAAAAAGTGGCATGTAACACTAGTACTTTTACGATCTGATTTGCAACCAGCAAAGTCTGCATCACTATGCGATAATAAATCAAATGTGCTTGACTTGGGATAAAATAAACCAAAATCAGAAGTGTGCTTAACATATCTAATAATCCTTTTTACGGCAGTTAAATGTGAAACTTTAGGATCTGCCTGAAAGCGTGCACATAAACATACTGAAAACATAATATCTGGTCTACTAGCAGTTAAATAAAGTAGAGAGCCAATCATACCTCTGTAAAGACGTTGATCAACACTCTTACCATTTAAATCTTTGTCGAGAGAAGTAGATATACTCATTGGAGTACGTTTTTCTGCAGAACTTTCTAAACCAAAACACTTGATGAGTTCCTTAGAATACTTGCTTTGGTGAATGAAAATCCCTTCCTTCAATTGTTTGATTTGAAGACCGAGAAAGTAATTGAGTTCACCCATGTGACTCATCTCAAATTCTTTCTGCATAATCTTAGAAAAATCTTGACAAAGAGATTCATTAGTAGAACCAAAAATAATATCATCAACGTATATTTGAATAATGATTATGTCAGATTTAATGTTCTTAATAAATAACGTGGAATCTATTTTACCAATAGAATAACCAGAATTTAAAAGATTGTTTTTAAGTCTTTCATACCAAGCACGGGGTGCTTGTTTGAGACCATATAAAGCTTTCTTTAATTTGAAAACATGGTTTTCTAAATTGTCATGAATAAAACCAGGAGGTTGTTCAACATAAACTTCCTCCTTGAGAAAACCATTTAAAAATCACTTTTGACATCCATTTGAAATAATTTAAAATCTTTAAAACATGCAAATGATAACAACATGCGAATAGACTCAAGACGTGCAACTGGTGCATAGGTTTCATCATAATCAATACATTCTTCTTGATTATAACCTTGTGCAACCAATCATGCCTTGTTTCTAATTACATGACCAGATTCATCCAATTTATTTTTGAATACCCACTTGGTACCAATAATTGAATGATCTGTTGGTCTGAGAACTAATTCTCAAACATCATTTCGTTGAAATTGATATAGTTCTTCCTGCATAGCAATAATCCATGAACTGTCTTCACATGCATCTTTGATGTTCTTTGGTTCAATGGTTGAAAGGAAAGCACAATGCGCCATTTGTTCAATTTGACGTCGAGTTCTAACTCCATCTGTAATATCTCCAATGATTAACTCCGATGGATGATTTGGAACTTGTGCAAATGCTTTAGGAAGATCTGTATTATCTGAAATAGACTCAACAGAGGGTTTAGTAGCATCAATTTCATCAAGATTAATATTATCTAAAGAATTATATAAATGTAACATATTCTCTTCATCATCAATGATGGGAGAATTAGATGAGGTGTTCTCATCAAATGTAATATGTAGTGATTCTTCAACTGTTGAAGTTCTTTTGTTATATACTCTGTAGGCTTTGCTACATGTTGAGTATCCAACAAAATACCTTCATCAGATTTTGAATCAAATTTATCAAGTGTATCTTTAGTATTAAGAATAAAACATTTACATCCAAACACGTTAAAATATGATACACGTGGAATGCGATTAAAGAATAATTCAAACAGGTTTTATTAAGCAATGACCTTATAAGAACTTTATTCATAATGTAACAAGCAGTTGCGACAGCTTCAGCCCAAAAATATTTTGGTAATTTACTATCATAAAGCATTGTTCTTGCACATTCTTGTAAAGTTCTATTTTTCCTTTCTACTACTCCATTCTGAGGAGGAGCACGAGGAAAAGAAAAATTGTGAGTAATGTCATTTTCATTACAAAAATTGGTAAAAGGTTCATTTTCAAATTCTCCTCCATGATCACTACGAATAGTGACAATGTTAGAGGATTTGATCTTTTGTATCTTTTTACAAAATATTGAAAATTCTTCAAACGCATCATTCTTGTTTTGTAAGAATATAATCCAAGTATATCTTGAATAATAATCAACAGTGACAAATGCATATCTACTCCTATTTAAAGAAGCTACTCTTAAAGGACCAAACAAATCTAAGTGTAAGAGTTCTAATGGTCTCTTTGTTGAGATAACATCCTTTGATTTAAAAGAAGACTTGTGCATTTTTCCTTGTTGACAAGCATCACAAAAATGTTTGTGTTTGAAAGAAATATTTAGTATTCCATTTACTAACTTGTGTTTTGAAATAGGTGCTATGTTTTTGAAATTAGTGTGTCCAAAACGTTTATGCCATAAAAGTGTATCATCTAATGTAATCATTAAACAATGATTATTAGTGGTAACAGACATGCATAAGATATAAAAGGATACCACGGAATAAGATAGATGACATATCAGAATCATAAATGATGCAATCATTTTGTTCAAAAACAATTTTGTAATTTTTATCGCATAACTGACTAATGGAAAGTAAATTATGTTTCAAACCGTCAACCAGGTGAACATTCTCAATGATAGGATGATTTGTATTGCAAACCATTCCAGTGCATATGATTTTGCCTTTCTTGTTGTCACCAAAGGTAACTGTGCCTCCATCTTTATATTTAATGGTTGAAAACAAGTTGACGTTTCCTGTCATATGTTTTGAACATCCACTATCCAAAATCCATCTTTCCTTTTTAGGTACCTGAAAGATAAAACATTAAACATTGGTTGAGGGTCCTTGTGATTAGATTTTTGGAAGCCAAACCGAAGTGGAATTTGACTTTTTAAGATAATCACTAGAATAAACAATAGAATGCATATAATGAGAGATATAACCATTTCTATCTTTTAAACAAGAATCCTTAGGAACCCATATACTAATTGTAGTAGGTTTTCTAGGAAATGTTTTTGAAATGTTAGTAACATTTCTTTGTGAAGAAGAAGTAGGAGTGTTTACTTTCTTCGTATATATGAATGCGTGATTCTTCTTTTGTGGTTTAACAAATGTAGTTTTTCCATAAGAAGAAGAAGTGTTACAGGACTTGGGTGCATCCTTATGAGAATATCCCAATCCTTGTCTATGATTTGATGGATATTGAATTTTTAGCAAATCATCGAGATTTGTCTTTTCTTTGTTAAATTTATTAACATTGAATGACATCTCGTCGTATTTCATCTTTAGTGATGAAATAATTTTATCCATTTCGAATATTTGTGTATGTAGTTCTAGATTCTTAGTTTTGAGAATATCATTCTCTTTACTAAGATCTAAATTTTGAGAAGATGTATTCTCATTATGTATGGAATTTGGTGTAGTGTTTTTAGAAGAAGATAATGATGGAAATTGAATTCCACCCCTAAGTAATTTTGATGATGAGCACACCAAATGAATGCTTAGTGTACTAACTACACTACACTTTAAGTATACAGATTTCGTGAAGCTCTACTAATACTCCAAGAAGCACGCATCAATACTCCACGACAAAGACGAACATGGCTAAACTCAAGTGATGAAGCTCAAGCTCAAACAAAACAAGAAGCTCAAAGAGAAGCTCATCTTCACTTCATCAAGTTGACTAAACTGCCGAAGACATGTTCAGAGTCTAGTGTGAGTGTGTCGTGTCTTTTAGGATATTTGTCAAAGCCATATCAAATAGACAACACACACACACAAATGAGTTCGAAACAATTTTTAACTATCTTCAAAAATAGTTTTTAAAGAGCTTTTCTAGTCACTTCATAATTCTCGTAGTGAAACTCCACGCACCCTGGAGTTAACTACTCTTTTGACTAGAACAACAGGAAAAACTCCTCTGGGAGTCGACTACCAAAAGTAGGGAGTCGACTACTTGTCAAGGACGAAAATTTCCTAGACTCCTCTGGGAGTCGACTACCTATAGAGGGAGTCGACTACCTGCTGGAAATTTTCAGACGTTTTGAATTTGAATTTTAAAATCTTTTGAGCAATTTACTCCGAAATTTTTGGGACAAAAGTCAAACGAAATTTGAAATTCAAATCTCAGTTTTTCCCTATAAATAGAGCTTAATTCTTTTGTGAAAAACATAAGATTGAAAAATCAAAATTCGTAAAAGCTCTCGTGAATTAAAGCTCTCCAATTTTTCTCTCTAGCCAATTTTAATTTCAGTTTTTGATCTTGCAATATTTTCCCAATTCTTTTGAAGATCATATTATTATTTTATTGGCTAAATTGTTTTTCAAAATCCTCTCTATTATTTCTCTTTAATTTTATTTGAAGGATTTTTGAAAAAGCTCTAGATCACAAAGAACTTATCTCGTATCTTTGTGTGATCTAGACTATCATTCTATTAAGCCACTACACAATTGTCTATCTTTTGATTGGCTATAGAATCGGGTGTATTTTCAATCTCTATCATTTATTGTAGAGTATTGAACAAATCTCTCATTGTGTTAATTGTTGGAACACTAGACAAGTCTAGTTGTTGCCAGTTGGAAAGTCCTCGGTTTGTGAGGCAAGGATAAACCCTAGACAAGTCTAGGTGTTGCGTTCGGAAATCCTGGTCAAGGCTAGGTCGTTGGAAATCCTAACAAGTGAAGTTAGGTGCTTGTATTTGCCAAGGCAGATAGTGGAAATCTCATACCGGATTGGTCGGGGACTGGACGTACCCGGGTTGCGGGGAACCAGGATAAAATCCTTTTGTTTGCGCTTGTTGATCTGTGTTTGATTATCTTTTCATTCATATCTTCTATTTACAGCAAAGATCAATTTTATCTATATACGCTGAAATTCATATTTATAATCTTATTTGTCCTAACATATTCTCTGGGAGTCGACTACTGCTCATAAGGAGTCGACTACCTGCTGTGAAATTTCGCTGTGCATTTTTAATTATATTGTTGATTAAGAACCAAGCGTAGATCACTCTACTTGGTTTCTTAGGCAACGTTAGAAGGAATTTATTTGTGTTAATATCGTTGAGCGAAAAAGTTTTAGTATTTGATCAACACTATTCAACCCCCCCTTCTAGTGTTGCTTGCCATCCACAGGATCCAACATTTGGTATCAGAGCAAGGTTACAATAGTGATGGCGTCAACATCATTTCACTCCGAAGGACTGAACACCATGCGACCACCTCTATTCAACGGAACCAACTACGCCAGCTGGAAGATCCGAATGAAGACTCATCTAGAGTCATTGGACATTGAAGCATGGACTATCACCAAAGTCCCGTACATCGCACCCACCGACGTTGAGTTTGGAAAATGGTCTATCGATGACAAGAAGAGAGCTAATCTCAATGCAAAAGCAATGAATGCCTTGTTTTGCGCTGTTACAGGAAATGAGTTCAATCGAGTTTCCCAATGTGAGACAGCACATCAAATTTGGCACACTCTTCAGGTAAGTCACGAAGGTACAGAAAAGGTAAAAGAATCTCGTATAAATGTATTACATTCAAAATTCGAAACTTTTAAAATGGAAGAAGGAGAGAGTATCACCGATGTGAATACTCGTTTTACTAACATTACAAATGAGCTTGCAGGACTAGGAAAGAAACTTTCCGAGTATGAACAGGTAATGAAGATACTAAGATCACTCCGACCCGAATGGAAGGGAAAGACCACGGCCATTCGAGAAGCTCACAATGTAAAGGACCTCACCATCGAAGAACTGATGGGAAATCTCATGGCATATGAGATCGAGCTTGAAGAAGACAAGAAAATCGAAGAAAAACCAAAGAAGAAAAATCTTGCATTCAAAGCTCAAGAAGAAGACTCCGACTACACGGACAAAGAAGATCACATCGCGTTCATTTCAAAGAACTTTAAAGAGTTCATCACAAGTAAGTATGGAAAACGATCTTTTAGACCCACTAACGGTATTATTTGTTTTGGTTGCAATAAACCAGGGCATGTCAAGAGAGATTGTCCATTGGAAAGAAACAACCGTGATTCCAGAGATCGTGGGAAGAACAAAGAGAATAATGAAAGACGAACCAATACAAGAAACAAGTTTCGACGACCAAAGAAAGAAGCCTATGCAGCCTTCGATCAGAGCGACGATTCTTCATCCGACGAATCCTCAGACGAAGATAATGATGAAAGAAGAGAGACGGCACATATGTGTTTCATGGCATCTACATCCTCCAAGGTAAGCTCGCATCATGATTCATCTAGCGACAATGAGTCATCGTCAAGCGATGATGAAGACTTGGACTATAGGGGAGCATATAAAGAGCTATGCAAAATGCATGAAAAGCTCATTAAAGAACATAGAAAAACACTTAGAATTGCTAAAAGAGAGACTAAGGAAAAAGAAGAAGTCATTAAAGAAAATAGTCTTCTTAAAGAGAAAAATGATTTTTTACAAAAGGATATTTTGCTAGTAAATGAAAAGGTTGAAAGTATGAATAATCTTCTCGTATCCGTCAAAGATAAATACGACGCTACGATGAAAATTATTGAGAATTTCAATAAAGGAAAAGGGAAGCTAGATAATATAATAGATAATCAAAAAGCTTCATCTAGCAAAACCGGACTTGGCTATGATTCACATCATACCAAGAAACGGGTTAAGCACACTAGGATGCATCATGCTAACGATAATGTTTTAAGCATCTGGGTACCAAAGAGATTATCTGATCAGCAAAAAGAAAGGTACGCTACTAACTTTGTTCAACAGATTCACTGTAACAAAAATTATAAATACATTGTTCATGAAGGAACTAAACCATATTGGGTTTGGTTTCCTAAAGACTAACTCCTCGGACTCAAAACCAAAGAGTACCATAAAACGCTTATCTTTCAGGTGCTCTAAAAAGGAGGAAAACAATGAAGAAAATTCAGGAAGTCAAACAGCTGAAACGGAACAAATGTTTTTTTTATATATTTATATAATTATTTAAATGAGTTGAAATAAGTTAAATCTGTATGTATGATTGTGTTTTATTGCTTAAAATATTTTTGTTAAAAGAGCTCGTTCAACCTGGACCAAACCTTCTCCGGGATGAGAAAACGACTCAACCCAGCAGGGAGTCGACTACCTACAGGAGGGAGTCGACTACCAGTGCGTAAAATTCTGGGTTGCCTCTTTTTTGACTATCTCCTATTGGGTTCTATTTGAGTGAATGGGTCAAGATCCGTTAAGATAACTTACCCACTAATACCTAAAACACATCCTAGCCACCCAAATCTAGATCTAATGGCTCTTACTTCTCCTCATCTCTTCACCTCTTCAAACAAAACTCCAAGAAAACCCTAGAGGTAGCCGACTACCTCCTTTTCCCCTCTCCTCTCTTGGGTTTTCATCTTGGAGCTTGGACTTTTGGAGCATTTGTTTTATCTTCCTTCAAATTTACCCAAGGTAAAAATTTTTTTTACTTCCATGAACTTTATTATTTCATTTCTCTTGGTTATCTAGTAGTGTAAAAATATATTTTTGTTGTTTTACTCTATCTAGATGTCTTTCAAAGGAGCTTTCCCTAAGAAGAGAAAAATTGCTACTGCTAATGTTGATTCTGAGAAAGAAATCATCCTACCCTATCTCTTCAAATCAACTACCTATGAACATTTTGTTAAAGTGTCTAAGAAACCAATCTTGCATGAAAGATTTGTCAAACTTAATGATGTTATCAATTACGGTATTGACAGTCTGCTAGATTTCCAAAACTTAGCAAATTTGTTCTCCTCTGAAAATGTGTATCTGTGTTATCCTAGGCTTGTTCATCTCTTTTATGCAAACATGGATTATGATCTCGTGAAAAGTCGTTTCATTACTAAGGTTCTGGATACCAAAGTTGCAATAACTGTAAAATCCCTAGGTGAAGCCCTAGGAATCCCATACTCTGGTATGATCCTTGACAAAATTGAGATGACTGACGAGAATACCCTAGAGAGAATGTATCTGCCTGGTAAACACTTTCAGACTAAACTTCCTTGTAGCCATCTTCGCTATCCGGCGAGAATCTCAGCTAATATTCTGTCGTATAACATAACTCAAAAATCTGGGAGTCATGCTATCCTTTCTGAAAAACAAGCCAAATGCATCTATGCCATTCTTGGTAACATTCGTGTGAATTGGGCTAAAGTCATTATGGATTCCATCATACTTTCAGCTTCATCTGACAGACCTTCCTCCACTCTTTCTCATGGGCACTATCTGACCATTCTATTCATTAGCTTTAACGTGCCTTTGGATCATGAAACAACCATTCTAGAACATGCCCGTGTCTTTGATGTTCATGCTCTTGGGAGAATGAATCTCCATCATGACCTTGATGAGAATGTCCCTGAAGAGCAAATCGCTACCGAAGGAGGATCATCATCCTCAAGGCGAGGTAAGAAGGTTGTTATTTCAGATTCAGATGAAGAAAGTGAAGAAGAAGAAAAAGAAAGCGGCGAGGAAGAAGAAGAAGTTCCTGCTTACATCCTTGAACTTCAGGAGATGCTCCTGAAAAAGATTGGAAAATTGAAGATCTCACAGGAGAAAGGATTTGAAGATCTCAATCAAAAGGTGGACGACCTCAAGGAGATCGTTGTGAAAAGCAACAAGATGACTGAGGAGACGCTTGTTATGATCCTTGAAGAGATCAAGGAACTGAAAAAGAACAGCGGTCATCCTTAGCCTCATGAAATTCTCTTTCAAAACAATGGTTCTCTTTTCAAAAACAATGTTCTTTTAAACCATGGTTTGTAATAACTCTTATTGTGTGATGCTAGCTACTATGAAGTTATCTACTATGCCAAACTTAGTTGTTCTATGAACTAACATCTCCATTGCAGGCATATGGAATTGAATTCCTCTTATTTTTAATGATCCGTAGAAATTACTATTTTATTTTTTGTTGATGACAAGGGGGAGAAAAATATATAATGCAAAAATGTGAATTGTATTTCTAATAGCTTCGATGCAGGGGGAGAACCGCATCAAAGCAGGGGGAGTAAGTATACTTGAAATATTATTCATATTCATGTCTTGCTTCAAATTTTTGCATTTGGGTGTCATCATCAAGAAGGGGGAGAGTGATGGAAATTGAATTCCACCCCTAAGTAATTTTGATGATGAGCACACCAAATGAATGCTTAGTGTACTAACTACACTACACTTTAAGTATACAGATTTCGTGAAGCTCTACTAATACTCCAAGAAGCACGCATCAATACTCCACGAGAAAGACGAACATGGCTAAACTCAAGTGATGAAGCTCAAGCTCAAACAAAACAAGAAGCTCAAAGAGAAGCTCATCTTCACTTCATCAAGTTGACTAAACTGCCGAAGACATGTTCAGAGTCTAGTGTGAGTGTGTCGTGTCTTTTAGGATATTTGTCAAAGCCATATCAAATAGACAACACACACACACAAATGAGTTCGAAACAATTTTTAACTATCTTCAAAAATAGTTTTTAAAGAGCTTTTCTAGTCACTTCATAATTCTCGTAGTGAAACTCCACGCACCCTGGAGTTAACTACTCTTTTGACTAGAACAACAGGAAAAACTCCTCTGGGAGTCGACTACCAAAAGTAGGGAGTCGACTACTTGTCAGGGACGAAAATTTCCTAGACTCCTCTGGGAGTCGACTACCTATAGAGGGAGTCGACTACCTGCTGGAAATTTTCAGACGTTTTGAATTTGAATTTTAAAATCTTTTGAGCAATTTACTCCGAAATTTTTGGGACAAAAGTCAAACGAAATTTGAAATTCAAATCTCAGTTTTTCCCTATAAATAGAGCTTAATTCTTTTGTGAAAAACATAAGATTGAAAAATCAAAATTCGTAAAAGCTCTCGTGAATCAAAGCTCTCCAATTTTTCTCTCTAGCCAATTTTAATTTCAGTTTTTGATCTTGCAATATTTTCCCAATTCTTTTGAAGATCATATTATTATTTTATTGGATAAATTGTTTTTCAAAATCCTCTCTATTATTTCTCTTTAATTTTATTTGAAGGATTTTTGAAAAAGCTCTAGATCACAAAGAACTTATCTCGTATCTTTGTGTGATCTAGACTATCATTCTATTAAGCCACTACACAATTGTCTTTCTTTTGATTGGCTATAGAATCGGGTGTATTTTCAATCTCTATCATTTATTGTAGAGTATTGAACAAATCTCTCATTGTGTTAATTGTTGGAACACTAGACAAGTCTAGTTGTTGCCAGTTGGAAAGTCCTCGGTTTGTGAGGCAAGGATAAACCCTAGACAAGTCTAGGTGTTGCGTTCGGAAATCCTGGTCAAGGCTAGGTCGTTGGAAATCCTAACAAGTGAAGTTAGGTGCTTGTATTTGCCAAGGCAGATAGTGGAAATCTCGTACCGGATTGGTCGGGGACTGGACGTACCCGGGTTGCGGGGAACCAAGATAAAATCCTTTTGTTTGCGCTTGTTGATCTGTGTTTGATTATCTTTTCATTCATATCTTCTATTTACAGCAAAGATCAATTTTATCTATATACGCTGAAATTCATATTTATAATCTTATTTGTCCTAACATATTCTCTGGGAGTCGACTACTGCTCATAAGGAGTCGACTACCTGCTGTGAAATTTCGCTGTGCATTTTTAATTATATTGTTGATTAAGAACCAAGCGTAGATCACTCTACTTGGTTTCTTAGGCAACGTTAGAAGGAATTTATTTGTGTTAATATCGTTGAGCGAAAAAGTTTTAGTATTTGATCAACACTATTCAACCCCCTTCTAGTGTTGCTTGCCATCCACAGGATCCAACAGATAATTCTTGATATTTAATAAGGAGATCGTCATTATTCTGTTTCAAAGATTTATGTTGACCATTCAACTTTTTGAAACGAGAATAGAGATCTTTCAATGCTTCTAATAATTCTTCATTATTAAAGGAACTTACATCTTCTTCATTATCTTGTGCCATAAAGCACATATTAGCACTTTCAACATGGTCATCTTCATCATCTGAAGATTCATCCCATGTTGCTACAAATACTTTCTTCATCTTGTCAAACTTCCTTTCCCTTCTGGATTGATCATTGTTGTTGGAAGTTTTAAATTTGGCCTTAAGAAGCGGACAATCTTTCTTCATATGTCCTGGCTTATTACAATTGAAACAAAGAGAAGAATCAGTATTTTTAGATTTATTATTATACTTACCTTTTTGAAAGAACTTTCTGAAGTTTTTGGCAAAGAATGTCATGCCATCATCTGAATCTTCATTATCTGATGTTTTGTTAAAGGCGAGTACTTTCTTCTTTTGATCTGATTCCTCTTTTGCATCTTGTAATGTGACTTCATGTGCCATTAAGTTACCAATTAGATCTTCCATGGATAATGTGGAAAGATCATTGGCTTCCTCAATAGTAGTGATCTTTGGACGCCATTCTGGGGAGAGTACCTTAAGAATCTTGCGTACCTGATCAAGAGAAGAGTAAACTTTTCCAAGAGCATTAAGAGAATTAATAATGTTAGTGAACCTGGTGTTCATTTCTCCAATCGTCTCTTTGTCTTGCATCTTGAACAACTCATATTTATGAACCAAAGAGGCAATCTTGGTTTCCTTCACTTTATTGGTTCCTTCACGAGTCACCTCGAGTATGTGACAAATCTCCTTTGCACTTTTGGCCTGGGATACTCGATTAAACTCATGTTTATCCATGGCACAGAATAAAGCATTCATGGCCTTTGAGTTGTTGGTTTTTGCAGATTTGTCGTTGGCGGTCTAATCAGCAACATGTGTTGTTGGCTTTGTGTATCCTGTCTCTACGATGTCCCAAATCTCATAATGCATACTTTGGAGATGAATCTCCATTCGTATTTTCCAATATGAGTAATTAGAACCATCAAATAGAGGAGGACGAACTTGAGAGTGACCTTCAGGATGCTGATTGTAGTTGTGTGGAACGACGTTCATGTTTGATGCTGAGGAATTTGCTACCATCTTAGCCTCGCTCTGATACCAAATGTAATTTTAGCCTGTATGGATTAATACACTAGAGGGGGTGTGAATAGTGTATATAATAAAATATGTTGCAAATAAAACGTTACTGATATTTGCAAAGATGGCACAGAAATATAATAACAAGTACTGAAAAATAAATCAATCGCAAACACAGAGATTTATTCTGGTTCGGATCCTTGTGATCCTATTCCAGTCCTCTACTCCCAGTAGAGATTTTCAATCCACTATAATCACTTACCCCGCAAGCACAAACTTACAAAAATGGCGACACTCCTCGTGTCCCAAACTTTGTACAATCTCTAAACAGAGATTCAAACCTGTTAAATAATGAAATAGAAAAACACATATAGCCTTGTTATAAATTTCAGAGAATGAATTCAAGGATGGTGTTTAGAAGATGAACTTCAAGATGTAAAAGATGTGTAATGAAGAGCAACACTTGAAGTTCTCTGGTTCATAAAAGAAGAGAGAGATCAATTGATTTCTTCTTGCAATTATGAACACAAACAACTTTCCAAAATGATGTTGAAAATCCAAGTTCTTCCGTTCTTAAACGAAGAAAGAAATCTAATGATTTCTTCTTACAAATAAGAAAAGAACAACTAATGGCCTAAAGCTTTAGAAAATAAAAGACTTGATTTCAACAAATAAGAGAGTAAAGAAGAGGAAAGTGAGTGAAGAGAAAGAGATGGTCTACCCCTCTATTTATAGTGTTTAGGGACGGTTGGGAACTGTAGTTAACGTTGGAAAACGGGCAAGAACCGTCCCTGAAAATTTGGCATCAAAACGGCTAGTTTTGAAATTGGTCGACCAAAAGGACAAATTGGTCGACCAAAATTTAGAGAGAGAATTTTGACCGTTGGAAGACATTTCTAGAATCTACACGGTTATGGGAGTTTGCATATGTAATCCCATAGTCAAATTCGAAGGTTTAAAATTGGTCGACCAAAATGGGGTTATTGGTTGCCAATTTTCAAAGTTGCGAATTTTCGAAATTGGGAAGTGTAGATCTCTGAGTAATGGAACCTAGATGACTAAGACATATTATCACAAGGCTTTGTGACTTTAATAAAGTAAATTTTACATTGATTACATAAAGCTGTAGATAGGACTGCATCTGCAACTGAATCTGAGAAACTTCTTTGCAGGGGATCCTTATCAAGTGATTATATATCCAAGTCATGGATTAGATGCCTTTGTCTTTTCAGCTTCATGAATGATATATCCGTTTGAATACGCATGAAGATATCTGATTGTGAGCATTGATTTGTATCTGCATACATAGAGTTAGTAGCACTGAATGTGTTTGTCATATCAAAACCATATGGGAATAGAAATATGGAATTATGAAATTCCAACATCGACTGTCTTGCAAATTGGGATGAAGCCCAGAAAATACAAGATGCTCACAGTCGACTGTCGACCAATTCACAGGCGACTGTAGAAACACATGCGACTGTAAATTGAAATCCGTCGACCGATGCGAAAAGCTCAAGACGAGTCAGTAAAAATGTTGACTTGAGCTGGGCATACCAGTCGGCTGTAGAAGGCTGACCAGTCGCCTGGATGTCATCCAATCGACTGTTGTGCCTTCATCAGTCGACTGTGGGAGAGCCAAAAACTCCAGTAAGAGTTTAAGGCATGGTGAACCTAATGGGATGAAATCTATGATAATACTAAGGCTCACTAAGATGGTTAAATGCATATGCATGAGAGTATGACCATCTATCAAGGCATTACAATGATCCTAGAATCAAAAAGAGAAATGCAAGTAATAGAAATTACATGGATTACATATTGCATCTCCTAGAGTTTAAGTCTTCAAGATCACGATACCTTGATGCTCCCCATCATCTCCAAGATTTGGCACTCCTTGATGAGCTTCCCTTCATCAAGCTCCAAGCTTTGTCATTGATCCTCTAGATGTCCATCCACCATCATGCTCCAAGCTTTGGCGTCATTAGATGATCTTCATGACTACATCCAAGCTTGAGCACACCATCACTCTTGGAGGTCTTTAAGATATCCCGTGTAATATCTTCCAAGTATTATGCTTTGTCTCATCAACATATAATCATAAAGATAAACTGAGACTAAAACATAAGATTGATTATCACACTAACATAATGTAATGATCATCATCAAAACAACGTTAGTCTTGAACCCAAGAACTATCACCTTCGTCCCTAGGCTGCAGTGATGGGCCTTTGTCCTTGGGCTGCAGTGATGGGCCGTGAGCAGTATAAATAAATTCCGAATAATTTTCTTATGGGCTGGGCTTGCGTAATTAATTGATTTGAGCTCCAAAAAATCTCCTAAATTCCCGATAAATCATTGATTCATCTCGAGATATTTTTGATGTTTTATGTCACATTTTCAGTAGTTATAAAATATAGTAAGATGCGCACATTTTATCATATTATTGATTTTGTTTCTTTTTTGCTTAGGTTCTTTATTGATTGTTTCTTTTTTGCTTGGGTTCTCCATTGATTGTGGCGTTTTCTTTTTCTTTTTTTTTGTTTCATATCCTTTTTAGCATGGGTTCCAATCCCATTGTTTTTCCAAAAACATTTCTTTCCGTTTTTCCTTCTTTAGGCCATATGACTACTGGTCATTTCCTTTTAAGTTATTTACCGGTGTAGCTGATGCGTTGATGGATCCAATCGAGTTAGGCCTGACCTCTCATGTACGGACCAATTACGTGCCCATTCCAAAAATCATGCGGCCCAGCTCCACCTACAGGTCATCCTGTAACGACCCGCTTCCCGGGCCCGTTACTTTTTGGTATTTGCGCAGGTCCTACAGTTAACCAGTGAAAACAAAATAGCCACGATGCAGGGATGTACAAAAATACCCAAATAGTGTCCAATTATTACATCCGTATTGTACAAAAATGGTCCAACGATCGTACATGAAGGAAAGTGAATACAACTGGAAATAACTCTGAAAGCTGCAGACTCATGGAAGAATTCTGGCGCTATTAACTCTAGAGCATCTGCCTCCATATGTACGTCGTCTGCGGTGCCACAGAGATGGAACCGTAGGTAAGTCACACCAATTCTAGCAATAGAAACAAAGTAGTGAAAAAAGTATGGAACAAGCTATAGTAAACAAAAGATGATCAGATAGGTACAAAAGTAAAGTATGAGCTGACAGATATGTAAGAGTGATAAGTAAAGTACTGGTAACTTCTCAGATGTGGTAAGTGATGCATAAAGTAAAGATGACTGTACAAGTGCAAAAGTAACGACTGTGGCGTGGCATGTGGTAGTAACAATATTTTAGCCAACAGACAATGTGATGACGGGCACTTGACTATCTAATAATGTAGGATGACCTAATAATAAGAAGTATAGTTTAACTCACAAATCAGCCAGGCAGTCAGGGCTTGAAGGCACATGTCACTTCAAAGACCGCAGGAACAAGTCCATTGGTTGACCAACCCCCTTCCCATTCCTTTCTAAACACTGATTCGGTCGTATTTTACGACCGCTTGTTATTACGCCGTTCTGTCACGTTCGAGTAGTCTCGACTTAGTCTGTAGAACAATGGTATCAATTCAGCAATAGTGGCATAATAAACAAACTAACTAGTGCATTAGTCTTAAATGCCGCAGGGGCCCAATAGTGTGCTCCGTAAATGCGTTCCGTAAATGCCCGAGAGCTCAATAGTGTGTTTTCCGTAAAGTGCTCGTGATAAGTCCATGCCTGGGTAGGTGAAATGTTCTCGATACACCTTATCACCGGTGGTTTTACCATGACGCTCCAACACAATGGCTGCCTCCACCGGAGGGGCCGTAATCGTGTTCGAGACACACTCACAAACCCTACTGCAATGGACCAACCCCACCCCAAAGTGTTCCGCCGTTTACTGGAACACGAGCCAGACTAGTCATATGTGACCCTACTGGAACACGAGCCAGACTAGTCACACATGACCTGACGGGAGTAGCCAACACGGCTTCTTTGTGTATGTATGTTCACTGGCTAAATCCCATTACATCTGTAGTCGATGTATGGTTTCACCCCATCTGTATTCGATGGTTATACCCCATCTGTAGTCGATGGTCATCTCATGTGTGTTTGTAACATACTCGTTTTTTCCCAATTAATTTAGCTTGTTAACATGGAGATAGTAAATGCAGATAGAAAAAGCAGTTCAAATTAAGTTACAAGCATGTGACCAATTGTTCCAAATGATCGATATTGATATAACTAGTCTATTTAAATTAGAAAGCAACAAGAATGAAAACAATTTAAATGGGCTACCAGATATTTACAAGCACATCAGATTTAGCACTAAGTTGGAACGGCCAGATTTGCAATTCATTACTAAAAATACTTGCTGAAAAGTCAAGGCAGAAGCCTCAACAGAGAATATCAGTCCTGACCAATGCTTTGAAGTCCAACAACTATGATATCTAATTACATAAAAGTGTACTATCTCAATTTAGTCCTTTGGTCATTCCACTATTGAGTAGTTATATAGTTAATTAGGTCTCTAGTCAATTGTTCAGGTCAATAGCTGTTCTGAGAATATAAATGAGGTCCTAAGTTCATACAAGTACACTATCTAAATTTCCAAAGTTAGAATTAGAGTGACTTACCTGTTTGAGATCGTCGTGGTAAGACGAGGTTGGAGCTAGAGCTTATAAAGATGCTGATGCACGAGAATTGGTACCTGCAAACACAAGAAATTATTAGTTACAGGCTACCCTATTTTCTATCTATTTAATCTGATCGTTTCGATTTTATAATCGATTGAAACGTTGTCAAAAAGTGTTTTAAATTTTTATATAGACTAAATATGATGAAAATAATTTTATCGTAGGAGGAAATATTTTTCTAAAGCTTATAGTAATTTTTATAATTTTTAAAAGCTCAAAATAGATTTAAAAACTAATTTTTAATTAGTAACGTATTTATTCAAACATTTATTCTGGATGAAATCTACATCGGAAAGTCGCAAATAAGCTGTCAAAATGACCGTCTCGAAGAGATTTTTCTCACATATTAGTGTACGTAAAAATATCAAGTTACGGATTTTTGAACGAAAATAACCTATTTAAATTTTAGGGTTAAAAATTTATTCTGGACAAACTAAGCGTCCGATTGAGATGAAACTAGTGCCATTGGGTCCAGAACGTCATTTCTGATTTTCTAAAGCTAGTTTCACATTTTCTGATCTCTATATAATTTATTATCAATTATTAATCAACAACCCATATTATTTTAATTATCAAAATACACTAAAAATACGTTTATACGTATTTTGTTTTAAAAAACCCGTATATTTTCTTATACCTCTTCGTTCGTGTCCTTTCTTCGTTGCGTGGGCAGGGGCGCTCGTCGACGGCTGCAACCGGTGCGGTGGCGAGCAGGGAACGGCGGCGAGGGCAGTAGGCGGTGCGGCGAGGGCGGTGGCAGCGGCAGCGCTTGGAGGCGGAGCTCCGGTGTGTGGAGCGGGGAACGGTGTTCGAGCGAGGGCAATCGACGATCGAAGGTTGACGAGAGCGGAGGCTTGGCCTCGGGGGTGTTTCGAAGTGGCAGAGCGGGGAGCGTCGCTTGGGGGAAGCGGAGGCGTCGGGGGCTTCAGTCGGAGGGAGCACGGTGGACTGCACCGCTCGGTGCGGCAATGAGGCTCTGTGGAGCTCGCCGTAGTTTGGGGTCGGAGCTGGAGCTATCGGGGTGACCGTCGGAGCTTCGAGAGGCGGAGACGACGGCGTACAAGCGGCGGTATGGCTTGGGGCGGCAGTGAGCTCTGTTGCCGCCTCTGTCTTCGTGTTCGTGGAGTCGGGGTGGCGGAGCAGAGCTACGACGATGGCGGAGGCCTGCTGGGGTGGTCGGAGAGCGGCTTCGAGCTGTCGGACGTCGAGAAGGAGCGAAGGCCGGGAGCAGTTCGAGCGGGGGAGGGTGCTGCTGTTCGAAGGCGGCGAAACGTTGGCTGCACGGCGGCGGTGAGGACAACCCAGGGGGAGAGAGACTGCGAGAGTGGGAGAGAGAGATAGAGAGTGACTGAGGGTGGGGTGGTGAGCGGGAACATGAGAGAGAGAGAGAGAGAGAGAGAGAGAGAGGCCTGTGTGTGAACGGGGTACGTCGAGTGAGAGAGAGAGCTGTGGGTGCGTGGTTTAGCCTGAGAACGAAGGTAAATGGAGATTAGAGTAGGGTTTATATAGGTTAAGTTAAATTAATAATCTATTAGGTTATTTAATATTTAGTCAACCCTAATTAATAAGTTAGGTTGTAATTAATGAAACTTTAGACTAAGTGTAGAATTTTAAGTAACCCATGAAACACATGGGCTACTTACGTGTTGGGATGGGTAGGTTAAAGTTAATTAAAATAGTTGATAGGGTAATTAGCTAGGTAAACACGTAATTAGTAGAAAATGTCAAAAATACAAAATTACGATTTTGCCCCTACTAGTAAACGTGTTCGAAAAATTACGAAAACATACCCACGGGATCGTTTCGTTGCGAGGATCACGAATACGGAGTCTGTTTCAGGGTTTGAGCTACGGAAATACTAGGTTTAGGCCAAAATGTTTAGGAAGCGGTTTGCGGGTTCTCTATTGGTTTTGCTTTAGAAAATTATGAAATTAATGTGGGAAGCCCTAAATGATCATTGAATGTTACTGTAAAAGTTTGAAATTGTTTTGATGATGTTTGTATAGAAAATAAATTCATTAAGTCAAAACGGTAATAACTGAAAATGAATTTTATCAGAAATGTTTTGAGTATTTGTTGAAATCCGATCTTACTAAAATACTCCATAACTAGTCTGGTACTTCAAAATATTTTTATAAGAAATTTTTGAAATCAGTAAAACTCCTGACAAACCATTATAAAAAACTTGAAAAAATTGGTCAAATACGTAAATAGTTTTCTTGATGAAAACAGGCAGTTACATCCACCCTCCTTAAAATAATTCCGTCCTCGGAATTAAGAAGACCGATCATTGCCTAAGCAAATCAAACGATCGAAAGAAAGGCTTGATGAATGATTTTGATAAATGAAAAATAAGTTGTTAATAGCACGAAATATAATGTGATATCAGAGCATCAAGAAAACAAGAGATGTTATAAATGAATACATACTATTGACATCACCATAGCTTCCGTAACTAGTTTCGGAACCTAGTATCATCACAATAGTTACTCTGACTTCTCAAGTAGCCCAAGATGAGATAATGGCATTACATGAAAAGAAGAACTATTAAGATGAGGGCATCTGTTCGAACTTGGGACCTGAGGTGATAAGTCAGTAGCAAGCTATTTAAACCATACCATAAAGAAGAACATAACGTCTAAAATTTTCAACTCATGATGACTACTGGGTCTGGATCTTAATCATATAAGTCATCGCCATAGCATACATAAACGTAAGGGCTAAACCTAGTGCATCCGCACTGTTACAACTTAACCAGCCGAGCACCCAATTACAAGCCACTATCCAGATCGACACCAAAAGGCAGATATAAAGCCAACTCTCAAGGATCAAGATCATTGCTACCACTATTTCCAGCAATCTCCACAACATCCAACAATAAGCCAGCAACATAGTTGTTTCCCAAATCCGAGCACAAGACTGGCATCCAATTTCAACACCTAAGGCCAAAAGCAAGCTGATACCCAATCCCAATAATACTGCTTGCCAACACCATTGGTCGATATCTACGGTTATTACCATCAGCCCTAAGCAATTCAACGACAAAAAACTCACGAACCCACAAACACGAAGGAGCGGCTTTAAGAGGGAATCGAAGCGGGGCAGCTCAAGGGGGAAGAACCAGAAAAAGGAGCTCCAAATAATGCCAAGAGCGGCGGGTTCCCAATATCCCGACCACACAGTAACAGCGAGGGTGGCGGCGAGAGTTGTTGCTAATCCCAACAACCCCCAAGGTCGTCGGTGGGCCATTGGCGGCTGCGGGTCCATGACGGCGAGGGATGCGACTGGCTGTCGATCCATGGTGAGGGCCTCCGATGTGGGGTGGAGCTAGCAGAGCTTCGGTTGAGGCCGAAGGAATTGGAGGTGAGATTGGTCGAGTTTGCTTGGAGAAGAGGCCGGGAGGAGGAGTGGGTGCGCTGAGGCATATAGGAAACCACGGGGTGGCTTGGTGAAGAAGAGAGGGGGTTTTAAGAGGGGCACCGAAAGTCGTCGGTAGGTGGGCTAGGTTAGGCGGGACCGGGGCTCGAGGTGAGGAAGAGGACAAAAGGCAATAAAGAGGAGGAGAGATGGAAGGCGGAAAAAATACGTCTCATGGGAGGGGTTAGAATAGAAATACGATCTCAAGAAGACGTAACAACCTACACTTGCACGTCGGGTTTGGCTCGTCTCAATTCCTTTAGCATCATCCTCCAATACTTCTGAGTGTCCTTCAATTTACTTTCGTTGTCGAGCTACCCTCCTTAAATTAGACGTGGCTAGAGTATGGGTGAGCTAAGCAATACTCCAAGACTAAGAAGGACAATCGAGTGACCATCACCAATTGAAGAAAAGGTGATGTTGATGAAGTGAAAGAATGGTTCAAAAATCATTCTAACTGTTATCAAAGGAGGTTACTAGGGAAGGTATTTTCAAGAAAGGATTACGAATTCCTAGACATGGTTAAGAGCTCAAAGAGGATGATGGGAATCAAGGAAGTCCTAATGAAGATGGCAATAAGGACGCTTCACCGGTATATCCAATATAGGTGAACACTTGAGACATCCTGTACTCGAGAGTTCTATTTGAGTATTTTTATACCGTACATCCTGATCTTGCTATATTGTTCACGAGGTAGGTAGCGCGGACCTGCGTGGGCCACCAAACCTGTAACGACCTGCTTCCCGGGCCCGTTACTTTTTGGTATTTGCGCAGGTCCTGCAGTTAACCAGTGCAAACAAAATAGCCACGATGCAGAGATGTACAAAAATACCCAAATAGTGTCCAATTATTACATCCGTATTGTACAAAAATGGTCCAACGATCGTACATGAAGGAAAGTGAATACAACTGGAAATAACTCTGAAAGCTGCAGACTCATGGTCGAACTCTGGCGCTATTAACTCTAGAGCATCTGCCTCCATATATACGTCGTCTGCGGTGCCACAGAGATGGAACCGTAGGTAAGTCACAACAATTCTAGCAATAGAAACAAAGTAGTGAAAAAAGTATGGAACATACTATAGTAAACAAAAGATGGTCAGACTGGTGCAAAAAGTAAAGTATGGGCAGACAGGTATGTAAGAGTGATAAGTAAAGTACTGGTAACTGCTCAGGTATGGTATGGAATGCAAAAAGTAAAGATGACTGTACAAGTGCAAAAGTAGCGACTGTGGCGTGGCATGTGGTAGTAACAATATTTTGACCAATGGAATGGCAATAGTAAGACAACCAGGTTAACAATGTTTTGACCAATCGGTAATGAGATGACAATAGGTAGATGTAGTAATACTTAAGTAAAGATGAGCGTCGCTTGACTATCTAATAGTGTAGGATGACCTAATAATAAGAAGTATAGTTTAACTTCCAAACCAGCCAGTCAGTCAGGGCTTGAAGGCACAGGTCACTTCAAAGACCGCAGGAACAAGTCCATTGGTTGACCAACCCCCTTCCCATTCCTTTCTAGACACTGATTCGGTCGTATTTTAAGACCGCTTGTTATTACGCCGTTCTGTCACATTCGAGTAGTCTCGACTTAGTCTGTAGAACAATGGTATCAATTCAGCAATAGTGGCATAGTAAACAAACTAACTAGTGCATTAGTCTTAAATGCCGCAGGGGCCCAATAGTGTGCTCCGTAAATGCGTTCCGTAAATGCCCGAGAGCTCAATCGTGTGTTTTCCGTAAAGTGCTCGTGATAAGTCCATGCCTGGGTAGGTGAAATGTTCTCGATACACCTTATCACCGGTGGTTTTACCGTGACGCTCCAACACAATGGCTGCCTCCACCGGAGGGGCCGTAATCGTGTTCGAGACACACTCACAAACCCTACTGCAATGGACCAACCCCACCCCAACGTGTTCCGCCGTTTACTGGAACACGAGCCAGACTAGTCATATGTGACCCTACTGGAGCACGGGCCAGACTAGTCACACATGACCTGACGGGAGTAGCCAACACGGCTCTTTGTGTATGTCTCTTCACTGACTAAGTCCCATTACATCTGTAGTCGGTGTATGGTTTCACCCCATCTGTATTCGATGGTTATACCCCATCTGTAGTCGATGGTCATCACATGTGTGTTTGTAACATACTCGTTTTTCCCAATTAATTTAGCTTGTTAACATGCAGATAGTAAATGCAGATAGTAAAAGCAGTTCAAATTAAGTTACAAGCATGTGACCAATTGTTCCAAATGATCGATATTGATATAACTAGTCTATTTAAATTAGAAAGCAACAAGAATGAAAACAATTTAAATGGGCTACCAGATATTTACAAGCACATCAGATTTAGCACTAAGTTGGAACGGCCAGATTTGCAATTCATTACTAAAAATACTTGCTGAAAAGTCAAGGCAGAAGCCTCAACAGAGAATATCAGTCCTGAGCAATGCTTTGAAGTCCAACAACTATGATATCTAATTACATAAAAGTGTACTATCTCAATTTAGTCCTTTGGTCATTCCACTATTGAGTAGTTCTATAGTTAATTAGGTCTCTAGTCAATTGTTCAGGTCAATAGCTGTTCTGAGAATATAAATGAGGTCCTAAGTTCATACAAGTACACTATCTAAATTTCCAAAGTTAGAATTAGAGTGACTTACTTATTTTAGATCGTCGTGGTAAGACGAGGTTGGAGCTAGAGCTTATAAAGATGCTGGTGCACGAGAATTGGTACCTGCAAACACAAGAAATCATTAGTTACAGGCTACCCTATTTCTATCTATTTAATCGGTCGTTTTGATTTTCTAAACCGGTTGAAACGTTGTCGGAAAACGTTTTAAATTTTTATATAGACTAAATATGATGAAAATAATTTTATCGTAGGAGGAAATATTTTTATAAAGCTTATAGTAATTTTTATAATTTTTAAAAGCTCAAAATAGATTTAAAAACTAATTTTTAATTAAGTAACGTAATTATTCAATAATTTATTCTGGATGCAATCTGCATCGGAAAGTCGCAAATAAGCTGTCAAAATGACCGTCTCGAAGAGTACTTTAACATATATTTTTATCGCATATTAGTTTACGTGAAAATAGCGAGTTACTGATTTTTGAATGAAAATAACCTATTTAACTTTTAGGCTTAAAAATTAATTTTGGAAAAACTAAGCGTCAGATTGAGATGAAACTAGTGCCATTGGGTCCAGGACGTCATTTCTGATTTTCTAAAGCTAGTTTCACATTTTTCTGATCTCTATATAATTTATTATCAATTATTAATCAACAACCCATATTATTTTAATTATCAAAATACACTAAAAATACGTTTATACGTATTTTGTTTAAAAACCCCGTATATTTTCTTATACCTCTTCGTTCGTGTCCTTTCTTCGTTGCGTGGGCAGGGGCGCTCGTCGACGGCTGCAACCGGTGCGGTGGCGAGCAGGGAACGGCGGCGAGGGCAGTAGGCGGTGCGGCGAGGGCGGTGGCAGCGGCAGCGCTTGGAGGCGGAGCTCCGGTGTGTGGAGCGGGGAACGGTGTTCGAGCGAGGGCAATCGACGATCGAAGGTTGACGAGAGCGGAGGCTTGGCCTCGGGGGTGTTTCGAAGTGGCAGAACGGGGAGCGTCGCTTGGGGGAAGCGGAGGCGTCGGGGGCTTCAGTCGGAGGGAGCACGGTGGACTGCACCGCTCGGTGCGGCGATGAGGCTCTGTGGAGCTCGCCGTAGTTTGGGGTCGGAGCTGGAAGCTATCGGGGTGACCATCGGAGCTTCGAGAGGCGGAGACGACGGCGTACGAGCGACGGTATGGCTTGGGGCGGCAGTGAGCTCTGTTGCCGCCTCTGTCTTCGTGTTCGTGGAGTCGGGGTGGCGGAGCGGAGCTACGACGATGGCGGAGGCCTGCTGGGGTGGTCGGAGAGCGGCTTCGAGTTGTCGGACGTCGAGAAGGAGCGAAGGCCGGGAGCAGTTCGAGCGGGGGAGGGTGCTGCTGTTCGAAGGCGGCGGAACGTTGGCCGCATGGCGGCGGCGAGGACAACCCAGGGGGAGAGAGACTGCGAGAGTGGGAGAGAGAGATAGAGAGTGACTGAGGGTGGGGTGGTGAGCGGGAACATGAGAGAGAGAGAGAGAGAGAGAGAGAGAGAGGCCTGTGTGTGAACGGGGTACGGGCGAGTGAGAGAGAGAGAGCTGTGGGTGCGTGGTTTAGCCTGAGAACGAAGATAAATGGAGATTAGAGTAGGGTTTATATAGGTTAAGTTAAATTAATAATCTATTAGGTTATTTAATATTTAGTCAACCCTAATTGATAAGTTAGGTTGTAATTAATGAAACTTTAGACTAAGTGTAGAATTTTAAGTAACCCATGAAACACATGGGCTACTTACGTGTTGGGATGGGTAGGTTAAAGTTAATTAAAATAGTTGATAGGGTAATTAGCTAGGTAAACACGTAATTAGTAGAAAATGTCAAAAATACAAAATTACGATTTTGCCCCTACTAGTAAACGTGTCCGAAAAATTACGAAAACATACCCACGGGATCGTTTCGTTGCGAGGATCACGAATACGGAGTCTGTTTCAGGGTTTGAGCTACGTAAATACTAGGTTTAGGCCAAAATGTTTAGGAAGCGGGTTTGCGGGTTCTCTATTGGTTTGGCTTTAGAAAATTATGAAATTAATGTGGGAAGCCCTAAATGATCATTGAATGTTACTGTAAAAGTTTGAAATTTTTTTGATGATGTTTGTATAGAAAATAAATTCATTAAGCCAAAACGGTAATAACTGAAAATGAATTTTATCAGAAATGTTTTGAGTATTTGTTGAAATCCGATCTTACTAAAATACTCCATAACTAGTCTGGTACTTCAAAATATTTTTATAAGAAATTTTTGAAATCAGTAAAACTCCTGACAAACCATTATAAAAACATTTGAAAAATTGGTCAAATACGTAAATAGTTTTCTTGATGAAAACAGGCAGTTACATCCACCCTCCTTAAAATAATTCCGTCCTCGGAATTAAGAAGACCGATCATTGCCTAAGCAAATCAAACGATCGAAAGAAAGGCTTGATGAATGATTTTGATAAATGAAAAATAAGTTGTTAATAGCACGAAATATAATGTGATATCAGAGCATCAAGAAAACAAGAGATGTTATAAATGAATACATACTATTGACATCACCATAGCTTCCGTAACTAGTTTCGGAACCTAGTATCATCACAATAGTTACTCTGACTTCTCAAGTAGCCCAAGATGAGATAATGGCATTACATGAAAAGAAGAACTATTAAGATGAGGGCATCTGTTCGAACTTGGGACCTGAGGTGATAAGTCAGTAGCAAGCTATTTAAACCATACCATAAAGAAGAACATAACGTCTAAAATTTTCAACTCATGATGACTACTGGGTCTGGATCTTAATCATATAAGTCATCGCCATAGCATACATAAACGTAAGGGCTAAACCTAGTGCATCCGCACTGTTACAACTTAACCAGCCGAGCACCCAATTACAAGCCACTATCCAGATCGACACCAAAAGGCAGATATAAAGCCAACTCTCAAGGATCAAGATCATTGCTACCACTATTTCCAGCAATCTCCACAACATCCAACAATAAGCCAGCAACATAGCTGTTTCCCAAATCCGAGCACAAGACTGGCATCCAATTTCAACACCTAAGGCCAAAAGCAAGCTGATACCCAATCCCAATAATACTGCTTGCCAACACCATTGGTCGATATCTACGGTTATTACCATCAGCCCTAAGCAATTCAACGACCAAAAACTCACGAACCCACAAACACGAAGGAGCGGCTTTAAGAGGGAATCGAAGCGGGGCAGCTCAAGGGGGAAGAACCAGAAAAAGGAGCTCCAAATAATGCCAAGAGCGGCGGGTTCCCAATATCCCGACCACACAGTAACAGCGAGGGTGGCGGCGAGAGTTGTTGCTAATCCCAACAACCCCCAAGGTCGTCGGTGGGCCATTGGCGGCTGCGGGTCCATGACGGCGAGGGATGCGACTGGCTGTCGATCCATGGTGAGGGCCTCCGATGTGGGGTGGAGCTAGCAGAGCTTCGGTTGAGGCCGAAGGAATTGGAGGTGAGATTGGTCGAGTTTGCTTGGAGAAGAGGCCGGGAGGAGGAGTGGGTGCGCTGAGGCATATAGGAAACCACGGGGTGGCTTGGTGAAGAAGAGAGGGGGTTTTAAGAGGGGCACCGAAAGTCGTCGGTAGGTTGGCCAGGTTAGGCGGGACCGGGGCTCGAGGTGAGGAAGAGGACAAAAGGCAATAAAGAGGATGAGAGATGGAAGGCGGAAAAATACGTCTCATGGGAGGGGTTAGAATAGAAATACGATCTCAAGAAGACGTAACAACCTACACTTGCACGTCGGGTTTGGCTCGTCTCAATTCCTTTAGCATCATCCTCCAATACTTCTGAGTGTCCTTCAATTTACTTTCGTTGTCGAGCTACCCTCCTTAAATTAGACGTGGCTAGAGTATGGGTGAGCTAAGCAATACTCCAAGACTAAGAAGGACAATCGAGTGACCATCACCAATTGAAGAAAAGGTGATGTTGATGAAGTGAAAGAATGGTTCAAAAATCATTCTAACTGTTATCAAAGGAGGTTACTAGGGAAATCAAATAATATTTACAACCGGGCTAATGTCGAACACCCTGAAGTTTGTGTTCACACCCAAAAATGGGTTATATAAATAAATCATTAAAATGATTTAAACGGATTACTTATCCATTAAAAATCCAGTTGTAGGTAACTACATGGGGACATGCAATTACAATGCAAACCATCAAAATTCCTCTTTAGAACATATTTATTTGAGCCTGATCACCTCATATAAAAAGTTTTCGAGAACCCCTAACGGGGGAAGCGTTTAGAGCACATCTTACAGATTGTGCCATGATGTGTACACATCCCCATATCACCACTAAAAACCATCAAAATGCACTCCAAATAAGGGAAGCATTTAAAATCACTTCTCATAAGATGTGCATTGATGGGCACTCGTTTAAAGATTTGATAATGAAGATGAGATGTTGACGATCCTTCACATTCAGAAATCTTTAATTTCCCAGTATTAGGTTAACAGAAATATTATAATCATCCATGAGCCTCAAGCTCAATTGACCATTTCAAACATTAATACCTATGAACTGATTATCATTAATTGTGATGAGATCCTGAAGATCCACACTTATGAAACTTTTAAACATTTATTAGACATAGTTACTGACAATATAAATATTGTAAATTCACACATCACTGCTGCTAAAAATTCAGCTAGAATTGACATACCAAATATAATAGATGCAATCCACCAGTAGCAGAAGTGGATGTCCTCAATGGATGAGAGAACATACCACGAGGCTCCAAAGCGAGAAATAACTCCTGGAGACCCTAAAGCAATACCACCACAGGAAAGTGAGCTCAACCAGAACCTACACAACAACTGTTGATAAGGACACAATTCTGGCTCCGTCCATATCCTCTACCCATTCCAGAACCTTCACAACAAGTGTTGAGAAGGAAACGATTCTGGGAGAAATCGAGACATTAAATGTACGTACATGGTAAGGTGTTTGGATAAAATAACACATTTGTCGACATTTACTCTCATTTCATTTTGCCATTTAAATGATAAGAATAATGTTTCCATACTACGTTTCCCGAAACAAACATAGAATTTGGCCAAATAATGTGGAACGAGACAAAATTAAGTTGAGCTGGACTCACTTATGAAATGTGAGTGTTTGGACCTGAAGTCCTGATATCAAAAAGATATCAATCACGTGGGCTAACCGAGTATTGTATAAACATAAATATAAATAAATAAAATCGTATACTATAAGAAATACGATATAGCTTAGAGGTTTATTTCGCGGAAACCACGAAGTAATCAAGTAAAATGAGCTTGACTCACTTACAAAATTATATAAACTGATGCATCAGGCTCCCTGGTCATAGTTGCGAAAACCATGCGATTGGCAAAGAAAATTTTGGGCTATATTGCTATGGATGATGTGACAACATACCCTTAAGGATTTCCTCCTTATTTTCTTTATTGCCTGGATATATTTTTGGGACATCTATCCTATGAAAGATATAATAAAATAAAAACCAAGTGAGTTCCTTAAATTAAATAAGGACTCCTACTCAAGGTTGCCTTTGCATCTTTAAAAAGAGCAAAGACACTGATTTGAGATTATATTTGCAAATGACTTAAATCTTATCGGATCTCCTGAAGAAAAAACCGAAATATCTGTTTAAGCCTAACTATCAAATATGATATGTAAGACCTAGGCAAAAATCTTGGCTTACAAAATTATCATCCAGAAGATGAAATGATCATCCCGAAGATGAAAACATCATCCAGAAGATGAAATGATCATCCCGAAGATGAAAACATCATCCAGAAGATGAAATGATCATCCCGAAGATGAAAACATCATCCAGAAGATGAAATGATCATCCCGAAGATGAAAAACATGTGACATTAAACTTCATACAACCGAAGTTGATGAAGAAACATGAACAATTGCAATCTACTAAATATACCTACTGGTTGTATCGATGCACATTAAGACCCCTTCTGTTCGTTGGAAGAGGGGACGGATATCCTAGGTTCTGAAGTGCCTTACTTGAGTGTTTTTGGTACACTCCTTTATCTGGCCAACTGCACGCGTCTCTAGATAGCGTTGCCAGCAAATCTTTTAGCCAGATATAGTGCAGCGCCTACAGCGCACCACTGGACTGAAGATATGTAGTTTTCGCGCTACCTCTAAGGGTCAAGGATCATCCTCCATGTTAAATGTATTTGCAGATGCAGGTTACAGATCATCGCGATGACTACCACAAAGGAACGACCAACTCCTGGAGACCTACAAAGCGTGCTTTTAAAGCAACATCAGTCCTACTATTCTGAGAGGCTCATCATCCAAGAAGCAAATCATAAGTATGCACAGCCAGGTCCTGCAGTACCTCGCAGACATAGTGATGACTGGGTCAGCAACGTGGAGCTACCTACCGAGTCTGCAGACCAATCCTCTTTTGAAGAGCTCACTCAGATTCAGTAGCTGCCATATATGAACGATACTTGTATAGATGAGCGATACTTGTATTTATGGGCGATGTCTTATATTTTGTACTTATTTTCGGAATATTGTAAGAGATTGATGTATAGGTGCCTAGGAGATCTGCAAGCCTACAGCGTGTACAGATCAGGGGAGCCAAATGAGTGTTGTACTCTTTTTCCTTGGCTATTGGTTTTTTTCCCACAGGGTTTTCCATAGCTTAAGGTTTTAACGAGGCAACCTCATTGAATCTGGATTCAGAAGTATCCACCCCTAAATACTTCCACAAATCAGGGGAAGTTATGGAGAACTGTACTCTTTTTCCTTGGCTATTGGTTTTTCCCACTGAGTTTTTCCATAGCTAACGGTTTTAATGAGGCAGTTATCCCTAACTAAGGATCTGAAAGTATCCACCCCTTATGATACTCATGATAAGCACTATGGATCATGCAGTATTCATATGTTGAGTATACAACGATATTTAGATAAGGGGAAGTGTTATGAATAGGGTCCAATGGGCCTATTGAGTATCCACCCACATTGAATAATATATATATGAGGCTAGGGATTTCCTAGCCCTTAACCCTTCACCACAATTAAGGACTTTTATATATATACACGATACAAATCGTGTCATGTCATTTGAACTTTATACCCATGATTGGGTATCATCCACATCAATGATATTCCCTAAACAATACCATGTCTATGTGCGACGGAACTTATTTTTGGGCTGTAGTTGTTTGCAAGGGACATTTCATTTGAGCAACATACATGTCCAAAAAATAAGAAACTTCAGGTAAAACTAACATCATGACAACAACACAAACACAATTACCTCATCGAGTAATGGATGTATTACAAACTAGTTCCATACCAAGCTAATTGCGACACCAATCTACTTCCTTTAAAAGAGCCACTTAAATGCATAGACCTATTCTCTTGATTTCAAACTCGCTACAACTTCTTCCTTAATAAAAAAAAGACTTCTCCCAAACCAATTCTAGTTCTTTGCCATCAAAACCACGCTTCATAGGCAAGGAGTATGACAATAGAAGTTACATGATGGAGCATGAAGGACCCGAAGCATAGCCTCCATCGTTGACAACAAACTGCGAGTTCGGATAGACATAGCCCGACGGATACCATGACGGCACCGTGTACTCGACCTTCGCCTCCTCGGCTTTCGCCTTCTTCACCTCGTTTACGCTCACGATGTCAGTATGGCCAACGCTCTTCCTTAAACGTTTCACTAGTTTGACGGAGTCGACGCCATCCCCGGTCACAACAACCTGGTCCTGCTCCTTCCCGTCAACCGCAACTGATGCCACGCCTTCACAAGCAACAACAAATCGGCATCAGAACGGGCTCACGCATGCAAATAACCCTAACTCCAACTAATTTGTAGACGGTTATGATCAGCATGGTCAAATATGCGAAGAAATGGGTTGTACCTTCAGCTGATGCGACTAGCTTCATGGCCTTTGTCCGGCATTTGGCGCAGTGCATATGCACCGTGAGCACTATTTTCATCTGCAGCAGCAACTGAGCAAATATAAGATGGAGTACAATACAAAAAGAAAATAAAAAACAAATAGATCGAACAAAACGAGATGCGGCCGTTTAAATGTACCGTCATGTTTTCTGGCTTAATCAGAATCTAAGGGGAAATGCCAATGTGAGTCAGAATGAAAGGCAGGGGCTTGTTTCCTTAAATAAAGGCTCAACATATGAACGAAAACGATTGGAACATTCTCGGGTCAGATTGTTTTTTTTTACTATTTTTTTTTTGGGAATAGATTTTTCTTGATAGAGTATACTTTGTAAATTTCGTCTGTGGTTCACATTAATCGTTTGCCGTGTCTGTGGTTCCCATTAATCAAGACTCTTCGTAATAACAATGTCACGCACATCACATTCAGAAGGGTCAGTCGGTCAAGTCAACGGACTAGTCAAGTCAATGGGCCCTACTAGGACTACCCACGACAAAGCGTGCATTAAGGTCCATTCTTACGAGTCCAATTAGGTTTGGGCATTAATTGCAACACCAACCGATGATGTTATCACTTAATCAAATCAGAATTTCACGGTCGTTTTCTACTTCGCTGTCGTTTTGTCCTTGGCTACGTTTATCGCCAAATTGCTAGGTTGCGCCGATATGATACATTATCTTATGACATATATTGACATTGAAGGACAATATAATGTAATCAACAAAAATCTATTAGATGTATACTATAATAAATAGTTTATTGGATGGGATTAATGAGTATCATTCGCCATATGAGATAGACTCTCATACGTCCTCTCACATAAAGCAACCAAGTACAACCAAGTACAAGTCTATGTGTGCTTGTACTTGGTTGCTTTATGTGAGAGGGCGTATGAGAGCCTATCTCATATGGCGTATGGTAGCCATTATTCTCTTATGGGATATAGACTATGAACTTTGTTTACATGTGATTACAGTGTGTGGTTACATTAATAGACTTTGGATGAGGTTAGTGGTAGACTGAGGATTGTGTGAGCTGCCCCTGGCTGAATAGACCTTGGTCCAAACTATCTCTGGGCCGTCTATAGCTGACTGGTTATTGGATCGGGCCGAACATATCTCGGTCCGAGCTGTTGGATGCGGGTCCAAACTATCTCTGGGCCGTCTATAGCTGACTGGTTATTGGATCGGGCCAAACATATCTCGGTCCGAGCTGTTGGATGCGGGTCCAAACTATCTCTGGGCCGTCCAGGCTGTCTTTGTCAGGTCCGGATTGTCTCCGCCTAGTCCGAGCTATCCGCGCTAAGCTCTGGCTATCTCCGCTGAATCCGAGCTATATCAAAGCTACCTTCGGCCTCCCAGCATTGGACGAGCTAACCGCGAGTTGGAGGTCAGAGATATTGGCAGCTGCCTGGGTACCTGGTGAGCTAGGCCCGAGCTATCTTCGCCTCGCCCGAGATATCTTTGGCTTCTTGCACCATAAAGCTTGTTAGGGAGGGTCGGATCAAGGGTCTGACATAATCATATCCGATGCTTAAGTCAAATGATGACTCGAAGGAGACTCGAGTCAACTATGGCCGACTTGTTGGGAGATTGACTGATAATTGGCACGTCCAGCTATGTAGAAAATGTAGAAAGCTAGGTCGAAGCAGATCAAGAGTTAAGGAGGGAATGTAGAGAGTTAGGTCAGAGCAGATCTAGAGTTAAGGGGTACCTGACCGGAGATTGTCTGAGAGTAGAGTAAAGGCCAGTAGCTTCCGAAAAGGATCTCCTATCTCATTGTCTGAGAGGCTTCTTATAGGCGGGACATTAAAGGGTAACATCTAATCATTTAATTCGCTAAGTTGTTGCCATTGATGATAGGCTAACGACTAGTCATCACTGCCTTTATTTATGAGTCGACTTTTTAAAGGAAGATGCCTAAGGGTCAGCTCGGCTGTTGCCTAAAAGAGGAGATGATCGGCCACACGTGAGGACATTTGGGCTGTTGGGCCAGAACACTGGGCTTGACTGGGCTTGTCTATAACGGCATGTTTCCATCGTACATATTTCGTACGTATTATTACTAATATGTTGATTTATTTAAACATCTGCTTTTTAATTTTATTTACTAAACTTTTTATATAGCTCGAACACGCGACTTAACAATCGTTAATATCTTCTTTAATTTTTAGTTAACGTTGATTGCAGGGACCCGATCATGATAATCTGATTATCTTAATTACATGAATTCTCCTAATGCTAAAGATCTTCGTAAATTGATTCCCCAAATCCAATCTGATCCTGATCTAAATATCTTAACCAAAATTACGTATTATCTCAATATCTTAACCAACTTGAATCTCCTGATCTATCTTAACAAGATCGATTCCCTAAAATCTAATTTAAATCTAATAAATCTAAATATTTTAGCTAAAATGTTTTTCCTAATCACACCTAAACCGACAAATCTAATTATTCTAACTACATTGATTTCCTAATCAAATATTATCTCAATCTTATCTTAATAATCCTAATATCTAAAAATAGATTAAACTTCTATATCTAAACTAAATTGATCAAAATCTTACTTTTAACAAATCTTGATCTTAATACTAATCTTAAATAGATCCTAATTAATCTGAACCTAACAAACTCGCGCACGACTCTCCCCCTTTAAGTCCCAGACTCAACAAACCCATGAGGGCCGCGTGTGAAAGCGGATGTCTCAACAATCGGATCCAGATGTTCTCCTCTTCCCTCCCACAAACGTGTGCATCATATCGATCCTTAACCAACTCAGTTGCATCCCCCGTAAACCATGCAACAACCCAACATCGCTCCATTTGCATGCGAGATACTCGCAACAACCCACGCCTTCTTCAGTTCGTTCTCTTTCTTCTTCTGCATTACCCATAGCCTCTCTTCCTACCCTCGCAACCTCTCCTCAAAGACCCCTATCCGAGCTCATCCTCTCCCACATTAGGACCTTGCCCCGTCGATCCCTCCAACCACACAAAACCCATAGCCCCATCTCTGATTGTCTCTAACCAGCGCTGACCACAATTGAACTCCCTCACCGACGATCTCCGGTGACTCAACCTTCCTCCTCGCCACCACCCTCAACCTGTAACCCGTCGCCAGCATAACAACCTCTACCGGCCTCTACCTCGCTTCCCCATTAACAAACACAGCAACCCCAGCGTTGTCTGCAAACTCGACTCCGGCAACCTCCGAATCATCTCCTTCCCTCCGACCCACAAACCCTCAGACGAGCCCGCAACCCCTCCCTCCGTAACAACACCTCCGAGTAACCCTCCTCCCACGCCGCGTCACTCCGGCACCCCCATCCTCTACAAACAAACCCTCCTTCGATCAACAATGCCACCCCCGCTTCTCCTGCAAGCCTCGCCACCCTCAGAGCTCCCCATACCTCTCTCTCTCTCTCTCTCTCTCTCTCTCTCTCTCTCTCTCTCGCTCTCGCTCTCGCTCTCTCTCTCTACTCCGGCATCCCAACTACGCCCACACCACCTTTCTCCCCACCGCTAACACCACCAGACGCCACCACCCTCGTTGTCGAAGCCCCCAGCCCTAGCTCCTCTAATCTCGCATGCCCAGTCGACGCCACCGTTCGTGCTCCTCCCTGCCACCGCCGTCTCCGATGTGGAGTCCGCTGCCCTGTCACTACGACGATCTCCTGCAAGCAAACGGAACCAAGGCAGCATAACGAAAACGTTGAGTTATTACTCACACGTAAAATATGCATGTAAACAGTATGTTAATCTATTTATATATATATTAATATATATAAACTGTGACTTCTTTTATAAACTTTGATTATAATAATATATAAACAGTAGGTTATAAGGGTAACATTTTAATGTTATACATTAGCTTATTGTATATGTTAGTTCATATATGCCTATATGTACATATACATGTTAGTTTATAATATAACAGTATAATAAGTATAGTTTATAGTGTATAATAGTGTATACTAGTTTAAGTATAACAGTAACTACACGTTATGATATTATATTATTTTGTTAATTTAACAACTTTAACGTAATATCACACATCAGATGTCGCAGATAAATCTCGCATCTCGCTACTATGATACTATCTCTTGGACACCCAGAACCGCTCTGATCAAGCAAGTATTTATCGTATACAAAATTTATGATATAACGTATGTCATTAATAATTTCATAATAACAACTTTTTAAGTATGTTGCTTGGATTTAATGAACCTGGTGTTATGTTGGTTGCTCTTGCCATTAAAATGTTATTGTCATTTTAGTAATGTACGTAAAATACTCTCCTTGATCGTTGTACCATTTTTTGGATTTTCCACCCTAAGAAACTGTGATATTGGGCCCTCGGGGCATATGCGGACTATTGGGCCCTCGGAGCATTTACGGAATATTGGGCCCGGGGGCATACATTGAACTATACAGACCACACATTGACACTTTGGGTGGGGTAGTCCATTGTAGTAAAGTGCGGAATACTGGATTTCACCCCACCTGTAAATTCGACCGCCGCCTGGATGGGTCAGTGAGTACTGAGCCACGGGTAGCTTCCGTTGGTTTGGATGTAACTGTAGTTTCTTCCGTCCTCGGACAATGGACTTGTCATTAGACTAAGAGATTGAATGATGCACCTATTTACTTTTGCTACCACCATTATAAATTGTGTAACCTGCTAGCTCCTCTTACCATGCTCATAAACAACTGTCATGTTCACTACTTTGTACACCACACTTACCATGCTCTCTACTCTGTACACCACACTTACCATGCTTACTACGCGTTACTTTGCACACTACACTTGCATGCTTACTACTTTGCACACTACACGTTGCCTGCTCACTACTTTGCACACTATACGCTGCCTGCTCACTACTTCATACACTACACCTTGCTATACTTGCACATTTTCTTACGCTACCATACTTTTCTTAATTGTGCACTGTTGTGTTTCCCTCGGCTTTAAACGCTTTGCAAACTATACTACTATCTTGCCGAGGGTCCATCTTCTGACGTTTTAACTTGTCAAGCGACCCTCGCTGACGTATATTTCCGTATTGTTTATCTTGTAAAATATACGTCATGTTCTGGGACAGATTTGCAGAGGAGCATACTTCGAGGCTGAGCTAGTTGACCAGAAGTACACGGACGCTGAGATCCACTGCTGGTGAACGACGTGCTTTTGCAGCGCTGCAATAAATTAATATTTGGGTTGTATTTTATTCAGGGTATTTCCTTTGTGTAATTGTTTGTAATGGCCATGCTACGCCTTAATTCCTTTGTGTACATGTAATCTGGAGTTGAAGTTGTAATAATAACATTTTTGTTGTTCTGATATTCACAAGCAAGAACCTGCCAGGATTAATACACAGACGCTTATTGTGCTTAAGTCAAAGAAGAAAGAAAAAATTACTTCTTCTTTGCTTTAAGCACATGCGGACCCACTCATGTTCTGGCTCCCAAGTATAATGGAAAGCGTGGAGTGACATTGTCTGCTCAAATATTCAGCTGAGAGATTATTGGGTCGGCCCAATGTTGTATCAATTGCCTCCATCTCCCGAGCTTAACCGTAGTAGTGGTTGAGGTCAGGCGTGGTGGCACTTGCTAATGGGACGTGCACTGCAGTGGTGATGATGCATTTAATATTGGGCACCAAAGCTCCATACCCTAGACTTTGACCGCCAAAAGAAGTACGGAACTCAGAGCATCCGTGCTCTAGACGTCGACATGTATCATAGATCAGATGGCTGAGCTCGTCTCATGAGGCATGCTTTCCAGTATAAATAGGGTGCGACGGTTTTGCTTCTGCTTTCATCTTCTCCATTCAACGTCGATGTAGTCTTGTTCGTGTGCCTTTTATCTTCTTCTTGCTTAAACTTCGAAGTTGATGAACTGTGGGCTGAGATGGCATGAATCTAGTGGTGTACAGAATTTTCTTCCATCATAAGTTGTCGTTAACCTCTATATTATTCACAACGCCATAATAATGGAGATCGAAGTCTCCCAACTTAGGGGTCGTCTTTGAACTTCCAAGTAGTGACCACACCGTACTGGTATTGTTTTCAAAAATTAAAGACAAAGATAGCTTCTGAATAAAACTATTTACAAATTTGATCTAACACCAAAATAAAACTGAAAAGAAGTTATCGTGATGTAGATCGTCTCTCAATGGATTCGTAGGTGGAAACTGTGTTCAATTCTGGCATGTGTAGAGAAAGTTGTCGCCTTTTCAGATCTACATCTGCAAATCTCCTTCTTTTTCTTCTTCTTCTTTGCGCACTTGAAGCTTTGATGGATGGAGAATCACTGCCGGCTAGTAAGGATGAAAAAATCGCTGGAGCCTTTTTGCAAGATGCTTCAATAATTTTCTTTAACGGATGTCTCTCTCTTTTATAGGGGATGAGGAATTTTCTGCAATTTGGAACTCTTGATTTTTTGATCTTCTTTCAAATTTTCAATTCAATCTTCATTAATTTGATAGATCTCTTTTATTTGGAAAATCTCCTTCAAATTGGTCTTCCAAAAGATTGAAAACTCCTCCAAATTGATTGAAGTCAAACATGGACGTTTGACTGGTCAAATATGGACGTTTGACTGGTCAAACTGGTCAAATTAGGGTTGAACATGAATTCTACAGCTCGACAAGGCCATGTTGAAATTAGTCACGGCCGTGTTGGCACAGTGCAGAATTTCGCAAGTTACTGTTTTATTTTTTACACTGCCATGTCAGATCCAACACGGCTGTGTTGGCACTATGCACAGACTGCAGAAGTTACTGTTTGATTTGGACACAGCCGTGTTAGGTCTAGCACGGCCGTGTTGCTGAATGCAATTATTTTCAAAGTTACTGTTTATTTAGACACGACCATGTAGCATGGACGTGTTGCTTTGGCCCTTCTTGCAGATTTCAGATTCTGTTAACCCTGTTTTGGTACGTATCATTGCCGTTTAACCTCGGATTGACCTGAAACTTACTAGATAGACACATTAGGCCTGTATGATTTGTTTGACATCATCAAATCAAAGTTTAGGCTTTAGTGGGCTAACTTAGGCCAACACTTCAGTAATAAGATTTCCTTTATCAAAAGTGGTCTTTCCTCATCTTGGAAGATCTCAGAGCTCCGAGCTTAATAGAATTTCCGCCTAAGGTAGAAGGGATGAATCAACTCCAAGGCTTTGAGAAATTCTTGAACAAATTTCTAAGTCGCAGGTCGTAGAATACTTAGGTTGGCTAAGAATAATCCCCGATCATATAGCTAGATCGGCCCATGAAGGTGATTGCCCCTAATCATATAGCCGACCAGCCTGTAGGTCTTTATGTAGGTATCCATGATGATCTATAAACCTGCACACACTTTTAGAGGAAAGATGGAAAATGTAAGTCTCATAATACCTCTGCAGATGTCTGAGCGTATGACTAAGTCGGCCTGAGAGGGAGTGCCCCCCGATCATATTGCTGACCAGCTCGTGAAGTCTTTTGAATAATCCCCGATCGTATAGCTAGATCAGCTCGCGAGGGAGTGGCCCTTGGAGTTACCAAAGCCCTTAGTTAGCCTGTTGTTTCTCTACAAGCAGCCGCAAACTTTACAGGATTATTCACTCGAAATTTTTTCGAGAATTGTATCCATGGCTGCCATGTAAATGGATCGGAATCGAATCCTAATCCGATTCGAATTCAAATAGTAACGCCACCCGCAACCCGGAGTGCGTCTCCATCGTCCGATCTTGGTGTGATTTCTCCTTGGGCTGACACGTGTCCCGCGGAGTCTGTCGCTTGCATATGCTTCTGATCTGCCCTTTGGCTCGTCTATGTGCCGTTCGATCGAGAGCTGACAACCCCGATGAAGCCACATATGCTTAGCACTAGAGTCCAATGGATCAATGCGGAATTGCACAGTTGCCCGCCCTGTTTTCTGGTCGATACACCGCTTCATGTTGTGCTCCACGCTCTGTGTCAGTGCATGTGCACTACACGCACCTCCCTACTGTTGCGTTGAGGGCTTCGTTCGCTGGGCCTTTGCCCTTGGGCTGCAGTGATGGGCCGTGTGCAATGTAGAAAAATTTCGAATAATTTTCTCATGGGCTGGGCTTGCGTAATTAATTGATTTTGGCTCCAAAAAATCTCTTTAAAATCTCGATAATTCTGAGATTCATCTAGAGATATTTTTGATGTTTTGTATCACATTTTCAACCATTATAAAATATAGTAAGACGCACACATTTTATCATATTATTGATTGTGTTTCTTTTTTGCTTTGGTTCATTATTGATTGTGGTGTTTTATTTTTTAATTTCATATTTATTTTTGCATGGGCTCCAATCCCATTGTTTTCCCTCTTTTTTTCTTGAGATTTGATATATACACCTCGTTTCTTGAGGTGTATGTAGGATTTAGTGCAAAGTTTTGCTATTTTGGAAGAAACAGAAGGTTATGGGGCATTGTTAAGTGATATACTTGCTTTTTTGACTAAATAAAGTACATGCGCCTCATTTCTTGAGGTGTATATAGCTCTGTTCTTTTTCTTTCCTTTTATTTTTTAGGTCGTATGACTATGGTCTTTTCTCTCTTTTTTGGCGAGGTAGCTCTTGAGTTGACAGATCTAATCGAGTTTGGCCTGACTTGTCATGTACGGACCAATTACGTGCCTACGTTCGAAATCATGCGCCCATCTTGGCCAGCATGTCATCCTACGGTTGGTTGAGCTCAGCTATAACATGCCCCGGTCTAGCTTGGCCTGGCCTGAGACGTGTTATGCTGCTTTTAACCCCCATTAATTCGACCCATCTGCCACTCCTAATTAGAAGGGAACTCAGAAAGAAACTAAGAGGCGTGCTATCTACACCTTAACATTTGAGGTGTATGCATGAAAAGTTTGAAGACACAATGGTGAAGAGATGCCTTGATCGCGATGTGTGAGAATCTCTCTGCAGTTTGCATGTGAGTTGTGGGTCCCACTGCCTCATGTTACATTTAATTACCCAACTCGACAAGACCCATCATCTCCCTGTGTCACGCCCCGCTTCCCTAAAATGGAGACGAGGCGTGAAAAGGTCCGCACGAGAGTGGAGCTGTGAAGCCCCAAACCCGATAAGCGTCAATAAAACATAAGCAGGTCCCTGTAACCACAAACGGAGTAACAATAATAACACAAGGAGAGACAGAAATAAAATCTCAAATCTCAGAATTTGTCCAAAATGAAAATTAAGTTCAACATCCAGAAAAGCCACCAGGCTAAAAGAAAGAGTCTAAAGGCCCATAACAAGGCCAACAAAAGGGACAACATAACAAAGTATTGGTGTCACGCACCGACAACAAAACAGTCTAAACAACAACACAAACCGTCTCTACGATTGATCGCCCGTGTCCACGAAGTCCTCGTCAAACACAGGCTCGGGCTCGGCGTCTACAAACACCTCGTCCTCAACAATGAACTCAGGCTCAGGATCTAACATGTGTCACCCAAAAGAGTAAAGGGGCACATGTCAGCAAGTCTAAAAGACTTGGGAAAGGAAACTGAAAATGAAGGTAAACTAACAACCTAGCAGTTATAGTATGCATGACATGGCAGTTATGGTATGAGGGCACAAGTAAGACATGGTGAAACAATAAGTGCAAGAGAACAATTTATCAGGGCATGTCAAGAGTAGCCAAGCTACTAACAATCTCAATCTTTTCACTAGTCACGTTTCAAGTTATTTGTAGATGTTTACGCCTTACAGCTGAACTGTTGGACATTCACACTGATTGGACGCTTAACACTACCCCAGAACCCAGAGTTTACGCCTTACAACTGAAGTTGCTGATCGGACAGACTCCCAGTTGATTGGTCGCTTAACCCTTACCCCATCCCACACGTAAACAAGCCAGGGTCCCTGTACACGATGCTTAGTAAATGAGCCAGGGTTGCCCTGAACAAGAGCTTGTTTTTAGGTTCACAATTTGGCGTAGGGTTGTGCCCGCTAAAAGCAGGTGCCTAGCCTCAATCAATTCACTAGGTGTAGCGGAGCTACGCAATCACGGGAACACTTAAAGAATGCAATGACATGACAATTAATTCACGTACCGTTAATTGAAATTAAACATGACATGGTAGTTGTGCAACATGATAAATGTCGGGTCTAGCTTCGTTGTCAAGCTAGATCCTGGAATTGCGCCTAGGCGAGTATCATTTCGTCGCCTAGTCTCTTTTACGCCTACAACAAGCAAATGGCCTAAGACATAGCCTAAAACCCTAAGTGGCAAGTTTCACTTGCCTAGCATCGAGGATGACGATCACGTAGGTTCGTCTCACGGACGCTAATCTACGGGGAAGAAGTCGCTGCCATGGCAAAACAACATTAGAACAACATCCAACCTAGTTTTATTAGGGTTTTATAAAAACACAAATGGGTTATGAGAATATTATAAAATCGAGTTATTACCGAATCATTAGCGGAAGAACGATACCGAGCAAGCACGGCGACGGAAGAAACGATCCGGGGAACCTACGGTTCAGATCTGGAAATGGTGAGAAAATCTGGAGAAATGGGGTTTTGGGGATTTTTGGGGGTTTTCCGGCGACCTAGAGGAGGTGGCCGGCCTAAATGGCGAGAGGGAAGCTCCAAGGGAGGAAGGAATGGCTTGGGAAAATGTTGGAGGGTGATTTGGGGGAGAAAACGGCTCAGGAGAATGAAAGAGGGATGAAAGAAATCGTGGGTGGGGTTTAAATAGGAAGAGCTGGCGGCTGCCCAGAAATTAGGGTTTTGACACTGATTAGTCGGTCAAAGAGCAACCTCTGACTGACTAGTTTGGGAACTAGTCGGTCGGTTGACCAACGCAGACCGACTAAGTGTAAACAGTAACTCCTGATGAAAAATAGGATTTAGATTTAGTCGGTCAAAGAACAACTACTGACCGACTAGTTTCTCATCTAGTCGGTCGACGAACGTTCTTAGACCGACTAAGAATGAATAGTACTTGGTATCAAAAATGATTATAGAGCTAGTCGGTTAAAGAACGATTGCTGACCGACTAGTTTGTAACCTAGTCGGTCGACAAATGTTCTTAGACCGACTAACGATAAACAGTAACTCCTGTACAATTGATTCAATGAACTAGTCGGTTCCAGTAGAGTTCCTGACCGACTAGATCTCAATCTAGTCAGTTGGTCCCCCTTCTTGAACCAACTAAAGTGCACTAAAAGTGCCGAATCGAAGCGCGAAGCTTCGGGAAGATTCCTACGGCTTCTAGGATCACTCTAACTCTAAAATATGAGCGATCTGAAGTTCGTCATGAGCGACTTACTCCAAGATCGACGATTCTAAGGAAGAAGCTAGAAAATCACGACGAAACGATCGAAAATGAAAGCTACGGAGACGAAAACCACACATAAGGAGAAAATCCACCAAAACATATATATATACATGAAAACCAGTCGTTACATCCTCCCCAACTTAAGAAAAATTCCGTCCTTGGAATTTCCCAACACTCACGTGTCCGGGAACAAAAGTAGGAAACGCTCTCGCATCTCATCCTCATTCTCCCAAGTAGACTCTCCAGGCGAGCCGTGTCGCCACTTCACCCTCACAAGATTGACAACCTTGTTCCGGAGCGACTTCTGACGCCTGTCCAGAACCTGCACTGGCTGCTGGTCATATGTCATATCAGGGCGAACGGTAATCTCCGAGAAATCCACTGCATGAGATGGATCGCTAATGTATCGACGAAGCTGCGACACATGGAAAACATTGTGAATTCCCTCCAAAGATGGCGGCAAGGCCAAGCGGTAGGCTACCTCGCCAACTTTCTCCAGAATGTCAAACGGTCCAATGTATCGCGGGCTCAACTTCCCTCGCTTCCCAAAGCGAATCACACCACGATTCGGGGAAATCTTCAAGAACACATGGTCGCCCGGCTGAAACTCCAAAGGACAGCGTTTAGCATCCGTCCAATGCTTAAAACGGTCCTGAGCAATCCTCAACCTCTCCCGAATGTTCCTGACAACATCCACGGCATCCACAATCATCTCAGGTCCCAACAGCTCCCGATCACCAACGTCATCCCAACTCAATGGCGATCGACATTTCCTCCCATACAGCGCGGCAAAAGGCGCCATGCCAATGCTCGCCTGGAAGCTGTTATTGTAGGAAAACTCTACCAGATGTAGATGGTCCTCCACGAACCCTTGAAATCCAACATGCACGCCCTCAGCATGTCCTCCAAGATTTGAATTGTCCTCTCGGACTGGCCATCCGTCTGCGGATGGTACGCCGTGCTGAAACTCAGACGCGTACCCAAACTCTTCTGCAAACTCTGCCAGAACTGAGATGTGAATTTCGTGTCTCTGTCCGACACGATACTTACAGGGACTCTGTGAAGTCGTAAGATCTCCTGCACGATTCACGTTACATCACTATCTAAACTAGGAAAAGTAAATAAAACGGAGAGTAAAAGAATTTACCTCCATATATCTCATCGCTAGCGCCTCAGTGGACTGTCCCACTCGGAATGGAATAAAGTGCACGGATTTGGTCAATCGATCTACGATCATCCAAATCGTGTCATTCTGCTTCGGACTCCGATGTAGTCCAGTCACGAAATCCATAGTGATGTGTTGCCATTTCCACTCCGGAATCGGAAGCGATTGTAGCAACCCTGCCGTATGCTGATGCTCCGCCTTCACTTGCTGGCAAACTAAGCACTTGGCTACACTCTGAGCCACGCTCCTCTTCATACCATGCCACCAAAAATTCAGACGAAGATCCTGGTACATCTTGGTCCCACCAGGATGCACGGAATACGGAGAACTGTGTGCCTCCACCAATAACTCCTCTCTAATATCCCCAGCTGGCACACACAACCTAGCTCCAAACCTCAGTGAGCCATCCTCATGAATCAAAAAGTCAGTCTGCAGACCGGCGTCCACCTCTCCCGAATCTTCACCAGCTTCGGATCCTCAGCCTGGCCAGCCTTGACCCGATCCACGATCGTCGACTGAATCTGCATACACATCAACGAAGAAGCCTCCCCAGGAAGAACAATCTCAACTCCCGACTCGCAAAAATCCTGCTGCAATCTCCACTACGAGGTCAAAATCATCACAGCTGGAAGCCTACTCAGCGCATCCGGAACCACATTCACCTTGCCAGGGTGATACTGCAAATCAATCTCATAATCCGACATGAGCTCCAACCATCGACGCTGTCGCATGTTGAGCTCCTTCTGAGTGAAAATATACTTCAAGCTTTTGTGATCGGTGAAGATCTTCACTTTCTCACTCAGCAGGAAGTGCCTCCAAATCTTAAGAGCATACACAACAGCAGCCAACTCCAAATCATGCGTCGGGTAATTCTTCTAATGAACCTTGAGCCGACGAGATGCATAAGCCACTACATGCCCGTGCTGATGCAACACACAACCGAGACCCTTGCCAGAAGCATCGCAAAAGATCTCAAATCCACCGCTGCGATCAGGCACAACAAGAATAGGGGCAGTCGTCAATCTCTCCCTCAGAACACCAAAGGCATTCTCACAATCACCCGACCAAACAAAAGCTACATCCTTCCGCGTCAATCTGGTCATCGGCTCAGCAATACGGGAAAAGTCCTTAATGAAGCGCCGATAGTAACCAGCAAGCCCAAGGAAACTCCGGATCTCAGATACTGACTGCGGAACAGGCCACTCTCTGATGGCCCTGATCTTCTCGGGATCCACTGAAATACCATCTCTAGTCACCACATGCCCGAGAAAAGCAACTCTGTCCAGCCAAAACTCACACTTCGAAAACTTAGCATACAGCCGATGCCTCCTCAAAACCTCCAACACCGTCCTCAAGTGCGAGGCATGCTCCTCCTCCGACTTCGAATAGATCAGAATATCGTCAATAAAGATAACGACAAACTTGTCTAAAAAGTCGTAGAAAATCAGGTTCATCAGATTCATGAAAACTGCGGGTTCATTGGTTACACCGAAGGGCATAACCACAAACTCGTAGTGTCCATACTTCGTCCTGAACGTTGTCTTCGGAACATCTTCCTTCTTCACCTTCAACTGATGATAACCACTCCTCAGATCCAACTTCGAAAACACCCTCGAATCTCCAAGCTGATCAAAAATATCATCGATGCGAGGCAACGTGTATTTATTCTTGATGGTCACCGCATTCAGCTCCCGATAGTCCATGCACATGCAACGCGAACCATCCTTCTTCCTCACCAGCAGCACCGGTGCTCCCCACGGAGACACACTAGGATTGATATAACCCTTCTGCAAAAGCTCATCCACCTGCTTCCGTAATTCCTCCAACTCAGTGGGTGCCATACGATACGGCGCCTTCGAAATCGGCTGCGCTCCCGGAATAAGATCAATAGAAAATTCTAGAGCTCGATCAGGAGGCAATCCATACATCTCCTCGGGGAAGACGTCATCAAAGTCCCGCACAACCGCTGGCCTCTCCAGCTCCATCTGCATAGCCACAATCTCCACCGGCCTGGCCCAAAATCTGACAGGACCAAGCAAGCTGCTACCTCGGCTGAACTCAAATACTGGATGTCCGGGAATCTCGAAAACCACCTTCTTCCTCCGACAGTCGATCGTAGCATAGAAGCTCGCAAGACAATCCATCCCAAGGACCGAATCATAGTTGATGATGTCGTGGACAATGAAATCAGCGTAAAGCTCATGTCCACAGACCACCAACAAGCAAGAATTGCAACCAAGATGCACCGAGACCACGCCATTTCCTGTGACGATATTCCAACTCTTGGAAAGAGGGGACGTCGACAAGGAATGCTTCTCCACGAAGCTCCAAGAAATAATGCACATCGATGCACCAGAGTCAAAGAGGACTCGTGCAGGAAATGTGCACACCAAAATCACACCTACAAACAGTCTAACAATCAAGCCCTAGTCTAGCAAACAATCATGTTCAAGCAAACAACATAATCTAACAAACAAAGCCAAATAAGAAAGGAACAGCCACATTGAGGATTACCTGCGATAACCTTATCCACGGCCTCGCTCTCCACAGCGGTCATCAGAAAAGCCTGCATCCTCGGCGGAAAAGCTTGCTGAAAAGCCTGCTTATGTGGAACAAGAGCTGCTCCACGTCCAGCAGGAACAGGCGCTCTCTACTGCAATGGCTGTGCTGCGACAGGTGCCCTCAGCAGCTGATTCGCATGCCGACAATTCTTTGCGACATGAGAAGCATCACCACAAACCAAACACTGGCCCAGAAACTTCCTACACTGATCCTTGATGTGGCCAGGCTTGCCGCAGAAATGGCAAGTCTTCTAATTAGGCCCTCCTGGCCTCTTGAACTGCACCGGATGATTAGGCTTGAAACCAAGCCTAACCACCACCCTGGCCTGCTCCACAGGCCTCTTTCCAGCACCAGAAACATGTCCTCTCCTCTGACTCAGGTTCAGCTCCTGCCTCCTTGCAGCGACCAGAACCTTCTGATAAGAGTCCAGATCAGAGGAAGACACAAAACTCTGAAGCTCCAAAGCAAGCCCCTGCAGGAACCTCTGAGCCCTCTCATCAGCATCCTGCACCATCTTCGGTGCGAACCGACTCAGCCTAGTGAACTCTTGGTGGTACAGGTCCACCGTCAAGCTCCCTTGCTTCAGATCAATAAAGCGCTGCAGCATCTCCTTCCTAGCAGCCTTCGGAAAGAACTCCTCATCAAACCTGGACTTAAAGGTAGCCCAAGCTATCGGCTCCACCAGCATCTTCTCTTCCGCATCCCACCAGTTCCGAGCATTATCCTTGAGTTGCCTCTTCGCCAGATCAACCCATCCAGCCGGGACGATCTTCGCCATCTTCAAATTATCCTCTATGTTCCGAATCCACTCATCGGCAGCTAGAGGACCCTCGGACCCATCAAAATATGCGGGACCCAGCTCCTGAAATTGCTTCGCTCCCGGCTCGGAGCGAGGGGCATCCTGGATTACCCGACCAGCTCGAGCAAGTGGAGCATTCTGGACTTGCAGGAGCACGCCCTGCTGAACCTGCATCATCTGGAGCATCATCCGCATCATCTCTCCATTGGTGGGCTCCCGCTCAGGCTCCTCGTCATGAGGGGGCACACCACTACCTCCACCTCGGGTGAATCGCCTTCCTGCCATCTAATGACATAGAAAACGAAACAAATTAGACTCATAGCTTATGACTCGGACGTCGAACTTAGTTTATTGGACATTCTAATATTATTATCGTCATTCCGATAATCGCAGTTACAGAAGGGACCTGCATGGGCCACCAACAAAACCTGTCACGCCCCGCTTCCCTAAAATGGAGACGAGATGTGAAAAGGTCCGCACGAGAGTGGAGCTGTGAAGCCCCAAACCCGATAAGCGTCAATAAAACATAAGCAGGTCCCTGTAACCACAAACGGAACAACAATAATAACACAAGGAGAGACAGAAATAAAATCTCAAATCTCAGAATCTGTCCAACATGAAAATTAAGTTCAACATCCAGAAAAGCCTCCAGGCTAAAAGAAAGAGTCTAAAGGCCCATAACAAGGCCAACAAAAGGGACAACATAACAAAGTATTGGTGCCACGCACCGACAACAAAACAGTCTAGACAACAACACAAACAGTCTCTACGACTGATCGCCCGTGTCCACGAAGTCCTCGTCAAACACAGGCTCGGGCTCAGCGTTTGCAAATACCTCGTCCTCAACAATGAACGCAGGCTCAGGATCTAACATGTGTCACCCAAAAGAGTAAATGGGCACATGTCAGCAAGTCTAAAAGACTTGGGCAAGGAAACTGAAAATGAAGGTAAACTAACAACCTAGCAGTTATAGTATGCATGACATTGCAGTTATGGTATGAGGGCACAAGTAAGACATGGTGAAACAATAAGTGCAAGAGAACAATTTATCAGGGCATGTCAAGAGTAGCCAAGCTACTAACAATCTCAATCTTTTCACTAGTCACGTTTCAAGTTATTTGTAGATGTTTACGCCTTACAGCTGAACTGTTGGACATTCACAATGATTGGACGCTTAACACTACCCCAGAACCCAGAGTTTACGCCTTACAACTGAAGTTGCTGATCGGGCAGACTCCCAGTTGATTGGTCGCTTAACCCTTACCCCATCCCACACGTAAACAAGCCAGGGTCCCTGTACACGATGCTTAGTAAATGAGCCAGGGTTGCCCCGCACAAGAGCTTGTTTTTAGGTTCACAATTTGGCGTAGGGTTGTGCCCGCTAAAAGCAGGTGCCTAGCCTCAATCAATTCACTAGGAGTAGCGGAGCTACGCAATCACGGGAACACTTAAAGAATGCAATGACATGACAATTAATTCGCGTACCGTTAATTGAAATTAAACATGACATGGTAGTTGTGCAACATGATAAATGTCGGGTCTAGCTTCGTTGTCAAGCTAGATCCTAGAATTGCGCCTAGGCGAGTATCATTTCGTCGCCTAGTCTCTTTTACGTCTACAACAAGCAAATGGCCTAAGACATGGCCTAAAACCCTAAGTGGCAAGTTTCACTTGCCTAGCACCGAGGATGACGATCACGTAGGTTCGTCTCACGGACGCTAATCTACGGGGAAGAGGTCGCTGCCATGGCAAAACAACATTAGAACAACATCCAACCTAGTTTTATTAGGATTTTATAAAAACACAAATGGGTTATGAGAATATTATAGAATCGAGTTATTACCGAATCGTTAGCGGAAGAACGATGCCGAGCAAGCACGGCGACGGAAGAAACGATCCGGGGAACCTATGGTTCAGATCTGGAAATGGGGAGAAAATCTGGAGAAATGGGGTTTTGGGGATTTTTGGGGGTTTTCCGGTGACCTAGAGGAGGTGGCCGGCCTAAATGGCGAGAGGGAAGCTCCAAGGGAGGAAGGAATGGCTTGGGGAAATGTTGGAGGGTGATTTGGGGGAGAAAACGGCTTAGGAGAATGAAAGAGGGATGAAAGAAATCGTGGGTGGGGTTTAAATAGGAAGAGCTGGCGGCTGCCCAGAAATTAGGGTTTTGACACTGATTAGTCGGTCAAAGAGCAACCTCTGACCGACTAGTTTGGGAACTAGTCGGTCGGTTGACCAACGCAGACCGACTAAGTGTAAACAGTAACTCCTGACGAAAAATAGGATTTAGATTTAGTCGGTCAAAGAACAACTACTGACCGACTAGTTTCTCATCTAGTCGGTCGACGAACGTTCTTAGACCGACTAAGAATGAATAGTACTTGGTATCAAAAATGATCATAGAGCTAGTCGGTTAAAGAATGATTGCTAACAGACTAGTTTGCAACCTAGTCGGTCGACAAATGTTCTTAGACCGACTAACGATAAACAGTAACTCCTGTACAATTGATTCAATGAACTAGTCGGTTCCAGTAGAGTTCCTGACCGACTAGATCTCAATCTAGTCGGTTGGTCCCCCTTCTTGAACCAACTAAAGTGCACTAAAAGTGCCGAATCGAAGCGCGAAGCTTCGGGAAGATTCCTACGGCTTCTAGGATCACTCTAACTCTAAAATATGAGCGATCTGAAGTTCGTCATGAGCAACTTACTCCAAGATCGACGATTCTAAGGAAGAAGCTAGAAAATCACGACGAAACGATCGAAAATGAAAGTTACGGAGACGAAAACCACACAAAAGGAGAAAATCCACCAAAACATATATATATATAATATAATTAATCCTAATACATGAAAACCAGTCGTTACATCCTGCATGTGAAGCTGAGCTAGGCAGTGGGACTTCATGCCGTCGGATCTTAATTCCATGAAGTCATCGAATGTACCGACTAGTCCTTTCTTCTTATCTTTCTTATTCTTGTCGGACTTGTGGTACTTCGGAGCCTTCCACTTTTCTTTATTTCGGAGCATTGGACAACCCTTCTTGATGTGCCCTGGCTTATTACACTTAAAGCAAAGAGAGGAAGTGTTATTAGTAGACTCAAATCTATTCTTAGAGGAAAATTTACCTTTGCGAAAGAAGCGTTGGAACTTCTTCGCCATTTGAGCCAGCTCCTCCAAGTCCATCTTATTTTCTGATTCTTCACTATCGGAGGATAAAGAATTAGCCTTGAATGATAAAGCTTTCTTCTTGGCCTCCGAAGGGTTCATCATAGCTTGAATCATCAATCGGTTCTCCCGTCTTACTTCGTAAGACATGAGAGTACCGATGAGATTCATGACAGTGTAATTCTTCATGTCGTTGACCTCCTCAATGGCAATAGCTATTCGTTCCCATTTGGAGGTCATCCCCATTATGATCTTTCTCACTTTCTCTGGTTGGGTGTAGGTTTGCCCAAGCGCTTCCAGTTCATTGGTGATGTCGGTAAAACGTCCGTACATCGTTATTATGCTTTCATTTTCCTGCATGTGAAACATATCAAAATTTTGCACGGCAACATATAGTTTAGAGAGTTTTACTTTGTTCGTTCCCTCATGGGTAATGACGAGATGGTTCCAAATTTGATATGCACTCTTACATGTGCATATCTTGTTGAACTCATCCGGGTCCAATGCACAATGAAGAGCGTTCATTGCCTTTGCGTTGTTGACTTCAGCAGACTTCTCGGAGGGCGTCCATTTGTCGAAATCCTCTTCGGTGGGTTCAACATATTCCTTGTAGAGGGTTCTCCAGAGGGAAGCACTCCTTAGGAACGTCTCCATCCGACATTTCCAATAGCCGAAGTTCGTGCCATTGAAACACGGAGGACACACCGTTGATTGACCTTCAAATACTATGGACGCTCCATCATGATCGTGATTGTTGTACGAAGTCGGTGGAGGAACAGTTGTTGGATGCCATAACTTTAAACCAGCACTCTGATACTGTTACGACCTAAACATCGTAGGAGTCCGGCTCCCGCCCAGAACCACTGATATACCTCAATGACTCACCACTTTGCAAACGAACTGCCGACCCGGAGGTCCGAGGCTACATGGGAATGGGCATACCTCGCAGCGCCCCTCTCCCGGCCAAGGCGTATAACCGCTCTCGCTCGGCCCGCCAGGGGCAGCGTGCTCGGTGAATACCCAGACAGCATAGCCTGGGATGCCGACAGCGGCACGTGCATGCCCCTCTCTGCCAGCGGTCCATGATCCGCACCCAAAAAGGTGCGCGGCCAGGCCGAACGGCCCACGAACAGGTCGACCCGATGATCCCACACAAACCCCGCCACTGGGGATGGCACCGCCGGACCCTTGATTCGTCGCGCACGACAAATAACCTAGTATAAGGACACAACTGACACTAGCGCCGTCCGACCATCTAACAAAGCACCCCCTGGCCACTGCGTCCCCTGACACTTAATGCTTTCGGCCCCGACACCCTGACAAAAGCGCCCCTGGCCGTTGTGCCATCTGACAAAAGCGAGGCAGACACTCCTGTTTCTGACATCCTCGTCAGAAGCTTCCACTGACAGCCGGGCTAGCTCAGCACGTCGAGTCAGCATGCCAGGTCAGCCCCACCTAATCATCTCCTAACAGGTATAAATACCCCCCTCACCTCTTACGGTGAGGGGGTTGGCAAATTCCCACTGAATCCCCTTATTCACACACGAGAGCAAGGGTCATCCATATCTTTGTTCTCCCACTTATAGCTCGTCACGTACGGTCGACACACCCTTTAGTCCGACCTGCGTGCCCCGCCTCTGCTTTAAGTCCAGTTACTGACTTAGGCATCGGAGAGGCTAAGGGTTGGACCCCAACCCAGCCTTTCTGACGAGTTGCTCGTTGTGCAGGGTAGCTCGCCCCTTTGGTCGATAGCCACCTTCGACTCCCGCCGCCCGATCCTCCTCTGCCGCGTCCGACGGGATTTGACTCCGTGGCCTGCCCCGGCGGCGAGTTTAGCCTCTTCACCCCACTAATCACCTGTCAAAAAGCCTACCCAAATCCTCTTACCAATTTAACCACCGTGCCCTTGGTTCCCCATAATACAAATTCATTGTACGCGAGTTCCACCCCGCAACAGATACCAATTGTAAGGACCCTGGCTATGGGAAAAACACTAGAATGAGGGTTGAATAGTGTTTATGCAATTTAAAAAGATAGTTACACCAAATTAAATTCCTAACCAACAAATAATGCGAAATAAAAGGAAACCCCAAAATGAAACAATGCAAACGCAAGGATGTTTCAAGGGTTCGGATTACCCAAGTCACTTCTCGACTTGTTCCCGGTAATCCTACGTCCCTTCCACCCGGATACCACCAAATACTCAAGTTAGAACCATAACTTGAGGTTTCCTTAAAAACCCACTTGTAGCAACCCTACAAGTGAAATCAAAATATACTCGATGTCCTTGACTCCCACAACTTGGGAGCAAGCAAAACACTAGCAGAACCCGAGAGTAAATCAAATAACGAAAGTTATGAAATATGAAATTAAACAACACTTACAATCACCTATGCCTTGAAGTAGAACTTGAAGGAGAAGTGCTTTGTGTATTGAATGACTCTCTTGGAAGAGAGGAAAGCCCTTTCTTTTGACTGTACCAAATGCCTAGAAGATTTCTCTTTGTTTCTAGGTTGGAGAGCAAGAGATGAAAGAGAGGAATTCTAGGGCTTTTGGATTTTGAGAGCTTTGATCTTTAACAAATGAAAGCTCGAATGTTTGAGCAAAAGATAATCAAATGAGTCAACCTCTCAATGGAACAGTAGAGGCTTCTTTTATAGTTTTCTCAAACCCTTCAAACAGAATCCCAAAGAACCCCTTTGAAATCCGTGAAGAAAAACTCAACGGATAGAATCTGCACCCGCGACAGTCGACTGTTGAATAACTCACAGTCGACTGCTACACTGTGACAGAGGGTAGGTGAGAATTCATAACGGTAACTTACCACGTGGACAATCGACTGGTAAGGAGTAGACAGTTGACTGTTAAACCAACAGGTGACTGTAAATCCTTATACAGGCGACTGGCCGAAATGAGGGTAAGTCAAGAAGGTCCTAGAAAAGTCTGGAAATACAGGACATGCGACTGATGAAGAGAAGACAGTCGACTGTAAATCCAACAGGCGACTGTAATTCCTTCTACAGACGACTGTCACAAACCCTGACATTTTCCAAAGAGTTGAGTCTTCAGATAGGCTCAAAGACAGACGACTGTTAAAGCATTGACAGTTGACTGTGCCATTTGGACAGTCGACTGTAAATACAACATTAGTCGACTGGCCTGATCAAAACTGGGAAATTGGTTTGGGCTGAAGATAGACAGGCGACTGAGTAACAAACCACAGTCAACTGTCACTAGGATAGGCGCCTGTGAAATGCACAGCAGTCGCCTGATAGAGTTAAAGCTAAGAAGCCCAAAACTAGACTGATTACGTTTGTGCATAATAGGCTACTGTAGAACAAAACACAGTCGACTGTTTTGAGACAGGCGACTGTAAATCGTTCAGCAGTCGATTGTTGAAATCATGACATGCACATTCTTGATAGAAATGAATTGGAGTCTAAGAAAAGTTGATTTAATGAATTCCTAAGACTGAAATGAAGATGTGTGTGTGCTCCAATATAGTTCTACTTCTAAGCTACATACTAGAAGAGAAACAAGAAGATTACATTTGAAGAACTCTCTCTTCTATCCAACGCATGAGCTTGAAGTCTTCTAGGAGCTTCAATCACCATCTTTGATCATCCACTCCACTTCCTTTGTTTTCAATGATCTTTGAGTGTCATTCGTTGCTAATTAATCTTCATGATATGCTTAGGCAATGGATTAACTGTAAATAGGGTATTAGTCACAAGTATTGATGTTTGCTAATCATTAACACCAAGTAGGGAGAAGTCCAATACTCAACACGAAAGATCGGAGCTCAGCGGTGCTGTCGGAGATTTATATAGCGCCCCGAGCACTGTGTACTGTTCCCTCACAAGCGAGGCTGTTGGCTCACGAGAGCTTGGTTGCTTGACTGGCCTTGCGATTTGATGGCTGATGATAATTGATGCGAGAAATCGATGGAGGGGCCCACTGCCTCAGCTTCACATCCAAACTACAGAGAGATTCTCACACGTTGCGATCAAGGCATCTCTTAGCCGTCGCGTCTTCAAACTTTCCGTGCATACATCTGAAACGTTGAGGTGTAGATAGCACGCCTCAAAACTAAAAGAAGAAAAGAATGCTTTCAAGTACACCCATACTTTGTAGTCTTTTATGCATCCAAAAAGATAAATTGTCCATGTACAACTATAGCAATTGAATGATTATGCTCAAATAATTGATTTGCCAATTCAGTAATGTGATTGGTCTAGAATGAACAAAGAAAAAAATTGTTAAGGCCTTTTTAAATATACTCTATACAAATCGTGTCATGTCATTTGAACTTAGGACCCCATGATTAAGTATCACCCATCAATGATATTACCTAAACAATACCATGTCAATGAGCCGAAGGAACTTATTTTTGCTCTGTATGCATAGGACATGTAATTTGAGCAACATACATGTCCAAAAATAAGAAACATCATGACAACAACACAAACACAATTACCTCATCGATTAATGGATGTTTTACAAACTAGTTCCATACCAAGCTAATTGCGACGCCAATCTACTTCCTGTGTCCCTCATGACTCACAACACCCATAAAAGAGCAACTTAAACTAAATTAAATGCATATGCATATTCTCTTGATTTCGAGCTCGCCACAACTTCCTCCTTTAAAAAAAAAGACCTCTCACAAACAAATTCTAGTTCTTTACCAGCAAAACTACGCTTCAATAGGCAAAGAGTAAGTCAATAGTAATAGACATGGCCCGACGGATACCATGACGGCACCGTGTACTCGACATTCGCCTCCTCGGCTTTCGCCTTCTTCACCTCGTTTACGCTCACGACGTCCGTATGGCCAACGCTCTTCCTCAAGCCTTTCACCAGTTTGACGGAGTCGACGCCATCCCCGGTCACAACAACCTGATCCTGCTCCTTCCCGTCAATCGCAACTGATGCCACGCCTTCACAAGCAACAACAAATCGGCATCAGAACGAGGACACGCATGCAAGTAACCATAACATCAACCAATTTGTAGACGGTTATGATCAGCATGGTCAAATATGCGAAGAAATGGTATGTACCTTCAGCTGATGCGACTAGCTTCATGGCCTTTGTCCGGCATTTGTCGCAGTTCATGTTCACCTTGAGCACTATTTTCATCTGCAGCAACAGCTGAGCAAATATAAGCAAGAGTACAGTACAAAAGGGATAAAAAAACAAAGGGATCGAACACAAAAAGAGATGCGGCCGTTTAAATGTACCGTCATGTTTTCTGGCTTGATCAGAATCTAAGGGGAAGTGCCAATGTGAGTCAGAATGAAAGGCAGGGGCTTGTTTCCTTAAATAAAGGCTCAACATATGAACGAAAACGATTGGAACATTCTGGGTTCATATTTGTTTCTTTTGGGAATAGATTATTCTTTATTGACTAGACTTTGACAATTAAGTAAGACTCTGAAATTTCGTCTGTGATTCACACTTCGCAGTAAGCGCGTGCCGTGTTCAGAGGGACGCGTTGAAGTTTTCTCAACAATATTGTAAGACTCCTTATAATACGTCGACATCAAGGCTGGAAAAGGCTACCGTTTTAGTCGAGGGGCAGGTTGGAAAGTTTTTGGCTTGTCGAGAGTTAGCAGGGAGAAGAAGATTAGACTATGATAACTTTCTAACCAATAGGCCAAGGCGGAAAGAGCTCTGGGTTTACTAGATCTTTACGTGATTTTAGAATATGAAGATTAACTCACTATGATACACGGGTTAGATGACACTAGCAGACATGCACATCCAGTCCATCAAGATCCATCAGATTAAACTCTAGTGTATAAACTACAAATATGAGCAATACAATGTGTTGTTAGATTTCTTGTTTGAAGCTTTCCCATTTTATTTGGAGAATTGCTCCCTACACCTCAAACTGAGCTGCAGGGAATAGACGTTAACCCAAAAATAGGAAAAAAAATCAATTCATCTGTTACCTCAGTTACTCTCTCCTCTGATTTATTACTGTTTTTAGCATCTGTCCCATCATGCACCTCATCTTTGAGGTGCAAATAGTCCATCCCTTTATTTGTTATCTGATTATCACATTATTATCTTCATGCATTACAAAATATAGTAGAAGTTTCAATAATAACTGCAGGGGCATCCGATATAACAAGCAGATAATAAATCAAATTGCAATAATTTTTGGCCAAGACTTTATACACCGGCTGTTCGGTGCGAGGAGGTGACACTACTCTAAAAATGGAAGTGAATTGAAAGAGGGAGGCTGAGATTTGACTTAGAATTTTAATTTTCTTTCTAATTTTAGGAAACAATCCCATCCATACACCGGTTGTTCGGTGGATTTAGCAATCCCCTAATTTTTTGTGTCCACTGTCGTGCACATCACATTCAGAAGGGTCATTGGGTCAAGTCATACACATCACATTCGGAAGGGTCAGTGGATCAAGTCAACGCTCAATGGGCCCTGCTATGACTACACACAACAAAGCGTGCATTAAGGATGAACCTGTCCGATTAAATACAAGGGTTTTTTTTTTCATATTAGTCTTTTAAATTATGTTTATTTTGATATTAGTCCATTTAACCTTTGTAATTTGAATTTAGTCCCTTAAATGTTTAACGTTAACCTAAATAGTCCCTTTTAGATCACCTAAGTAGTCACTTAAATGTTTAACGTTTAATCTAAATAGTCCCTTTAAGGGACTAAATTCAAATTACAAAGATTTAAAGGACAAATATCAAAATACACATAATTTAAGGGACTAATATGAGAAAAACCCTAAATACAAAGACATCTTGGTATGGGCATTAATTGCAACACCAATCGATGATACGTTGTCACTTAATCAAATTGGAATTTCACGGTCCTTTTCTACTTAACTCTCTATTTGTCATTGCTTAGGTTTATAGCCAAATTGCTTGATTGCGCCGATATGATACATTATTTTATGACAAATAGACCTTGAAAGACATTATAATTTAATCAACAAAAATCTATTAGATGTATACCATAATAAACAGTTTATTGGATATATATATATATTGTTAGCGTTGTTTACTGGTGTTTTCTCCTAATGCAGGGGTGTAAGTACGCTTCTATTGCCCTGGGCAGCTGCCCAGAGTAAGATCAAATAAATCATATTTATAATTGGCAACTCCTTTCCTTAGTCTCATTTGGTTGAAGCGTGAGGCTAAAAACCCGAGGGATTCAGGTTCGAAACCTGTGTGATCCAAGTATATTTTTAGATTACAGTTGGTTATAGTAATAGACTTCGGATGACTTTGGTGGTAGACCGGGGGAATGTGTGAGCTATTCCCTGGCTGAATATGCCTTAGTCCGAGCTGTTGGATGCGGGTCCAGAAATCTCCGGGCCATCAACAGCTGACTGCATATTGGATCAGGCCGAACAGATCTCGGTTCGAGCTATTGAGACATGGTCCAGGCTATCTTTGTCAGGTTCGGATTGCCACCGCCTAGTCCGAGCTGTCCTCGCTAAGCTCGGGCTATCTCCACTGAATCCGAGCTATCTCCGAGCTATCTTCGGCCTTCTAGATGTAACGACTCGAAAATTTTCAAAACATTTAATTACAAATTTAATATACTTTGTAATGGTTTGTCATGAGTTTTAAATGATTTCAAAAAAATTCTATAAAAATATTTTAAAGCACTAGACTTATTCTATTGTATTTCAGTATTTTCAGATTTTCTCAAATGCCCAAAACATTTCTGTTAAAATTCATTTTCAAAAATTACCGTTTTGATTTGACGAATTTATTTTCTATTCAAACGTCTTCAAAACGTTTTCAAACTCCTACAATAGCGTCCTATGAGCATTTAGGGCTCCCCACATTAATTTCGTAATTTTCTGATATCATTTCAATAGAGAACCCGCAAACCCGCTTTCTAAACGTTTTGGCCAAAAACTAGTATCCCCGTAGCCCAAACCCTGAAACGGACTTCGTATTCGCCATCCTCGCGACGATACGGTCCCGTGGGTATGTTTTCGTAATTTTTCGGACACGTTTGATAGTAGGGGCAAATTCGTAATTTCGTTACAATTTTACCGTCCTCAATTACCCTAGTTAATTACATTAACCTAATCAAATCTTTTTTTAACCCTAAACATGACTAACACATGGGGGACAACGTCTAAACTTAGTCCTAAAGCTAACCTACCCTAATTAATAATATTTGACTAACTAAACGTGTAGTTAATGCTAATAGTGGGTTCATGAACCCATTAACCCTATAAATACCCCCCTAATCCTATAAACTCAGTTAATCAAAATTAAAAACCTAAGTTAAATTTTAAAAACCCCCCAGGCCGCTGCTCTCTCTCTCTCTCGTACCCTCTCTCTCACTCACGCTCTCCCTCTCCCTCCGCCTCCGACCGTGCTCCGCCGTCGGGCCCCCCGCTCCGCCGCCACCAGCCGCCGCCCTCTCCGGCGCCCGCACGAAGCCCCGACGCCCCAGCGCCGCACAACAGCACCCACCGGCGCTCCGCCGCCGCCGCCGCCGTCCGCCGCCGCCGCCGCCGTCCGCCCCCGGCGCTCCGCCTCCACGTCGCGCCGCCCCCTCGCCGCAGCCCCGCCTCCGACTCCGCCGCCAAGCGCCACAGCCCCCCCCCCCCGGCAGTGATCGAGCTGTGCGTAAGTTTTGCCAGTGGCAAACTTGTAAATAATAGGAAAACTCGAATTTTCATATTATTAAATGATTATTAATGGGGTTATATGGTATAAAATCCATAACTTAAAATACCAGGGCCAGAAAAATATGCAGATAGACCCAGAAAATCAGAAACGACATTTCGGATCCAATGGCGCTAGTCTCACTGCGATCAGAAGCCTACTTTTCCCAAAATAAATTTTTGAACTTAAAGATTTAATAGGTATAATTCATTCTAAAAATCGTAACTCGCTGATTTTACATACACTAATATTTGATAAAATTATATGTGATAATAGACTTCGAGACGGTCATTTTGACTATTCACTCAAGTCATTCCGACTTGTATTGCTCCCGTAAGAAATTACGGAAGATACACGTTCCTTAAGTTTTTAGGATTTTTAAGCTATTTCTAAGTTTCTAAAAATTATAAGAAATTACAGAAGCTTCTGAAAATTCTCCCCTCTTGCATTAAAATCTAAATAATTATTTTAGGTTTATATAAAAATTTTAAATATTTTTCGACACCGTTTTAACGAGTTTAAAAATCAAACTAACCTAATTATTAAATAGGAAAAAGTCGTGTTTTTCTAAAATAAGTATTTTGTGTTGCAGGTACAGACTCTGGTGTACCAACTTCTGAGGAAGCCCTAGATCCTCTTCCGGCTTACTACAACGGTATTAATTTTGGTAAGTCACGATAGGTTCTAACCTTAGAAATCTAGCCACTGTGCTCGTACGAACTTGTAGCACCGCACTACTACGTGCTCGAAGCACGGAAACATACGCCACTTTCTTGTGTTGGACTTGACTTGGAACATCCCGTGGAACGTTCATGTAAAGAACTTGTACTTGACACAACACCTGGTTTTGGGGTAACTCATAGTTGCGAGAGTACGGGAGTGACTAGAGTTCGATCTACATGTCAAGCTGCCTGTGTTTCGGCCTCCTGTCTAGCTGCCTGCGTTTCGGCAAACCATCCTGCTGCCTGGGTTCCGGCAATCGTCTGGGTAGCACCCAGGCAAGAGACGAACTGAACGGTCACATATTGTACTCTCCGACTTGAGTCACGTAGTTCTAGTGGAGCTTGCACAGTTACTTCTTTACAGTCATGCACTTTACTTTCTGCACTTGTAGCACTTTACTTTCTGCACTTGTACAGACACTACACCGTACTTTACTTCTGCTTGTCATACTTGTACAGTACTCCTTTTCTTTGTTTAGAATCTTTGTGACTTACCTTCGGTTCCACTTATGGCACCGATAGACGACGACTTGATCGAGGAGGTTGCCCCAGAGTACGAGGAGCCTGCGTACGATCCAGAAGCCGCGGAGTTTTAGTTACTTTTCTGTCGGAGTGTGTATTGTACTATGTATTTCTGTTTCTGCATTTCCTTTCAGTATTTCCTTTCATGTATTGGTGTGAGAGAGTGTTGGTTGTTGTTGTACTTTAATTTGGACTGTAATAATGTCTGTAAGCTGGTTTGAGTGTTGTTGGTACATCCCTGCGTTATGACTATGCTGATTTCACTGGTAAACTGCGGAACCTGCAAATAAACCGAATAAGTAACGGGCCCCCGAAAGCGGGTCGTTACAAGTTTGGTGGCCCACGCAGGTCCGTGCAAAATACCTCGTGAACAGTGTAGTAAAACCAGGATGTATCGTGTACGATACTCGACTAAGCTGACATTTTTCTATGAATGCAGGTTTGACACTCGAAGGACGGATGGAGACCCTTCGGAGAACCCCAATGGAGTTGACCTATCCGGCCTTAACAAGAAATCATTAACAAAACCTAAATTTTGATAGGATTAACTAGTTCTTAATAAAAAAATCGTTCTGTATCGGTGGCACTCATATCAATGATAATCTTCCTTCAATGGACCATGATACCGGTCAATGTGCTTGGCTAAAGTCTGTTGGATCAACCTAGCTAGACTGGACATAAGTGATCCTGGCTTAGTCACTTCCCTGGCCGTGTCCGCTGGACCGTAAGGACGTGAATCATGATTGTGTGACGTCATCTATCTTCTCCACTATCAACCTTCCTTTATCTTGATGACCTTTCATTTGACCTTCTTAGAATCTTTCTACACCAATTCTTACTAAACATTATGTACAGGTCTTTTGTGTTCAACGCTCGAGAATGGACGGAAACACCTCAAAGACCCCCAATGGAGCCTATCAGTTTGAAACCAACAACCCGACCGACAACGGGCCAACTCCCACAGTGCATCAGATCTCGGATCTGGCATTGCGAGAAATGGTTGAGGCTATCAAAGGCGAGTATCACCCTACGGGAGGTATCCAACAATTTCGCTCCCTCCACCCGAAGACCTGGAACGAAGAAGATGGCCCGATGAAGGCCGATGAATGGCTAGAGAGTACTGAAGAAAACTTGAGGGCCGCTCAGATCGGGAGGCATGCCTGGACAGATACTGCCAGGTCGCAACTAACGGATGGGGCCAGTGTCTGGTGGGGCTCTGCAGAAAAGCGTCTCCAGCGACCAATCGAATGGGAGACATTCACAGAACTTTTCCGCACCCAATATTTCTCTCCGGAGGCCCAGATGGAGCTTGAGGCGCAATTTGTTGGGTTGAAGCAAGGTTCCATGACGGTGGAACAATACGACGCCCGGTTCACCATGCTGAGCCGCTTTGCTCCTGAGTTGGTTGCCACTCCAATAGCCCAGGCCCGACGCTTCAAGCAGGGTCTCAACATAGAGATCCGCAGGAATTTAGTCGGACGTACATTGTCTACCCACACCGAAGTTCTAGCTGCTGCTCATGAACACGAATTTATGGAGAGGGAAGAAAGGCGTGAGTTGGCTGCCCCTCACAGACGGCAACCACCTCCAACCACTGCTGCTGGACCTAGCCGACGACCTCCGCCTAATCAGATGTATCGGCCCATTCAACAAACACAGTTCAAGAGGCAGGGTCCACCACCACCACCACGCCAAACATGTCATCATTTCGGGAAACCAGGGCACCTCCGCTCAGAATGCCGAACCTTACGGAACCTCTGCCTGATCTGTGGGGCGAAAGACCATATCGCAAGGGATTGTCCGAAAAGGCCGCCGCCTTCTAACAAAGCTCCGGCCCATGCCACTGCCAGAAATGCGCCACCACGTCCACCACCACCTGCTCAGCAACGACAACCACTTCCATCCCAGCAACAGGTATACCAGCAAGCTCGCCCACAGGCGCCACCTCCAAGGCGCCAAGCCTATACCATGACAGTAGAGGAGGCCGAGGCAACAGACCAGGTGATCACAGGTATGAGATTTCCGTTCACTCAGCTACCCACTATACTGTTTAGGGATTGTGAGCTTAGATGTGACTCTCATTACCGTAGGTATCGTCTTAGTAGCCGGTAAGCCTGCCCTCACACTGTTCGACTCAGGAGCTACACATTGCTTCATGGCAAGTCGATTCGTCCAAACACACGACGTCTCTGTAGAACCTCTGACTTCCCGTTGGAAGGTCGAGACCGGTGGTGGGTCTCTACCAGTAACCAGCAGATGCCTCCAATGCTCTGTTGTGATTTGTGGACGAGATCTCTACGCCGACTTCATGGTGATAGAGTTGCCAACTTTCGATGCTGTTCTTGGGATGGACTGGTTAGGGACTTTTCATGCCACCATTGACTGTCGTCAAAGGAGGGTAGAATTCGAGATACCTAACCATCCAAAGTTCGAGTTCCTCAGCAGAAGTCGATCAGAAGGACCCGTGAAGTACCGAGCCAGACTTTCGGAAGCGATGGCGACTACAGCAGAAGATGAGCAAGAGAAGCCTGAGATAGTGCGAGAATTCTTGGACGTATTTCCGGACGACCTCTCAGGTTTGCCTCCGGATCGCGGCCTTGAATTTACCATTGATCTTATGCCAGGTGCACAACCAATGTCCAAGGGACCCTACCGCATGGCACCTCCTGAGCTTGAAGAGATTCGAGCTCAACTAGATGATCTTATACAGAAAGGATGGATACGACCCAGTGTATCCGCGTGGGGTGCCCCAGTGCTGCTCGTGAAGAAGAAGGACAGATCCCAGCGCATGTGCGTTGACTACCACGAGCTGAACAAGATGACGGTAAAGAACAAGTACCCACTGCCCCGCATCGATGACCTGTTCGACCAGCTTGGAGGATCAAGCGTGTATTCGAAGTTGGACCTAAAGACCGGATATCATCAAGTGAAGGTGAAGAAGGAGGATGTCCACAAGACCGCATTTCAGACGAGATATGGACACTACGAATTCCTGGTGATGCCATTTGGTGTGACTAATGCACCTGCTGTATTCATGAGTCTTATGAACCAGGTTCTTTACAACCATCTGGACAAGTTCGTAGTCGTCTACATCGACGATATCCTCATCTACTCGAAGGACGCCGAAGAACATAGAGTTCACCTGAGGAAGGTCTTGGAGACGCTAAGACAACATAAACTGTATGCCAAGTACAGTAAGTGTGAGTTTTGGCTCGACAAGGTGGCTTTCCTGGGCCACATCATATCTGGAGAAGGGATATCTGTCGACCTTGAGAAAGTAGCTGCTGTTCAAAACTGGCCAGCCCCGAAGACTGTAACCGAGATTCGAAGTTTCCTAGGACTGGCTGGTTACTACCGACGATTCATCCAGGACTTCTCGAAGATCGCAGGAGCCATGACGCGATTGACAAGGAAGGACGTGATGTTCGTTTGGTCGAAAGCTTGCGAGGATGCATTCCAGAAGCTGAAGAAGAGGCTGACTTCTGCCCCGATTCTGGTCATCCCAGACAGAACCGGAGGATTCGAAGTATTTTGTGATGCATCTGGCAAAGGACTTGGATGTGTGCTGCATCAGCATGGTCGAGTCGTTGCCTATGCATCCAGACAACTGAAGATCCATGAAAAGAACTACCCCACTCATGACCTTGAGTTGGCGGCAGTTATTTTTGCTCTGAAGATATGGAGGCACTTCTTGCTGGGTGAACACGTGAAGATCTTCTCAGATCACAAGAGTCTCAAATATCTGTTCACCCAGAAGGAGCTCAACATGCGCCAACGTCGATGGATCGAGCTGATAGCAGACTATGATATTGACCTTCAGTACCATCCTGGGAAGGTCAATGTCGTATCGGATGCTTTAAGTCGCCTTCCTGCAGTGATGACTCTCACATCACAATGGAGGCTTCGACACGAGATCCGAGCCATGGAGATGGATGTCATACTTCCTGGAGTAACATCCTCGTTGCTCAACCTTCAGATCAAGTCAGACCTGGTGGACAAGATCAAAGCTGCCCAAGCCGGAGACGTGAAGCTGCAGAAGATCAGAGATATGGTGTTAGCAGGTCAGAGGCCTGAATTCAAGATCAATGAGGACAGATCTTTGAGATTCGGTAACCGCATCTGCGTACCATCTGGAGACGTCAGAGAAGCCCTGTTGGAGGAAGCTCACAGTTCTCCATATTCCATTCATCCAGGAGGTACAAAGATGTATCAAGACTTGCGACAACACTACTGGTGGCATGGTATGAAAAGAAGCGTCGCACGAAGTGTTGCGAAGTGCATAGTGTGCCAACAAGTGAAGGCTGAACATCACCGGTCTGCCGGTTTGTTACAACCTTTGCCTATTCCAGAATGGAAGTGGCAACACATCACGATGGATTTCGTGACAGGACTGCCCAAGAGTACGAAGCATAATGATGCTGTCTGGGTGATCGTTGATCGATTGACCAAGTCAGCACACTTTATTCCTTTCAGAGTGGGCCAGTCAACCGAAGTGCTTGCCAAGAAGTACATGGAGGAGATAGTGAAGTTACATGGTGTTCCTGTTAGTATTGTCTCTGACAGAGACACGCGATTCACGTCTCACTTTTGGAAGAGCTTACAGGAGAGTCTGGGGACCCACTTAAGCTTCAGTACAGCTTATCATCCTCAGACAGATGGCCAATCAGAACGCACCATACAGATCCTGGAGGACATGTTGCGTGCGTGTATGCTGGACTTCAAGGGATCTTGGGAAGACCATCTTCATCTCGTGGAGTTTGCTTACAACAACAGTTATCAGGCCAGCATCGGTATGGCACCTTTTGCAGCGCTATATGGCCGAAAGTGTCGTTCCCCCTTGAGTTGGGACGACGTTGGTGATCGAGAGCTCATTGGTCCAGACTTGATTGTTGAAGCAGTGGAAGTAGTCCGGACCATCAGAGAGAAGCTACAGCTGGCTCAAGATCGATACAAGCATTGGGCAGATGCAAAGCGCCGACATTTAGAGTTCCAGCCTGGCGATCATGTATTTTTGAAGATCTCGCCGAATCGTGGGATGATTCGTTTTGGACGAAGAGGGAAGCTCAGTCCTCGATATATTGGTCCATTTGATGTCTTGGAGCGAGTAGGCGAGGTGGCCTATCGCCTTGCCTTGCCACCTGCATTGGAAGGAGTACATGAAGTTTTTCATGTCTCACAGCTTCGACGCTACGTGAGTGATCCTAGTCATGTTGTGGATTACTCCGAGATTGCTGTTCGTCCGGATCTATCTTACGAACAACAACCAGTCAAAATCCTGGACCGACGGCAAAAGATCCTCAAGAATCGAGTAATCAACCTTGTCAGGATAATGTGGCGTCATGACTCACCTGGAGAATCTACTTGGGAACGAGAAGACGAGATGCAAGAACGCTACCCGTACCTATTTACTGAGTCAGATAATCTTACTAGTTACGAGACTAGTTACGGAAGCTATGGTGATGTTAATAGTAAGAATTCATAAACATCATCTCTTGCTTTCTTGATGCTATGATGTCACATTATATTATTTACAACCTGATTTAGTAGACCATTTGTAACGGTCACTTTCCGACCTTACGTATTTTAGCGCGTAGCGGCGTTTCGTGAGTGTTTTGTGTTTCTGATTTTATTACTGATGTCCTTAGTTCAGACGCGTGACCGAACCCCGTATTCGCAATACTCTTGGAGGCGCGATTCCCCGATATTTTTCCTTTTAATTTTTGGATGACTGGGGACCAACCTACGTTATATTCACTATCAGTTATTAAATTTTTCTTTCATTACTTACTTAAATTTCCAATTTGAAATGTAGGTGCTGTGTTTTTTTTAAACAGAACCAATTACCACTTAACATTTAATAATGATCCTAGTATATAAAAAGGAGGGATAAGAATTCTTTGTAGCTGACTTGGTTAAAACAATTCTTATCTTATAATAACAACATATCCCAACAATTCCCTCTCTCTCCCACGTTCAACATATTTTTCTCCCATCCCACATGTCATAGTCTCTGTCTATTTTTCTACGAATGACACTCATGGGCTTTCATGCATTAGCTCTAGGCTACACATGTGACAACAACCTACTCTATTAAACAAAAGGGAATGGAACCTAAGATAAACCCTAGACTAGGTCTTCCCTACTCTCAGCCGAACTCAACCACCCCCCTAAATCTCTCTTCCCTATACTATTTTTCAAAAAAAAACTGACCTAGGGCTACAACACACAGCCGCAAGCTAATAGCAGACCTCCCTTTCTTATTCTTTTAACCCTATCCCCCAGGGGCCAGGCCGTTTCTCTTCCCTCTCAGCCGTCACTTCTTCTCCCCATACAAAGAAAATTTCATCTCCTTCCCTACTACGAACTCAATGAGGAACCCACTCTTAGAAACCGTACCTCTCAACCTCTCCTCTTTAACCCTAAGCGTCAGGTCTCTTCGACCCAAGCCATCACCGACGACCTCCCACTCACCTCTCCGACCGACCCCTCCCTGCACCGGCCGTCGACCCACCGGGGACCCCCCTCGGTCGCCTTTCGTCGCCGTTAAGTCGTCGGCAACGGTGGCCTCACCGAGAGCAGCAGCAGCTTCCCTTGCTGCGGCGTTTTCCGGCCGTCGACGGCCTAACGAGCGTCACCCCAGCCTCACAGACCACCGGGAAGTGCCAGTAGGCCGCCGCACGAACTCCCTGACCGCCGGAGATCTCTGTCTACACGTCGGAGAAGGAGATCAGTCCGTCTGGGCTTCACCTCCTTGCCGCGCAGCCTCAGCGTCGTTCCCGGCGTTTCAAGCAGGTGTCGCGCCCTCCGACTGCTTCAGGCCGTTGGCATGGAGGCAGTGGTCTCTCTCGCGGAGTAGCACACGCTGGCGTTGGGGAAAACGCAAGAAGAAGGGTTACTGTCGCAAGGTATTATGGGTATGCTATATTATAATATTATAATATATAAGCTTATATTTATATAAGTGATGTTAGCAGTAAGATAGTACACATTATTAGTAACTTAAGCAATACTAGTACGGCTATATATGACTCCTTATAATAACATGTTTAGTAGTTATAATTATCTGATATGGAATTAGAATATATTGAGTTTTATATATGTATGTTTTTAAGTTACAGTAGCTCACAGGTAATAGGTATTATATGATTATATAAGTTAGTTGTAGTTATTTTGTTGAGTTTGGACCTTTAACTTGATAGCACACATCCGTTAACGCAGATAACTCCACGCTACCCGCAGTCAAGGAATCAAGGCGAAGGCGACGTGAGCCGTTGTTTTCGGATCCGACGTCGAAAGTACACGTGACCGTCGAACCAGGTTGGTTTCCCTAACTCGTAGCAACCCACACCATAGTGCAATCAAACCCTAAACTAAAACTGGACAACTCAAACTAAATTTACTTTTCCGCACCAGTAAAACGCTGCTCATCGTAGAAATCGATCATCGGACAAATTTTCTGTGCATATAGGTTAGTGGTCGATCTAGGCTGATAAAACATCAAATTGTGACTTGACGATTAGGGTAGTCCCGACAACCTAGAAATGAACCTAAATAGGAGTTATTGAAAAACGCGACCTGACACCGTCGCCCTGACACTGTTTCAGACGGACTACCGCAGACGAGACGCCTGGATGAGACGCCCCGGACGGACGACACACTCGCCACCGCAGGCAAGTGTACTCACTTGCTCTTTCGGCCGTGCCTAGGCCTTAGACTGTTAGAACTATTAAACTGTGAACAAAGAGAACCGGACGTGAAATGATAGCGTCCGGGACGACTCCTGACGGCTCAGACTTGACGACGAAGTCTGAGCCTGACAACAACAACTTTTGATATTGTAGGGCTATCATGTGTGTGCGTGTGTGTGGACACACTAGAATAACCCTTCCTATCTTGTCACGTCATGTCCCGTTTTGCACAGCCTGCGGGCAATAGGGCACTCTCTGAGTGATCCCTTGTACGGATACACAGCCTGTGGGCAATGAGACGCTCACCTAGCAGAGTGAGTGATCTTTGTTACGGAACACCTACGGGAAGCTCGGCACCCACCTAGCAGAGTGAGTGTCCCAGCAGACCGAGAGGATAGAGACGCTCACCTAGCAGAGTGAGTGGTCCTATACAGTAGTACGATTTCATCCACGAGGCGTTCATCGCTCACCTAGCAGAGTGAGAGATACGCTACCGATCGTGGGGTTAGAGGCACTCACCTAGCAGAGTGAGTGGCCCTCTTTTGTCTTGTCCTGAGTTCTGGGGTTTGGGGTAGGGTTGAGCGTGCGCACGGCAAGAGGGTCTGATCCCCCTCGAACCGTAAGGCGTGAACCCTTCATGTCACAATTGTCTTGTCTTGTCTTGTCCTGTCCTGTCACGTTTCGTCTTGTCATGTCTTGTCTTGACACCTGTAGGTTAGTCCCGTAGTTGATAGCACACGCTACGACTACTACTTGTCGCGCTCTACTTTCCTGCTGCGTTACTTCCTGTCGTGTTACCCTGTTAAAACCACATCATGCTAATCAACCAGTAAACTGTCGTGTAAAAGAACCTCAGCATGCTAATCAACCAGTAAACTGTTATTTAAGTTCGGTGCACTTGCAGTAAAGTCTAACCCTTCTTGTAGACTTTACCTGACGTACAGTTCCTTTTTCTTGGGTGCTGTACGTCAGGTATTCAGACAGAGTTCGTGGACGAGGCAGACTCACTGGAGTACGTGGAGCCGAGGATGTCGTCGTCAGAGTTCGTGCCTGCCGAGGATCAGACCTTGAGGTCTTTTAGTCGCCACTTTCTGAGGTTGCTACTTTTTGGTTTGTCTTTAAACTTTTGTTGCCATGTTTAGGCTTCTTTTAGACTTGGTACTTGGTGGATAACATATCTCTAATTTAATGAATGCAATATCTTTTCCGTACTTTTGTTGTTTCGAACTACAAAAATGCAAGAACCTGAATCGTTTCAAATGGTACCTCTACAGACGCTTATTGGGTCCGAGCTTCTAAAGCTCTGGCCTAAGCGGGCCTCGTCACGTTTCGCTTCCGTCCATTTTGGGAGGCGGGGCGTGACAGGTTTTAGTGGTGGCCCATGCAGGTCTTGCAAAAGTTCGGGACAATAAAAGTACCGCATTCATTTAATATCCACGTACAAGTCTGAATTAGTTTCCCAGTCTTAGATAGTAGGAAGACTTAGATAGACGCTTAGGTTTGATAGTCTGACGCTTTGGTTAAGATTTAGCCGTACCCGTCTTAGGATACCTTAGTAGCCTCTCCCTCCCTAGCTCTGACCAAATTAGATTCCTAGAGCCCTTCTTTTAGTTTAGTCGCTCGCCCAGATCCATTAACTTCGGACCCAGCAGAACGTAACCTTGTTTCCCTTAGGAATTTTTCCCCTAGATCCTGATTGTAGTTTAGCTCGTTAGGAAATCTTAGCGCCGAGCTCTCCTGATCTTTAGATGACCCGATGATTAGAACCCCTGACTTCTAGCGTCTCTCTGATCATTACACTTCTGTGTTATCGATCGTAGGGTCCCATCGTAGCCTTTGCATCTTATCCTATGTGTAACCAACATGCGAACATTTTCCTTTCTTCCGAATCCTGTGATCGTTTTCGGACGATTATCGTTGATCCTTCGAATCCCTTCCTTGGCCTATTCTGCTTCCCCTAAAGGTATTTTCGAAATTTATTATTAAGTTTTTTTTTGTTTTTCCGCTCTAGCTTGATTTCTTTGAGAACCCGTACATTATATATTTTAAAATTTCTTGTTTTTTTGTTGAGTTAAAATTCTTCCACCGATTTTAAAACCTCATTGGTCGTAAAATTATTTTACTATCTCGTGCCTATTTGCAAATCGGTATCTTCCATACTTCAGTTTTTAAACCTTATTATCAAATTCTATAATCCAATATATATATATATATATTACTTTTCTAAACTACACCAAAAAAAATTTATTTCTAATCACTTACCGTACATACTTTTAAAATATTTTCTAAACTAGAGGGAACTCCAATTATTTTATTATTATTAATATATCGGGTTTATGTTCTTCGTGACCGCATTTCAAATCTTTGTGTAAACCTATCTTCATTTGCAAAACAATCGTTCTTACCCTACTCATCCTTCCGTCGTCTTACTTTTTCCAAAATCTTAAATTGCTACATCTGTCCACTATTAAGTATATATATATATATATATAATTTTAAAAGTATGTGATACCATATTTTGCACAAAATCCTTCTTACATAGTTAAATCATTTTAAAATAATTTTGTTCCATCCATCCAACCATCTTCTTACCCCGCCCTATTTGAACTCGTTCTTTCCGATTTATTTCGTTACACTTTTGGTTTCTGTTTCCTTTATTTGGTGTAGGCATTAGTCCTTGTAGTTGTCCATGCTATCTCCGGTATAGGACTAGGCCCTTGTTAGGTGATGTTGTAGAGATGCATGAGTATAGGTAAAGTATGTAGACCTGTATGAGTGTGTCATCTTTAGGATCCTGATAATTACCTTTTGTGCCTTGAATGTGTACTCAGTATTAACCATGATATGATTGAAGTTGTCTGAATGACGGTATTCATACGTATATGAATAGGGTCATAGCAGGCAATCTCCTTAGGCGTAGTTTTTCGCAATTATGGAATATCTTATCTTTGACTGCATGTGATTGAATCAAAACTTTGTTTTCTTTTAAGGGTAAATGACATTAAAATACCCTAACGTTTGGGCCATTTTCACTTATATACCCTATCGTTCATTTTGGTAAACTTTAATACCTAAATCTAAACTTGATGTAGGATTGGAGGAGTAAATATTGTCTGAAGAGGAGGCTGAAAACACTGTGCATCCCAGACTTCGGAAGACTGATGGAATGCATGTATTTGGAGGCCTCTTCAGACAATATTTCCTCCTCCAATCCTACATCAAATTTAGATTTGGGAATCAAAGTTTACCAAAACGAACGATAGGGTATATAAGTGAAAATGGCCCAAACGTTAGGGTATTTTAATGTCATTTACCCTTCTTTTAAACCAAACCTTTAAAGTTTTTGAAATTAGCTCACAAGATCACAAATCACTTATCCACCCTTATCCATTACCGCAACACCACACGTTTTTCCCGAATGTTTTAAAATATTTCTTGGGGTCTTAAGTCTCTCTTTCTCTTCTCTTCTTTCTCCCTTAAAGAAATTTTCGTGTTTATGGTTATTGGGACTAGCAATTATCATTATAAGATTTTGTGTACGGGTAGACTCAGGGAGAGATTTGTTATAGCAATGAGTAACCGATTTTGGAACAATAGGATATTGGAATAGATTTCTTTCGGTTGAAAAGAATGTGATGTTCAAGACTTATTTATAAAACCGATGTGTGACGGACCCAATGGAGAATTCTGGTCGGATACGATTAAATGCGTGAAGATGAGAACTTAGCAGATTTGAGAATGGTGGATAGGGATGGCTACAGAGTATGGTAGGAGTTAGGGTGATCATGAGATTGAGTAGAGCTTTTATTAGCAACGAGACTTGATTGTTGAGTTGACGTGAGAAGACATTGGGGATAGCACGACGCGTTGAGACAAACGGAATGCTATGAAGATGGATTTAATAGGATTAGGAGATTAGATGCTAGGGGTAAAGATAAAGGTGGTCTGATAGTTCATTGATTATGGAGAATAGATTTACGAGTCGATATGATGGAGAATATATTGGGGACGAGATGAATGTTTGTTTGCGAATGATAATGTGGATTCATAGTTAAGTGATAGGATGGAGTCCTAGTTGTAGCATTAGCCAGTAGAACGACGAGTTATGATGGATTATTTGAGGAACGATGTTTGAAGTTATGGGATTAGCGATCATTATGTGTAGACATGGGAGTTGTAGTCATAATTGTAAATAGATATTATTACTATTAGTATGAGTGATTCCGAGGGCGGAATCATTCCTAAGGTGGGTAGAATGTAACGGTCACTTTCGGACCTTACGTATTTTAGCGCGTAGCGGCGTTTCGTGAGTGTATTGTGTTTCTGATTTTATTACTGATGTCCTTAGTTCAGACGCGTGACCGAACCCCGTATTCGCAATACTCTTGGAGGCGCGATTCCCCGATATTTTTCCTTTTAATTTTTGGATGACTGGGGACCAACCTACGTTATATTCACTATCAGTTATTAAATTTTTCTTTCATTACTTACTTAAATTTCCAATTTGAAATGTAGGTGCTGTGTTTTTTTTAAACAGAACCAATTACCACTTAACATTTAATAATGATCCTAGTATATAAAAAGGAGGGATAAGAATTCTTTGTAGCTGACTTGGTTAAAACAATTCTTATCTTATAATAACAACATATCCCAACAATTCCCTCTCTCTCCCACGTTCAACATATTTTTCTCCCATCCCACATGTCTTAGTCTCTGTCTATTTTTCTACGAATGACACTCATGGGCTTTCATGCATTAGCTCTAGGCTACACATGTGACAACAACCTACTCTATTAAACAAAAGGGAATGGAACCTAAGATAAACCCTAGACTAGGTCTTCCCTACTCTCAGCCAAACTCAACCACCCCCCTAAATCTCTCTTCCCTATACTATTAAAAAAAAACTGACCTAGGGCTACAACACACAGCCGCAAGCTAATAGCAGACCTCCCTTTCTTATTCTTTTAACCCTATCCCCCAGGGGCCAGGCCGTTTCTCTTCCCTCTCAGCCGTCACTTCTTCTCCCCATACAAAGAAAATTTCATCTCCTTCCCTACTACGAACTCAATGAGGAACCCACTCTTAGAAACCGTACCTCTCAACCTCTCCTCTTTAACCCTAAGCGTCAGGTCTCTTCGACCCAAGCCATCACCGACGACCTCCCACTCACCTCTCCGACCGACCCCTCCCTGCACCGGCTGTCGACCCACCGGGGACCCCCCCTCGGTCGCCTTTCGTCGTCGTTAAGTCGTCGGCAACGGCGGCCTCACCGCGAGCAGCAGCAGCTTCCGTTGCTGCGGCGTTTTCCGGCCGTCGACGGCCTAACGAGCGTCACCCCAGCCTCACAGACCACCGGGAAGTGCCAGTAGGCCGCCGCACGAACTCCCTGACCGCCGGAGATCTCTGTCTACACGTCGGAGAAGGAGATCAGTCCGTCTGGGCTTCACCTCCTTGCCGCGCAGCCTCAGCGTCGTTCCCGGCGTTTCAAGCAGGTGTCGCGCCCTCCGACTGCTTCAGGCCGTTGGCATGGAGGCAGTGGTCTCTCTCGCGGAGTAGCACACGCTGGCGTTGGGGAAAACGCAAGAAGAAGGGTTACTGTCGCAAGGTATTATGAGTATGCTATATTATAATATTATAATATATAAGCTTATATTTATATAAGTGATGTTAGCAGTAAGATAGTACACATTATTAGTAACTTAAGCAATACTAGTACGGCTATATATGACTCCTTATAATAACATGTTTAGTAGTTATAATTATCTGATAGGGAATTAGAATATATTGAGTTTTATATATGTATGTTTTTAAGTTACAGTAGCTCACATGTAATAGGTATTATATGATTATATAAGTTAGTTGTAGTTATTTTGTTGAGTTTGGACCTTTAACTTGATAGCACACATCCGTTAACGCAGATAACTCCACGCTACCCGCAGTCAAGGAATCAAGGCGAAGGCGACGTGAGCCGTTGTTTTCGGATCCGACGTCGAAAGTACACGTGACCGTCGAACCAGGTTGATTTCCCTAACTCGTAGCAACCCACACCATAGTGCAATCAAACCCTAAACTAAAACTGGACAACTCAAACTAAATTTACTTTTCCGCACCAGTAAAACGCTGCTCATCGTAGAAATCGATCATCGGACAAATTTTCTGTGCATATAGGTTAGTGGTCGATCTAGGCTGATAAAACATCAAATTGTGACTTGACGATTAGGGTAGTCCCGACAACCTAGAAATGAACCTAAATAGGAGTTATTGAAAAACGCGACCTGACACCGTCGCCCTGACACTGTTTCAGACGGACTACCGCAGACGAGACGCCTGGACGAGACGCCCCGGACGGACGACACACTCGCCACCGCAGGCAAGTGTACTCACTTGCTCTTTCGGCCGTGCCTAGGCCTTAGACTGTTAGAACTATTAAACTGTGAACAAAGAGAACCGGACGTGAAATGATAGCGTCCGGGACGACTCCTGACGGCTCAGACTTGACGACGAAGTCTGAGCCTGACAACAACAACTTTTGATATTGTAGGGCTATCATGTGTGTGCGTGTGTGTGGACACCCTAGAATAACCCTTCCTATCTTGTCACGTCATGTCCCGTTTTGCACAGCCTGCGGGCAATAGGGCACTCTCTGAGTGATCCCTTGTACGGATACACAGCCTGTGGGCAATGAGACGCTCACCTAGCAGAGTGAGTGATCTTTGTTACGGAACACCTACGGGAAGCTCGGCACCCACCTAGCAGAGTGGAGTGTCCCAGCAGACCGAGAGGATAGAGACGCTCACCTAGCAGAGTGAGTGGTCCTATACAGTAGTACGGTTTCATCCACGAGGTGTTCATCGCTCACCTAGCAGAGTGAGAGATACGCTACCGATCGTGGGGTTAGAGGCACTCACCTAGCAGAGTGAGTGGCCCTCTTTTGTCTTGTCCTGAGTTCTGGGGTTTGGGGTAGGGTTGAGCGTGCGCACGGCAAGAGGGTCTGATCCCCCTCGAACCGTAAGGCGTGAACCCTTCATGTCACAATTGTCTTGTCTTGTCTTGTCCTGTCCTGTCATGTTTCGTCTTGTCATGTCTTGTCTTGACACCTGTAGGTTAGTCCCGTAGTTGGTAGCACACGCTACGACTACTACTTGTCGCGCTCTACTTTCCTGCTGCGTTACTTCCTGTCGTGTTACCCTGTTAAAACCACAGCATGCTAATCAACCAGTAAACTGTCGTGTAAAAGAACCTCAGCATGCTAATCAACCAGTAAACTGTTGTTTAAGTTCGGTGCACTTGCAGTAAAGTCTAACCCTTCTTGTAGACTTTACCTGACGTACAGTTCCTTTTTCTTGGGTGCTGTACGTCAGGTATTCAGACAGAGTTCGTGGACGAGGCAGACTCACTGGAGTACGTGGAGCCGAGGATGTCGTCGTCAGAGTTCGTGCCTGACGAGGATCAGACCTTGAGGTCTTTTAGTCGCCACTTTCTGAGGTTGCTACCTTTTGGTTTGTCTTTAAACTTTTGTTGCCATGTTTAGGCTTCTTTTAGACTTGGTACTTGGTGGATAACATATCTCTAATTTAATGAATGCAATATCTTTTCCGTACTTTTGTTGTTTCGAACTACAAAAATGCAAGAACCTGAATCGTTTCAAATGGTACCTCTACAGACGCTTATTGGGTCCGAGCTTCTAAAGCTCTGGCCTAAGCGGGCCTCGTCACGTTTCGCTTCCGTCTATTTTGGGAGGCGGGGCGTGACACCATTATTATCATTTATTTACTTGAGCTTCTTCATAACAAAGTTATTTAAGAAATTCCGAGGACGGAATTATTTTAAGTAGGGTAGGATGTAACGACTCGAAAATTTTCAAAACATTTAATTACAAATTTAATATACTTTGTAATGGTTTGTCATGAGTTTTAAATGATTTCAAAAAAATTCTATAAAAATATTTTAAAGCACTAGACTTATTCTATTGTATTTCAGTATTTTCAGATTTCCTCAAATGCCCAAAACATTTCTGTTAAAATTCATTTTCAAAAATTACCGTTTTGATTCGACGAATTTATTTTCTATTCAAACGTCTTCAAAACGTTTTCAAACTCCTATAATAGCGTCCTATGAGCATTTAGGGCTCCCCACATTAATTTCGTAATTTTCTGATATCATTTCAACAGAGAACCCGCAAACCCGCTTTCTAAACGTTTTGGCCAAAAACTAGTATCCCCGTAGCCCAAACCCTGAAACGGACTTCGTATTCGCCATCCTCGCGACGATACGGTCCCGTGGGTATGTTTTCGTAATTTTTCGGACACGTTTGATAGTAGGGGCAAATTCGTAATTTCGTTACAATTTTACCGTCCTCAATTACCCTAGTTAATTACATTAACCTAATCAAATCTTTTTTAAACCCTAAACATGACTAACACATGGGGGGACAACGTCTAAACTTAGTCCTAAAGCTAACCTACCCTAATTAATAATATTTAACTAACTAAAAGTGTAGTTAATGCTAATAGTGGGTTCATGAACCCATTAACCCTATAAATACCCCCCTAATCCTATAAACTCAGTTAATCAAAATTAAAAACCTAAGTTAAATTTTAAAAAAACCCCAGGCCGCTGCTCCCTCTCTCTCACTCACGCTCTCCCTCTCCCTCCGCCTCCGACCGTGCTCCGCCGTCGGCCCCCCCGCTCCGCCGCCACCAGCCGCCGCCCTCTCCGGCGCCCGCACGAAGCCCCGACGCCCCAGCGCCGCACAGCAGCACCCGCCGACGCTCCGTCTCCGCCGCCGCCGTCCGCCCCCGGCGCTCCGCCTCCACGTCGCGCCGCCCCCTCGCCGCAGCCCCGCCTCCGACTCCGCCGCCAAGCGCCACAGCCCCCCCCGCCGGCAGTGATCGAGCTGTGCGTAAGTTTTGCCAGTGGCAAACTTGTAAATAATAGGAAAACTCGAATTTTCATATTATTAAATGATTATTAATGGGGTTATATGGTATAAAATCCATAACTTAAAATACCAGGGCCAGAAAAATATGCAGATAGACCCAGAAAATCAGAAACGACATTTCGGATCCAATGGCGCTGGTCTCACTGCGATCAGAAGCCTACTTTTTCCAAAATAAATTTTTGAACTTAAAGATTTAATAGGTATAATTCATTCTAAAAATCGTAACTCGCTGATTTTACATACACTAATATTTGATAAAATTATATGTGATAATAGACTTCGAGACGGTCATTTTGACTATTCACTCAAGTCATTCCGACTTGTATTGCTCCCGTAAGAAATTACGGAAGATACACGTTCCTTAAGTTTTTAGGATTTTTAAGCTATTTCTAAGTTTCTAAAAATTATAAGAAATTACAGAAGCTTCTGAAAATTCTCACCTCTTGCAGTAAAATCTAAATAATTATTTTAGGTTTATATAAAAATTTTAAATATTTTTCGACACCGTTTTAATGAGTTTAAAAATCAAACTAACCTAATTATTAAATAGGAAAAAGTCGTGTTTTTCTAAAATAAGTATTTTGTGTTGCAGGTACAGACTCTGGTGTACCAACTTCTGAGGAAGCCCTAGATCCTCTTCCGGCTTACTACAACGGTATTAATTTTGGTAAGTCACGATAGGTTCTAACCTTAGAAATCTAGCTACTGTGCTCGTACGAACTTGTAGCACCGCACTACTACGTGCTCGAAGCACGGAAACATACGCCACTTTCTTGTGTTGGACTTGACTTGGAACATCCCGTGGAACGTTCATGTAAAGAACTTGTACTTGACACAACACCGGGTTTTGGGGTAACTCATAGTTGCGAGAGTACGGGAGTGACTAGAGTTCGATCTACATGTCAAGATGCCTGTGTTTCGGCCTCCTGTCTAGCTGCCTGCGTTTCGGTAAACCATCCTGCTGCCTGGGCTCCGGCAATCGTCTGGGTAGCACCCAGGCAAGAGACGAACTGAACGGTCACATATTGTACTCTCCGACTTGAGTCACGTAGTTCTAGTGGAGCTTGCACAGTTACTTCTTTACAGTCATGCACTTTACTTTCTGCACTTGTAGCACTTTACTTTCTGCACTTGTACAGACACTACACCGTACTTTACTTCTGCTTGTCATACTTGTACAGTACTCCTTTTCTTTGTTTAGAATCTTTGTGACTTACCTTCGGTTCCACTTATGGCACCGATAGACGACGACTTGATCGAGGAGGTTGCCCCAGAGTACGAGGAGCCTGCGTACGATCCAGAAGCCGCGGAGTTTTAGTTACTTTTCTGTCGGAGTGTGTATTGTACTATGTATTTCTGTTTCTGCATTTCCTTTCAGTATTTCCTTTCATGTATTGGTGTGAGAGAGTGTTGGTTGTTGTTGTACTTTAATTTGGACTGTAATAATGTCTGTAAGCTGGTTTGAGTGTTGTTGGTACATCTCTGCGTTGTGACTATGCTGATTTCACTGGTAAACTGCGGAACCTGCAAATAAACCGAATAAGTAACGGGCCCCCGAAAGCGGGTCGTTACACTAGCATTGGGCGGGCTAACCACAGGCTGGAGGTCGGAGCCATTGGCAGATGGTCGGTTATACAGTGAACTAAGTAAAAGCTATATCTTCATGTCCCAAGCTATCTTCGGCTTCTTGCACCATAAAGTTCGTTAGGGCCGGTCAGATCTGGGGTCTGACCTAATCCCCTTCGATGATTAAGTAAGATGATGACTCGAAGGAGGCTCGAGGCAACTATGGCAAATCTGTTGGGAGATCAATCGATAGTTGGTGCACCGAGCTATGGAGGAAATGTAGAAAGCTAAGTCGGAGCAGATCCAGAGTTAAGGGGTACCTAATCGAAGATTGTTTAAGAGTATAGTAGAGCCAATAGCTTCCGAAAAGGATCCCACTCTCATTGTCTGAGAGGCCTCTTATATGCAGGACGTTAGAGGGTAACGTCTGAGCATTTAATACGCTAAGTTATCACCATTGATGATGGGCTAACAACTAGTCATTGAATGCATTCATTAATGAGTCAATGTTTTAAATAAAGATGCATAAGGGTCAGCTTGACTGTTGCCCTAAATGAGGAGATGATCAACTGCACGTGAAGACCTTTGGATTGTTGTGCCAGAACAATGGGATTTACTAGGCTTGTGTGCTTAAATATTCAGTTGAGAGATCATTGGGTATGCACGGTGTTGTATCAATGGCCTCCATCTACAAAGCTGAACCGACGTAGTGGTTGAGGTCAGGTGATGTGGCACGTCTTGATGGGACGTGCACTGCAGTCGAGGTGATGCATTTAATTTTGGACGCCAAAGCTCCATACCCTAGACTTTGACCGCCTAAAGAAGCATGGAACTCAGAGCATCGGTGCTCTAGATGTTGAAATGTATCATAGATCGAATGGCCGAGCTCGTCTAAGGGGGCGTGCCATCGAGTATAAATAGGGTGTGAGGGTTTCGCTTCTACCTTCATCTTATCCGTTCAACCTTGCCATAGTCTTGTTCATGTGCATTTTATCATCTTCTTGCTCAGTCTCTGAAGTTGATGGACTGTGGGTTGAGATGGAACGTATCCAGTGACATACAAAATTTTCTTCCATCATAAGCTGGTGTTAACCTCTGGGTTAATCACAACACCACAAGATATTGCACAGAAGTCTCCCAACTGAGTGGTCATCTTTGAGCAACTCGGAATGGTCCTTTCGTATAGCTCCACCGAAGACGTCGACCCCGCAGTCACTGAGGGGACCGCATCTGCTGCGCCGAAGACAACCAACGCAATGTTTCGTAAAGCCCCAATCCGATTGTACCTCTTCTAGCTCTGCCTATTTTTATATGTACGGGCTTTGACCCCTTCTTTAGTAATAAGATTTCTTTTATCAAAGTGTTCTTACCTTGTCTTGCAAGATCTCAAAGCTCTGAGCTTAATAAAATTTCTGCCTTATGTAGAAGGGATGAAGCAACTCCATGTCTTTGAGAAATTCTTGAACAAATTTCTAAGTCTCAGGTCATAGAAGACTTAGGTCGGCTAAGAATAATCTCTGATCGTATAGCTAAATCGGCCCGCGAGGGTGGTTGCCTCGATCATATAGCCGACCAGCTGACGAGGTCTTTATAAAGTTATCTGTGATGATCTGTAGACCTGCACATATATTTAGAGGAAATAAAATGGGAAATGTAAGTCTGATAATACCTCCGCAGATGTCTGAGTATATGGCTACGTCGGCCTGCGAGGGAGTGGCCCCCCGATCGTATTACTGACTAGCACTGGAAGTCTTTTGAATAATCCCCGATCGTATAGCTAGGTCAGCCCGTGAGTGAGTGGCCCTTGATTCGTGTAACGGCCGCTTTCCGACCGTTCGTGTTTCCTGCATGCACGTGCTTTATCGTGCACGTGTTCTTTTTGGCTATTCCTGAGCTCCGGCATATGCGATGCGATATGCCGTTACGATCATTTGAGAGTGTAGAATTTTATAGAAATTATTGGGAACGTCTTTTCACTGCTCCTTTTCTCGCGAAACGACTTTGAACGATAGGGGCGTTTTGGTCATCTGACTCGAAACGCCGTTTCCAATTTTACGTAAATTTTTGGTAGGCGTTACGCACGATCGGGCTCCGTAGATCTGTGCGTCTCGTCTTCACGATCGCCCCGATATTTTCGGATTATTTTTCTGACGCCCGGTTTGAGAGATATCATCCGGATAAATCTCGACCGTTGATTAGCCAACCAGTTCGACTTTCAACTGATTATGCGTATGGTGATTTGGTTTCAGTTCTACCTACACCCATCCTTTTCCCGACTTGCACTCTTCTTTATAACACTATAGTTATATATATCCTATTATTTTTATTTAATAACCCTATTCCTTTCTCTCTAGCCCTAACTATAGCACAGCCTACTCTATATTTTGTTCCTCATACAATTAAGACTTTTTAGACCCTAGGGACACATTCACGTGATATAGCCCCCTCCTATACTTTCTATATAATAATATTAAACCCTATTCTAAAACATAAGCCCTTGCCCAAATATTTTTGTTGGCCTAGGCTTAGAGCCCAACTAACCCTTCACGGGCTGCTATCTATTCCCAACTCAGCCTAGTACTATATATTAGACCAAACCCTAGTGTTATAGGTCTATTTTTGTAGCAGCCGCCATCTAAAGATTTTGAACCCCCCGACTCCTGCATCTCTCCCCCTCACCCTCACTTCTGCCGGCACTGCGACCCTCGCTGCCGCTCACAGGCCGCCACCGGCCTGACCACCGACCGCCGCGACGCCAGCCTCCGCCACGACCCGGTGGCCCCTCCCCGCGACGACGACAGCGACGACAGCAGCGGCGACCGCCGCTGCCGCCTGTTCCCGACGCCACCACCACCCCGTTCGACTCCCGTTCGCCGTCAGGCGCCGCCCCGTCGGTCTAGCGACACCCCCAAGCCCAGCTGCCGCCGCTGCAGCCTACGACACCAACCCGTGTCCCCGCCGACGCTGCTGCAAACCCCCGACAGTCGCTGCTGCCTTTTTTCCGACGCCGTCAGCCTCGTCGTTGCCGGAGAACGCCTACTAGCCACCCGCTGGATCCCCTCGATGCCGGGAACGCAGCTCCCCTCAAGGAGCCTCTACCCTTGCCTGAGCAGCACGCTGCTGTCCCCGTTCACTGCCGCCTACCCCACGCCGGAGCCAACGCTGGGAACTTCATCCTAGTAATGGCCGAAGTGCTGCAATGGAGGCGAGGGCTCTCTTCCGGTGGGTTAACTCGACAACCACTCATCCCCTTCATCGCAACATGTTCCCTCCTCCCATCGCTTCTTTCGCAAACACTAGCGCTTACACGTAAGAAGTTTTGTGCATGCAGTGTTCTTTTATCTTGTTGATGTGGTAAATAATAATGGCAGAGTATAAGTAGGTTAACACTTGTTTAATAGTTTGAAGAGTAACAAATGATGGGTTAGCAGTAAGTTAGGTTAATCCTATATGATAATATAAGTTAGTACACCCTCCTAATATGTAGTTGTGTTACACTAATAATTTTACACATTTTTCCCAGTAGCTTTATCTGATAACTATATGTTAATAAAGTTAATTTAGTACACTAATAGCATGTTAGTGTTATTACTAGTTAATTGGTTAAGAATTCTTTAGCTTAATGATTTTAATGACGCAGATAATTAAGTACGCCTCTTTGCTACCGTCGGGACCCCGACAATTTTCCCCTCTTCACTGCGCTACCCACAGTCGAGGAATCGGAGCCGCGACGCGATCCGTAACTGTTTCCAGATCCGACACCAGGTTCACGCGTGAACTTCATTCAGGTTGGTACCCCGAACTCGTAGCAACCCACACCGTAGTACAATCAAACCCTAAACTAAAACTGGACAACTCGAACTAAATTTACTTTTTCGCATCCGTAAAATGTTGTCACTATATGAAATCGACCATCGGACGACTTTCTGTGCACATAGGGTAGTGGTCGATCTAGGTTGAATAAACATCAAAATTGTGATTTTGACGATTAGGGTAGTCCCGACAACCTAAGAATGAACCTAAATAGGATTTATTGAAAAACGCGACCTGACACCGTCGCCGTGACACTTTTCAGACGGACTACCGCAGACGCGACGCCTGGACGAGACACCCCGGACGGACAACACACTCGCCACCGCAGGCAAGTGTACCCACTTGTGTTCTTGACCGTGCCTTAGTTCTAGATTGTAGAACTGTTAGACTGTGTGTGCTGAGGACCGGACGTGAAATGATAGCGTCCGGGACGACCTGTGACGGCTCAGACTTGACGACGAAGTTTGAGCCTGACAACAAAATAAACTGCTGACATCATAGGACTATCTTGCGTGTGCGTGCGTGTGGACACCCTAGAATAACAACTCCCTACACTTGTCATGTCATGTCCTGTTACACAAAAAGCCTTCGGGCGTTTCGGATGCTTTCCTAGCGGAAGTGATCCCTGTTACACAAAAAGCCTTCGGGCGTTTCGGATGCTTTCCTAGCGGAAGTGATCCCTGTTACACAAAAAGCCTTCGGGCGTTTCGGATGCTTTCCTAGCGGAAGTGATCCCTGTTACACAAAAAGCCTTCGGGCGTTTCGGATGCTTTCCTAGCGGAAGTGATCCCTGTTACACAAAAAGCCTTCGGGCGTTTCGGATGTTTCCCTAGCGGAAATGATCCCTGTAAATCTTGTCCTGAGTTCCTGGGGTTGGGGTTGGGTTGAGCGTGCGCACGGTAAGAGGGTCTGATCCCCCTCGAACCGTAAGGCGTGAACCCTTTCGTGTCTCACTTGTCTTGTCTTGTCCCGTCACGTCCCGACTTGTCTTGACACCTGTAGGTTAGTCCCGTAGTTGGTAGCACACGCTACGACTACTACCTGTCCCGTTTTACTTTCCTGCTGTGTTACTTCCTGTTGTGTTACTCGGTTATAACCACAGCATGCTAATCAACCAGTAAATTGTTGTGAAATAGAACCTCAGCATGCTAATCAACCAGTAAATCGTTGTTTAAAGTTCGGTGCACTTGCAGTGAAGTCTAACCCTTCTTGTAGACTTTACCTGACGTACAGTTCCTTTCTTTTGGGTGCTATACGTCAGGTGTTCAGCCAGAGTTCGTGGACGAGGCAGATTCGCTGGAGTACGAGGAGCCGAGGACGCCGACCCAGAGCACGTGTCTGACAAGGACCAGACCTTGAGGTCTTTTTAGTCGTCACTTTCAGAGGTTACTGCTTTTAGTTTGTCTTTTTGGTAGTTGTTGCCATGCTTAGGTTTCTTTTAGATTTGTACTCGCTGGATATTATTTCTTCATATTAATGAATGCCATTTCTTTTCTGTACTTTTGTTGTTCCTAAACTTTATAAATGCAAGAACCTGGAAAAATTCAAAAATGGTACCCCTACAGACGCTTATTGGGTCCGAGCTTCTCAGCTCCGGCCCAAGCGGGCCTTAGTCACGCTTCGCCTCCGACCTTTTTGGGAAGCGGGGCGTGACAGGTTTTAGTGGTGGCCCATGCAGGTCATGAAAAATTTCGGAACAATAAGAGTACTGCATTCATTTAATATCCATGTACAAGTCTAAATTTGGTTTTCCAGTCCTAGATGGTAGGAAGACTTAGATAGACACCCAGGTTTGATAGTCTGACGCCTTGGTTAAGATTTAGTCATCCTCGTCCTAGAACACCTTAGTAGCCCCACTTGACTCTGACCGTGTTAGTTTTCTAGAGCCCTTCTCTTTTAGTCGTTCGCTCAGGTCCATCGACTTCGGACCCAGCAGAACGTAACCTTGATTCTCTTAGGAACCTTCCCATTAGATCCTAGTTACAGTCTAGCTCATTAGGAAATCTTAGTGCCGAGCTCTCCTGATCTTAGGCGACCCGATAAATAGAATCCCTGACTTCTAGCGTCCTCCTGATCATTACCATTTTCGTGTTATCGACCGTAATGTTCCATCGTAGCTCTTCACGATCCGTATCCTACACATATGCTTCAAGCGATCATTTTTCTGTCTCCCGATTCACGTGATCATTCCTGACGATTATCGTCAATCCTTCGAATCCCCTCCTTGACCAATTCTGTTTCCTCTAAAAGTAGTTTCGAAATTTATTATTAAGTTTTTTTGCTCAGCTTAATTCCTTTGAAAACCCCTATATTATATATTTCAAAATTTCTTGTTTTTCGGTTGAGTTAAAATTCTTTCGCTAATCTTGAAACCTCCCTGTTCGTAAAATTATTTTATTATCTCGTACCTGTTATCAAAGCGACATTCTCGTGTCTCAGTTCTAAACCTCGTTATTAATTCTTAAATTCTATATATATAAATATTACTTTTCTAAACTACAAAATTTTATTACTAATCATTCACCGCATGTACTTCTAGAATATTTCCTAAACTAAAGAGAACTTCAACTTTTTTTAATCAGTTCTATGTTCATCGTGCCCACATTTCAAAATCTTTGTATAAACCTATCTTCAGTTGCAAAACAATCGTGTCTCACCCTACCCTTCCTTCCTTCGTCTCACTCCTTTCCAGAATTTTAATTTTCAACATCTGTTCACTTCTTATGTATATTTTTTTTAAAATTATAAAAGTATGTGATACCATCTTTAGCACGAAATCCTTCTTTCATCTTTTAATCATTTAGAGCAATAATTTTGTTCCATCCAACCAACTATCTCCTTATCTCGCCTTAGTTGAACTCGTTCCTTCCGATTCATTTCGTTACACTCCTGGCTTCTGTTTTTCCTTAGGTTGTGTAGACATTAGTCCTGGTAGTTGTCTATGTTATCTCCGGTTTAAGAGTAGGCCCTTTGGTAGGTGATGTCGTCGTGGTGCATGAGTATAGGTAGAGTGTGTAGACCTGTATGAGTGTGTCATCTTTAGGATCCTGATAATTTCCTTTTTTGTGTCTTGAATGTGTACTCAGTGTTAACCATGATGTGATTGAAGTTGTCTGAATGACGGTATTCATACGTATATGAATAGGGTCATAGCAGGCAATTTCCTTAGACGTAGTTTTTCGCGATTATAGGATAGCTTAACTTTGACTGAATGTGATTGTATCAAAACTTTGTGTTTCTTTTAAACCAAACCTTTAAAGTTTTTGAAATTAGCTCACAAGATCACACATCAATTATCTTTCCTCATCCATTACCACGACTCCACACGTAGTTCCTAAATGTTTTAAAAATGTGTCATTGGTTTTAAAATTCTCCCTTTCTCTTCTCTCTCTCTCCATTTAGAAATGTTATGTTATAGTTGTTATAGTTTTGGGACTAGCTATTATTGTTGTATGATTTTGTTTGCAGGTGGGCTCAGGGAGAGATGAGATTTGTTATAGCAATGATTAACCGATTTTGGAACAATAGGATTTTGGAATAGATTTCTTTCGGATGAAAAGAATGGTCTGTCCAAGACTTATTTATAAAACCGAAGTGTGGCGGACTCAATGGAGAATTCTGGTTGAATGAGATTTTATGCGTAAAGAGGAAAACTTATCAGATCTGAGGCTTAGACGAATGGTAGATAGGGATGGCTATAGAGTATAGTAGGAGTTAGGGTGATCATGAGATTGAGTAGAGCTATTATTAGCATCGAGACTTGGTTGTTGAGTTGACGTGAGAAGACATTGGGAGTAACACGACGTGTTGAGATTAATGGATGTTTAGGTAGTCGGACTTAAATTGGTTGGGATTAGTTATAGTGAGTAGGATGAGAGGCGATTCTGATAGTTAAATTATTTGGCGGATAAATTCATGGGGAGATAGGACAAGGAATGTATTGAAGACACGACGATTGTTGATTGGTGAAAGTATTAAAGGATTGGACAAAGTTTTTGTTTTTAGATTGGCGGTTGACTAGAATCTAATTTTGGAGATTGATTAATATTGAAAAGAGATCGAGGAACTTAGAAGATATTATTGAGACGGTGATTATTATCCTTTTATGAGAACTTGGAGTTGGAAATTTGAACAGCAGTGATGAAATCTGAAAGCAACACTTAGAATCACCTATGCCTTGAAGTAGAACTTGAAGGAGAAGTGTGATGTGTGTTGAAGAACTCTCTTGAAAGAGAGGAGAAAGCCAATTCTCTTAACTGCACCAAATGCCTAGAAGATCAAACTTTGGTTCTAGGTTGGAGAGCAAGAGAACAAGATTTGGAAATACTTAGGGCTTTGGATTTGAGAGCTTTGATCTTTGGAAATGAAAGCTTGAAGGATTTTGCAATGAATGATTAACCTTCCAATGGAACAGTAGAAGCTCTATTTATAGCTTTCTCAAATCCATAAAACAGTTTAGGCAAAAACCCAATCGAAATCCGTGAGAAAAATCTCAACGGATATAATCTGAACTCGCGAAAGTCGACTGTTGAACAAACCACAGTCGACTGTTGCACAGTCAGCAAGGGTAGGTGAGAATTCATAACGGTAACTTACCACGTTGATAGTCGACTGATGAAGCCAAGACAGTCGTCTGTAAAACCAACAGGCGACTGTACATTCTTCGACAGGCGACTGGCCGAGAGAAGAGTAAGTTAGATAAAATACTAGAAATCTCACAAGATACAGGACAGACGACTGATGCAAGGAACACAGTCGACTGTCAATCAGAACAGGCGACTGTATATCCTTAAACAGACGACTGTCACAGACAGGAGAAATTTCCAGAGAGCTGTGTCAAAGAATAGACTTACAGACAGGCGACTGTTGTAGCATAGACAGTCGACTGATCTAATAGACAGTCAACTGTATATACAGCATAAGTCGACTGGACGTAGAAATCGGATCAAACAGAGTTTGGGCAAGGAGAGACAGACGACTGATGAACCATTCACATTCGACTGACACTAGGACATGCGCCTGTTAAACGTTCAACAGTAGCCTGAGCGAGATAATCAGAGAGGGCCCAAAAACTGCATTGTAATAGTCTGTGCGTAACAGGCGACTGTAGAACAAAACACAGTCGACTGTTTTTGAGACAGGCGACTGTAAACTGTTAAGCAGTCAGCTGTTATGAACAATCCTAGCACAAACAAAAGAGAATTGAATTGGGATCAAAGGACAAAGGTCTAGAGATGTCCTTTGACCGAATGAAGATGTGTGTGTGTGCTCCATCAAAGTTCTACTTCTAAGCTACATACTAGAAGAGATAAAAGAAAAATTACATTGACGAATAATCTCTTCTTTCCATCGTATGAGCTTGAAGTCTTTACGGAGCTTCAATCATCAATCTACGATCATCCAATTCATATTATTTGCCTTCAATCATGTTTGTGAGTCATCCATTGCTAGTTGATCTTCATAGTAAGCTTAGGCAATGGATTAACTACAAAATAGAGGATTAGTCACAAGTATTTATGTTTGCTCATCATTAACACCAAGTAGGGAGAAGTCCAATACTCAACATTCTCCCCCTTTTTGATGATGACAAACAAACATAAACAAAAAGATAAATAGTTGTGCGCAATGAAAACTTACTCCCCCTACATAGATGCCAATCAAGTTAGTCAACAAATATTAGAGCATCTACATAGCAATTGAAGCAAATGAGTGAGACATGAATGAATTCAATTCAAGAAATCTAGGAAATAAAATCCCTATTCATTGTAATCTTACTCCCCCTGAATCTAAGGCAACGAAAATCTTAGATTCAAGCGTTAGAACATACTTAGCACATCCATTATGAATCTTGTATGTTTATTTCTCTCCCCCTATGGCATTATCCAAAAAGGTGGGAGCAAATAACAACAACAATAATAGTGCTAAAATATGAACTAACAACAATCAAGGAGTATAAAGATATATCGAATCAAAAACTCATAAAATCTCATCATATACAAATGTGAGTAATGGAAGTGAAATCCAATATCAACATTTTAGATAAACGAAATGAGAATAATTTTCACAAATTCATCACATCAAAGAAAGAGCATGAATTAACCAATATCAAATTCGTGTATTGTCTCAAAAGCACATCAAGAAGAGTGAAGCATACATGGAGACAACATAACATACATCACACAGATATGATAAGCAATAAAGCAAAGTGTGACACAAAAGAGGGTGCAACATCATATATATAGATATAAAGCAGCTGAGTACATCAACGGATGGTCATCAACATGGACATCCCAAAAAGATACATCATGATCAACAAAAAAATACATCATGACGACATCAAAAAGTATCACCAAACATATATGAAAGAGTCGCAGACAACGTCATCCATCATACCTAACAAATCATATATCATCACTCAAAATAACATCCATCATGAGTGAGCGTCTCCAGGGGCTGCAGACGAGGAAGCTGGCTCAGTAGCAGGAGGAGTATCCTCTGGAGAAGGGTCAGAAGGAGCAACAGAAGCAACAACAGCATCATCCTGTGTAGAAGCAACACCAGGAGGCTCAACGACACCAGAAGGCTGAGGAGGCACATGAGGCTGAGGAAGATAGTGTCTCAAATCCTCAGGGAAGGGAATTCCCTGATGGAGGAGTGAGAGAGACAGCAATCTGTAAATACCAGAGATCATCGACAAAAGAGTATCCTGAGACGGTGGAGCAGATGATGATGAAGGCAAATCAGCTGGAGGCACAGTGGATGAGGATGGAGTAGAAGTAGTCTTCCTCTTCTTCGAGGCAGTCTGCAGAGCCGAAGAGGACTTCGACTTCGCAGAAGCGTCGAGGAGAGGGCCAAAGGGCATGGGCTCGTAACGGGTCAAGTCAACACCAAAGTGACGGAAGACACGAGTCAAAAGACCACCATAAGGGATGTGAGACGACGAGGACGTGAACTCAACCTTGTCCATCCTATCAAGGAGGACACCGGCCCAGTTTACGGGCATGCCAGAAAAGATAGCATACATACACTTCAGGATATCCGGAGACGGCTGGTCAGACGATCCATATCGCGGCAGAATGTTGGACTTCACCACTAGGTGAACAGCCCAACCCGTGCAGAGAACATGGATGATCTGACACCCGAATCAAGAGCTAAAGGAACCTCTCGAAACATATCCCGGAGAACAGACTGGTCAAGATCGTCAATCTTCAAAAAGCTGATATCAGTGGGGAGGGAACCGACAGAAGGAATCCTAAGAATAGTCCCAAAGAGAGAGGGAGTGATCTGAATGTGGGTTCCCTGGACGACAGTATCAAGGGTGCTGGTAGTCGAATACTCACCACGAACGCGGTTCGCATAGAATAGCTTCACCAGAAATGGATAGGCTCTGGGGGACTCGCTCTGAGAGAATCGAAAAAGATCGGCCAGGTGAGTAGCAGAAAGAATATCAGAGAGTCTCTCAGCAGTGAATGCGGGGAAAGCAATGTACCGCTCCCTAAGAAGGTTGATCCCTAGGAGAGAGTGAAACTTTGCCAGACAAAGGTCGTCTCGGCAAATGGGAACCAGGGGATCAGAGGGGGGGGTACAACATGAGTCTCTTCAGACGAACTGGATACAGAAGGAGACACATGAGGAATCTCAGCAGCAGGCTCACTGATGTGAACACCAGCAGGCTTGCGTTGACGATGAATCAAAGGCTGAGCATCGCTAGAAGAGGCAGAAGATGAGTAACCCGGCGAAGACGAACGCACAGGAGACCGAGCATGCTTGGTTCGAGCTTTATAGGGTTTCTTTCTCTTGACAATGAGTTTCTTAGGAGCCCTATGTTGTTTAGAAGCAACAATCTTCTCTTTTCCCTTAGGTTTAGGAGCCATGGAAACGAGAGAAGGAGAAACTAAAGCAACGAAAGGAAACAACGAAGAACAAGAGAGAGAAAGCAAACTAACTGAGGGAATACAGACGATCGCGGAGAAGAAGATCAAAGACGACGGTAAAACACGATCGACAGCGACGATTAGGAGGAAATTGACGGTTGAAGAAGCGAAATCGATCGTTTTTGTAGAGAAAAACGAGCGGGAAGTTGAGCGGTCGAAGAGGAGGAGAGAGAAAATCGACGTGGGGAGTGATCACGTCGACTGAATATAAAATAGGGAAAATCAATCTGAGCCGTTGGATCAAGGAATCAACGGCTGGATCAAATCACATGAACCGACACAGCAAAAGACAGTCGACTGGAGAACAAAAGTCAGTCGACTGGATGAAGTGATAAAATTAAAGCTCAGAAAGAGGGGCAGTCGACTGGCAAGTATAACGCATTCGCCTGTCCACAGGACAGTCGACTGACATATACACAACAATCAGCTGGTCGAGAATTAATACAGATCACAAGAAAAACAGAGAACACTGTGAGAAATTCGACAGAGAGTACAGTCGCATGATAACTAAATTGCAGTCGCATGTTAAGCTAACAGTCGACTGTAAAACAGTCATCAGTTGCTGTGCGAAAGATATCAATTTTCATATGGAGGATATAGAGTAGGGCAGTCGACTGTAAAAAGAAAAACAGTCGTCTGTCCTGGTCCAAAAATGCACAGTGATATAGAATTCCAGAGAATAACAACACTCACCCTAGGACCTATACTCTAATCACAAATACATCTTAAAAACATTATGAAAACAATAAATCCATTGAAACACAAATTACTCCAATCAACTTCGAAAACTCATGAAATCAAATAAGTCACAATTGCCTTTCGTAATCTCATAAAGCAATAAAGCACATGAAGAAAGACAATCAAGAATATGAGCTCAAAAAGGAGTTATAGCATGAAAATTGAGCTTCTAGATTTCAGATTCACCGGTAATTCCCAATTCTCCACGCAACCTCACAATTGAATCTTCTTTAAGAGGTTTAGTGAAGATGTCGGCAATTTGTTTTTGGGTTTCAATGTACTCTAAGATGATGTCCTTCTTAGCTACATGATCATTTATAAATGGTGTCTCACGTCTATGTGTTTGGTACGGGAGTGGTGTACCGGATTCTTGGAAAGACAAATAGCACTTTGATTATCAACCATGATAGGACAAGTATCACAATTGACACCATAGTCACTAAGAGTGTGTCTCATCCAAAGAACTTGTGCACATGCAAGACCCGCAGCCATATATTCCGCTTCAGTGGTAGACAATGACACCGAATTCTGTTTCTTAGAGAACCAAGAAACTAAGGAATTTCCTAAGAAATGGCATGTGCCACTAGTACTTTTCCTGTCGGACTTGCATCCGGCAAAGTCGGCATCACTATATGAGATAACTCATACGTGCTAGACTTAGGGTAAAGTAACCAATAATCTAGGGATTGATTGAGATAACGAAATATTCGTTTAACCGCAATCAAGTGTGACTCCTTAGGTCTTGCTTGATATCTAGCACATATACATACGGAAAACATGATATCGGGCCTACTAGCGGTTAAGTAAAGCTACCGATCATACCTCGATATAGACGAACGTCTACATCTTTTCCGCTTTCATCCTTGTGTAGATGAGTAGTAGTACTCATGGGAGTCCTTTTGCTTGAAGACGATTCCATCCCGAATCGTTTAATAAGCTCCCCTGTGTACTTTGTCTGATGTATGAAAGTGCCATTCTCCATTTGTCGAATTTGCAATCCAAGGAAGTAGTGGAGCTCTCCCATGTGGCTCATCTCAAACTCATCCTTCATAGACTTGGAAAATTCTTGACAAAGATCAAAGTTAGTAGAACCGAAAAAATATCATCTACATAAACTTGAATCAAAAGAATGTCATTTTCATAATCTTTAATGAAGAGTGTAGAATCAACTTCTCCCATTTTAAAACCTAAATTCAAAAGAAAGGTCTTAAGGCGATCATACCAAGCTCTAGGAGCTTGTCTCAATCCATACAACGCTTTCTTAAGTTTGAAAACATGGTTTGGAAATTTCTCCTGAATAAAACCGGGAGGTTGAGAAACATAGACTTCTTCATTTACAAATCCATTTAAAAATGCACTTTTAACATCCATTTGAAATAATTTAAAATTCTTATGGGATGCAAAAGATAAAAGCAACCTAATAGCTTCTAATCTAGCTACGGTGGCAAAAGATTCTTCGAAATCAATACCTTCCTCTTGCCGGTAGCCTTGAGCTACTAACCTTGCTTTGTTCTGTGTGATTACCTCGTTTTCATCCGTCTTGTTCTTGAAGATCCATTTGGTTCCAATAGCTTGGTGACCACTTGGAAGAGGTACAAGTTTCCAAACTTCGTTTCTCTCGAATTGCGCTAGTTCTTCTTCCATTGCCATTATCCAAGAGCTATCCTCACAAGCTTCTTGAATGTTCTTTGGCTCAATGGTAGAGACGAATGCGCAATGGGAGAATTCTTCAATTCTTGATCTCGTTCGAACACCCACACCAATATCTCCAATAATTTGGTTATGGGGATGGTTGCGAACGGTTGGATAAGCTTTGGGTAAACCTGGATCACTAGGAACAACTTCAACAATTTCGTTAGAAGTGTTAGTATCAACAATATTATCATTAATCTTAACATTATTAAGAGAGTCACAAAGAATCTTTACATTATCATCATCAACATGAGGAAAGTCAAAATCTTCATAAAAAGATACGTGAAGTGATTCCTCAATCGTTGAAGAAGTTTTGTTGTATATCCGATAGGCTTTGCTACGTGTGGAATATCCAACAAAAATTCCTTCATCGGATCGTGGCTCAAATTTGTCTAAATTACCAAATGTGTTCTTTAAAAAACATTTTGAACCAAAAACACGAAAATATTTCACTTGAGGCTTTTTATCATAAAACAACTCAAAACAAGTTTTGTTTGTTCGGGGTCTCACTAGGATCCTATTGAGCACATAGCATGCCGTGTGCACCGCTTCTGCCCAAAATTGTAGTCCTAAATGACTATCATGGAGCATAGTGCGAGCACACTCAATAAGAGTCCTATTCTTTCTTTCTACAACACCATTTTGTGGTGGTGCACGAGGAAAGGAAAAGTTATGAGTTATCCCGGAGTCATCACAAAACTTAGTAAAAGACTCATTCTCAAATTCTCCTCCATGATCACTACGAATAGTGATAATGGTGGATCCTAAAAGATTCTGAATCTTCTTTGCAAATTTGGTAAACTCTTCATGAGCTTCATTCTTATTAGTTAAGAATGAAACCCAAGTAAATCTAGAAAATTCGTCAACGACAACTAGTCCATAATGAGCATTACCTAAAGAAGCGGTTCTAGTTGGCCCAAATAAATCTAGATGAAGAATTTCTAGGGGCCTCTTAGAAGTAATCCCTTCTTTAAACTTAAATGAAGATTTACTTAGTTTACCTCTTTGACATGAATCACAAAAGTTTTTCTTATTAAAAACAATCTTAGGAAAACCTTTGACTAGATCATGCTTAGCTAACTTATATAAGTGCTTGAAGTGAACATGACCAAAACGGCGATGCCATAATAGTTGTTCACTTGTGTTAGCAACTAAGCAATGTTCTACGGTTTTAGACAAGCTTAAATAATAAACATTTTTACGCCTAATACCGGAAAATAAAACATTTGAATCACAATCGACAATAGTACACAATCCTTCTCCAAAGTTAACCTTGTAACCTTTGTCACAAAGTTGACTTATGGAAATGAGATTGTGACAAAGACCACTAACAAGATAAACATTAGTAATTAGGGGTTTGGAAGGATTACCAACGATACCTACTCCAATGATGGTTCCCTTTTGATTACCTCCAAAAGTGACCGTTGCACCATCTTTGATGCTAATCACTTCGGAGAGCAATGAGGGATCTCCCGTCATGTGTTTGGAGCAACCGCTATCAAGAATCCATCCTTTTCCTTTAGAGCTAATAAGGCATTTATTGCTCTTCTTCTTTCTCTTGGGTACCTATATAATATACCATAAGCTTATGGTACCCAATGTTTATTGGGTCCAAGGGGATTAGCCCTTTGGAAGCCAAGTCCAAGTGGACTTCCGCTTCCCAACATAGTTACTATTTCTAATTACATCATGAAAGTAGGAATCAACATAAGCATTCCTAACATTTAGACTAGTGTTCTTAGGACCCCAAATAGTGTACATCTTGGGAGTCCTATTCCTAGTTGCATGCATATGAGTTGGATTTCTATGTGGTGCATGCTTGTTAGGAACATGATTTCTAGCATAGATATGAGGTGGAGGATATGCATTGTACATTCTAGGATGATATGTATTCTCGGGAACATGCATATTATATGGAGCATATTGATCATGCATGACATGTGGAGAATTAGCATACATGAAAGAATGATGCGTATGAGCATATGGGTGTGTGGGAGCACGTACATGAGTATTTCTCATGTGTGGTTGTGTACGTGTCCGTGGGTGCGGAGCATAAAAAGTGTCATGATTATCCACTTGTGAAGTAGGATGTTTCCTACGTGGATGAGTGTTAGTGTACATAAAAGCATGGCCTTGCTTTTGGTTTCCACCCTTAGTGGGTTTCTTGCCAAAAGAAAGAGAAGGTGATGTGGTGACATTCTTGGTAGGATCTCTACCTATAGTGTCTTTGACACCACTTGTGGATGCACCGGAGGAAGGCCTCACAAAATCTATAGTGACACCACTATAGGAGGTGCGATCATTAGATGCATTCGCTTTTACAAATCCAAGGCCAACACGATGTGTGGCCGGAAATTGATTTGCAAGCAAATCATCCAATTGTCCTTGTCCCTTAATGAATCTCACAATACGAGAGGACATGAGCTCATATTTCTCCTTTAAAGAAGAAATGTTGGTATCCAAAGTGGACACCCGTGCTTTGAGCTCGTGCACTTGGGTTTTAAGAGAATCGTTCTTTAAACCCAATTGTGTGTGATGTGTAACTAGATCACTATTATCCATGGGATGTGTTTGATCTAGTTGAGATTTGAGGGAATTCACCTCATCTCTCAATGTGACATTTTGAGAAGCTAAGTTTGCTTTCTCAAGGGTTAAAGTATCAACAATGGTGTCATTGTTGATAATGCATGGAATGGATGACTTGCTAACTTTTGATTTCTTTAAGCTAGTGTATCTAAGCATTAAAGATTGGTATTTAGCAAATAGTTCTTCATTAGCAATACGAAGGTCATCTATTGTTACCTCGGTGTTATCTGTATCGGAATCACTCTCATCCGAGAGTGGGTCTTCAAGTGCCATGAAACACATGTGGGCTCTCTCACCCTTTTCATCATCGGAATCGCTTGATGAGTCATCACTTGAGTCATCAAAGGTACCGACAAGTCCTTTCTTCTTGTCTTTCTTGTTCTTGTTGGACTTGTGGTACTTTGGTGCCTTCCACTTTTCTTTGTTGTTTATCATTGGGCAATCCCTCTTGATGTGCCCTGGCTTATTACACTTATAACAAAGAGAGGAAGTAGCATTAGTAGACTCAAAACCTTTGTTGGAGGGAAATTTACCTTTGCGGAAGAAGCGTTGGAACTTCTTCGCCATTTGGGCCATTTCATCCAAATCCATCTCGTTCTCGGATTCATCACTTTCGGAGGATGACGAATTGGCGTTGAACGCCAAAGCTTTATTATTGGCCTCCGAGGGATTCATCATGGCTCGAATCTTCAATCGGTTATCCCGTCTTACTTCGTAAGACATAAGAGTCCCGATGAGATTCACCACGGTGTAGTTCTTCAAGTCATTGACCTCCTCAATGGCGATTGCTCGTCTTTCCCATTTGGAGGTCATCCCCATGATGATCTTCCTTACTTTTTCAGGTTCGGTGTAGATTTGGCCAATGGCTTCCAATTCGTTTGTGATGTCGGTAAAGCGTCCGTACATCGACGCAATGCTCTCATTTTCCTGCATGTGAAACAAGTCGAAGTTTTGCACGGCAACATATAACTTTGAAAGCTTTACCTTGTTTGTTCTCTCGTGGGTAACGATGAGATGGTTCCAAATTTGATATGCACTCTTACATGTGCATATCTTGTTGAACTCATTTGGGTCCAACGCACAATGAAGAGCGTTCATTGCTTTAGCGTTGTTGACTTCGGCGGACTTCTCGGAAGTCGTCCATTTTTCGAAATCATCTTCGGAGGGCTCGACGTACTCCTTGTGGAGAGTTCTCCAAAGAGAAGCACTCCTAAGGAATGTATCCATCCTACACTTCCAATAACCAAAGTTGGTACCATTGAAACATGGAGGACGTACCGTAGATTGACCTTCGAAAAGAGTGGACACTCCATCACGGTCGTGATTGTTGTACGACGGCGGCGGAGGAACGTTGTTGTTGTTGGATGCCATAGATGAAACCTTGCGCTCCGATACCAATTGTAAGGACCCTGTCTATGGGGAAAACACTAGAAGGGGGGTTGAATATTGTTTATGCAAATTTAAAAGGAATTTACGCCAAATAAAATGCAATCCAACAAATAGTGCGGAATAGAAAAACAACCCAAAGAGAAACACACGCAAACGCAGATATGTTTCAAGGGTTCGGATTACTCAAGTCAACTCCCGACTTGTTCCCGGTAATCCTACGTCCCTACCACCCGGATACCACCGGATACTCAAGTTAGAACCCTAACTTGAGGTTTCCTTAAAACCCACTTGTAGCAACCCTACAAGTGCAATCGAATACAATCGATGTCCTTGACTCCCACAACCAGGAAGCAAGCAAAAATCACTCTCACAACCGAGAGCACAATTCAAATAAAGAAGTTATGAAATCTGAAAGCAACACTTACAATCACATATGTCTTGAAGTAGAACTTGAAGGAGAAGTGTGATGTGTGTTGAAGAACTCTCTTGAAAGAGAGGAGAAAGCCCTTTCTCTTGACTGCACCAAATGCCTAGAAGATCATACTTTGGTTCTAGGTTGGAGAGCAAGAGAACAAGATTTGGAAATACTTAGGACTTTGGATTTGAGAGCTTTGATCTTTGGAAATGAAAGCTTGAAGGATTTTGCAATGAATGAGTAACCTTCCAATGGAACAATAGAAGCTCTATTTATAGCTTTCTCAAATCCACAAAACAGTTTAGGCAAAAACCCAATCGAAATTCGTGAGAAAAATCTCAACGGATATAATCTGAACTCGCGACAGTCGACTGTTGAACAAACCACAGTCGACTGTTGCACCGTCAGCAAGGGTAGGTGAGAATTCATAACGGTAACTTACCACGTGGACAGTCGACTGATGAGGCCAAGACAGTCGTCTGTAAAACCAACAGGCGACTGTACATTCTTCGACAGGCGACTGGCCGAGAGAAGAGTAAGTTAGATAAAATACTGAAAATCTCACAAGATACATGACAGACGACTGATGCAAGGAACACAGTCGACTGTCAATCAGAACATGCGACTGTATATCCTTAAACAGACGACTGTCACAGACAGGAAAAATTTCCAGAGAGTTGTGTCAAAGAATAGACTTACAGACAGGCGACTGTTGCAACATAGACAGTCGATTGATCTAATAGACAGTCAACTGTATATACAGCATAAGTCGACTGGCCGTAGAAATCGGATCAAACAGAGTTTGGGCAAGGAGAGACAGGCGACTGATGAACCATTCACAGTCGACTGTCACTAGGACATGCGCCTGTTAAACGTTCAACAGTAGCCTGTGCGAGATAATCAGAGAGGGCCCAAAAACTGCATTGTAATAGTTTGTACATAACAGGCGACTGTAGAATAAAACACAGTCGACTGTTTTTGAGACAGGCGACTGTAAACTGTTAAGTAGTCGGCTGTTATGAACAATCCTAGCACAAAAAAAGAGAATTGAATTGGGATCAAAGGACAAAGGTCTAGAGATGTCCTTTGACCGAATGAAGATGTGTGTGAGTGCTCCATCAAAGTTCTACTTCTAAGCTACATACTAGAAGAGATAAAAGAAAAATTACATTGACGAATAATCTCTTCTTTCCATCGTATGAGCTTGAAGTCTTTACGGAGCTTCAATCATCAATCTACGATCATCCAATTCATATCATTTGCCTTCAATCACATTTGTGAGTCATCCATTGCTAGTTGATCTTCATAGTAAGCTTAGGCAATGGATTAACTGCAAAATAGAGGATTAGTCACAAGTATTTATGTTTACTCATCATTAACACCAAGTAGGGAGAACTCCAATACTCAACAGTGGTGACGGAGTATGTGTAGGGGATGGAATGTCGACGAACTCCGTGGTGTGTGGTGGAGAAGTGTGTGGATTCACGGTCGGTATGGGGTGATGGTGGAGGGGTAGAGACATGCACAGTCTCAGGATCAGGCTGTGGGGAAGGTGGTGGTGTAGTGATAATGTGGGGTGTGATGACGGTGGTATCCTCGAGGACCAGAGATGGATGGGGTGGAATGGAAACATGTAGTGAGGTGGTGGAGATATCTACATGAGGGGTAGGGATGGATGTGGCAGCTGGACTCTTAGAAGTCTGAGGTGGATGGGATGGGTGGGATGTGATATGACGGGTAGGAGATGTGGTGCCGCAGAAGGATAGTGTCCCTGACTATGGTGGTACTGGTAGACGTAATCGAACTGGGACTGGAGAGTCACAACAGCAAGAGCGAGGCCCTCAAATGAAGTCTTGAAATCAGAGTGTGTGTCTCTGATCTCAGTCAGGGTGGTGACGGTGGAAAATGTAAACGGCCTAAACTCCTCCTCTAAACGAGCTAGCTGCTCGACATGTTTAAGTGATGGGGTGCAGTGCTGCTAGTACCCTTGACATGGTGTCGAGATCTCCTCTAGAATTGACGAAGGGTGGGCCTGACTATGGGGCTAGGAGATGTGGAAGGAGAACGATCAACAGGGTCCGGGGCTAGGGCTGGCGAGGGTTATGAAGCTGGACTGGTGCCTGGACTCCTGACGCTAAGTCGGTGTCAGGTAAGAAGAGCCACCTCAATGTAATGCCAGGCCCAAAAATTCCTGGGAGCCTAGTGTAGGGAGTGGAAGCTGGGCCATATAGCCAAAAATATCTCTCTCAGTCAATAGCTCGAATCATGTGCATATTGGTGAGCACCGAGAGATCGAGAGAAGTAAGGCCAGGAACTGGGGTCATGGAGTCTGGGATCTTATAGGAGACAGGAGGGAGCATGGCAATGATAGTGATGAGGCACCCGCAACAGATACTAGATCTGGGGTCGGCTATGATATGAATGAATCTCCACATAAGCCATGACTCGGCATGGAGGATATAGTTAAGGACATGATTGCAACCCTCACGAAGGACACAACCCTGTGAAGCACACCACAAAAAGAAGAGCTCGTCCTAAGAAACCTGGCATGTCTCATATCGGCAGAATAGAGTGTCCACAATGAAGCGATGGATAATGTGGAGGCCAGGGTGAATGATGCTGGATGCCGTCACTCGAGTCTTAGGGAAGACTTGGAGCTTAGTGATCCGGAACCAAAAATCATTCGCATTAAACTTAGGGGGGATAGGTGATGAGTGTTTATTGTATATAGTTTTTCGCTCTTTTACATGCACATTTTACATCGTTTCATTCTCCATTCCTCCCAGTTTTCCCATTTTTGTCTCTTCTTTTACTTTGTGGTCCTTCATGTGCTTTGCAGGAAATATGTGCCGATTAGGGACCATATGACGAGATCTTAACGCAAAGAGGTGAAAGGAGCGAAGCCGAGGAGTTAATTGGTGCAAGAAAGAAGATTTTGTGAACAACTGCCACCCACGCGACCACGTCACCATATCTCACACAGCCGCGTCAAACTACCCAAGAAGCAACATCTACGTGGCCACGTCAATTACCACCAAACGGCCGTGTCAGAAGACGTAAAGATTGAAGAAAAAGATTGAAGATCAGAGACTTTCACGGCCCACGTGGACGAAGTTGACGGGCCTTGAATTTACGACGATGTGAGCAAAACGATGCGGCCGTGGCAAAAGACGACGCGTTCACATAACCGTTTTCGATGCGGCCGCATCTCTATTGACGTGACCGCATCGCTGAAGCCCCAAATCCCACTTGTGCAAAGGAATGATGCGACCGCATCATTTCTGATGCGGCCGCATCGGACCAGTTTCCTGAGGCGGCTAGGGTGAAAACTGGGGGCTATTTTGGTCTTTTGGGCACACGTATATAAGCGCCCCTTCATCCTCCTGCGAGGGAGACCTTCTTTTATCCATTTTATGTTATTTCCTAGGGTTTTGGGCAAGTTTGTAAGGATTCTAAACTCTTTTATTTTGTTATTTTCATTGTTCTAATTGCTTATTAATGTAATTCTTTATCTTTGCTTAATAGAAATTTTCTCCCCTTATTACTATTGCCTTGTTTTATCATCTATTGCTTTCTAATCTGAATCTATGGCTTTGGATGCCTATCCATTGCTAGAAACCCCTTCTATTGCAATGGGTAGTGAGTAGTTTTCCTCTAGGGCAATGGGATGAACCTCATTGGATTAGGGCCATGGGTTGAACTAACTAATTGATTTAATTGCTGGGCTAGTTGAGATGGGGTACATTGGGATGATTATTATTTCTGTAGATTCGACCCCCTCCCTTCGGGGCGATCGGATTGGCCGCTGACCAAAAGTCGGGAGTAATCCGGGGATCTTATCCCTACGACGATCCGTACTATCGGCATGACTGACCACTAATGGGCATCGATTAAGTGCTCTCCTAATGTAAGTTTAATCCCCAAACGCCACTATGGGCGGGAGGAAGATTGGGGATATTCGTCGAGCATACTGCACCCAATGTACATCAATTCATCGGAGACCACTAACATCGGTGTAGGTTGGGTTGGTCTATCATTGCATTGTGACAGCGAGGGATAGAACATGACATAAGGGATAACCTATCATGCATTACGACAGTGGGGGTAGGCGAATGCCCTTAGGTCACATAACCTCCCCCGAGTCCCAATGAACCTGGCAACCGATTGATTACTAGTTTAACCCTAACCTTAGTCTAATGACAGGGATTCCACATGCCCTAGAGATTTTATCCTTTGATCTATACCCTTTCTACTATTCACCAACCAATCACAGACACTATCGCGTAGATTTCATTCGAAGACCCATAAAACCGATGCTCATTGACCGCCTTCTTGTGTTCGACCCGTAAGCAACTACACACGACCCGTGCGCTATGGTTTTATTATCATCGACCCCTTGGGGTGCGATCAACTTTTTGGCGCCGTTGCCAGGTGATGAGTGTTTATAGTATATAGTTTTCCTCTCTCTTTCATGCACGTTTTACGCCCTTCCATTCTATATTCATCCATGTTTCTCCCTGTTTTTCTCTCTTCTTTTGCTTTGTGGTCCCTCATATGCTTTGCAAGAGATGTATACCAATTTGGGATCATATAGCGAGATCTAAGTGTAAAGAGGCGAAAGAGCGAAGCCGGGGAGTCGATTGCGCAACGGGGGAGCATTTTGTGAAGAATAAAGCTCCACACGGCCACGTCATCATATCTACGTGGCCGCGTCAATCTGTCAAAGAAGGAACTTTAACGCGACCGTGTTAATTCCAACCAAATGGCCGCGTCAGAAGATTTTTGGAGTAAAGAAGAAGAATGAAGACCAGAGAGTTTCGTGGCCGGCGTTAACTTGGATGACACACTTGCAAACTTACAGCTTCCAGAGCAAAATAACGCGGCCGTGTGACCTTCTTCAACGTGGCCGTGTCTCCTTTGACGCGACTGCATGGCCAAGCGCCCCAATTCCCCATTGTTTTTGGGAATGACGAGACCGCGTCGTTTCTTGACGCGGTTGGGTCAAACCCCTTTCCTACGAATTTTAAGGCGAATCTGGGGGGTACTTTTGTCTTTTGGGTGCGCATATATAAGCGTCCCTTCATCGTCCTGTGAGGAGGATCTCATTTTCAGCTGTCTTTCTGCCTTTTCTAGGGTTTTGGGTCGTTTTGTAAGGATTCTAACTCTTTTATTCTGTGGTTTTTCTTTGTTATAAACATTAATTATTGTAATACTCTTTGTCTCTTTAATAGAATATTTCCCTTTTTGTTATTGTTGTGTTGTCTCGTCCTCTTTTTGTTTTATTGATTGAATCCATGGCTTTGGACGCTTATCCATTATTAGAATCTTCCTCAATTCTAATGGATAATGAGTAGTTTTCATCTAGGGCAATGGGATGAACTCCATTGGATTGGGGCCATGGATTGAGCCAAAAGCCTGGATGAGCAACTAGTCGGGTACACCGTGGTGCGGGCAAATTTGTTGGAGGTTTTTAAACCTCTCCCAGGCCGCATATAATAACTCTCGCTCTGGTTGCTTAAAATTTGTTATCTCACTTCGCATCTTCGCTATTTTTCCTGGAGTTGTTAGAAATGCGCGAGATAAACTGTCCCATGTGATGAATGTGTTGGGACTATAGCTTCTAAGCCAATCTTTAGCTTTATCCCTAAGAGAGAAAGGAATTAATCTTATCCTAATGGCATTGTTGGTGACGCCATCCATCTTTAGCGTATCCATCTTCTCCAGAAAATTATTGAGATGGTCTTTGGGTTCTTCGAGGGGGACCCTGAGAATTGGTTCATTTGGATGAAGTTCACCAAGGATGGCTTGAGCTCAAAGTTGTTCGGCTCCACCGCCGGCCTAGGGATGCTAGATGTTGACCCATTAAAGGGCATGGAGTAGTCCAAGAGTGACCTATGAGGCGGTAGTTCGAGACCATTCTCAGGATTCTCTATCTCCTCCATCGTTTCGAGGGCTTGTCTCCATCTCCTTTCGACGTTGAGTCTTTTTGCGATGGCTTCAATCTCTAGGTCTATCAGACGCAAATCCGCAATGCCGTGAGATCTCCTTTGCTACCACCCAGATAGCACCGGATACTCAAGTTAGAACCCTAACTTGAGGTTTCCTTAAAACCCACTTGTAGCAACCCTACAAGTGCAATCGAATACAATCGATGTCCTTGACTCCCACAACCAGGGAGCAAGCAAAACCCACTCTCACAACCGAGAGCACAATTCAAATAAAGAAGTTATGAAATCTGAAAGCAACACTTAGAATCACATATGCCTTGAAGTAGAACTTGAAGGAGAAGTGTGATGTGTGTTGAAGAACTCTCTTGAAAGAGAGGAGAAAGCACTTTCTCTTGACTGCACCAAATGCCTAGAAGATCAAACTTTGGTTCTAGGTTGGAGAGCAAGAGAACAAGATTTGGAAATACTTAGGGCTTTGGATTTGAGAGCTTTGATCTTTGGAAATGAAAGCTTGAAGGATTTTGCAGTGAATGAGTAACCTTCCAATGGAACAGTAGAAGCTCTATTTATAGCATTCTCAAATCCACAAAACAGTTTAGGCAAAAACCCAATCGAAATCCGTGAGAAAAATCTCAACAGATATAATCTGAACTCGCGAAAGTCGAATGTTGAACAAACCACAGTCGACTGTTGCACAGTCAGCAAGGGTATGTGAGAATTCATAACGGTAACTTACCACGTTGATAGTCGACTGATGAAGCCAAGACAGTCGTCTGTAAAACCAACAGGCGAATGTACATTCTTCGACAGGCGACTGGCCGAGAGAAGAGTAAGTTAGATAAAATACTAGAAATCTCACAAGATACAGGACAGACGACTGATGCAAGGAACACAGTCGACTGTCAATCAGAACAGGCGACTGTATATCCTTAAACAGACGACTGTCACAGACCGGAGAAATTTTCAGAGAGCTGTGTCAAAGAATAGACTTAAAGACAGGCGACTGTTGCAGCATAGACAGTCGACTGATCTAATAGATAGTCAACTGTATATACAGCATAAGTCGACTGGCCGTAGAAATCGGATCAAACAGAGTTTGGGCAAGGAGAGACAGGCGACTAATGAACCATTCACAATCGACTGTCACTAGGACATGCGCCTGTTAAACGTTCAACAGTAGCCTGAGCGAGATAATCAGAGAGGGCCCAAAAACTGCATTGTAATAGTCTGTGCATAACAGGCGACTGTAGAACAAAACACAGTCGACTGTTTTTGAGACAGGCGACTGTAAACTGTTAAGCAGTCAGCTGTTATGAACAATCCTAGCACAAACAAAAGAGAATTGAATTGGGATCAAAGGACAAAGGTCTAGAGATGTCCTTTGACCGAATGAAGATGTGTGTGAGTGATCCATCAAAGTTCTACTTCTAAGCTACATACTAGAAGAGATAAAAGAAAAATTACATTGACGAATAATCTCTTCTTTCCATCGTATGAGCTTGAAGTCTTTACGGAGCTTCAATCATCAATCTACGATCATCCAATTCATATTATTTGCCTTCAATCATGTTTGTGAGTCATCCATTGCTAGTTGATCTTCATAGTAAGCTTAGGCAATGGATTAACTACAAAATAGAGGATTAGTCACAAGTATTTATGTTTGCTCATCATTAACACCAAGTAGGGAGAAGTCCAATACTCAACATTCTCCCCCTTTTTGATGATGACAAACAAACATAAACAAAAAGATAAATAGTTGTGCGCAATGAAAACTTACTCCCCCTACATAGATGCCAATCAAGTTAGTCAACAAATATTAGAGCATCTACATAGCAATTGAAGCAAATGAGTGAGACATGAATGAATTCAATTCAAGAAATCTAGGAAATAAAATCCCTATTCATTGTAATCTTACTCCCCCTGAATCTAAGGCAACGAAAATCTTAGATACAAGCGTTAGAACATACTTAGCACATCCATTATGAATCTTGTATGTTTATTTCTCTCCCCCTATGGCATTATCCAAAAAGGTGGGAGCAAATAACAACAACAATAATAGTGCTAAAATATGAACTAACAACAATCAAGGAGTATAAAGATATATCGAATCAAAAACTCATAAAATCTCATCATATACAAATGTGAGTAATGGAAGTGAAATCCAATATCAACATTTTAGATAAACGAAATGAGAATAATTTTCACAAATTCATCACATCAAAGAAAGAGCATGAATTAACCAATATCAAATTCGTGTATTGTCTCAAAAGCACATCAAGAAGAGTGAAGCATACATGGAGACAACATAACATACATCACACAGATATGATAAGCAATAAAGCAAAGTGTGACACAAAAGAGGGTGCAACATCATATATATAGATATAAAGCAGCTGAGTACATCAACGGATGGTCATCAACATGGACATCCCAAAAAGATACATCATGATCAACAAAAAAATACATCATGACGACATCAAAAAGTATCACCAAACATATATGAAAGAGTCGCAGACAACGTCATCCATCATACCTAACAAATCATATATCATCACTCAAAATAACATCCATCATGAGTGAGCGTCTCCAGGGGCTGCAGACGAGGAAGCTGGCTCAGTAGCAGGAGGAGTATCCTCTGGAGAAGGGTCAGAAGGAGCAACAGAAGCAGCAACAGCATCATCCTGTGTAGAAGCAACACCAGGAGGCTCAACGACACCAGAAGGCTGAGGAGGCACATGAGGCTGAGGAAGATAGTGTCTCAAATCCTCAGGGAAGGGAATTCCCTGATGGAGGAGTGAGAGAGACAGCAATCTGTAAATACCAGAGATCATCGACAAAAGAGTATCCTGAGACGGTGGAGCAGATGATGATGAAGGCAAATCAGCTGGAGGCACAGTGGATGAGGATGGAGTAGAAGTAGTCTTCCTCTTCTTCGAGGCAGTCTGCAGAGCCGAAGAGGACTTCGACTTCGCAGAAGCGTCGAGGAGAGGGCCAAAGGGCATGGGCTCGTAACGGGTCAAGTCAACACCAAAGTGACGGAAGACACGAGTCAAAAGACCACCATAAGGGATGTGAGACGACGAGGACGTGAACTCAACCTTGTCCATCCTATCAAGGAGGACACCGGCCCAGTTTACGGGCATGCCAGAAAAGATAGCATACATACACTTCAGGATATCCGGAGACGGCTGGTCAGACGATCCATATCGCGGCAGAATGTTGGACTTCACCACTAGGTGAACAGCCCAACCCGTGCAGAGAACATGGATGATCTGACACCCGAATCAAGAGCTAAAGGAACCTCTCGAAACATATCCCGGAGAACAGACTGGTCAAGATCGTCAATCTTCAAAAAGCTGATATCAGTGGGGAGGGAACCGACAGAAGGAATCCTAAGAATAGTCCCAAAGAGAGAGGGAGTGATCTGAATGTGGGTTCCCTGGACGACAGTATCAAGGGTGCTGGTAGTCGAATACTCACCACGAACGCGGTTCGCATAGAATAGCTTCACCAGAAATGGATAGGCTCTGGGGGACTCGCTCTGAGAGAATCGAAAAAGATCGGCCAGGTGAGTAGCAGAAAGAATATCAGAGAGTCTCTCAGCAGTGAATGCGGGGAAAGCAATGTACCGCTCCCTAAGAAGGTTGATCCCTAGGAGAGAGTGAAACTTTGCCAGACAAAGGTCGTCTCGGCAAATGGGAACCAGGGGATCAGAGGGGGGGGGGTACAACATGAGTCTCTTCAGACGAACTGGATACAGAAGGAGACACATGAGGAATCTCAGCAGCAGGCTCACTGATGTGAACACCAGCAGGCTTGCGTTGACGATGAATCAAAGGCTGAGCATCGCTAGAAGAGGCAGAAGATGAGTAACCCGGCGAAGACGAACGCACAGGAGACCGAGCATGCTTGGTTCGAGCTTTATAGGGTTTCTTTCTCTTGACAATGAGTTTCTTAGGAGCCCTATGTTGTTTAGAAGCAACAATCTTCTCTTTTCCCTTAGGTTTAGGAGCCATGGAAACGAGAGAAGGAGAAACTAAAGCAACGAAAGGAAACAACGAAGAACAAGAGAGAGAAAGCAAACTAACTGAGGGAATACAGACGATCGCGGAGAAGAAGATCAAAGACGACGGTAAAACACGATCGACAGCGACGATTAGGAGGAAATTGACGGTTGAAGAAGCGAAATCGATCGTTTTTGTAGAGAAAAACGAGCGGGAAGTTGAGCGGTCGAAGAGGAGGAGAGAGAAAATCGACGTGGGGAGTGATCACGTCGACTGAATATAAAATAGGGAAAATCAATCTGAGCCGTTGGATCAAGGAATCAACGGCTGGATCAAATCACATGAACCGACACAGCAAAAGACAGTCGACTGGAGAACAAAAGTCAGTCGACTGGATGAAGTGATAAAATTAAAGCTCAGAAAGAGGGGCAGTCGACTGGCAAGTATAACGCATTCGCCTGTCCACAGGACAGTCGACTGACATATACACAACAATCAGCTGGTCGAGAATTAATACAGATCACAAGAAAAACAGAGAACACTGTGAGAAATTCGACAGAGAGTACAGTCGCATGATAACTAAATTGCAGTCGCATGTTAAGCTAACAGTCGACTGTAAAACAGTCATCAGTTGCTGTGCGAAAGATATCAATTTTCATATGGAGGATATAGAGTAGGGCAGTCGACTGTAAAAAGAAAAACAGTCGTCTGTCCTGGTCCAAAAATGCACAGTGATATAGAATTCCAGAGAATAACAACACTCACCCTAGGACCTATACTCTAATCACAAATACATCTTAAAAACATTATGAAAACAATAAATCCATTGAAACACAAATTACTCCAATCAACTTCGAAAACTCATGAAATCAAATAAGTCACAATTGCCTTTCGTAATCTCATAAAGCAATAAAGCACATGAAGAAAGACAATCAAGAATATGAGCTCAAAAAGGAGTTATAGCATGAAAATTGAGCTTCTAGATTTCAGATTCACCGGTAATTCCCAATTCTCCACGCAACCTCACAATTGAATCTTCTTTAAGAGGTTTAGTGAAGATGTCGGCAATTTGTTTTTGGGTTTCAATGTACTCTAAGATGATGTCCTTCTTAGCTACATGATCATTTATAAATGGTGTCTCACGTCTATGTGTTTGGTACGGGAGTGGTGTACCGGATTCTTGGAAAGACAAATAGCACTTTGATTATCAACCATGATAGGACAAGTATCACAATTGACACCATAGTCACTAAGAGTGTGTCTCATCCAAAGAACTTGTGCACATGCAAGACCCGCAGCCATATATTCCGCTTCAGTGGTAGACAATGACACCGAATTCTGTTTCTTAGAGAACCAAGAAACTAAGGAATTTCCTAAGAAATGGCATGTGCCACTAGTACTTTTCCTGTCGGACTTGCATCCGGCAAAGTCGGCATCACTATATGAGATAACTCATACGTGCTAGACTTAGGGTAAAGTAACCAATAATCTAGGGATTGATTGAGATAACGAAATATTCGTTTAACCGCAATCAAGTGTGACTCCTTAGGTCTTTCTTGATATCTAGCACATATACATACGGAAAACATGATATCGGGCCTACTAGCGGTTAAGTAAAGCTACCGATCATACCTCGATATAGACGAACGTCTACATCTTTTCCGCTTTCATCCTTGTGTAGATGAGTAGTATTACTCATGGGAGTCCTTTTGCTTGAAGACGATTCCATCCCGAATCGTTTAATAAGCTCCCCTGTGTACTTTGTCTGATGTATGAAAGTGCCATTCTCCATTTGTCGAATTTGCAATCCAAGGAAGTAGTGGAGCTCTCCCATGTGGCTCATCTCAAACTCATCCTTCATAGACTTGGAAAATTCTTGACAAAGATCAAAGTTAGTAGAACCGAAAAAATATCATCTACATAAACTTGAATCAAAAGAATGTCATTTTCATAATCTTTAATGAAGAGTGTAGAATCAACTTCTCCCATTTTAAAACCTAAATTCAAAAGAAAGGTCTTAAGGCGATCATACCAAGCTCTAGGAGCTTGTCTCAATCCATACAACGCTTTCTTAAGTTTGAAAACATGGTTTGGAAATTTCTCCTGAATAAAACCGGGAGGTTGAGAAACATAGACTTCTTCATTTACAAATCCATTTAAAAATGCACTTTTAACATCCATTTGAAATAATTTAAAATTCTTATGGGATGCAAAAGATAAAAGCAACCTAATAGCTTCTAATCTAGCTACAGTGGCAAAAGATTCTTCGAAATCAATACCTTCCTCTTGCCGGTAGCCTTGAGCTACTAACCTTGCTTTGTTCCGTGTGATTACCTCGTTTTCATCCGTCTTGTTCTTGAAGATCCATTTGGTTCCAATAGCTTGGTGACCACTTGGAAGAGGTACAAGTTTCCAAACTTCGTTTCTCTCGAATTGCGCTAGTTCTTCTTCCATTGCCATTATCCAAGAGCTATCCTCACAAGCTTCTTGAATGTTCTTTGGCTCAATGGTAGAGACGAATGCGCAATGGGAGAATTCTTCAATTCTTGATCTCGTTCGAACACCCACACCAATATCTCCAATAATTTGGTTATGGGGATGGTTGCGAACGGTTGGATAAGCTTTGGGTAAACCTGGATCACTAGGAACAACTTCAACAATTTCGTTAGAAGTGTTAGTATCAACAATATTATCATTAATCTTAACATTATTAAGAGAGTCACAAAGAATCTTTACATTATCATCATCAACATGAGGAAAGTTAAAATCTTCATAAAAAGATACGTGAAGTGATTCCTCAATCGTTGAAGAAGTTTTGTTGTATATCCGATAGGCTTTGCTACGTGTGGAATATCCAACAAAAATTCCTTTATCGGATCGTGGCTCAAATTTGTCTAAATTACCAAATGTGTTCTTTATAAAACATTTTGAACCAAAAACACGAAAATATTTCACTTGAGGCTTTTTATCATAAAACAACTCAAAACAAGTTTTGTTTGTTCGGGGTCTCACTAGGATCCTATTGAGCACATAGCATGCCGTGTGCACCGCTTCTGCCCAAAATTGTAGTCCTAAATGACTATCATGGAGCATAGTGCGAGCACACTCAATAAGAGTCCTATTCTTTCTTTCTACAACACCATTTTATGGTGGTGCACGAGGAAAGGAAAAGTTATGAGTTATCCCGGAGTCATCACAAAACTTAGTAAAAGACTCATTCTCAAATTCTCCTCCATGATCACTACGAATAGTGATAATGGTGGATCCTAAAAGATTCTGAATCTTCTTTGCAAATTTGGTAAACTCTTCATGAGCTTCATTCTTATTAGTTAAGAATGAAACCCAAGTAAATCTAGAAAATTCGTCAACGACAACTAGTCCATAATGAGCATTACCTAAAGAAGCGGTTCTAGTTGGCCCAAATAAATCTAGATGAAGAATTTCTAGGGGCCTCTTAGAAGTAATCCCTTCTTTAAACTTAAATGAAGATTTACTTAGTTTACCTCTTTGACATGAATCACAAAAGTTTTTCTTATTAAAAACAATCTTAGGAAAACCTTTGACTAGATCATGCTTAGCTAACTTATATAAGTGCTTGAAGTGAACATGACCAAAACGGCGATGCCATAATAGTTGTTCACTTGTGTTAGCAACTAAGCAATGTTCTACGGTTTTAGACAAGCTTAAATAATAAACATTTTTACGCCTAATACCGGAAAATAAAACATTTGAATCACAATCGACAATAGTACACAATCCTTCTCCAAAGTTAACCTTGTAACCTTTGTCACAAAGTTGACTTATGGAAATGAGATTGTGACAAAGACCACTAACAAGATAAACATTAGTAATTAGGGGTTTGGAAGGATTACCAACGATACCTACTCCAATGATGGTTCCCTTTTGATTACCTCCAAAAGTGACCGTTGCACCATCTTTGATGCTAATCACTTCGGAGAGCAATGAGGGATCTCCCGTCATGTGTTTGGAGCAACCGCTATCAAGAATCCATCCTTTTCCTTTAGAGCTAATAAGGCATTTATTGCTCTTCTTCTTTCTCTTGGGTACCTATATAATATACCATAAGCTTATGGTACCCAATGTTTATTGGGTCCAAGGGGATTAGCCCTTTGGAAGCCAAGTCCAAGTGGACTTCCGCTTCCCAACATAGTTACTATTTCTAATTACATCATGAAAGTAGGAATCAACATAAGCATTCCTAACATTTAGACTAGTGTTCTTAGGACCCCAAATAGTGTACATCTTGGGAGTCCTATTCCTAGTTGCATGCATATGAGTTGGATTTCTATGTGGTGCATGCTTGTTAGGAACATGATTTCTAGCATAGATATGAGGTGGAGGATATGCATTGTACATTCTAGGATGATATGTATTCTCGGGAACATGCATATTATATGGAGCATATTGATCATGCATGACATGTGGAGAATTAGCATACATGAAAGAATGATGCGTATGAGCATATGGGTGTGTAGGAGCACGTACATGAGTATTTCTCATGTGTGGTTGTGTACGTGTCCGTGGGTGCGGAGCATAAAAAGTGTCATGATTATCCACTTGTGAAGTAGGATGTTTCCTACGTGGATGAGTGTTAGTGTACATAAAAGCATGGCCTTGCTTTTGGTTTCCACCCTTAGTGGGTTTCTTGCCAAAAGAAAGAGAAGGTGATGTGGTGACATTCTTGGTAGGATCTCTACCTATAGTGTCTTTGACACCACTTGTGGATGCACCGGAGGAAGGCCTCACAAAATCTATAGTGACACCACTATAGGAGGTGCGATCATTAGATGCATTCGCTTTTACAAATCCAAGGCCAACACGATGTGTGGCCGGAAATTGATTTGCAAGCAAATCATCCAATTGTCCTTGTCCCTTAATGAATCTCACAATACGAGAGGACATGAGCTCATATTTCTCCTTTAAAGAAGAAATGTTGGTATCCAAAGTGGACACCCGTGCTTTGAGCTCGTGCACTTGGGTTTTAAGAGAATCGTTCTTTAAACCCAATTGTGTGTGACGTGTAACTAGATCACTATTATCCATGGGATGTGTTTGATCTAGTTGAGATTTGAGGGAATTCACCTCATCTCTCAATGTGACATTTTGAGAAGCTAAGTTTGCTTTCTCAAGGGTTAAAGTATCAACAATGGTGTCATTGTTGATAATGCATGGAATGGATGACTTGCTAACTTTTGATTTCTTTAAGCTAGTGTATCTAAGCATTAAAGATTGGTATTTAGCAAATAGTTCTTCATTAGAAATACGAAGGTCATCTATTGTTACCTCGGTGTTATCTGTATCGGAATCACTCTCATCCGAGAGTGGGTCTTCAAGTGCCATGAAACACATGTGGGCTCTCTCACCCTTCTCATCATCGGAATCGCTTGATGAGTCATCACTTGAGTCATCAAAGGTACCGACAAGTCCTTTCTTCTTGTCTTTCTTGTTCTTGTTGGACTTGTGGTACTTTGGTGCCTTCCACTTTTCTTTGTTGTTTATCATTGGGCAATCCCTCTTGATGTGTCTTGGCTTATTACACTTATAACAAAGAGAGGTAGTAGCATTAGTAAACTCAAAACCTTTGTTGGAGGGAAATTTACCTTTGCGGAAGAAGCGTTGGAACTTCTTCGCCATTTGGGCCATTTCACCCAAATCCATCTCGTTCTCGGATTCATCACTTTCGGAGGATGACGAATTGGCGTTGAACGCCAAAGCTTTCTTATTGGCCTCCGAGGGATTCATCATGGCTCGAATCTTCAATCGGTTACCCCGTCTTACTTCGTAAGACATAAGAGTCCCGATGAGATTCACCACGGTGTAGTTCTTCAAGTCATTGACCTCCTCAATGGCGATTTCTCGTCTTTCCCATTTGGAGGTCATCCCCATGATGATCTTCCTTACTTTTTCAGGTTCGGTGTAGATTTGGCCAAGGGCTTCCAATTCGTTTGTGATGTTGGTAAAGCGTCCGTACATCGACGCAATGCTCTCATTTTCCTGCATGTGAAACAAGTCGAAGTTTTGCACGGCAACATATAACTTTGAAAGCTTTACCTTGTTCGTTCTCTCGTGGGTAACGATGAGATGGTTCCAAATTTGATATGCACTCTTACATGTGCATATCTTGTTGAACTCATTTGGGTCCAACGCACAATGAAGAGCGTTCATTGCTTTAGCGTTGTTGACTTCGGCGGACTTCTCGGAAGTCGTCCATTTTTCGAAATCATCTTCGGAGGGCTCGACGTACTCCTTGTGGAGAGTTCTCCAAAGAGAAGCACTCCTAAGGAATGTATCCATCCTACACTTCCAATAACCAAAGTTGGTACCATTGAAACATGGAGGACGTACCGTAGATTGACCTTCGAAAAGAGTGGACACTCCATCACGGTCGTGATTGTTGTACGACGGCGGAGGAGGAACGTTGTTGTTGTTTGATGCCATAGATGAAACCTTGCGCTCCGATACCAATTGTAAGGACCCTGTCTATGGGGAAAACACTAGAAGGGGGGTTGAATATTGTTTATGCAAATTTAAAAGGAATTTACGCCAAATAAAATGCAATCCAACAAATAGTGTGGAATAGAAAAACAACCCAAAGAGAAACACACGCAAACGCAGATATGTTTCAAGGGTTCGGATTACTCAAGTCAACTCCCGACTTGTTCCCGGTAATCCTACGTCCCTACCACCCGGATACCACCGGATACTCAAGTTAGAACCCTAACTTGAGGTTTCCTTAAAACCCACTTGTAGCAACCCTACACGTGCAATCGAATACAATCGATGTCCTTGACTCTCACAACCAGGAAGCAAGCAAAAATCACTCTCACAACCGAGAGCACAATTCAAATAAAGAAGTTATGAAATCTGAAAGCAACACTTACAATCACATATGTCTTGAAGTAGAACTTGAAGTAGAAGTGTGATGTGTGTTGAAGAACTCTCTTGAAAGAGAGGAGAAAGCCCTTTCTCTTGACTGCACCAAATGCCTAGAAGATCAAACTTTGGTTCTAGGTTGGAGAGCAAGAGAACAAGATTTGGAAATACTTAGGACTTTGGATTTGAGAGCTTTGATCTTTGGAAATGAAAGCTTGAAGGATTTTGCAATGAATAAGTAACCTTCCAATGGAACAGTAGAAGCTCTATTTATAGCTTTCTCAAATCCACAAAACAGTTTAGGCAAAAACCCAATCGAAATTCGTGAGAAAAATCTCAACAGATATAATCTGAACTCGCGACAGTCGACTGTTGCACAGTCAGCAAGGGTAGGTGAGAATTCATAACGGTAACTTACCATGTGGACAGTCGACTGATGAAGCCAAGACAGTCGTCTGTAAAACCAACAGGCGACTGTACATTCTTCGACAGGCGACTGGCCGAGAGAAGAGTAAGTTAGATAAAATACTGGAAATCTCACAAGATACAGGACAGACGACTGATGCAAGGAACACAGTCGACTGTCAATCAGAACAGGCGACTGTATATCCTTAAACAGACGACGGTCACAGACAGGAGAAATTTCCAGAGAGTTGTGTCAAAGAATAGACTTACAGAAAGGCGACTGTTGCAGCATAGACAGTCGACTGATCTAATAGACAGTCAACTGTATATACAGCATAAGTCGACTGGCCGTAGAAATCGGATCAAACAGAGTTTGGGCAAGGAGAGACAGGCGACTGATGAACCATTCACAGTCGACTGTCAATAGGACATGCGCCTGTTAAACGTTCAACAGTAGCCTGTGCGAGATAATCAGAGAGGGCCCAAAAACTGCATTGTAATAGTCTATGCGTAACAGGCGACTGTAGAACAAAACACAGTCGACTGTTTTTGAGACAGGCGACTGTAAACTGTTAAGTAGTCGGCTGTTATGAACAATCCTAGCACAAACAAAAGAGAATTGAATTGGGATCAAAGGACAAAGGTCTAGAGATGTCCTTTGACCGAATGAAGATGTGTGTGAGTGCTCCATCAAAGTTCTACTTCTAAGCTACATACTAGAAGAGATAAAAGAAAAATTACACTGACGAATAATCTCTTCTTTCCATCGTATGAGCTTGAAGTCTTTACGGAGCTTCAATCATCAATCTACGATCATCCAATTCATATCATTTGCCTTCAATCACGTTTGTGAGTCATCCATTGCTAGTTGATCTTCATAGTAAGCTTAGGCAATGGATTAACTGCAAAATAAAGAATTAGTCACAAGTATTTATGTTTACTCATCATTAACACCAAGTAGGGAGAAGTCCAATACTCAACAGTGGTGATGGAGTATGTGTAGGGGATGGAATGTCGACGAACTCCGTGGTGTATGGTGGAGAAGTGTGTGGAATCACGGTCGGTATGGGGTGATGGTGGAGGGGTAGAGACGTGCACAATCTCAGGATCAGGCTGTGGGGAAGGTGGTGGTGTAGTGATAATGTGGGGTGTGATGACGGTGGTATCCTCGAGGACCAGAGATGGATGGGGTGGAATGGAAACATGTAGTGAGGTGGTGGAGATATCTACATGAGGGGTAGGGATGGATGTGGCAGCTAGACTCTTAGAAGTCTGAGGTGGATGGGATGGGTGGGATGTGATATGACGGGTAGGAGATGTGGTGCTTTAGAAGGATAGTGTCCCTGACTATGGTGGTACTGGTAGACCTAATCGAACTGGGACTGGAGAGTCACAACAGTAAGAGCGAGGCCCTCAAATGAAGTCTTGAAATCAGAGTGTGTGTCTCTGATCTCAGTCAGGGTGGTGACGGTGGAAAATGTAAACTTCCTGAACTCCTCCTCTAAACGAGCTAGCTGCTCGACATGTTTAAGTGATGGGGTGCAGTGCTGCTAGTACCCTCGACATGGTGTCGAGATCTCCTCTAGAATTGACGAAGGGTGGGCCTGACTATGGGGCTAGGAGATGTGGAAGGAGAACGATCAACAGGGTCCTGGGGCTAGGGCTGGCGAGGGTTAGGAAGCTGGACTGGTGCCTGGACTCCTGACGCTAAGTCGGTGTCAGGTGAGAAGAGCCACCTCAATGTAATGCCAGGCCCAAAAATTCCTGGGAGCCTAGTGTAGGGAGTGGAAGCTGGGCCATATAGCCAAAAATATCTCTCTCAGTCAATAGCTCGAATCATGTGCATATTGGTGAGCACCGAGAGATCGAGAGAAGTAAGGCCAGGAACTGGGGTCATGGAGTCTGGGATCTTATAGGAGACAGGAGGGAGCATGGCAATGATAGTGATGAGGCACCCGCAACAGATACTAGATCTGGGGTCGGCTATGATATGAATGAATCTCCACATAAGCCATGACTCGGCATGGAGGATATAGTTGTGGACATGATTGCTACCCTCACGAAGGACACAACCCTGTGAAGCACACCACAAAAAGAAGAGCTCGTCCTGAGAAACCTGGCATGTCTCATATCGGCAGAATAGAGTGTCCACAATGAAGCGATGGATAATGTGGAGGCCAGGGTGAATGATGTTGGATGCCTTCACTCGAGTCTTGGGGAAGACTTGGAGCTTGGTGATCCGGAACCAAAAATCATTCGCATTAAACTTAGGGGGGATAGGTGATGAGTGTTTATTGTATATAGTTTTCCGCTCTTTTTCATGCACATTTTACATCGTTTCATTCTACATTCCTCCCAGTTTTCCCATTTTTTGTCTCTTCTTTTACTTTGTGGTCCTTCATGTGCTTTGCAGGAAATATGTGCCGATTAGGGACCATATGACGAGATCTTAACGCAAAGAGGTGAAAGGAGCGAAGCCGAGGAGTTAACTGGTGCAAGAAAGAAGATTTTGTGAACAACTGCCACCCACGCGACCACGTCACCATATCTCACACAGCCGCGTCAAACTACCCAAGAAGCAACATCTACGTGGCCACGTCAATTACCACCAAACGGCCGTGTCAGAAGACGTAAAGATTGAAGATCAGAGACTTTCACGGCCCACGTGGAAGAAGTTGACGGGCCTTGAATTTACGACGATGTGAGCAGAACGATGCGGCCGTGACAAAAGACGACGCGTTCACATGACCGTTTTTGATGCGGCCGCATCTGTATTGACGTGACCGCATCGCTGAAGCCCCAAATCCCACTTGTGCAAAGGAATGATGCGACCACATCATTTCTGATGCGGTCGCATCGGACCAGTTTCCTGAGGCGGCTAGGGTGAAAACTGGGGGCTATTTTGGTCTTTTGGGTACGCGTATATAAGCGCCCCTTCATCCTCCTACGAGGGAGACCTTCTTTTATCCATTTTATGTTATTTCCTAGGGTTTTGGGCAAGTTTGTAAGGATTCTAAACTCTTTTATTTTGTTATTTTCATTGTTCTAATTGCTTATTAATGTAATTCTTTATCTTTGCTTAATAGAAATTTTCTCCCCTTATTACTATTGCCTTGTTTTATCATCTATTGCTTTCTAATCTGAATCTATGGCTTTGGATGCATATCCATTGCTAGAAACCCCTTCTATTGCAATGTGTAGTGAGTAGTTTTCCTCAAGGGCAATGGGATGAACCTCATTGGATTAGGGCCATGGGTTGAACTAACTAATTAATTTAATTGCTGGGCTAGTTGAGATGGGTTTCATTGGGATGATTATTATTTCTGTAGATTCGACCCCCTCCCTTCGGGGCGATCGGATTGGCCGCTGACCAAAAGTCGGGAGTAATCCGGGGATCTTATCCCTACGACGATCCGTACTATCGGTGTGACTGACCACCAATGGGCATCGATTAAGTGCTCTCCTAATGTAAGTCTAATCACCAAACGCCACTATGGGCGGGAGGAAGATTGGGGATATTCGTCGAGCATACTGCACCCAACATACATCAATTCATCAGAGACCACTAACATCGGTGTAGGTTGGGTTGGTCTATCATTGCATTGTGACAGCGAGGGATAGGACATGACATAAGGGATAACCTATCATGCATTACGACAGTGGGGGATAGGCGAATGCCCTTAGGTCACATAACCTCCCCCGAGTCCCAATGAACCTGGCAACCGATTGATTACTAGTTTAACCCTAACCTTAGTCTAATGAAGGGATTCCACATGCCCTAGAGCTTTTATCCTTTGATCTATACCCTTTCTACTATTCACCAACCAATCACAGACACTATCGCGTAGATTTCATTCGAAGACCCATAAAACCGATGCTCATTGACCGCCTTCTTGTGTTCGACCCGTAAGCAACTACACACGACCCGTGCGCTATGGTTTTAATATCATCGACCCCTTGGGGTGCGATCAACTTTTTGGCGCCGTTGCCGGGTGATGAGTGTTTATAGTATATAGTTTTCCACTCTCTTTCATGCACGTTTTACGCCCTTCCATTCTATATTCATCCATGTTTCTCCCTGTTTTTCTCTCTTCTTTTGCTTTGTGGTCCCTCATATGCTTTGCAGGAGATGTATACCAATTTGGGATCATATAGCGAGATCTAAGTGCAAAGAGGCGAAAGAGCGAAGCCGGGGAGTCGATTGCGCAACGGGGGAGCATTTTGTGAAGAATAAAGCTCCACACGGCCACGTCATCATATCTACGTGGCCGCGTCAATCTGTCAAAGAAGGAACTTTAACGCGGCCGTGTTAATTCCAACCAAATGGCCGCGTCAGAAGATTTTTGGAGTAAAGAAGAAGAATGAAGACCAGAGAGTTTTGTGGCCGACGTTAACTTGGATGATGCACTTGCAAACGTACAGCTTCCAGAGCAAAATAACGCGGCCGTGTGACCTTCTTCAACGTGGCCGTGTCTCCTTTGACGCGACTGCATGGCCAAGCCCCCCAATTCCCCATTGTTTTTGGGAATGACACGACCGCGTCGTTTCTTGACGCGGTTGGGTCAAACCCCTTTCCTACGAATTTTAAGGCGAATCTGGGGGGGTACTTTTGTCTTTTGGGTGCGCATAAATAAGCGTCCCTTCATCGTCCTGCGAGGAGGATCTCATTTTCAGCAGTCTTTCTGCCTTTTCTAGGGTTTTGGGTCATTTTGTAAGGATTCTAACTCTTTTATTCTGTGGTTTTTCTTTGTTATAAACATTAATTATTGTAATACTCTTTGTCTCTTTAATAGAATATTTCCCTTTTTGTTATTGTTGTGTTGTCTCGTCCTCTTTTGGTTTTATTGATTGAATCCATGGCTTTGGACGCTTACCCATTATTAGAATCTTCCTCAATTCTAATGGATAATGAGTAGTTTTCATCTAGGGCAATGAGATGAACTCCATTGGATTGGCGCCATGGATTGAGCCAAAAGCCTGAATGAGCAACTAGTCGGGTACACCGTGGTGCGGGCAAATTTGTTGGAGGTTTTTAAACCTCTCCCAGGCCGCATATAATAACTCTCGCTCTGGTTGCTTAAAATTTGTTATCTCACGTCGCATCTTCGCTATTTTTCCTGGAGTTGTTAGAAATGCGCGAGATAAATTGTCCCATGTGATGAATGTGTTGGGACTATAGCTTCTAAGCCAATCTTTAGCTTTATCCCTAAGAGAGAAAGGAATTAATCTTATCCTAATGGCATTGTTGGTGACACCATCCATCTTTAGCGTATCCATCTTCTCCAGAAAATTATTGAGATGGTCTTTGGGTTCTTCGAGGGGGACCCTAAGAATTGGTTCATTTGGATGAAGTTCACCCAGGATGGCTTGAGCTCAAAGTTGTTCGGCTCCACTGCCGGCCTAGGGATGCTAGATGTTGACCCATAAAAGGGCATGGAGTAGTCCAAGAGTGACCTATGAGGCGGTAGTTCGAGACCATTCTCAGGATTCTCTATCTCCTCCATCGTTTCGAGGGCTTGTCTCCTTCTCCTTTCGACGTTGAGTCTTTTTGCGATGGCTTCAATCTCTAGGTCTATCAGACACAAATCCGCAATGCCGTGAGATCTCCTTTGTATGCAAAAAGAGTCACACCAAAGAGAAACATCAAAAGCATCAAGAATCAATGAGAAAAAGAGAGATATGAGCAAAAATAAACAAAAAATACGTAGTCTCTCGGAAAGACTAAAACCAATATCAAATCGTGACTCCTTGACAATGGCTCCAAAAAGCCGATCATCGTCTGGACGACGACGCTAATAATAACATCGCAACGCATGGGTCGTGTGTAGCGCTGACGAGCGCTGACGGGCTGAACATAGGGAGGTGGTCAATGAGTACCGGTCTATAAGTCTTCGTTCGAATGCTATGAGATCATAATGTTGGTCAGTTGATGAAATAGGAAGAGGGTGAATCAAAAGATAAAGGCTCTAGGACGTAGAGAATCCCTGCCATTGGACTAAGGTTAGGATTAGACAAGTAATCCACCAATTGTCAGACTCATTGGGACTCGGGAGAGGTCAAACCTAAGGGCATTTACCTATCCCCCACTGTTGTGATGCATGGTCGGTTATTCCCTTATATCAAGGCCTACCCCCCCACTGTTGCAATGTAATGATAGGCCAATCCAACCTACACAGATGTCAACTCTCACCGATTTATCGGTGTACGTTGGGCACATTACGTTCGACGAATGTCCTCAATCTTCCTCCCGTCCACAGCGGCGTTCTAGGATCAGACTTACATCAGGATGGCTCTAATCGGCGCCCGACTCTCGATAGCCATACCGATAGTATGAATCTTCCTAGGGATCGGATCCCCAGATTGGTCCCGATTTTCACCGACTGCAAATCGGATCGCCCCGAAGGGAGGGGTTGAATCTACGATGATAATAATCATCCCAATGTATCCCTAATCTTAATTAGTCCAGCAACTAAGCTAATCAAATCGTCCGACCCATAGCCCTAATCCAATGTAGTTCATCACATTGCTCTAGATGAAAACTACTCACTATTCATGGCAATATAGGTTGTTTCTAACAATGTGTAAGCAACAAAAGCCATGGATTCAGCTTAGATTAGCAATGGATGATAAAGCATAGCAACAATAATAAAAAGAGAGAATTTTCAATTAAGAAAAGCTAAGCTATTACAAGAGAAAGCAATAAGAACAACTGGAATAACAAAATACTAGAGTAAGAAGTTCTTACAAAACCCTCCAAAGCCCTAGAAAACTGATAAAAGAGAAGATACCCTTGTAGGAGGAAGAAGGGCGGCTTAAATACACGTGCCCAAATGACCAAAAAGCCCCTAAAAACCTGCCCTAGTAGCCTCAGGAAACCAATCCGATGCGACCGCATCGAAAACGACGCGGTCCCATCGGTCTCTGGTGTATATGGGGAAGTGGTGGATTCAGCAACGCGGTCGCGTCACTAAGGGCACGGCCGTATGGAATCAGGCTTCACGGCCGCATTAACTACGATGCGGCCACTTCGATTGACCTTAGTCTTCAGAAAAGCACGACCGCGTCGTCTTCTTTTGCACACGCTACGTCGACTTCAGATCTTCAATCTTACTTCTCAGCAACATGGACGTTTGGTGATCTTCAACACAGTCGCGTGGATGCATGTTCTTGGGCTCTTGGACGTAGCCGTGCGTGTCTATGTCACGCGGCTGCGTGGATCTTCTTCCCAATGCACATTGGCACGGCCACATGGATAAGGATGACACGGCCGCGTGGGTCTCTGTTGCTCACAACTTTCTCCTCCCTTGCACATTTTAATCCCCTGGCTTCGCTCCTTTTTGCCTCTTTGCGCTAGAACATTGCCATATGGACCCTAAACTGCACATATTTTTGGTAAAGCACAAGAGGGACCATAAAAGCAAAAAAGAAGATAAAAATGGGGGGAACGGGGAGGAATGGAGTATAGAACGATGAAAAACGTCTATGAAAAAGAGGGAAAAACTATATATAATAAACACTTATCAATCGTGTAATGGGCGAGCTACCCCTTGCTTAATAGGCCTTAGTCTGAGCAACTGGATACAGGTCCGAGCTATCTTTCGACATTATAGCTAACTGGATATTGGATTGGGCCAAATAGATCTCGGTCTAAGCTATTGAGGCATCATCTAGGCTGACTTTGTCAGGTCCAAACGGTCTCTGCCTAGTCCGAGATATCCTCGCTAAGCTCGAACTATCTCCACAAAATGCAAGCTATCTCCGAGCTAACTTCGGCCTCCTAGCATTAGGCTAGCTAACCGCAAGCTGGAGGTCAGAGCTACTGGTAGCTGGCTGAGTAATGGGTGAGCTAGGTCCGAGCTATCTCCACCTCACCTAAGCGATCTTTGGCTTCCTACACAACAAAGCTTGTTAGGAAGGACAGATCCGTGGTCTGACTTAGTCCCCCCCCATGCTTAAGTTAGATGACGACTCGAAGGAGGCTCGAGGCAATTATGGCTGACTTGTTGGGAGATAGGTCGATAGTTGGCATGCCAAGCTATGTAGGAAATATAGAAAGCTAGGTTGGAGCAGATCCAGAGTTAATATGTACCTGACCAGACATTGTCTTAGAGTGGAGTAGAGGATTGTAGCTTCCGGAAAGGATCACTCTCTTAATTTCTGAGAGGCTTCTTATAATCAAGTTGTTAGAGGGTAACGTCCGAGTATTTAATTCGTTGAGTTGTTGCCATTGATGATGGGCTAATGGCTGGTCATTGAATTCCTTCATTTATGAGTCGACGTTTTAATGGAAGATATCTACGGATCAGCTCAGCTGATGCCTAAAGTGAGGAAATGATCGTCAGCACGTGAGGACCTTTGGATTGTTGGGCCAGAACAATGGGCTTTACTAGGCTTGTCTGCTCAAATATTCAACTGAGAGATCATTAGGTCAACCCAGTGTTGTATCAAGCATAAGTTTCTAAGTTTACTAAATGTGTGCTATTAGCGCAGCACAAAAAACCACCTTCCCATTATTTTTTGAAACTTTTGTTAAGAATGTTGTGCACATTCTAAAACCCCAAAATCCAAAATATAGGTGAAACCTAGGAGGATTTGACACTTGATCCACTCATTACAAAAAGTTTGTATACTATTAATAAATTCATAAAATAATATATGTAAATCTAACAAATGAGCCAAAAGCAAATCTAAGATGAATTTGAATGCCCATGTGTGGTGCCTTAACATAATTATACTTGAATGAAGTTTTTGATAAGAATCAAAGTATCCAATAAAAATCATATCAAACACGTACCGGTTATGTATAGATATTCAGACCTAGCCAAATCCAATAAGCATTCTTATCTTGATTAGTGCTTTGATAATGCATCTACTACTTATGCAAATTGTTTGTGTTCATGAATGCTAGATCCACCGATTAAGCATACCCTAGCTGGATGGTTGATTGAGTTATATTAGGGACACTAAATCTTTGATTAACACTAATTTGTGGACACACGACCCATGCACTCCTTCTAGCTAGCCCAATTATCTATTTGGTTCTTTGACACTAGTTATCTTAGGTTACGTTGCTAGTTTCACCACCCATTTTTCCACTATCATTACGTTAGTGCGGTGGTTGTATTATCACCATTACCTTCCTATATTGATCGAATTTGCATGTGTAGAACAACGTGTCCCTGTGAATTCGATTCCGGACTCATTAGATTTATTACTTGACGACAATCTATACTTAGGAGCAGTGTGCAATATTTTGCGTCGATCACCTTACAGTGGTATCGTAGACACGCTGCTATCTAGGTTCTTATGCGGATACAAACATATTAGAACTTTAAAAATCAGTTTTTATCGTCGAACCATCGTGTTTGCGTAAGTCACCTGTTATGAATTAATTGACTAGTAGTCATATACTAGTCAACTAATTGTGGAGTAAGGCCTAGTCGACTAATCCACCTACATGTAGTTGTGTAACCTGTAGATTATGGATTAGCCGACTAGCATATGATGCCTAGTCGACTAATTCATCAACAGGCAGCATTTTGATGATTTTAAATCATTGATTTTAATTAAAAGATTACTCTTGATGCATTACATGATAACATAGATTAAATTGTTTAATCATGATTAATCTTCAAAGGTTATGATTTTAATAGAAGTTTTTAAAAAATTAAAATTCTTTTAAAATATTTTCATGATATGATCAAGTGGATGTTAGCTATAATATGATTATATGCTAAATTTCATGATAAGGTCATGTGTTAATTGGCTTTAATATGATTATAAGCTAAATAATTATAAGGATCCTGCAACTGCTCTGCCATTGGTTATTTAGACTAACAGTGTAGGACGTTTTCCCGTGGTCCGAGTAATTAGTTAGCGATTTTATTTATATCTGCTTGCATGGTCCTTTGTTAAATTAAATGAAATCTCTTGTTGTGTTGTTGCTAGCAAAATATTGCTTATTTACAAATTGTTTGTTCATGACACATATTTTGCACCAAAACTTAATTAATTCAGTTAATGAGTAAATGTAAACACAAGGTAGTTGGAACTACTAAGGTCATAAATATTTTATCGAATTTGAAATTCAATTGATCATATTGGTGTTTAACTAAGAAAGGCAAGTTTAAGCAAGGTTTTTGTAATTAAGGAACGTGGACTTGGTGATTCAACCCACGAAAAATCTCCCTCCCAGATTGTGCATGCCTGGCCATGTGATCAGTTTGAATTACCATATTCAACTAAAGTACATGACTAGTTTTCCAATTATATCAAGTCTATTACATTTAAAATCCTTTTAAGGATTATCTGTAGCCCTCCATCGTTTCAATGAATGTAGAGTAAGTAGAATTGATGATATGGTTGTTGATAAATGTTCAACCTTAGTTTTTAGTCATATGTGATGCATCACTGTAACCATTAGATGGATTCGGGGGATGTGAGTATGCGCCTTGTTGACGAAGGTCAAGGGCACATTGTTCACATACTACTAAATACGAAACAATGTGAAAGACTTGACTAAACTTTATGATTTGTTGATGATTTGTTGCAACTGACAAAGAGAGTGTCTACCAACTATGTAGTACGATAACTTGTTGACGAAAGTCAAGGTTGTCAAACTCAAGATAGTTGGATCTTAATTCACACTATGATAATCTTCGTTTATCTTTTGGGTTTAAAATATTCCCAAAATTAGTGGGAGAAAAAATTTAGATGAAAGATTTTAAGAACATCTATTTCATTATTGTAACTCTTTCTAATATTCTTTTGCAGCATCATGACTGGCTTGAAATTAATTACTGACAAAAAACTCATGGGACGTAATTATAAATACTGGCTGAGAAACGTTAAAATTGTGTTGACTTATGAAAAGGTTGCATACGTGCTGGAAGATACACCTCCTGAGAATCACATGCTAAGTCCTCAGATGAAGAAAGGAACTTTTCAAAATTTGGACCCAGGACTATGAGTTCGCCAAATGCCTTGTGCTTGCATACATGAACAATGAGTTGTAGAGACAACACGAGAATATAGGTGTCCAATCCATATTTCTCCATGTAAAAGAGTTATATGGAGAGCAATCTCGAATAACTAGATTTGAGACTTTGAAGAAATTGTTTCATGTGAAGTTAATGGCTGGAACTTCATTGTAAGATCATATCCTTAAGATGATCAATTACATCGAGACATTAGCAGAGTTGGGGTGCATTATGTATAATGAATTATATATTGATATAATTTTCCAATCTCTTCCCTCTACATACTCTCAGTTCACTATGAACTTTCATATGAACAAACTGGATTGTACACTTACAGAGCTCCTCAATATCTTGAGGCAAGCTGAGAGGTCCATGCTTGGAGATAATATGCCCATTATGCTTGCTAAGACTCCTTCTCCACCCAGGGCATCTGCCAAGGGTAAAGGGAAGAAGCTTACCAAACCTAAGGGTGGTGTCAAAAGGTGAAAGGAAAGGAGGGGGCTCTTTCATTAGATGATTGCCATTACTGTCATATGACATGCCATTAGAAGAGGAACTGCAAGGAATACTTGGAGTCCATAAAGAAAGAGGAGCACGTTGATGCCTCATCTTTAGGTTCGTATGTTATTCAAAACTTACTTATTTGTTTCTCCTACTACTTGGGTATTCGATACCGAAGCTACTTCTCACATATGTAATTCATTACAAGGGCTGAGAAAAAGACTGAAGGAAGGTGAAATGAATCTACAAGTGGGGACTGGAGCAAGCATTGCTTCCATCGCTATAGGGAAATTCCATCTTAGCTTATTGTAAGGAAAATTTTTAATTTTACACAATTGCTGCTACGTACAAAGCGTAATATGTAATATTGTATCCATATCCTTATTAGATAAGGAAGGGCACAATTTCATAGTGAAGAATAATGTTATGAGCATTTTTAATAAACATATCTTATTGTTTTGGTACTCTATGAAATGGTGTATATGTTTTGAATCTGAGCATCATATTAAATGTTAACAAAAGAAAAACTCCTAATATTAATGAATCTTATCTTTGGCATTGTAGAATAGGCTATATCGACGAGGAAAGACTTATGAAATTTCATAAAGAAGGATATCTAAATCGTTTTGATTATGAATCATTTGCGACTTGTAAGTCTTGTCTCAACGGCAGAATGGCTAAAACTCCATTTGTAGGACAAGAGGAAAGAGTTGGTGAACTCTTGGGATTCATACATACCGATGTATGTAGCCCAATGTCTATTCAAGCCAAATGAGGATATTCTTACTTCATCACTTTTACTAATGACCTCTCAAGTTATGGATATGTGTTCTTGATGAAACAAAAATCTGATGCCTTTGAAAAGTTCCGTGAAATACCATAATTGTCTTCTATACTTGTATAATTGGATGTATATTAGGATATTTGTATGGTTGACTATAGTATGAATATTTAGAATGTATACTTTGAATGTTATATGTGTATATTGATATGGAGTTGTAGTGTCATAAGTATATAAGCTATATATTATATATGTGAATATTTGGATTAAATAATTTGGATGTATACCATTATATTAACATATGGAAGTTGTGGGGTGAACTATTGATTTTGTATTAGTAAGTAGCTTGTATTTTTATTAGTAATCATATTGTATTGTATTAGAGATGGTGTGACATATTGGTATTTAGATTGATATGTATATGTAGTATCTATGTACATATGTTAAAATGAATGTATTGGATTATAATTTGGATGTGTGCAGAGTATTTTGTAGTGAATATAAATTCTTAGTTTTGGCATGGATAATGGTAGTGTATATAACTAGATGTGTATTAATTATTTGTTAGTGCTTAATTTGTTGTGGATTATGCAATGTGCCATTATATATATGTAATAGAATATTAGTATGTGGATTAATGTGTGTATTAGTAAATGTCACCATACTGTAGTATGTATGCCTTAATGAGTTTCTGTAATTATTTTGTAATATTGTATAACAGAGCATGTTTTATGTAAAATGGGTTTTAGAGCTTGGTGAGAAGTATTGAATTGTGTGAGGGGGTGTTTGTTTATTTGGTTGGAGTGATTAGGTGTCTTTATTAGGGGATTGATTAGTGTCCTTTGGGGTAGGTAAGATGAAGAGAGATCATGACACCTCACTTGATGACTTACCCTTAACTCATCTCATTTAATCTCCCTCTTTCCTTCTTTCCTTTCTCTAGTCCGAGAGCCATGCCTCTCTTTTTTCCCCCATGTTGTCGTTATCATCCTATTACCCCTCTCATTTTTCTCTTAATTTCTTTCCAAATTGGCATGTCATTCAATGGAGATTACAAGGAAGGAGAAGAGATAAAGGAAGGAGGAATTAAAGGAGAAGAATTAAAGGAAAGGAAAGGAGGCTTTAAAGGGAGGCAAACTAGGAAAGAAAAGTTGGCTCTTAAAAGGAAGATAACAACTTTGGTAGGAATCTAACCTTTACATGGAATTTTATTTTCATCATGTAGTTTAATTGTTCTTTTAATTGAGCTAAATATATGTTTATTACACAAATTGTTTGTTCACTCTTTAATTGTGCTAATAGATGATGTTGTAGTCTTAAATACACTTGTTGTTAGCCACCATGATCATTCTTAATTTACATGTCCTCATTAATGAATGTTATATGTTTCATATGCTTTGTGGTTGTTAATAGTATTGTTATTGATATTCATTGTGGAAACTAGTTGTGATTAATATTAACTTTCATGTCATCATTCTTGCAAGCTAATGAGAATTATGTTCCATTTCCATAACACTTATTGTGACATGAATAATTACTCATATCATGATATAATATTCGGTTATGATGGCTAAGAACAAATTATGACAAGAAATGGATATAGAAGTGTGGCTATGGGTGTTGTTGTGAAGGAATTTTGTGTATTCTCTTGTGATATAATCTTTAGCAAATAAGGATGGCATGAAGTGTGATTTTATTTCCATTGCTAAGTTAGCTATGTGAGGAGGTTGGCATGGATTTCTAGGTCTATGTGTGATGGAAAAAGGGGTGCATAAGGATATGCATGACCCTATGAGAATGAGTAATGAAATTTGAAAGAAAGAAAGAAAAGATTAGGAAGCAATGCCAAAGCACTCCTTAGCACTTTGTTCATGACAATATCATTTCATTTTCATGTACATCACTAATATAACCAAATTAATGAATGGACCAAGTGTTGTGGTTATTAAGCTCATTCATGAAATTGTTACCATTTATGCTCATTTATGAAATTATTACCATTTATGCTCATATGCTCATTGTAATGTTCCTATGGTTATCTATGTTCATCTAATATGCCTATTTAGTTGTCTTTTAATTCAAGTTAACATGCATGCTCTATTGTATATATACCTTCATGTTACTCTTGCCACTCGCATCATGCATGTAGGGCATGTAGGGGAAAATAACATTCCATATAAAGGTGTAGTACTCCTACTTGGACATGTTGTGACGTGCTCCTCCCCATGGGTTTTCAGGCATATCAGAAGAACTTTCCAAGAGAGTGTGGAGTTGGTATTGTGGGATGTTGTGGTATTGCGTTGAACCATATGAGTTGAGTTGTATGTTTATGATGAGGGGTATGTGTTGAGGTGTGGAGTGGTATCTTGAGTTTTGGGGGTGTAATTGTTATTAAAGTTGTTTTTTGGGAAAGTCGTATGTAAAGTTGTTGTAAGCATTGTTTTATTTATATAGTATGAATGATATTATTCCTTTGTACATTGTCTTGTATTGTCTGAGTTGATTCTGAGTTTGGAGCATTGTCTGTACTTTCCAACACGTGCATAGTGGCATGTTGGTTCAATTGTATTTCTTTTCTTTTCTCCCTTCGTAACACTCGCTGCTCTGGGAGTACCTGGAACGGATTCGTACTTCCCGGTTATCCTGGGGAGTATGTCGTTACAGAATACCTTATGTAACTAAAAGAGAATGTGATCCTCTCTTAGGTTACTCTTCCTTACACACCACAGCACAATGGTGCGTCAGAGAGAAGGAATCGCACATTATTGGATATGTTGTGATCCATAATGAGTAACACTGCGTTACCTCTTTCATTCTGGAGTTATGCCCTAAAATATGTTATGTGCATATTAAACATTGTTCCGTCTAAAGCTGTGCCTACCACTCTGCGTGATATATGGATTGGGAAAGATACAATCTTAAATTTGTTAAGGTATGTGGTTGTACTGCATGCATACGTAAATCGGTACAATTCAGTTAAACTGGAGGCTAGATCCATTATGTGCCAATTTGTGGGGTATCCTAAGAATTCCTGAGGATACCTATCCTATCACTCTAAGGAATAAAGGTGTGTGTTGCCCAACATGCCACCTTCCTAAAGAAGGAGTCTCTTAGTGAAGAGACACTAGGCAAATCGATAGATCTGGACGAGATTCCAAAAACACAAACTTTAACAAATCAAGGGAGAGAACTAGACATCGATACTTCTGTTGGTGAAACTCAGCCAATCAGGAGATCTGGTATATATTTCCATCCACCGGAGAGATACTACGGTTTTCTCATCGATGGTGGAATAGAGGATAGCATCATGGATGATGATGAACCTACCAGTTTCCAAGAAGCCATGCAAAGTGAGGACTCTGCAAGATGGCTTGATGCGATGAAATCTGAAATGGCTTCCATGCACACAAGTAAAGTATGGACTCTGGAGGATGTTCCCAAAGGAGGTCAAACACATAGGGAACAATTGGATCTTCAATAAGAAGATTGGTGCAGATGGGAATGTAGAGACCTTCAAGGCAAAGCTAGTTGTTAAATAATATCGTTAAAGACTTGGTGTAGACTATGACGAAATCTTTTCACCAACAGTCATGCACAATCCATTCGGATTCTGCTTGCTATAGCTGCCTACGATGACTACAAGAACTGTCAAATGGATATAAAGACAGCTTTTCTAAATGGAAATTTAGAAGAGTGTGTTTACATGACACAGCCAACGGGCTTCGAAGTTAGTGGGAGTGAGAGAAAAGCTTGTAGATTGCTTAAGTCCATCTATGGACTAAAGCAAGCGTCAAGGAGCTGGAACATCCGAGTCAATGATATAATCAAAACGTTTGGCTTCGTCAAGAATACAGATGATCCATACATCTATCAAAAGGTCAATGGAAGCACAATCACATTCCTCGTAGTGTACGTCATTGATATATAGTTGATTAGTAACAACATAGAGATGTTAAAATAAATCAAGGTATGGTTGTCACAAAACTTCTCCATAAAGGATTTAGGAGAAGCATCTTATATACTCGATGTAAAGATACATATGGATAGATTGAATAGGATGCTGGGATTGTCCTTGTCTAGATATAAATATATACCGTGTTAAAGAGGTTTAATATGAAAAATTCCAAGCATGTTATGGTACCAGCATATCATGGAATAACTCCCTCTAAGAGTATGTCTCCCAAGATAGATGAGGAGAAAGCAACCATGAGTATGATTCCTTATGCATCTACCGTAGGATCTATCATGTATTCCATGTTATGTACTAGACCTGATGTCGCATACGCACTTGGTGTAGTTAGTATATATCAATCAAATCCAGGAGAAACACATTGGACTGCCGTAAAGATCATAGGTAGGTACTTGAGAAGGACTAAAGATATGTTTCTAGTGTATAGTAGGAGTAGTAATATTTCGGCTGAAGGATATACTGACTCAAGTTTCCAAAGTGACATAGATGACAGCAATCCCGGTCAAGATATATTTTCACTCTCAACGAAGGGACATTAAGTTAGAAAACTTCTAAGCAAGACATTGTAGCCGATTTGACAATAAAAGCTAAGTACATCGCAACTAATGATGCAGCAAAGGAGGCAATCTGGATGAAGAATTTTGTTGCAGAACTTGGTGTTGTTCATTCGATAGTTGATTAAATACCTTTGTATTATGATAACAATGCGACAGTTTCACTGGCCAAGGAATTAAATCTCACACGAAATCTAGACACATTCTGAGGAAGTTTCACTTGATACATGAAATCAAAAGACGTCGAGATATTGAGATAAAAAGAGTATGTGCTGACGATAATGTAGCAGACCAGCTCATGAAATCCCTTCCACAAAATAGACTGGAGTGTTTAGTGGATAAAATCGGAATGAGGTTCCATAAGAATTGGCTGTAAGTGCAAATGGAAGATATTGAGGAATGTATGCCCTTAAGACAATTATTGTAATTGTAATAAGACATTTTGTTCGAAATGATTGTAAGTTATATGGTAATCTTTATCTATGATATCCTCCATGTCACTTCTATGATTATTGATTGTGAATATCTGATGCATGGATAAAGTCCCAGGACTTATGAAAGGAGCATTGAGATCTTGATGGAGATCATGATAATGAGGCCAATATGTCTATCGATCATATTTCTAGAACTATTCCTGGTCCAAGGAATATCGAGATGGGACATCGATATTCTGGGTTGACCAGTGTACATTAATATATACCATTGAATGGTAGTAATTGGTTTCAAGAGTCACTCGATGTGGAGACATCGTTAGATAATGTACATGTGCTTATTGGGAGAACAAGTTCACATGACGACTCATCAGAGATACTTCTGTATGGTTAACATACTCTGAGTGTCAACAACAGATCTCTAGTGGTAGTATGTGCAGGTTAGTCCTTTGACCATGGATGTGCTAAAGGACCTTGCATGTGAAAGATTATACTTTGTTAGATATCGAACGTTGACTTTATAGCTAAAATGTAGATACCAGCTGGGTATAGTTGGAAGCATGTGAAGGGAGTGGTTATGTTGCTAGGATTCATATGCTCCAGTGAGGTTACTGTCACAATTGAGTAAATGGCCCCATAATAAATCCCTGGACAAGGTAGGAGATGAACTTGTTAAATAGTTAACAAGTGTCATCCAACCAATAACTATGTGATCGTATTTGACTGTCGCAATTGAGTAAATGGCCCCATAATAAATCCCTGGACAAGGTAGGAGATGAACTTGTTAAATAGTTAACAAGTGTCATCCAACCAATAACTATGTGATCGTATTTGACTCAAAGGGTTTAAGGTGTAGTGGGATTTGACCAAATACCATACCATTGACACATTAAAGATATAGTTTTAATGACACATTAATGACATAGTTATAATGAAGGGATCTGCATGAAATCAGTCACAGTACGGCCCATATTATCTCAATGTATTTCCAACCTCCAACCCATATAATGACGGTTCTGTAACGGGTGTCAGCCAGCTCAACTAAGGCCGGTACTGGTCATTGACACCATAGGATCGTGGTCCCAACTGTAGTAGGAATTGGACTATTAGAGTCGCACACTGATGATGAACTCCTTACGAGAAATGAAGGAAGAAAATCTAAGGGCTAAGATCGCGAAGTGTTGTGATCATGAAAGCAAAAGAAAGCAGACCAGCATAGACCAGTCGACTAGTGCTTTAGCACTAGTCGATTAACCAGCTACTTGTGGACTAGTGCTAAGGTACTAGTCGACTAAGCAGACTGTAAAAGTTACATAGAGTTGCCTAGTTGACTAGTTATAGTAACTAGTCGACTAATCGACTAATGCTGACGTGTCATGACACGAATTTGACATGTGATTTGATTGGGAATAAACTCCAATTCAAATCCAAGAGTTTCAATGTGAGTGGAACTCGCTTAGGATGCCAATTCTACTTGGGGAGAGGTTGAGTACTAAGAAATACTTAACTGAATCAGATTCGGCTTTTCCCTAGCTCTATATAAATGGGGCTACCCCAGCCCCTTAAAGGATGTATTTGACACATGCATTGAGTAATCTCTCTTGAGCCAAGTCAAAGTTTCTCCTTCTCCTTCTTCTTCGCTCTAGAAAAGCAAAGGAGGTGGTTTAATAGTGGCGCCATTCTTCATCCCATGATTCATCTAACGCGCTGGTTGGAGAAAGGAGATCTAGGGCATTGCTTGGAAGAGGTGAACATCGCACCTCTGGTCTTCACCGAAAAAGATTAAGAATCCATGAGTATCACTTGAGTATACTCGTGCAAAGGTATGACCTTTATCTTTTATTATTTAGCGATATAATTCCTAGATTGGCAGTAGTTTATGGGCATGATGGCTAGTTAAGAAAATTTTGATTCTCAGTCTTCTACTGCATGATCTAAAATTGTTGAGATACTAGCTTCATAAACTTAAAAAATTTCTAGTAAACCCATTATCTGTTCAAACCTCTTAAGATAATTCCAAACTTAAATGCTTTATTTCATGTTAGCGAAAGAGGTGAAATGCCTCTCCGTCTCACTTGACCCAAATCGAGCCAAGACTTCCTTCTTGGAAACATCCTACTTCAAGAAATCATTAAATTAATCTTCCTCCAATCGAGCCATTGTAATGCATCCTCCCTCATATAGAACCCACAAAGTTTCACCTAACTCCCCTCATCGGTGTTGTAGTAATCCAAAATTTGAAGGACTTGGTTGACCCAAGGAATTACATCTTTAGTACTTTGAACACAGCAAATTCAGGCCACGACCCCTTCAGATGGAATCCCTAAACCTTTCCCAGTAGCTTGCTACCATTGGTGTCCATTCTTAGAGTGGGGTTCTAAATGTTATTGCCTTAAGGGAGTCTTCATAGGACACCGCTTAAGTTCCGCAATAACAAAAAAATTTCTTGGTAGGGTTCCACCATCAAATCCACTCCGTAAGCTTTGGAGTTCACTATTGAGCTGATGAATCAGTTCTTGAAGTAAGCCTTAAGGTCGGCATGATCTGCAGACATTTTTTCCTAACCGAGTTGAAGATGGGCGTTGAACGCCTTCTATGTCTCTACCACCTCTTCCAACTTCCGTAACCTCTCTCCCCATTGAGTATTGCTAGAGGCCGCCTTTTCTTCTTATAAGTCCTCCCCATGGTTTGAAAGGTGATATATTCCCAACTATTGATCCCCGGTGCCTGCAGCTTGTAGTGACGTGCATGGGACCAATTAAGGATCTTCAATCCGTCACCCTCAAGCGAGGGTACAGAGTCAAAGCCATGGACTAAATAGAGAAACGAGAAAGGATGAAGATAAGATAAAAGAGAATACTCGAGATCGAGTTATTTCATTGATTTTTCAGATATCTATTCTTACAACCCAGCCCCCTCTTTTATACATTCTAACCGGAAGTTAGTTACAACCATTCAACCATCTCTGGAAACAGTTAAACAGCCAATGACCGACACCCTAATGGTTATACTTATAACCATCATCTCATTTCTGACAGATCGCAACAACTTCATTGTTGTTACAGCCAGAGATTTGTTGGAGTTCCACTACTCGCATATTTGTTGGAAGAAGAAGAAGCGTGAATAATGGCATTCAGACCAATGGAAAGTTTAACAACATGGGAGCCATGGTGTCATGGATTTCAATGGAGAGATAGCCTCACTTGTTGATCCAGTGGCCATGACTTAGTAACGATGAGTGGAACCATTCACATTCAATCTCACACAATCCAACAGCCCTGTTTGATCTCTAATGGCTACTACTAGCAGCCTTGCCTTCAAATGCTAGAAACCGCTGAGGCTATGGAGCTGGTAATCCTCTGGCGATTGGCGGTGCTTGGCTCTACCTCTAACATCTTCGACATCCTTCCACACACTAGCAACATGTGGGTGCCAGTTTGAGTTATGGGAGGGCTCGTGAATCGTGGTGTGCATCATCAATAAGAATTATCTAAAGCACCCGATGATGAATAAGATTGGGATCTTCATCGAAATAGATTTAGATACATAGATATCATATAAGAATATCTGTGCAATGATATGACTTTTATCTTAGCATTAAATTCAATTATTTGCATTTTGATCTTGGCTTTCATATACTAGTTTTAAAATTTTGATTTTTTGATCTTCCAAAGTTTTTGTAAATTGTTTTAAAAACCTAGCATATTTTCTTACACTAATATGAAGAGTAAAATTTCAAAGCCATTAAAATTAATAATTGTTGTGAGTTGAGGGAGGCCTTTGGCCTCCCTCCCCTCATCACTCTCCATTACTCCCCACTAAGTTAGTGGGGAGGCCCTTGGACTCCCACCTCAACATGAGAGTTTTATAAATATAGTACCATGGCTATTTGCCATGGTTAATCCTCTTCAACACGTTATCAGCACCTTAGCTCTCAATTCTTTGAGCTTTTTCTCACGTATCCCCTCAAAAATTAATCTCCTACGCACAAAGGAATCTATTGTTGCTGCAATCCGGCTTGCGACGAACCGTTGCGGCGATTTTTTTAAGGCGTATCGGGAGCGATATTTCAATCTACGGATTTTCTTATTACGATCGTCCCTAGATCTTTGATCTAGAGGTAACTTTTTCAATCCCGTAGATAATTACAAAATAGAGTTTTCTATGATTTTACAATGCTTTTCTATTGGCTTGTATAAATCTGCGCTATTTTGTTTAATATCAAAATTTACAAAATAAATTTTGAGTTTCCGTTCTAAGTATACGGTTTGGAGAGTTCCTTCAAGCTAAAAGGACTAAATCGGCTTGTTGATATCTTGACATTCGTGGCCATGCTTGGTGACATTCTGGATAATATCCATAGCTTCAATAGTAATATGATCCCATGTCTTGGTTGGGTTTATATAATTCCATTGCTTTGCTTTTTTATATATGTACCATAAACATAAACATATAAAATATATATCGTTTTTCAAGAAAAAAGATGTAGCCTGTAAATGCATATAAATTGCTTCAGCTCTGTATAGAATCCTTGCACCCTGCACAGCTTGTAGAGTGCATCATATGCTTCAATTTCAGAATAGCTTTGTATTTGAATATAGAAATTTTCCTACAACCTTCCTGATGGTCGGTATATGTCTATTTTGTAATTTTCCTACAAGCTTCCTTGAATATATGTCTGATGTCATCCCTGCGCGCGCGCGCGCGCACACACACACACACACCCCGAGACGAGGGGGGGCTCTCTGTGTGCCGCCGCATGTGAAAGGGGGGAAATAGATCTGTAAAATTCTGGTTTTGGGGACTTTTCACATTTCTTTACAAATATCCTTAAAAAAATTTTGTTTATGGCTTATGTTCAATTAAATTTTTGAACATTACAGCCCATGGGCCTGCAGCCCAAAGTTTATAACAATGAAAATTAGTTTTCTATTTCTTATGGGCCCGAAGCCCCAATCAGATCAATAATTCATTTTATCTTCTAATTTGGGCCTGAAGCCCAGTTAATCCAATTGCAATATCAATTTGTTAATCAAATTTTTGCAAATGGGCCTGCAGCCCAAATATTAATAATATATTAATTTAGCCATTTTTTTTCTCTTTCTTATGGGCCAGAACGCAGTAATTACAAAATCCTAATAATAAATTGGATAGCCTGTTTTTTTTTGGCCTGAAGCCCATTTGTAGCAATGAAAATATGGTATATGGGCCAGTAGCCCCATTCATATTAATAATTAATTTTGACTTCTCTATTGGGCCAGCAGCCTAGTAAATCCAATTACAAAATGAATATGTTAATTAAACTTTTGCAAATGGGCCTGCAGTCCAAAACATTAAATTATTTATTAAATTATTTATGGGCCTGCAGCCCCAATAAAAATAAGAATTCATTTTAAATTCTTGTTTGGGCATGTAGCCCAATTAGTCAAATTGCTAATATTATAACACTCTCGCATTATTATTAATTTATGGAATATTAGGATTTTTTTAAAAAATATAATTATCTTAAGGATCCTGCGACCGCTCTGCTGTTAGTCAACTAACCTAACGGTGTATGACGTCTCCCCGTGGTCCTAGAGATTATTATATTTTTTAGTCTCTTTTTCCATATTATATATGCCTGTGTTATATAAACTGTGTGGTTGCTTATTTTGTGCCTGTAGCATATTATAAACTGCGTGGTTGTTAATATAAGCTAAAATGTGATTTTTGGGATCGGCCATTTTGATACCCTTTTTAAATTCCTTGCAATTTTATTTTCTTTTTGAGAGAATTTGTAAGTGAGGATTAAATGTATTAATGCCAAAGACCGGTGTACCGATAAATGAAGACGGAGGCGAAAATTGGAAAATATAAGGACCCTTCTGGGTTTCCAAGTTGTATTTTTCTTTTATTTATGGACTGTATATTCGGACTTTGGACATTGTATGTCTTTGGGTATCTGGCCGATCCCCACATTTTACTTATTTTATTGTTTATGCATGAATTTACACTTTAATTAATTCATGCTTATTTTAAATTGCATAGATAAATGGTAAAATTGGCAAGCGTCGATTTCGAAGTTCTTGATGCTGCAGTAAATAATTACCTGAGTTGGCGAGTGGACCTGAAGTTCCACTTGCGTTCGATGGCCCTACTTGGCTCAATTTTGGCTCTTTCATCGGTCCCAGCAGCGACCGATGCTTCTGCTAGTAAGGCCCCAGAAGCGGAACAATCATCTAGCAGAACTCCTACCACCATCTCTGATGTGGATAAGGCGAAAGCCATTATCTATATCAGGAGACATATAGATCGGACCTTAAAGGCCAAATAACTAACGGTAGAGGACCTAATGGAGCTGTGGACAGCGCTGGAGGCATGTTATAAACATCAAATTGATGTAATATTACTGCGTGCCAGTTATGAGTGGGAAAACCTCAGACTTCAGGACTATAAGTCCGTCGCTGAGTATAACTCTGAACTTCATAATATCACCTCACGCCTGAAGTTGTGCGGTGAAGAAGTGACAGAACAACGCATGTTGGACAAGACATTTACCTCGTTTTATGAGAAAGATACAATCCTCATGCAGCAGTATCGTGAACGCAACTTCACGAAATTCTCTGATCTGATCTCATGCCTACTTAGGGCAGAACAGAATCAAGATTAACTGCTAGCCCCTCATAATTTACGTCCAGCTGGCACTGCATCTATCCCTGAAGCCCACCACGTTTCTCCCCAGAAGTGGAAAAATAAGAAGAAGGCTAATAATAACAAAGGAAAAGCTGTGATGAAGAATGGACGAGGAGCAGCACCCCCGTCCAATAACAACAATACAGGAAAGAGTAACTTCACATGGAAGCAAAAGAACACTGACCAAGTGTCACTTCCTAAGAAGAACTGGGAGGATAAATGCCATAGATGCGGCATGACTGGCCATTGGTCCAGAATCTGTCGCACTCCTCGCCACCTCCAGGCACTATATCAGGCGAGCCAGAAGTCTCTGCCTGAAACAAACTTGGCGGCTGTTCAGCCACCAACGATGTTCACTGCAAAAGACTTCGAGAACGACGACCTGCTCGATTAAGCTTCATCTTTTATCTATGCATTTAAAATTCAATGTTGCTTCATCTTTAATTTGCTTAAGTACGAACTTTTTTGTCTTTTTCATTGACTTAAATAAAATTTCGTTTTGCTTATAGATGAAGTATTTAATATTGTGGACAGTGCCTCGTTGCACTGGTGTAGCATTAATATTGCTCACACATACAACGAGACTATAAGATGCAAACTTCTCCCCTTAAACATATAGGAATTTTCCAAGTTTCAAGGATATTTCGTTTAAACGAACATAACTTGAAAACTGTGGATAATAAATATTGAATATCAATATGTAACTCGTAAAGAGGATGGCCAGAAGCCCAGCTACTTACGATTTCATTGGACCCTCGTCGGGCCCCTATAATTACAGATATTCATCCTATAGAAAGCCAATTTGACTGAGCACCAGAAGTGCCTTTCATTGCCATAGTTTTTAACTCTGGCAAAATGGACTTAGTCATCTAGGATCAGCGATGATGGACGCATCATCAAATGAATCCATTGGAGAACCTGAAGATTCTTCAAAAGGTTGAGTTTCTTTGTCCCCCTTTGCCAAAAGGGAAAACTTAGAGAGAGACCTTCCCTCCTGAAAGTGGGTTTAGAGTCTCATGGCTTCATTGAGAGAATACATGGTGACCTTTTGCGGGTCTATTCACCCCGCAAATGGACCATTTTCGGTACTTCATTACTGTACTGATATATGCATCTACTAGATGGTCTTCTGTGTGCCTTCATATTCACTCGCAACATAGCTTTCTCAAAGCTAATAATGAGGGTGAATTCACTACTCATATCATTCAAGACTTCTGCCAAGCAACTGGCATTGAAATTGAACATCCTGTAGCATGTTCATACTCAGAATGGGTTATCAGATTCTCTGGTAAAGAGACTCCAATGGATTTCACGTCCATTGTTAGATTCCAGTTGCCTGTTGATATTTAGGGACCAACAAGCTGCACTCCGCATCGCTTATCACGATACGGCCCGCTTGTGGCCATATCTTATTGCTGATGCCGCTTCCTTATGGTTTACCACCAAGTCTTGATAAATATGAATTTGATGAGTAAAGTCTCATTGTAATAGGCACGCAGTCTAAAGAAGCCTGAAGCTTCTGAGACCATATCATGGGACACATAAGTCCTCATCTCGTTATGATCCGCATACTTTTTCTGTGTGACGTTGAGATCCAGAAGATCCTTTACATTCAGACTAAAGTACATCAATTGACAGATAAAATTGCGGACAACCAGAAGATTGTTCGTTCACACGTCCCGGCTGCCAACACGCCAGCTAGGATTGACATTCCCAAAGATGGATGCAATCCACCGGCAGCAGAATTGGCTGTACCTCATTTGAAAAGAGGACGCCGGCCAGGTTCAAAATAAAAATTTTCTTATAATAGGAAGATTCCTGGATATATAAAAATGATCCAACCACGGGATGCTGAGCTCAGACCAGCAACCTCTCCCCTCCTAATTTCCCCTGCAGAGGAAACAACAGGAGAAACAGCATTATATTACGTACGTACTGGAGAGGTACTGGACAGATATAGCACAGTCGTCGACGACAGTTTTACTTTCGCTATTGCCATTCACGTCGCTGAATACGACGATGACGTCTACCCACTTTTCTATAGCATAAATGCATAGAATGGCCAAAGTGGGACGAGGCAATAAGAGTAGAGCTGGACTCACTCTTGAAAAGCAAAATCTTTGGACCAGTAGTCCATACACCTGAATGTGTAAAAACCTGTGGAATATAATTCGAATTTCATAAAGAAATTGAAATCAAGGAAATGTGATCATTTTCCTACTATGCCTACACTTCTCTGCAAAAGCCAATACATGCAGCTCATGGACGTTGTGACTGCATATATATACGACAATATAGATATATAGATCTAAATAAAACTTCCAGAAGGGTATACTCTACCCCCAGAGATGAAAGAGAAACGTAGAAACGTCTTCTCCATAAAGGCTACAAAGATCATTAGTTGATCTTAAGCAATATTCTGCCCTTGTATCTTTTTCGAAAGATCGTTGACAGGATTTGTTATATTTGCCTTACATATGGTCGACTTAAAGCTAATAGGATCTCTAGCAGAGACCATTGAGATTTCAGATAGATTTAAAGCGTACCTTGGAAATGAAAAACCTAGGTATAACGATCATCCTGACGATGACATTAATCATCCTGAAGATGGCAATAATCAGCCTTAAGATGAACCATCATCCTGAAGATGACATTAATCATCCTGAAGATGAACTATCATCCTGGAGATGAACCATCATCCTGAAGATGACATTAATCATCCTGAAGATGAACTATCATCCTGAAGATGAACTATCATCCTGAAGATGACATTAATCATCCTGAAGATGAACTATTATTAATCATGCCGAAGATGTCTCGGCTTACATATTAAACACCTTCGTGGTGGAACCCTTTCATATTCTTCATACACCTGGAGTTTATGAAGAATGATGTCCTTTTGCAACCTATTAAAAATGGATACTTATTTATGACACCTTTCAGTAGCTGAAAGAGGGGGAGGACATCCTAGGTCCCGAAGAGCCTAGCTCTAGTGTATTATCTGGCCAACTGCACGTATCTTTGATAGAACGTCTCCAGTAAAGTTGTTAACCAGATACAGTGTTGTCATGGAGAGCAACACTAGACCAAGGATAAGCTGCTTTTGCGCAACTTCCAAGGGTCAAGGAATATATATTGCATATGCAGGTTTAAAGATCATCGCGATGACTGAAACACAATAGGCCGGCCACCTCCTAAATATATACACATCATCATCCAATGTCTACATCTTCTGAGAAGCTCATCATCCAAGAAGCAAGTATTGAAAACGCTCAGCCAGGTCTAGCAGTACCTTGCAGACACACTGAAGACTGATTCAAAGAATACTTTAGTGGAGTCATCTACCAACTTCGAAGAGCATTACACTCCAGAGCGACGCTGCCTTCCAATAGCCGCTAGATGAGTGAAACTTGTGTAGATGAGTGATAATTGTATTTTCTTTCAGAACATGATGGATGTATAGACGAATAGGAGATGATTGTATAGATACATAGGAGATCTGCAAGCCTGAAGCTTGTACATATCAGGGGGAGTCCCTCGATAGTTGTACTCTTTTCCCTTAAGCTGCTGGTTTTTTCCCACTGGGTTTTCCACAGCTAAGATTTTAACGAGGCAACCATAGTGGCTCTGGATCCAGAAGTATCCACCCCATTGGCATACTGAATCCTGAAGTATTCATATGCTTAACCCAAGGTAATGGAGAGATGAGGGGGAGTGTTGTGAGTTGAGGGAGGCCTTTGGCCTCCCTCCCCTCATCACTCTCCATTACTCCCCACTAAGTTAATGGGGAGGCCCTTGGACTCCCACCTCAACATGAGAGTTTTATAAATATAGTACCATGGCTATTTGCCATGGTTAATCCTCTTCAACAATAATCCTTTTGTAATTCCAACTATATTTGGTTTACATCTACTAATTAATCCAAGTAATTAGGTTTTGCAAAGCTAGTTTTTTCTTGCAGGCGATTGCAACATTTAATCACATTATATAATTGCATAATAATTACTTGGACTACTAAGTAATGTTATAGACTGTTAGGTTAGATTACTAACTGTAGAACAAATGCCGAATTCTCAAAATTATTATGCGCAAGCCAAGCAAACACAAGTTATCACATACCATATATGATCACATCACAAAAAATTTTAAAACACTTTAAAATATTTATCCAATAAAATTTATCACATAAAATTCTTCAAGATTTAATTTCATCAAAATAATTTTGTTATCTCATAACAAATACATAAAAATTAAATTTTAATAAAAAAATAAGATTTTTAACTATCACATAATTCGTAAGTTTCGCAAACTGCAAATAATCCTAGTGTTAGTCACCTATTAGTCAACTAACGCAACGTTTGTCAACTAATCATCATACATTAATCGACTAACATGCCAATAGTACCAAATTTCCCTTGACCCATTAGTCGACTAGTAGTTACCCACTAGTCATCAAATCTGTCAAACAGAATATATACACAAATATAATTTGTTAGGTCTAAAAATCCAATTTTTACCAAATTAAAAAACTTTAAATCAATATAAAAACTAGTTTTGTAGCATGACTCTGGTACCAAAGTAAGGTAATATGCTAGATTTTTTAAAGAATTTAGAAAATAACAAAAGACTTAAAAATCAAATTTTAAAACTAGCACGTCAAAGCCAAGATCAAACTTCAAAACAGGAATTTAATGCTAAAATAAAAGACTTGCCTTTGCTCGGATATTCGTAAGTGATACCCGTGGATCCAAAAGCTTTTCCGGTGAAGACCCCAAGCTTGTTCATCAACTAGCGTGATAGAAGTTTTGCCTTCATGACGTATCCTTTTATGATTCATTAGCTGTCCAAGAACTCGAACTAGTTCCCAAGCTTTGCTGGAGCAAAAGAGCATGAAAAGGCAAAACTTTATTTTTAAAGCAAGAGATTCTCTCATAAAGAGGTTGAAGCGCTCAAGAGATTTTAGATGTTAGATCTTTAATCTCTCTTGTTGGGATTTCTTGGTGAGTTAAGGGTGGTGGAGATGACCCCCTTTATGTAGTGCTAGGGGTCATTCAAATCCAACCCACATTCGAAATTCGAGCTGGATCCTAACTCTATCCCTAAACATGAAGTTAGAAGATGGCTTGTTTATTAGGTTTCCAAATCGTATTAGGATTTTAGATTTGAATCAAAATCTTGTCCTAAAACAAGGTGGGTTTGTTAGAGTCAAAGTCTAAGAATTTGGTTTGGTTTCCTATCCAACTTTTGGACCAAACCCGCACTAAATTCGCAAACTCTACTTTCTGTTGTTGGCGTTAACCAACTACCAAAACTATGTTGGTCGACTAATAGCCGAACAGAAGTAGATTTCACATCATGTGTCAGGTTAGTCGACTAATTAATAATCATTAGTCGACTAATCTATACTATTTGACTAATGACCATCATTAATCGACTAATCTGATTCAGAAGTTTGTTTTAGGATTTTTTTTACATTTCTTCTTTGGATGAATTGTTTGTAACTTGTTGCGATCATTTCTTACATGCATTCACAACTCTTTGCGATGCATTTTACCCCCTCAAAAAATTGATCATAAATCGTATGTTTGCTCCCGTATATCACAAATACGTAAAGTTTCTTCCTTCGCTTTTTATGACGAGCCATCATCTGTGTGCGACTCTAAAAGCCCAATTCATACTTTAGCATCGACTCGATCGTATCATGTCACATGTACAATAGCGGCATTAATTGTGCATGAAGACCTTCCATATTGAAATCGCCATTATCTAGTAGGTATGAGGTTGGAATCTCCTCCAACCAAATCTGGACATGTCAGTGACAGCTACTGTGTAATCTGGTTCCTCCGTCAAGACTAAGTCGTTAAGGTGTCTATGATATGGAAACTGTCAGACCCTAGTAGTACCTTAAAACTTTGAGTCATATGGATCTCGTAGTTTGAGGTTGGATGAAACTTGGTAATCTTAACAAGTTTATCATTTCCACCATGGACAGGGATTTATTGTGGATCCATTGACTCTTTGTGACACTAACCTTCCCTACTAGAAGAGACAAATCACATCTAGATGGCCACTCACTTCACACGTTTCAGCCTATACCCAACGCGTATCTATGTACTCGGTGCAATGTCGATGTTCGACAAAAGCCAAAACACAGCCTTTCACATATAAGGTCCTTTAGCACATCACTAGTCGTAAGGACTGCGCCAATTGCTACCTGAGAGCTTTTATTGACATTCAGAGTATAATTACTGTGTAGAAACATATTGATGAGTTGTTCTGTGAACTTGTTCTCCAACAAGCACATGCACGTTGTCTCACGATGTCCCCACATCGAGTGGCTATATGACTAGCGACTACTATCACCATGGTAGAGATCAACACAGACTAGTCTATCCAGACTATCAATTTCACATCTTGATATTCCTACGACCAGGAATATTTAAAGTATGTGCTTAAATAGATCCTTTATGTTTTATTATCATGATCTCATCATGATCACAATATCTATAATATATATCCAAGGACTTCACCCATGCAATCTCAATATAACAACATGCATACTCAGCAGTGTAAAATGATCATATAGATAAAGAGTTGCCAAATAGCATACTATTATTTTGACCAAGATGTCTTTATAATTACAATAATTGTCTGAAGGGCATACATTCCCTGACACTAGATGTAGGGTTCTTTAGCGTGTCTCAGGTTAAAAGACTAAGCTGCTACAACGGTCACTTAACTGTTTCTATTGACAGTAAGAGTATGTGTATAATATAGAAACTACTCGACGAGTCATTCTGTGAACTTGTTCTTCAATAAGTACATGTGTATTGTCTCATGATGTCTCCACGTCGAATGGCTATGAGACCAGCCACTATCATCTTTACTGGTAAAGATCTGTACACACTTGTCTATCGAAAATATTAGTGTCTAGTCTTAATATTCCTATTATCATGAACATTTTAAATTTGTGCTTAAGCAGATCGATTGGGTCTCATTATCATGATCTCATCATCATGATCTTATCAATATGATCTCATCATGATCCTAATGTTTTCACACTATGCAAGGACTTTACTAATGCAATCACACACACCGATGTACATATATAATCAAAATGCACCGTGAATTTACACTGATAAAGATTACCAAATAGCTTACTATTATATTATTTTGAACGAGATATATCAATTACAATAATTGACATAAGAGCATACATGTCCCAACAAAAACTCATATACATTCAATAAGCTCATCTCAAGTACATGGCAACCATCTCACCTAGTAAGAATAGTAGTAGGGGAACCACCGAGTCATGGACTCAACATTCATTGGACTCTCAATCTCGTGTTCTGATACTGATTCTGGCTTGTCGTTTGCATCTGCTTCATCTAAGCTTACGATATCAGCATGTCCAATTTTCTTTCTCATCTTCCTCACGAGTTCGACAGAATTGATCCTCTCCCCAGTCACCACAAAATGATCATTCTCTTCATCTATTGCGATTGAATCAACACCTTCACAAATAAAAAACGATCAATTAATTAATTTTTTAATTTGAATGTGTTAAATCACATCTAACGGGCCGGATTGATTTTCCACCTGGGTCGCCAAATTGAGTGTACCATAATCTCTCTCTCTCTCTTTATATGCATACCTTGAAAAGATGCTATCAATTTCATGGCCTTCGTCCGATATTTGCCGGAGCTCGGCTGCACCTTGACCACAATCTTCTGCTGCGAAAATAAATTTATCAATGGACAATGAAGCACAGACGACATATTTACAGAGACTTCAAGATGAACATACCTTCATTATTTGTAGCTCTTGATGCTTGGACTTAAACGTGAAAAATCGTTGTATCAATTAATCCGAGAAGAGGAAGTCTACTGTTGAGAATCAAATCCAGCATGCATGTCTTTATAAGGAGATGCATACATAAAGGGCTGGAAATGGCCGGGAAAATTACTTAAACAGATTATTATTATTATTATTGACTTGCAACAACGCGAAGTAGCTTATAAAATTATGAAATGATAAAACTAATGATTAAGTTAAGACTCTAAGAGCAAGTGCTTGGTAGTTGGATTGTTACTACCGCGTTAAGCTTAATTTCTTCTCGATGCGCCTTCAGCGCTAAGAATTTGCACATCATATACAAAATAAGAAGTCAATTAAGGGACTGAGTTCCCTTATATAATAATAATACTAATAATATTTATTCTTAGAGAGTCTAGTGCTGTTAACTGCTACTTAAGCACGCAACTATACATCTCGTCAAACATTATTGTTCTGCCCCCAACTTCTATATTCTTTCTTCAGTTTATTTTTTTTTAAAGAAAGACCCGTAGACTTATATCATCATTACGTCGAAGGAGGAGGCATTCAAAACGAGAGATATTGTTAGAGTCACATTTGTGTGATTTTTGCTGTATTTAGCTTCAGATGGGCTTGACTGCATGCAAGCCTAGATGTGTCACTTGACTTCTTTGCAAAGATTCATTGAGACACTCCTGTAATCGGTTTTAGTATGGCTCCATCGAATACTAACAAAGGAGTTTTCAAATAGGCTTAACCATATGCAAGAAGAGAGATTTTTTGGGTGGGTATGACTTGATCAGCTAGCAAAGATTCATTACGACACCTAATGTATTCAATTCTAGATTTTGACCATCGACGGCGGATGTGAGCCATCTCGGAGGTTTGTTAGCGTTTACGGGTGTTTTCTCAACCGCTGAATTGTTGACCAGGGGACGGGAGGTCAACGCGGTCAAAGGGGACACGCGGGACCTCCGGGATCGGTTGAAGGCGCAGTCGCTCGGTGAGGGTATTTCCTACCATTAGAAGTGGTGGTATAACAGTAAGTTTAGACTCTCACAAGGCCGGATAATAAATGGATATGTGGTTAATGTCTTTTTTGAATCTGTTAGGACAGAACTAAGACTAAGAGTGGGCCCACAACTTTTGACATTAGTGAGGGATCGGGTTTGGTCCTTCAGGCGTTGGACCATCAAAATGGTCCAACGCCCTCTCAGCCCTTCGATATAACCACCTTAATTATCCCATCTTGATTACTCTTTACCCCTAATTAACCCATCTTAACGCCGTTTAACCCCCTCCCAAAATTCCCCTGCTCCCGCTCCCCCTATGCAGCTTGGCTTCTCCCCTCCCACCTCCGCCTCGCCCCGCCCCCCCCACCCCGTCCCTCTTTTGGAGAGGACTTCGAGAAGTCTGGACTCAAAATTTTCATTGAGCATTCAAGCAACGGTAATGGTGTAGAAGAGGCGGTATCCTTGTGATACGACCATCCTGAGACGGCCCAAGATCGAGTGGTCCAAGCCCACATTTGAAGCAGGAGGCCCCAAAGGAGATCGGGCCGAGCGTCGAGGCCCCCACGAAGGCTCGGAATCGGGTCGGCCACGACCAGAACATGCGCCCTGTCAGCCCACGTCCGCGGGAGCTAACCGCTCCACGAAGCATGCCCCCTTAATCACCATTAAGAGACCCCATTAACCCATCTTCATGACACATGAAGGCGCCTTCAAAGAGGCGGATCATGGGAGCGGATAAAGGGGACGTTGAGGGGGAGCGAACGTGGGATGATTCCTATAAAGGGACTCGGGAGGCGACATAGAAAGAGATCTCTTCCTGGAGACCGAGAGACGGAGGTATTCTTCACAAGACCTTATTTTTCCACTATATTCCCTCCCCTAACTCGGTCCGAGGACTCGCGTATCGGCCACCCTATGAGCCATACCGGTCCCGCCGTGTATCTATCAGATCCGTTCTGACTTAGGCATCGGAGGGATCTTGGCCAGAACCAAGGTCCGGTCCCCCCTGACGAGCTTTCTCGTCTATCCATACTAAGCAGATCCAGCGGCACCGAGGCTACTCCTCAACGCCCCTCCGTCCGAGGCCGAGCGTTTACAGCAACGAGCCCACTCGCCATCATCACACCAAGGACCCAGCTTCGCCGAGGCTACCCTTTGGCGAGCAGACGTAAGGATCCGCGCTTCCTCGTCAGGCAACCGCGTACCTGGCCAACCCTGGGGGTCCCACACGTCCCCTTGGCCACGTTGACCTCATGTCCTCTTGTCAACAATTCAGTGGTGAGAAAACACACATAAACATCTGGCGCCATCTGAAGGAACCGAACAAACACCCACGTCGAATAACCACATCGCCGAAATGGAACCAGTTTGCAACGGCACGGGGCACATGCCCCCATTCACGAGGAAGGCGACTACGTCCCGTCCGAGAACCAGCACAGCCACACAACTGGGGGGACCAGTGACTCGCGCTCGGTGACCCAAGAGCAGCTCCGCCTCTTCGCCCAGGAGACTAATGCCCACCTCCAGACATTGGCCGCAACGATTCAGCAGCTCGCGGGCGGTCCGCTCCTCCCGAAAGAAGGGTCAGCTGCCGTCCCCGATCAAAGGGGAATCCGCCGACCTTTACGCTCGGTCGTATTCACCGACCATGGCGACGAGGGTGCTAACCCAGAACGGCGGTTCACACTGCCAAACTTCGTCCTGGTGCGATCCCTCACACCCACCTCACTCCGGGATGAGGTTGAGTGAGGGCCCGAGCGGGCTAAAGACGAGTCAACCACAGCCTCGTCTCGGCGACCACGCTCGACACGTCGGCGGTCACCCGACCGTCGAACCGTCGAGGACTGGCCCAATCAGAGCGAGAGCCCCCGTCGGAGGAGGCATAGGAGCCGGGAGTACCGCCGCGAGAGGAAAAGCACCCGGCGACCAACGCATATCCCCGGTTCGGGTGGGCTCCGAGTAGGCTCCCCTCGGGGCCCCGTTAGCCCGCCTCGGCAGCTCGGTCTTCATGTTGACACGAGGGGAGGTCTGGAGGCTCCAGGGACGACCGCTGCCCATTATCCAGGAGCATTACCGATGCACGGGGACCCTCCAGATTCAAAGTGCCGACTTTAGAAAAGTACGACAGCACAGGGGACCCAGAAGACCACGTGATGGACTATGAGGGGGTTATGGCATTCCAAGGTGCCGACGATGCCCTGCTCTGCTGAGGTTTCTACTCCACTCTTCGGAAATCCGTCCGGAGCTGGTACCACAGCCTCCCCAACCGTACCATCGACAACTTCAAGGACCTCTCCCAAAAATTCTGCAAGCAGTTTATGGCCGGTCGACGGATAAAACCGGACTCGGAGCTTTTGTTCAATGTGGTGCAGGGCCTCGGGGAATCCATGAGAAGCTACATGCGCCGCTTTAATACCAAGAGACTGAATGTAGAGAGCTGTCCCGAAATTGACGTGAAAACGGCCCTAAAGAAAGGGCTCCTTCACAGGGGCCTGAATAAGTCGCTGCACAATAAGCCTCCATGGGACCTCGCTGAGGTAATAGCCTGGGCAGAGCGTTACATGCTGACGGAGGAGGCGATAGCCGCAGAGGAAGGGGGTCTCCCTACCGGGGTCAGGCGGGGCTCCAAGCGAGATGAAAGCGAACGTCGCGAACCGGACAAACCCTGGCAGGAGAAGAAGGCCAAGGGAAAGCATCGCAAGGAGGAGGCAAGACCCCCCAGGCTGAACGCTACTCCAGACGTCGTCCTTGCGCAGGGCCGCAGGCTCAGAGAGAGTCGCTTTGGTAGGCCACCCCCGAAAATGAAGAAAGGCGGTAGGGACGAGTAGAAATACTGCAAGTACCACAAAGACAACGGCCACGACACCGACGATTGCTAGCACTTGAAGAAGGATATAGAGAAATTGGTCAGTCGAGGCCACTTGAAGAATTTTTTCGACGACCTAATAGCAACCCCAGAGAAGGGACGTCCAGACAGATGGACAAAGGAAAGAAGGTGAATATCGTTCAGACAACTATGCGCGTCATCGAGTGAGAGGGCGGAACAATCAGTCGTGGCTTCACCCCCAGGCGAGATTAGCTTGCCTTTATCTTCCCCGCTTATTTCCCTTCAAATGTACTCCTGGATTCAAAGAATGAAATGTTAGACCGCGTTAAAACAACCCTTGCTCCATCTCACCGTATCAGGATCAACAATCAGCCGCAAAGCTGGGGGAAGCTCCCCCAGCAGGCCAATCATGACGATCGTCCGTAAGGCTGGGGGCAACTCATCCAGTGAGACGATCCCGAGGATCGTCCATAAGGCTGGGGCAACTCCTCTAGCAGGCCGATCCCAAGGATCGTCCATAAGTCTGGGGGCAACTCCCCCAGCGGGCCGATCCCGAGGATCCGTTCGTAAGGCTGGGGGGGCAACTCCCCCAGCAGGCCGATCCCGAGGATCGTCCATAAGGCTGGGGACAACTCCCCCAGCGGGCCGATCCATCGATCTACTGTAAGCCTGGGGATAGCTACCCAGCAGGTGGACCGACCCGACCGTCCGTAAAGCTGGGGGCAACTCCCCCAGCAGGTTGGTCCATTGGTTAACCGTAAGCCTAGGGTAGCTCCCCTAGCTGACCAACCGACCTGACCGGCCATAAGGCTGGGGAAAACTCCCCCAATAGGCCGGTCACAAGGGTCGACCGTAAGGCTGGGAGCAACTCTCCCAGCAGGCTGATCCATCAGTCTACCGTAAGTCTGGGGTAGCTCCCCCAGCATGTAGACCGACCCGACCGTCCGTAAGGCTGGGGACAACTCCCCCAACAGGCCAGTACAACGATTGACCATAAGCCTAGGGATAGCTCTCCAGTGGGCCAACCGAATCGATCGGCCATAAGGCTGGGGGCAGCTCCTCTAGCGGGCCGATCATCCGACCGCCCGTAAGACTGAAGGCGAGTCCTCCAACAAGGCGATCGCCCACTCGACCTGAGGATCGCGGGTAAGCCCTCTGCGGGCCGAACAGCTGGTCGGCCGAGAACACTTCCTAGGTACTTACTCATCGGGCGAATCGACGTGACATACCGGGGCCCATCTGCCCCATACAGCGGGTGGTAAGGGGTCGGCGATGGATAGCCTTCGGGGGGTTGCAAAACGTTAGCCTCAAAAGGTCGACCCCCCTAATTGACCGGACCATTATTGTCGTCCGTGAGGCCAAGGGCCACTCCTACCGCAAGACAACAACTCAATCAGCGGAAAAAAAGACCCACAACAGTCCTAATCGGCGGTCAGCCCCAGCGGAGGGGGAGCAATAGAGGGAGACAACCCAGAAAATGCTTGACAAAAACAGGAGAAAGAGCAACATGGGAATACGGCAACGTACGAAAAGGTAAAGAGGCCAGCAAAACAAACTATTTATTGCTTTTAAAAAATTATTCCTTGTTACAGATAGAGGAATAAGGATGGGGAAACGTGGCATATGGCGCCAGGGCCCGGGAGGAGGCGTCACCCGGAGCCTCGCCTTGCTCTGATTAAGCAGACTCCGCGGGACCATGTGGGGGCGGAGAAGCGCCTACCGGATCCGCTCCTCGAACCTCTGGAAGGAGTCCTTAAAGGCTTTCACGATCCTCGGGGCCAAGGGGTCTTCATAGGACTCGAAGGCCTGCTTGACGGCTTCCGCGATCCTCGGCCTCAGGACCCCCCATAGCCCATCTCCACATCCTCGACAAGCCGGGTGGGGTGCGCTTGTTGCATGGCTCCCAGCTCGGCCCAGAGCTCGTTTCTCTCCCGGCGGGACGCCTCCTCCGCCTCTTGGGCAGACCTCTGAGCGTCCGTCAGGGCCCCCTTCAAGTCCTCCACCTCGGAGGTGAGTTCGTCCACCTGACGCCGCAAGCGGCGAGCTTCCATGCGGGATTCTTCGGCTGCCACCTCGGTCGCCCCAGCCCTCAGGCGCTCCCGAGCCAAGGACTCCTCGAGACCGGTCACCTGTGCCGCGCGGCGCGGTGCCTCCATGGCCATTACGAAGACCTACAAGATAGAAGGTGTGAGCCAGGGATGCTGCGAAGCGGGGTCGGATACAGCAGAAAGACCAACTTGCTGGAGTTGTCAGACCAGGGCGTTCGCCAGTCGATCGGAGCGAACCCTCTCCAGGAGGGAGCGGTCCCTCGAAAGGACGGAGCTATGCACCAACTGAGTGGCCACGCCTCGATCGATGAAGACCGACTCCCCGGGCAGGACCTCTGGGCCAGCGTCAAGCATCAACAGGGCGTCTTTTGCGCCAACCAGAGACAGCTCGGCTAGACTAACAGGGGCGACCACCTTCGCTAGCGAGAAGGTTGCACCCGAGATGATCGACGTCTCGGGCATCGTAGAGGGCCGGACCTCCGCGGTCTTCTTCTTATTCTTCTTCTCTTCGGGCTCCCCAGACTCCGGAGGGGGCGTTTTCTCTCCCTGCCACGGCCCCCTGTGGGCGCCGGTGCCCCCGTTATCTCCCTCGACATGGGCAGAGCCAGGGGGACCGACGGCCACGTTCCCCCCACAGGGGATTCAACGGCAACCTGGGCCGGCGGCACAGCAGCGACTACCGGCTCCAGCCTCCCAACAGCAAGGTCGGCCCGACAGATCCCATCCTCCACCGTACGGCTAGGCGCGTGGCCAGAAGGATGATACGCTTATCACCTACGAGAGGAGGCGCAAGAAGACTAAGGAGTGATTGCTGGAAACACCGACGATTTGGGGATAGAATGTCTTTATGTACTACTAGTTGCTTTGTGTTGCTGTACGCACCACGCCTCTTCATTATATAAGAGAGGGCCTGGGCTAGGGTTAGGGTATCGAAATTGTAGCCGTCATTTGACAATTCCTAGAGTTCTCCGAGGAGATCTAGAAGAGAGTTTAGGCTTTTCCCTTAGCAAAAGTTAGGAGAGGGGCCAACTCTCCCAAAATTGGCTAGTTATCTTGTAACCTTATTCCCCAATCAAATAAAAATCTTTAAATCTCTTCTACAAAACCCTAGTCCGCATCAATTTGGTATCAGAGCTCTGATCCAATGGCCGCCACAAGATCATCTACGACGAAATCTATGGAGGAGAGGTTGGATGCGGAGATCGTTGAGAGGAAGAAAGAGACAGCGGAGATCTTCAAGAAAATCGACGCGGCGACAGCGGCCACGGAGGCACTCAGATCTGATTTGAAGGGAGATCTGGAGCAAGTGAAGGAGATGCTCGTCAATTTCATGGCCCAAAACATCACCGCGCCTCAGATCTCGCGTTCGAAGGAAGGAGCCTCCTCAGATCTGAATCACCAATCAGATCTGAGGGGAAAAGGGAAGGCAACGATGATTCCGGATCATCAAGGGGTGATCTTGGAAGGAGTAGATCCAGATCTGGACCTCAACGACGACGACTGGCAAGAGGACCTCTCCGAAACCCTAGGGGAGAGCTCCGAGGAAGACCCACCCCCACATCGGCAGCGAAGGAAGCGAGCGGCGAACCCCCTGGGGGTTGCCGACAGCCGGCGACCCCCCAGGGGGCTCGCCCGCCTCGCCCCCCCCATGGGGCCGCCGATGCTGGGCGACCCTGCAGGGGGGTCGCAGGAGCAGGGTGACCCCGCCTGGGGGTCGCCGGAGGCGGGCGAGCCCCAGACGGGGTCGCCGAGGGCTGGCGACCCCCTGGCGGGGCCGCCGGAGGCGGGCGACCCCCTAGGGGGTTCGCCGGAGGCGGGCGAGCCCCCCAGGGGGCCGCCGAGGGTTTGGGGACCCGCCAGGGCCCGCGCGGGCCCCTGACGGGTCGTGCGGACTCCGAAGACCCCCCCCCCCGCTCATCGCAGGGGGGATTACGGGACCCGGGAGAGGCGCGCGCGGGGTGTGCGAGATCCGGAGTACTACGAGGACGATGATTGGGCCCTGGAAGGACGACGGAGAGATGAGGTGCAGGAACCGGAGTACGAGGACCACTTCTGCCACTATGAGGAGGGGTATGAGGAGGAGGATGAGCGGTTCAGGAGGGAGGATAGGAGATGGGAGCCGGAGAGAGGCCGGTTTGCAGATCACCATCGTCAGCAGCGCGTGGATCGTTTTGACGGGAGGGATCCACGGGCGGATGACCGTATACGAAAGCTCCAGATGCATGTCTTCAAGGGTAGTGATGCCACTGGGTGGATCTACAAGGCGGAGAGATATTTTTGAAATGGCCAGACTGACAGAGGAGGAGAGGCTGAGGGCGGTTGTGCTCTGCTTGGAGGGAGAGGCCCTGAATTGGTGGAGATGGAAGGAGCAGCAGCGACCTCTGAGGACCTGGGAGGGGTTCAAGGAGGCACTATTACATCGATTCCGAGGCTCTCAGGCGGGGGGAGCTTATGAGCAGCTGCATGCCTTGAGGCAGATGGGGACTGTGCGAGATTACATTAAGCAGTATGAGGAGCTCATGAGTAGAGTGCGGGGGATGCCTGCAGAGTCCCTAGAAGGTTTTTTTATGGACGGGTTGAAGCCCACCATTAGGTCTGAGCATCGCACTCTCAGACCGCATGGACTGGAGGAGCAGATGGAGTTAGCGCTGACGGTCGAGGATAGGTTGGCGGACGAGCGCCGCGCCAGGGGGGCATTTGGAGGACAGTTTTCACGACCATAGGCCGCCCCTGGGGGACAGTCAGGCGCGGCAGGAGGGACCCCGACAGGCGGAGGGAGACCCGGGGATGTGAGACCAGGAGGGCCATACAAGAGGATGACAGATGCGGAGATGCGGGAACGGAGAGCAAAGGGGTTATGCTTCAAGTGCGACGAGAAGTTTACCCCTGGGCACAGGTGCCGCAACCAAGCCTTGCAGGTATACGAGGTGTACGCTGAGGACTTGGAGGAGGCGGCGGCGGCGGATGAAGCGGCGGGGCCGAGGAGGCCGGTGAACCTCTACTACTGGAGGCGGCCGAAGTCTCGCTTAGCTCCATTGCGGGGCTTACACGGGTGTACACCATGAAGCTGGCGGGTATGGTACGTGACCTGGACGTGGTGATACTGATAGATAGTGGGGCCACCCACAATTTCATGTCCCCCAGGGTGATTGAGAGTCAGGGCATACCGATGACGGAGACGGAGGGCTTTGGAGTCATGCTCGGGACCGGTGTGGTCGAGCAGAGTAGGGGCATCTGTCGTGACTTGATGGTGTCCATACAGGGAGTGGTGATCACCGGTGACTTTCTACCCTTGACGTTGGGCAACGTCGACCTGATTTTGGGGATGCAGTGGCTGCAATCGCTGGGGAGACGAAGTTCAACTGGCGGCTGCTGCGGATGGAGTTTCAGGTGGACGGCAGGAAGGTGGTGCTTTTGGGTGATCCGAGTTTGTGTTGTTCGTCTGTGTCCTACAAGACTATGGCGAAGACACTCCAGGCTGAAGGAGGGGGGTTCTTGATTGAGCTACAGGGGTTGGCGACGGACGAGGCCACAGGAGAGACAGTAGTACCGCTGGAGGTGGAGCAGCTATTGCAGGGGTTTGAGGGGGTGTTCCAGCCACCTAGCGGTCTTCCACCGCCAAGGGACCATGAGCACGCTATTGTGCTTAAGGAGGGGGTGTCGCTCATTAGCGTGCGCGCATACCGGTACCCCCAGGTACAGAAAGACGAGATCGAGAAGCTGGTACATGAGATGCTACAGGCAGGGGTCATCCGCCCTAGTGCTAGTCCTTTTTCCAGCCCAGTGCTTCTGGTTAAGAAAAAGGACGGCAGTTGGAGGTTTTGTGTCTATTATCGGGCTCTCAACAAGGAAACTGTCCCAGACAAGTTTCTCATCCCGGTGATTGACGAGCTGCTAGACGAGTTGCACGGAGCGGTGGTCTTCTCGAAGATCGATCTGAAGTCGGGGTACCACCAGATTCGCATGAGACAGGAGGATGTGCAGAAGACCGCCTTCAGGACTCACGAAGGCCACTACGAGTTCCTCGTCATGCCCTTTGGGTTGACGAACGCACCTGCTACCTTCCAATCACTGATGAATAAGGTCTTCCGACCTTACTTACGGAGGTTCGTTCTGGTCTTTTTCGATGATATCCTGGTCTACAGTGCATCATTACAGGATCATCTGGGCCATTTGGAGATAGTTATGCGAGAGCTGGAGAATCATCAGCTACAGGCCAACCGAAAGAAGTGCCTCTTCGGACAGGCGCAAGTGGAGTACCTGGGGCACATCGTGTCGGCGGACGGGGTGGCAGCCGATCGATCGAAGATTTCAGCCATGTTGGATTGGCCACAGCCAAGGACATTACGGGCCCTGCGGGGGTTTCTGGGTCTCACAGGGTATTATCGGCGTTTCGTGAAGGGGTACGGCACCTTGGCGTGGCCCCTTACGGAACAGTTGAAGAAGGATAGTTTTTGCTGGGGAGAAGAGGCGACGAGGGCCTTCCAGGCCCTCAAGGAGGCGATGACGATGGTACCGGTGCTAGCACTCCCAGATTTTGAGAAGAAGTTTATAGTGGAGTCAGACGCTTCGGGCTTTGGGTTAGGGGCCGTACTGATGCAGGAGCAGCGACCGATCGCTTACTTCAGCCATGTTCTATCTTTCAGGGCCAGGCTGAAGTCTGTCTATGAGCGAGAGTTGATGGCGATCGTGCTGTCAATCCAGAAGTGGAGACCCTACTTACTGGGGAGGGAGTTTGTGGTACGGACAGACCAGCGGAGTCTGAAGTACCTCCTGGAGCAGCGCATGGTGGCAGAGGAGCACCAGAGGTGGTTGTCCAAGTTGAGCGGGTACAAGTTCGAGATTCATTACAAACCCGGCTCGGACAACAAGGCGGCAGATGCGCTTTCCCGACGAGATGAAGGGGTACATGTGGTGGCTCTTTCTATCCCACTGTTGTTGCGGAGCGACACCCTGCTAGCGGAGATTGAGGCCGATGAGGAGCTGCGGCGGATCCGGGAGGCAATCGCTGGGGGATCTACAGACTTTCCGGGTTACACCTTAGAGGAGCGACTACTACTGTACCGGAGGAGGCTGGTGATTCCCCGGACTTCTAGTCACATACATACTCTCTTCCATGAGTTCCACAGCAGCGCCGTGGGGGGCCACTCAGGAGGATACCAGACTTATCAGAGGATGGCTCGGGAGCTCTACTGGCCAGGTATGAGGAAGGATATTGCGAGGCTGGTTTCGGAGTGCGATATATGTCAGCGCCACAAATATCAGGCGACATCCCCAGCAGGTCTTCTCCAGCCCTTGGAGTTACCGGAGAGGATATGGGAGGACATCTCGATGGATTTCGTGGAGGGGTTGCCACGATCGGATGGCTTTACTACGATATTTGTTGTGGTTGACCGCCTCAGCAAATACGGCCATTTCATCCCACTACGCCATCCATTTACTGCAGCGTCTGTGGCAGTTGCTTTTTTGAAGGAGGTGGTCAGACTGCATGGGTACCCTCGCTCGATTGTGTCGGACAGAGATAAGGTGTTTTTGAGCACTTTCTGGAAGGAGATGTTCAGACTACAGGGGACAGCGCTGCGACGGAGCACGGCTTACCACCCACAGACGGACGGCCAGACGGAGGTGCTTAACCGCAGTGTGGAGACATACCTCCGGTGTTTTGCGTCAGAGACACCTAGGAAGTGGGCCGGGTGGTTGATGTGGGCTGAGTACTGGTACAACACCTCGTACCACTCAGCTGCGAGGATGACACCGTTCTAAATTGTGTATGGCCGAGATCCGCCTCACCTAGTGCATTACAGCAGGGGATCTACCCCGGTGTCAGGATTAGAGCAGCAGTTGGAGGATCGCGACCGGGTGTTAGAGGAATTGAAGCGCCACCTACTGCGAGCTCAGCAAATCATGAAGAAGAAGGCAGATGCACATCACAGGGAGGTGGAGTTCGCCGTTGGAGAGCGTGTCTATCTGAAGCTTCGACCCTACAAACAGTGTTCTATGGCCCACCGGCGCAATGAGAAGCTGGCAGCGAGGTATTATGGGCCTTACGAGGTTGAGGCCCGGATCGGCAAGGTGGCGTATCGGCTGAAGATACCTCCTACTACCAGGATCCATCCAGTCTTTCACGTCTCACAGCTACGCCGAGCTATTGGAGATCACGTGGCGTCGTCTGCATTGCCCCCAACTCTCACGGTCGACATGGAGGTCCTTTTGGCACCCGAGGAGGTTACATGCATTCGTACAGGAGCATCAGGAGCACGGGAAGTTCTGATTCGTTGGTCGGGATTGCCGGAGTTTGAGGCAACGTGGGAGCTTTATGATCATATCGTGCAGCAGTATCCTGATTTCCACCTTGATGACAAGGTGAAACTCCTGTGGGGAGTAGTGATACGCTTATCACCTACGAGAGGAGGCGCAAGAAGACTAAGGAGTGATTGCTGGAAACACCGACGATTTGGGGATAGAATGTCTTTATGCACTACTAGTTGCTTTGTGTTGCTGTACGCACCACGCCTCTTCATTATATAAGAGAGGGCGTGGGCTAGGGTTAGGGTATCGAAATTGTAGCCGTCATTTGACAATTCCTAGAGTTCTCCGAGGAGATCTAGAAGAGAGTTTAGGCTTTTCCCTTAGCAAAAGCTAGGAGAAGGGCCAACTCTCCCAAAATTGGCTAGTTATCTTGTAACCCTATTCCCCAATCAAATAAAAATCCTCAAATCTCTTCTACAAAACCCTAGTCCGCATCAAAGGATTTCCTCGCCCGCTACTAGCGCCCCGGCGAATTAGCTCGCCGACATCACGGCTGAATTTCCGGCCCATCATTTCTGCAAGGAGGAAGAAGATCAGGGTAAGCAAATGGGGGAAGCAGAAAGAAAACAAAGCACCTACCATGGGACCACATGACGTTCTTAAGGAGAAGGTCGTCCAGCAAGAGCCAAACCAACCTCTCCACTAAGGGCAAAGATGACAACAACCGGACCGCAGCCTGATCGGCCTCGGAGAGGGACAACGTCAAGTCATACTGACATAGACCTCCCCAGCTTGTGAGGATCACTGCATTCCCGGGGAAAACGACAAAAACGTAGTTCGAGCTCCAGTCACCCACCCAACGGGGCAGGCCGAGCAAGCACTCCCTCCCCGCTTGGGTGCAGATGTGCTGCCACGATTCTCGGCCGATCGTCTGAACCCGGAAGTAGAAGAAGAGGGGCAGGGTCAGCTCAAAGCGGTGTACGCTGCAGATCATAACGAACCCGACCAGCGCCGGAATACGGGGTCAGCTGGCACAGGGCCACCATCAAGAACTCCATGACCTGAAAGATAAAAGGATGGAGAGGGAAGCGGAGTCCCATGCAGAACATCTCGACGTACATGCCGGCCTCGCAGCTCCTTGGGAAGCAGATCCTTTCGTTGCCAAAGGGGATCCGGACCTCATACGGGTGACACAAATACTTCTTCCGGATCTCCGCGGCCGTTGAGAAGGGGACGGTAGACGATGACCTAAGGATCACCGGGGGAACATCGAGCCTCTCCGCCGCCTGAACCTCATCCCAATGGACCGGATCCTCGAATAGTAAGTCCTTCCCTTTGTCCGAAGCCGGACGTATAGCCGGGGGGCTACTGGGCCTTGAGGACGGAGGATTGCCAGACCTTGGAACCGGAGGAACCCCGGACCCCGGTGCGGAATCACATATTCTAAGTGCGGCCATGGGACAGATCGAGTGGGGCAGAAGAAGGAGAAGGAGATTACCTTAAAAGGAGTCCGAAGGAAGGAAAACGAAGGAGGATTTGCCAGCACTCGCAAGAATAGGGTTTGATCAAAAAGCGCTAAGGTCAAATCCGGAAGGGCGTCGTCTTTATACAAGGAACAATCTCAGAATCGGGGCCGTCCAAAGAAGGATGCGTGGCGACATCTAGCGACCGGCGGAACTTCGAATTCTGCACCCAGTGGCGGGAGAAGTTCAACCAGGCAGTGTCATAATGGCTCCCATTTAACGACATTGCCTCGACTGACGCCCTTGTCAAAAACCACACAAGTCACATCGTCCGAACCGAACCGGCAGAATCCGAACGGCCCGAGCGATGGGGGCAATTGATACAACCATCCTAAGACGGCCCAAGATCGAGCGGCCCAAGCCCACATTTGAAGCAGGTGGCCTCAAAGGAGATCGGACCGAGCGTCGAGGCCCCCACGAAGGCTCGGAATCAGGTCGGCCACGACCAGAACATGTGCCCTGTCAGCCCACGTCCGCGGGAGCTAACCGCTCCCCAAAGCACGCCCCCTTAATCACCATCAAGGGACCACATTAACCCACCTTCATGACACATGAAGGCGCCTTCAAAGAGGCGGATCATGGGAGCAGAGAAAGCGGACATTGAGGGGGAGCGAACGTGGGATGATTCCTATAAAGGGACTCGGGAGGCGACATAGAAAGAGATCTCTTCCTGGAGACCGAGAGACGGAGGTATTCTACACAAGACCTTGTTTTTCCACTTTATATTCCCTCCCCTAACTCGGTCCGAGGACTCGCATATCGGCCACCCTGTGAGCCATATCGGTCCCGCAGTGTATCTATCAGATCCGTTCTGACTTAAGCATCAGAGTGGACTTGACCGGAACCAAGGTCCGGCCCCCCTGACGAGCTTCCTTGTCTGTCCAGGCTAAGCAGATCCAGCGACGCCGAGGCTACTCATCAGCGCCCCTTCGTCCGAGGTCGGGCGTTCACAGCAACGAGCCCACTCGCCCTCATCACACCAAGGACCCATCTTCGCCGAGGCTACCCTTTGGCGAGCAGACGTGAGGATCCGCGCTTCCTCGTCGGGCAACCGCGTACCTGGCCAACCGTGAGGGTCACACACGTCCCCTTAACCACGTTGACCTCTCGTCCTCTGGTCAACAATTCAGCGGTGAGAAAACACCCGTAAACACCTTGGTTCCCAAGGTTGTTATTGAAGAAATGGAGGTTAGGCCGCTTAAGAAGAGAAAAAGGGAAAAGAAATATTCGAATGCTGCTGATGCTGCTGAGAAGAAGACCAAGGCCCGGGCCAAGAAGAATGCAAATGTGTTGTTGGATTCGGGCATGGATGGTTATGGCCAGATTGATGATGCCACTAATGGAGATAATGGCACCGAAAAGTAATAGCGCTGAAACTGAGAGCGAGACCAAGAAGAAGAGGAGGAGGAGGAGGAGGAGTTCTCCAGATGGGCGCATGGAATTAGGGGGACGGGGCGGAGAAGGGATGATCGCCGGGAAAAGAGGAGAGGCGGGGGCGGAGGAGGGATGATCGCTGGGAAAAGAGGGGAGGTGGGAGGTGGGGTGGGGCAGAGGCGGGAGGGGAGAAGCCAAGCTACAGAGGGGGAGCGGGCGCATGGGAATTTTGGGAGGGGGTTAAACGGCGTTAAGATGGGTTAATTGGGGTAAATAGTAATCAAGATGGGGTAATGAAGGTGGTTATATCGAAGAGCTGAGAAACGCCCGAAGGACCCATCCCGATCCCCATTGATGAGACCATAGAAAATAACGGAAAGAATATCTAATCCAAAAACATAAAGGTTAATGGATAGAGACCCAATTACTAGTTTTCATATATTCTTCTAATATGACTACCATTACAATATAGCAAAGTTATCGGAGTATGATCGAAATTGGAGAAAATGAACACATTACTTTTTTCGCAGCGGGATTAGGATCGAGAGTAGGAATCACGATACTTTCTGGATCGGCGTTGGAATCACGTAGGGAAAGCAAATGCTTTTCACAACCAATATTATCATGTCTTTCTTCTTCTTTTTGTTGGGAGAAAAGAACATAAAAGAGTGTTTTTTCAACGAGGAATACAATGGGTAGTTATGGAATATGGAAAGAAATTTATTTACGTTACAATTTTTAACGTTATAAAATCAATGTCTCTTCCAACGATAGAATCGTTAGGATTACAAATTTACTTTAGGAATCCTTAATTTCTCTTAATTTTAATTATACACAAAGGTTAATTAAAATTGCATATAAGCTCCTCAATCCTATAATACTTACATTTTAATCCCAGGATTAATCCCGTCATGGGCGTACCCAATTCCAACAGAGTGATCTTAAGAGAAAGAAATCTATCAATTCTATGCAACTCAATAATTGGATCTCTCTCCAGAGGAATGAATTACAAAGTTTAACTCTCTCCAATAAAAATAAAAATAAAAATAAAAAGAATTCATCTAAAGTGTTTTGTTAAGTCACACAAAAACTACAAACTTATTGTGGTCCTAAAACCAGGGGCGGATCCACGTAGAGGTTAAGGCCCCGCCTAATTTTCAAAATTTATGTGTGTATATATATATATATATATATATGGAAACAGGGCTGCAATGTAAGCATATAAGTAAATAAAGTTAATCATCAATAACACAATTGTTTCTTTGCCTTGGTGGTTGTGCGTTCCCTCCCCAATCAAAAGGTGGTGAGTTCGAGCCTTGATTCAGTCACTTAGTGTTAAAAAATATAGATTTTTGTTTAATTTCAAAATATATATATATCTATATATATATATATATATATAGATTTTTGTTTGATTTCAATATATATATATGAGTAATATGGAGGTGTGCTGACAGCACAGAAATTTTTTTCCTGTCCTGTCAGCAATTCGGGGGTTAAAAACATTTTTTTAAAAAAATAATTTTGCAGTGTGTTCTACAACTTGTTAACTAACTTCCCACCAATTTTCAAGTCGTTCCAACACCGTTTGAGCCTCCGTTCATCCATTTCAAAAAAAAACCGCTTCAGAATTCTGAACTGTCAGCGCAACGATTTTGAAATGGATGAACGGAGGCCCAAACGGTGTTGGATCGGCTTGAAAATTGGTGGGGAGCTAATTAACAAGTTGTAAAACACACTGAAAAAATTTAAAAAAATTGTTTTTAACCCCCCGAATTACTGACAGCACATGAAAAAATTTCAGCGCTGTCAGCACACCTCCATATTCAATATATATATATAGGATTTAATGTAAAAAAGCTGCCACCTGATCCAATGGATCAGGTGGCAAGACACAAAAAAGGTGGGAAGTACAAGCCCCACATGGGCTTGTACTCATGGGGCCCCACCTTTTTGTGTCTTGCACCTGATCCATTGGATCAGGTGCCACCTAATCTACATTAATCACATATATATATGGGATTAATGGGTATCATACGCCATATGAGAGGGTGTCTCATATGCCCTCTCACATAAAAGAGGCAAGTACAAGCCCATATAGGCTTGTACTTGTTGTACTTGACCTCTTTTATGTGAGAGGGAATATGAGACACCCTCTCATATGGCGTATGATACCCATTAAGCCCATATAGGCTTGTACTTGTTGTACTTGACCCCTTTTATGTGAGAGGGAATATGAGACACCCTCTCATATGGCGTATGATACCCATTAATATATATATATAAGGAATATGGGCCTGAGCTGACATCGTAGGAAATTTTCATGTGCTGTCAGCGATTTGAGGCCCTAAAATAATTAATTTTAAAAATAATTTTGTGCAGTATGTTCTAATACTTGTTAACTAGCTTCCCACCAATTTTCAAGTCAATCCAACACCGTTTGAGCCCACATCCATGTGTTTCAAAAAGATAGCTCAAATTCTGGAAACTACCGGCACAATCTTTTTGAAACGCATAGATGGGGGCTCAAACGGTGTTAGATTGACTTGAAAATTGGTGGGGCGCTAGTTAACAAGTAATAGAACATACTGCAAGAAAATTATTTACAAAATATTTTTGGATCTCAAATCGCTGACAGCACAGGGAAGCCGAATCTGTGATGTCAGCTCACCTCCATATTCCTCTATATATATGGCAGTATGGCCGCAATGTAAATGTTAGTAAATAAATTTAATCTTCAATAACACAATTTTTTCTTTGGCATGATGGCTGTGTGTTTCCTCTCCCATCAAAAGGTCATGAGTTCAATCCTCACTTGGTGTTAAAAATTTTAGATTTTTGTTTGACGCTATGCCATTTTTTATGTTTTTAATTATTATAGCATAGTGGAGTCAGCATCAGATTGAGAAAAGAAAAACGTTTGAACAAAATTATATCTTAGTTTAAACTTAAATTCTCACAAAAATTATTGTAAAATAGAGAATTGTCTGATCACACAAGTAAACGTTGTGGTCTCTAATTAGAGTTTTTAAATTGTCATAGTTAACTTAATCTAACTAAAGTGTTTAGTTACAAAACATGCTTCTCGCATTCCCTTAAATTGAAACGATTAATTAATTCTTGGCAAGTCCCACTGATTATATTTTAAAAAAATTGTTTTTTGCAAATTAACGATGTAATCAGCATCAGTTTCTCGTTCATATCTTCGTTAACATGTGAATGATTTTGTGTTTAATAAATGCATGTGAAAATTTGCTGCTTATTTAAAGTAATTCGGTTTGAATCTTCGTAACTTATTTTCCTTCTCATGCAATTAAAACTTGTTTTTGTTTTCGACTTTCTTACTCGATCACTCTCTCACACATACGTTGCAGTTGGGCCTAAGCAACGAATTTCATATCTACTTTTTTGTTCACTCCATCACCTTAAATATACTTAAACGTAATGGAAAAACACCTTTATTTCTTTGAACTCGTCGACTTGAACACCATCGTATCTATGTACTTTATGCATGCGGTTTGTATGCCTTCTTGCAACACCGCCCGGCCCTCAGGTCATCTAATCCTGGTTCCGCCCCTGCCTAAATAGTATTAACCTCCAAATCATCTAAAAGATTGACTACACATTCCCCTAGTCCTTTAGGAAAATACTATATTCCTCTATGCTCTGTCTTTCCATACAGTCTTTAACAACCCTACATATTATACATAAATTAACATAACAAATCATAGGCATAGGAATGCAAGTCTTCAGAAGATAGCATATAAAGAATGATGAAAGAGTCCGGATACTCGGACCCTAGGTCGGTCATGACAAGATTGGGAATCATTATAAAAAATGTTTAAGCTTTTGTGCCATTGGGCAAAGGGAACTTCACCTCACCATCAATATGGACTACAACAATCCATGACGATCAAGTGGGTGCCAAATGGTTGACACTATAGACCATAATCGAAGACCCCAAATGCAACGGGCCTATTGGCATTAAAAATGAACTTCTTTGTGGAAAGAGAGCATTTATATATGACTAGCATGGGTTTATCCTTCAGGCCTCATGATTCAAAGTCTTTTTTAGAATCAATTTTCCTTTGTCAAGTACCCAATTAGCATATTTGTTGACGAAAACGATGATCACATGGTTGTGTTTTTCTGGATCACCTCGAACAAATACGCACATATGTGAATAACTATATCAACCCTATACTGCACAAATTTCATGTGATGCCAATAATCTCATTATGTTGTGCAGAAGACTGATCATTCTAGTGTTCCCGCACAGTTCTATTTATCACAATGAACCTGATTAACCTCAGGGTTAAAGCAACTGGTTTCACTAGTCCAAGTTAGCTGGTCTGTTCCAGGTAATTTTAAGTGCTACGATGTCTGCATATATTCTAGCCTTATTCGCCTAAGTTTACTTAATTGTTCTCTTTGCGAATGTCAATCCAACTTTGTGTTCCCAGAGATCTCATTGTTTGAATCCACAATAAACTGAAATATGGTAGAACGACTAGAAATAAAATGCAATGACGTTTGTAAACCAAGAAACCTAAACAATGTAATAATTACCTGTGACGCCTATATCAGCTTAATGAATTCGTTATGCAATGAATTGTCGCGCAACCTCTCCTGATGATGAAGTAATGGCTTAGGTAGCATCAAAACCTCTTCACAGAAACTCAAGGTTGCATCCACAAAGTTAAATCCCTGCAAAACCCGCTAGCTAACCACGTTTAAATAAGATACTTGAAGATCACATGGGTTGTTATCGACAACAGACAGAAATTTTTTAGAGTAATATCTGTGATTTTGTAAAATGTAGCTTACCACCATGGATTTCTACTATTCTTCACCAGAAATCATGGCATGAACAATATCCATCTCTGAAATGGTGGAATCTATTGGCATCCCTCACAATGATTTCTCGCTCAAAGTACTTTGATACAAGCTTAGTGAATTCATGACAATCACCGCAAACTCTTAGGTTCTTGATTATGCGGATCTGTGTTCTCTCGGATGTATGAATCAATCCAAAAGCAATTGCTAGCCTCTCGCTATGCACGTGCAGCATCTTCACTTTCTCTTCTTCCCGCACATCATGAAGAACAAATCTTGTATCTGCAACATACCCACCTTCTCTTTCCAACAGCCGTGTTATCTCATCCAACTTTGAATGGATTTGCTCAGAATCTTTGCGAGAATTATCCCTTGCTACAAACGCATGCATCTTATTTTTAACCTCAATCCAGCTGCATGCTGGCTCCTTTTTCAATCCCCTTTCCTCCATCTTTGCTCTTATCACTTCCACATCATTCCATTTGCCCATTGCTGCAAAGACGTTAGACATAAGCACGTAGTTTCCAGGATTTTCAGGTTCCAACTCAAGAAGTTTTTCAGCTGCAACTTCAGCAAGTTGATGGTCCGAATGGACCCGACAGGCCCCAAGAAGTGCACACCACATAGCAGCCGTTGGCTTGACAGGCATAGCTTGTATGAACTGAAAAGCCTCACCCATTCTTCCTGCACGACCAAGAAGATCAACGACACAAGCATAATGTTCAGGCCATGGTTCCAATCTGTATATGTTAATCATTTTATCCCAGTAAAGTTTCCCATGATGGTCAAGCCCAGAGTGGCTACAAGCATAGAGAAGAGCTAAGAATGAAATCTGATCTGGTATTAAACCGATATCCTCCATTCTCTTAAATAACTCAATAGCTTCCGTGCCTCGACCATGCAAGCCGCTTACATTAATCATTGTTGTCCAAAGAACCAAATCTTTGCTTCTTAGGCTATTAAATATTTTAAAAGAGGTATCAATCCTTCCACATCGAGCATACATATCCACTAGTGCACTGCATATTGTTCCATCCATGGTGAGCTTTCTTCTAATAATAAAGCCATGAACTTCTTTCCCTTTCATCAATGAAGATAACCCAGATGCAGCTGTGAGGATGCTGACAAGTGCCACTGCATCAGGCTCAACATTAGCTTTCATCATGTCTAAGGACAATCTAAGAGCCTCATGGAAGAGCCCATTGCGAACATAACAAGCTATCATGCTAGTCCAAGACACTACATCTTTCTCCTCTAACCTCTCAAAAATTTTGGACGCAGAATCAACCTGCCTGCACTCTCCATATATGTCGATGATTGTGTTCTCCAGTACAATATCCAACAACCAATGTCTAATAGTATAACCATGAACCTGCTTTAAGATAGAAATACACCCAAGACTGCTACAAGCAAGCAATATGCTCCCAATCATCATAGGGTCTGCCTTCGTTCCCACTCTTTGTACTTCCCTAAACAATTCAAATGCCTCTACATAGCGAGAACTCTGAGCACAACCAGAAATGGCAGTTGTCCAAGATATATAATCTTTGCATGGCATTTTATGGAAAACATGCTCAGCATAGTTCACATTGCCACACTTTGTATACATGTCCATTAGCGTGTTTCCCACTTGCAATTCAGAATCTAACCTATGCTTCATAGCATAGCCATGGATCTCCTTACCATTCAATAAGTTCTTTAACCGGCCCAGTGCAGATGCTATGCTTATTATCGATACCTGATCGGGTTCAAAGCCTGACTCAAGCATCTCATGAAAGAACTCAATAGCTTCAGCATATAACCCATTTTGAACATAACCAGAGAGAATGGAATTCCATGAGAAATTATCTTTGTCGACCATCTCACCAAACACCTGGATTGCTTCTCTCATCCTACCACACCTTGAGTACAAAACAACCAGAGCATTGCTTTCGAAAACCTCAAATCTCCTATTTAATTTCAAAAGTGAGGCATGGATCTCCATTCCCAATTTCACAAGCAAGAGCTCGGTACACACCTGAAGAACACATACAACAGTGTAAGAATTCATCCCAACACCAGTCTTGCCCATATCCCGGAACAAATCCAGAGCCTCAAAGAACTTCCCATCTTGCAAACATGCCGACATAATCGAGTTCCAAGTCACAACATCTCTCTCATCAGGCATCATATCAAACAACCTCCTCGCATGACCAAATCTCCCACACTTTGAATACATAGCAACGAGCGCATTGACCACGAAGATGGTCGAATTGAGCCCGCATTTGATCGCCAAGCTATGTATCTCGCTCCCACAATAGAGATCCTCGCACCCGCCGCAAGCCTTAAGCACGGAAGCAAACGTGCAAGCATCGGGCGCAACATCTGCTCCCCGCATTCCGAAATACAACTCAATAGCCTCTTGAGTCTGACCATATGATACATAGGCCCCAATGAGCGCATTCCACGAGTAAACTGTTCTTTTAAGCATACCATCAAACAGTTGCCAGGCATCAGAAAGATGCCCACATTTCCCGTACATGAACAATAGTTTAGTTGAGATGAACGTGTCATTTGACAATGAAGGGGATTTTAGGATGTGGGTGTGGATTTGTTGGCCTTGGGAGATTGCCTTGTGGGAAGCACAGAGCTCTAGAATGGATGAGTAGGATTCGAGAAGAGAGTAGTGAGAGTTTAATGGGTCTTTTGGGGTTGGGAGTTCGAGTGAAGTGAAGGCTTCTTTGAGCGAAAGAGGCTTGTTAGTATTGGGGTTTTTGGAAGGAGTTGAGATTTGGGGAGGCGAGTTCCTTGAGGACGTGAGGGATGGGAGGTGGAGATGAGAGTGGTAAAGCTGTACGGATAGAGCCATTGCTCCTATTAGTATTGGTGTGTATTGGTTGACGACGATGGATGCAGTCTGTAAGTGAAAGTGCATAACTGGTACCTAGTGAGAATGATTCAATATTTCTGGTTGGCAAGTGCTATATACACCTTGTACTTTGAGATGCATGTACCTTGAGATGCATGTACTTTGTTTACGGGTGTTTTCTCACCACAGTTCGTTGACCGTCGGCTGTGTGGTCAACGTGGTCAAGGGGCCGACTTGGGGGTCCCTTGGGATCGCCGAGCCCGCTTGTTCTCGGCGTGGGAGGAAGGAGGGTAGGGCGCAGACGGGGAAGTCCCCGAGTAGCGTCGATCCCCTGCCTTCGAGGAGCTGAGGAGAAGCCTCGGCTCGGTGGGTTACGCTCGGCCTCGGCCGGGTCGCGCTCGGCCTCGGTCGGATCTGCGTCGAGGGGTAGCCTCGGCGCCTTGCAAGTGGGTTGGTGCTTGAGCAGCCGTCCACCTGACGACTGCGATGGGGGTAGCAGACCGACGCTGAGGGGTAGCCTCGGCGCCTCGGATATCTTCTTCCTGGACAGATGAGGAAACTCGTCAGGGAGGCCGGACCTAGGTTCCGGCCAAATCCCCTCCGATGCCTAAGTCAGATCAAGGTCTGAAGGGATACTCGGCGGGGGAGATCCGGCTTGTAAGGAAGCCGGAACGTCAACCCAGGCGGCGCGAGTTTGGGGGAGGGAGGAAATGGAGTGGCGAATGCCTAGGTCGTTGATGGAGTACCTCTCTGTTGATTACCTGAGTCTCGATCCCCTTCTCCGTCGTCCTGGCCTTCCCCTTATAGGGTCCCTCGTGATTGCCCCACGTCCCCACGATCCGCCTCCGCCTCCTCCCACTCGTGCGTAGTGGAGGGGTGGCCCATTAACGGGTCCGTTAATGGCCATTATGGGATCGCGGATTCCGAGGGGCGGTTAATCGGGCCGAATGGGGGCTAGTCAGGTGCCCCCGAGGGTGGAGTGGCCGGGTCTTCAGCCCCGTCCGTGGGCCTTTCCGGGCGGGCCCGTCTTCTCTAGTTGGCGTTCCCTTTGAGGCTGGGCCGTGGGCCGTTGTAACTCGGGCTGGTCCAAATTAGTCGTAACAATTGCCCCCATCGCCCGGGCCGTTCGGCTTCCGTCGGTTCGGTTCGGGTGATGTGACTCTTTCATGATCCGATGGGTGCGTCAGTCGAGGCTCCGCCATTAAATGAATGTCATTATTACCGCTCCGTTTGAACTTCCGTTGGTGCGGTTTTCGAAGCATCGCCGCCGTCTTGATATCGCCACATGCTCTCCCTTGGCGGTTCAGATCCAACCATCGTCCTCTATATATATGTTCCAATCCCTCGAGCTTCAACTCTTTCGCGCTCAATCCTTCTTGATCTCCGTTCTGCCAGCTTCTTCTTCCCGACATCTGCCTTCTTCCCAGCTCTTATTAAGGTAATACTCCCACTCTTTAACTCGGGCTATGGCCATGCTTAGAATAGGTGATACACGTCCTGGCGGACCGACGCCTGGTCCCGATCGTGCCCATCCCTCGCGGCTCAAAGCTCCTTCGCCGCCCCCGGGGGTCCCGGATAAAGGGAAAGGAAAACTTTTTCCGGATCCTGTTGGGGACGATGTGGCCTCGTCTTCCGAGCGATTAGGCATCCCTCCATCGATCCTCCGGTCGTCATCTATGGCCCCTTTCTTAGTCACTAGGGAAATACGGGAGAGGTATTTATGTCATCCCTATGACGTCCGTATTCCCTTTGGAGATGAGCGGATCTGCTTCCCGCAGAGTAACGAGGTTGACGTCTACGTCGAGATGTTCCATCTGGGGCTCCGCTTCCCCCTCCACCCTTGTATCATTCAATTCACGGATTCATTGAAAGTCGCCATGTGCCAGCTAACGCCATCCTCTGTCGCAGTGCTGACCAGGTTCATTATGCTTTGTATCACTCACGGCCTGGAGCCGTCCCTCCCCTCCTCTTTCACTTTTACCGGATCCAGATGGTTGGCCTCGGATCTTGGCTGCACCTCCGAGCCCGTGCGGGGCGGGTGTGCCTGCTCGGTCTGCCCCCTTGGTCGGGGGAACTGGGACTCTAGCTTTGTTTTCGTTGTCTTTCCCCGGGTCTCAGTGATCTTGACAGGTTGGGGGAGTTCGCAACAAACCGACAGTGCGGTAACCTTATCCGAGGCCGAGCGGACCGCGGTCCGCCTCCTGTCGTCACTTTCTCTTGAGGAGAGGTCTGTCTGTCATTTGCTGGACGACCTGCTTCTTAAGTGTACTTTGTGGTCCCCCGGTAAGTTGTCTCCCTTCCTTCCGTTTAACCTCTGGCTCACCCTGATTTCGCTTCCTCTCGCAGGGATGGCTGGCCGCGAATTCACCCACGATGTTGACGGGCTTATTCGGCTAGGATCTCGCCGGGGCCGTGGAAGCTCTTCCGGACGGGCGCCTCACCGCTCTGTAGATGAAGAGTTGCGCCGGTCCGAGCCTCCTTCGGGGAGGATTGAGGCCAAGTCTCCCCCACAGGTCGCATCGGGTCCCCCCGGAGTAGAAGTCATTGGGATCGATCCCCTCCTTGTTGAGGGTTTCAGACCTGCTCCTCGGCCGTCCGTGGGCGGGAGTCCTAAGCGCTCTCCCCTAGTTAGCGTTGGCCCCAACGGGAAGAAGTCGCGGAAGAACGGCGGGTGCGCCGCTTCTCCGGCTCCCGCCGTCGCACCGACAGATCCCGACAAGGCAATCGTGCTGACCGTCGCGGCCGACCCTGCCGCCCACGCCGTCGTCACTTCCTCGGCTACCCCTTCGGTCTTGGGGGCTGTCTGCGTCCTGCCGAGCGCCTCGGCGGGCCCTGCTGATCCCCCGGGGACTCGGTGCCCCTTGATATGGCCTTGGCGAATCGGCCGGCGGCAGACTCCGTCCTTCCGGGGGACCGTTCTCTCTTGGAGTTGCCCCCGTGGACATATTGTCAGACTCTCTGGTCGGTCATCTCCGACAGGTTCGAATTCCTGTTATTTTCGGATAGTTGCCCTGCCCTTCGATCCTCCTTGGTATAATCCACCTCTCTTTCATTTGCAGGCCACCGCGATGGCTGTTGAGGCGCAATGCCGGGCGACCCGATTGAGGAACCTCGAGGATTCCCTAAATCGGGAGCGTGCTCAGGCTGGGGAGGCTGACGTAGCCCTTCAAGGTGCCCGCATGGAAGCTCGACAGCAACGTCGTCGTGCCGACGAGCTCGAGTCTCAAGTACATGATCTCAAACGAGATCTTGTGGATGTCCATGACTTGAGCCAAGAAGAAGAAGAAAAGTTCCGACGGGAGAGGGAGGATCTCTGGGGCCAATTCGCCGAGCTGCGTCGGCGGCTCCGTTTCGCCGAGGAGGCTGAGAAGGGCGTCGACACGACCATAAGGCTGAGGATTACGTCGGCCCTGAGGGAGGTCTTCGGGACTTATGATGACCTCCTCGCTCCTCGCATAGTGGAGGTCGTCAGGGAGTCATTCCGACAGTTGGCGGAGCTCGCTCAGGAGCCGATACCCCCTCCACCGGGACACGCCGACCCCCGCTGCTCGGAGCAAGGCGAGGCCCCAGATGACGCTATCTCTCGCGCTCCGGACCCCTGAAGAGCCCTTGTACCTTGTCCCCTTTTTTCTTTTCTTGGATGACAAATTTTGTTGTCAACAACAATGCTTGAGAGGATGTTGCTGAGTGATATGTAACACATACCATTAATGAAAATGATTTCTTCTAGTCAGTTCTTCTTGCGCCACTGGTCTCTTTTTCAGGGGTTCTCCCCTTTGGAATAGCCTTCAATGTTCCTAGACCGGATGGGCATCGTCGCCCTCGTCTAGGGGTGTTGTCCTGGGCTCGTCTGGCTTGGGATGTCGTTCTTCCCGCCGATTCTGTCTGTCGGGGTGATTGTCCTTAGCCTGGTGAGCGAGTGGGTCACTCGGTCCATGAGGGAGGTCATCCATCGGTTTGTGGCCAGCCGTCATGCTCGTTGGCTGGGGGAGTCGCCCCCAGCCTTACGAGCGGGCGGTTTTGCTCGGTTCGCGGGGGTGAGTACCCCTCGGCTTATGACCGGCCGTCGTGCTCGCTGGTTAGGGGAGTTGCCCCCAACCTTACGAGCGGGCGGTTTTGCTCGGTCCGTGGGGGTGAGTACCCCTCGGCTTATGACCGGCTGTCGTGCCCGGCTGCTGGGGGAGTTGCCCCCAGCCTTACGAGCAGACGGTTCGCTCGGTCTGCGGGGGTGAGTACCCCTCGGCTTATGACCGGTCGTCGTGCTCCTTGGCTGGGGGAGTTGCCCCGGCCTTACGAGCGGGCGGTTTTGCTCGGTCCGCGGGGGTAGGTACCCCTCGGCTTATGACCGGTCGTCGTGCCCATTTGCTGGGGGAGTTGCCCCAGCCTTACGAGCGGGCGGTTCGCTCGGTCTGCGCGGGTGAGTACCCCTCGGCTTATGACCGGCCGTCGTGCTCGCCGGTTAGGGGAGTTGCCCCCAGCCTTACGAGCGGGCGGTTTTGATCGGTCCGCGGGGGTGAGTACCCCTCGGCTTATGACCGACCGTCGTGCCCGTATGCTGGGGGAGTTGCCCCCAGCCTTACGAGCGGGCGGTTCGCTCGGTCTGCGGGGGTGAGTACCCCTCGGCTTATGACCGGCTGTCGTGCCCGTCTACTGGAGGAGTTGCCCCAGCCTTACGAGCGGGCGGTCCGCTCGGTCCGCGGGCTCGACTGGCGAACTCTCTGGGGAACGGCATTCCTCCCACTTAACGGTTAACCATGGTTGCCTTGATTGAGTCATCCTATGTGTCACGAATCGTCTGCTCAAAACAGGTGATTGAATCTGCACTGACAGAGTATGCCTTCATTCCCATGAGACAGTACATTTGGAGTAATGAAAAAGAAAAAGGCGACAAAAGATAGGGGAGGTTCTGGCAGGATAGCCCTCCCCCGGCGGAGCGGCGGCTGTCTACTCTATCCCCTCACTCGATGACACGCGTAACCGTCTGGACCGCGTTCACCCTTTTTTCTTTGTCCTGCTGTTTGGACGTTCCTTCTCCCGAGGCGGGGTCGTTGGCGAAGTTCTTCATGTGCCCCCGACTTACAAGCTTCTCGATGTCTTTCTTCAGATGCCAACAGTCGTCGGTATCGTGGCCGTTGTCTTTATGGTACTTGCAGTACTTCTCTTCATCCCTCCCGCCTTTCTTCATCCTTGGGGGAGGTCGGGTCATGTGTCCCTCCTTCTGGGCTTGCGCTAGGATCACGTCTGGTGCGGCGGTCACCGAGGAGTGCCGGGGCTCTTCCCTCTGTGGTCTTCCTCTGGGCCTCTTCTCTTGTCGATGCTCCTCCGTGCCGCGACGCTCGCTCTCATCGCGCTTGGTCCCGCGCCTGATCTTACCTTCATCGATGGCCAGGGCCTCTTCTGTCAGCATGAAATGTTCCGCTCGGGCCATAATTCCGGCGAGGTCCTTCGGGGGGTCGCTGTGTAGTGATTTCTTCAAGCCCCTGTGTCGCAGGCCTTTCTTCAGGGCCTCCTTCACAACCAGCTCGGGGCAGCTATCCACGCTCAATCGCTCCACATTGAAGCGACGCATGAAGTGTCTCAGAGATTCGGCCGGTCCCTGTACCACATTGAACAAGTGTTCCGAATCAGGTATTACCTGCTGCCCGGCCATAAATTTCTTGCAGAACAACTGGGTGAGCTCCTCGAAGCTGTCTATTGACCGACCGAGCAGGCTGAGGTACCAGGTCCGCGCGGCTCCCCGTAGGGTGGAGTAGAAGCCCCTGTAGAGCAGGGTGTCATCGACCCCCTGGAATGCCATGACCCCCTCGTAGTCCATCACATGATCCGCGGGGTCGCTGATGCCGTTGTATTTCTCCAGCGTCTGTACCTTGAAGTTCGAGGGTATCTGCGCCTCGGTTATCCTCCGAGTCAGGGGGCATCGTTCTCCGCTGATGCACCCGGGTCGCTCCCCTTCGCCCGCCTCTTGGCTGTTCGGCCGCAACGGGGGGGGGAGGGGGCGACGGAAGCTTGAACTCCTCTTGGGCCTTCGCCGTCTTGGGTGCTGGACTCGATCGGCGCGAACATCCCTTTCGGCTCTTCTGGTGGTGGGTCCCTGCTCGTCGGCTGTCTCCGCTCTGGTAAGACCGGACGCTCGCTGACCGGTGATCATCCCGCCTATGTTTGTACGATCCCTGGCGTGAGGACGAGGCCGTCCTCGAGACGCCGTCCGTCCGCTCCGAGTCCCTCCCATTTCCCTCTCTAAATGAGGTGGGAGTGGGAGACCGCGCCGGGGAAAAACCGAGCATGGTGAACCTCCTCTCCATGTTGTGCACTCCTTTTTCTTGGTCAGCAACCACGGCGGAGCGAAGAGGTCGGCGATCCTCTCCCTGGCGGTAGGCATGTCCCTCCCCACCCTCGGGGGTGGGAGTACTGCTAACGAGCTGTTGAATCGTCACGACTAAAGTTTGGATGTTGGTGTTGGTCTCCTGCGCGTAGGCTCGGAGTTGCCCCTGTGTGGCCAGCCGGGCGTTGTCGGTCTCTCCGGCAGCGCAGCCGTTCGGGTTCTCGACATGGGTGTGGTATGCGCCCTCCTCCGGGATGGGTGGCATGCGCCCTAGGCCATTGCTGATGGGTTCCATCCTAGTGGTTTGACGTGGGTGTTAGTTCGCTCCCACAGACGGCGCCAGATGTTTACGGGTGTTTTCTCACCACAGTTCGTTGACCGTCGGCTGTGTGGTCAACGTGGTCAAGGGGCCGACTTGGGGGTCCCTTGGGATCGCTGAGCCCGCTTGTTCTCGGCGTGGGAGGACGGAGGGTCGGGCGCAGACGGGGGAGTCCCCGGGTAGCGTCGATCCTCTGCCTTCGGGGAGCTGAGGAGAAGACTCAGCTCGGTGGGTTACGCTCGGCCTCGGCCGGGTCACGCTCGGCCTCGGTCGGATCCGCGTCGAGGGGTAGTCTCGGCGCCTTGCAAGTGGGTTGGTGCTTGAGCAGCCGTCCACCTGACGACTGCGATGGGGGTAGCCGACCGACATTGAGGGGTAGCCTCGGCGCCTCGGATATCTTCTTCCTGGACAGATGAGGAAACTCGTCAGGGAGGCCGGACCTAGGTTCCGGCAAAATCCCCTCCGATGCCTAAGTCAGATCAAGGTCTGAAGGGATACTCGGCGGGGGAGATCCTGCTTGTAAGGAAGCCGGAACATCAACCCAGGCGGCGCGAGTTTGGGGGAGGGAGGAAATGGAGTGGCGAATGCCTAGGTCGTTGATGGAGTACCTCTCTGTTGATTACCTGAGTCTCGATCCCCTTCTCCGTCGTCCTGGCCTTCCCCTTATAGGGTCCCTCATGATTGCCCCACGTCCCGCCTCCTCTCACGTCCCCACGATCCGCCTCCGCCTCCTCCCACTCGTGCGTAGTGGAGGGGTGGCCCATTAACGGGTCTGTTAATGGTCATTATGGGATCGCGGATTCCGAGGGGCGGTTAATCGGGCCGAATGGGGGCTAGTCGGGTGCCCCCGAGGGTGGAGTGGCCGGGTCTTCAGCCCCGTCCGTGGGCCTTTTCGGGCGGGCCCGTCTTCTCTAGTTGGCGTCCCCTTTGAGGCTGGGCCGTGGGCCGTTGTAACTCGGGCTGGTCCAAATTAGTCGTAACATACTTCATTTTCATTTGTGCCAAAAAAAAGGTAAACATGACACTTTACAAAATCCAATCACATGCACTTTCCAAAATAGCAAAATTTGCACTGAATTTAATATACACCTCAAATAATAAGGTGTATTTAGCAATTTCCTCATGTTTTAGGGTTTGGTTTCGGTAAGAATTGCATCACCAATACAGCAGGTCGGCCATCGCTGCTCCACAGCGCCACCGCGAAAGCCGCCGAACCCAGCAGCTGCTACTCTCTCTCTGCTCGCCGCTCGCTACACTTCGCCGCGCCACCACCATGTCGCCAACCACCCAGCGATCACCACCGCGCCGCCCAGCGCCCCTCCGACCGTCGCTGTCGTCGACTCAAACGCACAGCCCCCCCTGTTGCGTCGTAACGAAAGAAAGAAGAGAGGTTAAAGTTTTTTATACGTATTTTTATATGTAAATACGTATAAAGGTATATACACACGTATTTATATTTATATAATATGGTGTTTCTGATTTAAAATTCATAATAAATTGTATATGCCTCAGAAAAATACAAGTGAAGAGCAAGAAAATCCAGTTCGACGAAACGAACACATTAGTGCTAGTTTCATCGCCAAAAGGCAAGTACATCTACCGCAATGATTTTTCAGAGATAAAACCTAACTAAGCTATTTTCTCTTTAAAATTTATATTGCAAGATTTTCACGTACACTTGCGTACGAGAAAAATATATGTTGTTGTACTAGGCGAGACGGTCAATTTGACCCTTTGTTGGAGGAATTCTGACTTATAGTTTGTCGTCAATAAAAATTTGATTATATATCGTGAAAATCAATTCTTGATTTAAGAATTAGTTTTTGGCCTTTTTAATTAATAAAAATGCCCACTAATTATTTTAAAATCTTGAAAAATATCTACTAGACTTAGAAAAATATTTTAAGCTTAATTAGATTCATTTGCTCAGTTGAAATCATTTCTGTGCTCATTTCTTAATTCTACTGCATGTTTCCACGTTTCGTTTAATTGTTAAATTGAATCAAAAGGTCGTGAAATTTTGTGAGAATCATGGTATGGACTTTTAAGACATCTTGGGACAATTGTGCGCATCTTATACGATGCAATTAGACAGAGCAGACTGAACAACTGATGGACTTCATATGATTAGACATTAAATGTAAATATATAGTACACGACCTGACCCAACACTTGACTTGACTTGACTTGTGGGATTGGGGTAGTATATGGTCAAGATGATACGGGAGTGTCTGGATCCCCTCTATGGCTACCTCCAACACAAGAGAAAAACAACTTGACCGTCGCTCAAAATATGTGGTCGGTAAGTAGCGTCACGGGATATTTTGAACAACCCCGTATTTTGAGCGACCTCCAACACACGATGCAAGCAAATTAACAAGTCTATGGCTATTTTAATCATATCTCGTACTCTTGATATAGACTTAGCACTAGAACTGATGGTTATAAAATATACTGATACAGTCTTTTCTGTACTTATTGCTTTTATACAGTCTTCTCCATACAGGTTGCAAATAGCATTACAGGTTACAAATTGCTATTAAATGTTTAACTGCTACAGGTTGCAAATCTCTATCAATTATTTAACGACTATATTTCTTTCAAAATAAACTTGTTAATTGCTTCTATGTAATCACACCAAGCTTGATTGTATAGTTATGACTAAATTGATGGAGCAGAAATTTTAATTGGCATTCTTAACATTGGTTTTACCCGGTGTCTAGGATTGTTTGCGTCCAAGTTTGAATCACCCTGCTTGCGGGGATAATGACCTGCTTGGCCAAACCTGACTGGCCGTGTATATATGGACCAATGTTGGAATCCCAATCATTATCAATGTAAACATTGATTATGCTTATATCTTGATTTTAGCTTGGCATAATTAAATTGCTTAACCCTTCTGTTGCGTAGATTATTTGCCGAGTAAACCTCGCTGACGGGCATTTCAATTGTTGTTTTTATGACATGTCTGTCAGGTATTGATAGTGATTTAGAGGAAGACATTGCTGCAGAAGTCGAGCTAGCGCTTGAAGAGTACGTGGATTACCTACCTGCCGAAGACTAGACAATCACCTTCACACCTGCACTTTTATATTTGGAATAATGTAATTTGTGTACTTCATTGTTTCGGCCATACTAGGCCTATATTGTATCTTACTTTAGATGCTTTGGTATTGTAATAATGTCATATGTACTATTTCTTATAAGCATGAAAGAGCATGCCGTTTTTATTCACAGACGTGTTATTGTGTTTAAACCAAGGAGGAAGAAAGAAAAGATTTAACGAAAAACATATTCCTCTTTGTTTTAAGCACATCACGGGCCCATTCGCGTTCTCGCTCCCGGTAAAATAGAAAACGGGGCATGACATCTTGGATGCTTGGATCTTTGATTTTTTGTTATGAGATTTCTTGGTTTTTATTGGAAGGGTAGAAGAGGATCCCGTTATATAATGCTTGAGATCTCCGAATCCAATTATGATTTAGAATTTGAGTTGGAGTCCAACCCTATATCTAAACACATAAATAGAAGACAGATTTGTCATGAACTCTTTTAATCCGAATTAGATTCTATATTTCAATCTAAATATTATCCAAAAACAAGGTGGAATTAAAACACTTAAAAATACTACTATTCTTGGAATTTCTAATTCGAGTCAAACTCTTTATTTTTAGGGCTGGTTTTGGATCCAACACTTGGATTAAACCTGCTCCCGCTATAAACCCAGATCCGCTCCCTTTACTGGGCCCCGCCATATGTAGCTGGGCGGGGTTCTACCACGGCAAGAGTTGATAGGCTGGCTACAACTACGGATAGCCAGCATAGCCGTAGCTAGTCCTACTGGTTGGTGTTAGTTCTTAGGTTCAAGACTAATGTTGTTTTGATGATGATCAATACATTATGTTAGTGTGCTAATCAATCTTATGTTTTAGTCTCAGTTTATCATGTGATTATATGTTGATGAGACAAAGCATAATGCTTGGAGGATATTACAATGGATATCTTAACGACCTCCAAGAGTGATGGAGTGCTCAAGCTTAGATGAAGTCATGAAGTTCATTTAATGAAGTCAAAGCTTGGAGCATGATGATGGATGGACATCTAGAGGAGCAACGAAAAAGCTTGGAGCTTAATGAAGGGAATCTTATGAAGGAGTGCCAAAGCTGGAGATGATTGGGAGCATTAAGGTATTATGAGCTTGAAGACTTAGACTCTAGAAGATGTAATATGTAATCCATGTAATTTCTATTACTTGCATTTCTCTTTTTGAGTCTAGGATTATTTTAATGCCTTGATAGATGGTCATACTCTCAAGCATATGCATCTAACCATCTTAGTGAGCCTTAGGATTATCATAGATATCATCCCATTAGTTTCACCATGCCTTAAACTCTTACTGGAGTTTTTTGCTCTCCCACAGTCGACTTATGAAGGCATGACTTCCAGGCGACTGGTAAGCCTTCTACAGCCAACTGGTATGCATAGCTCAAGTCAACATGTCTATTGACTCTTCTTGAGATTTTCGCCTCAGTCGACTGATGTTCAATTTACAGTCGCCTGTGTTTCTACAGTCACCTGTGAATTTGTCGACAGTCGACTGTGCGCATCTTGCATTTTCTGGGCTTCATCCCAATTTGCAAGACAGTCGACTGTCATTTGTTCATCAGTCGCATGTATGCATACTGGGAGTAAGATGCAACTCTCTGTTTTTCTCCATCCCATGCAGCAGTCGCCTGATGAAGGATATACAGTCGACTGTCTGTTTTTTAGTCGCCTGTGTAGTCTTCTACAGCCTATTGTACTGGCTCTGATTATAGCCGTTGGGATTTTTCTAGCCGTTGAACAGTCGACTGTCACTTATTCATCAGTCGACTGTCTGGACCATAAACTGCCAAAATCCAGCCGTTGAAGATTTCTTCCCTTTGGATTTTTGGCTGGTTTTATGGGCTCTTATTGGCTTCCTATATATAAGAGTTGGCTTAGTTCATTTAGAACTCTGGGTTAATATTGAATATCTTTAAGAATCAATAGCCACTGCTAATCTCTCACATTCCCTCATTAGAGCTTCAATCTTATGTCATAGCATCTAAGCTCTAGAGAATTTCTCCAAGAGATTTCAATCTCATTCCTTTTCTTGGAAAACATCTTTCTTCTCTTCATTTCATACACTCAAGTGAGAAGTGCAAGGATTCATTCCTAGAAGAGAGAAAGATCATCAAGTGCAATCAAAGCCTCATCTCACGCGCTTGAGTTTCATTTGCATGCCTTCTTCTTCACATTGGTAAGATCATATCAAGGCATAGGTAAGTGTTGTTTCGTTTTGTTTTATGTTTGAACCCCTAATTCTCTTGGTGGGAACTAGATACTCTCTTTGTGGGAGTTACTCTCTTTGTGAGAGTTTGGTTCTTTCTGTATGAAAGAACAAATCCTCTGTATGAGGTCTCTCTGTGTGAGAGTAAGGATTTCTCTTTATGAGAATCCAAATCCTCTGTGTGAGGTATCTCTGTGTGAGATTGTATTCACTTCTTTGTGTGGGAATATAGTGAATATTGGTGTGGCTGGACGTACCCAAGTTTTGGGGCACCAGGGTAAAATTCTTGTGTTTACGATTGTTGTTGTTGAGCACTCTGTTTATTTTCTGCTGCTTATTGTGTTTTAATTTCAGTAACTTTTAATTAAGCACTTTGCTTGTCATTATATTATTCACCCCCTCTAGTGTGTGTAGCCCTGCAGGGTCCCTTACAGTTGGCCTGCAGGCCCGTCGGCCATCGACCGATGGTAGTCCAGCCACCTCGTCGGTGACGTCGCCTCATCACCAGCATCGGCTAGTGTATGAGTTTATGGAGTTTTCTAGATTTCCTTTTCTACTGAAACATTGGTAACTCCTTTTGAGTATTTTTTTGTTTGCATTTGCAACTCCTAACGACGTGCTTCTCTTTCACTCAAATAAGTTGATCACGACTCTTTGTGATCAATCTTATATATCTCATATACATCAAGTTCTTTCCTTCGATTTTTATGACTAGCCATCATCGTTGTGTGACTCTAAAAGCATAGTTCCTACTTCAGTAATGACTCGATCATACTCTTCGATCATGTCACAAGTATGATAGTGACGCTAGCTGTATGTGAAGACTACCAATTTTGAAATTGTCATTATCTGGTTGGTATGAAACTGGATTCTCCTCCGAACCAAAACTTGGCGTGTCAATGATAGCTACCGTGCAGTCTGGTCCTTTCGTCAAAACTATGTCGTTAAGGTGTCTATGGTACGAGAAACTATCAAACCTCATTAACACCTTAATGTTGTGAGTCATGTATGCGATGTCATAGTCTAATGGTTGGATGAAACGTATTGCTCTAGTAAGTTTATCCACTCCATCATGGCCAAGCATTTACTATGGATCCATATCAACTCTTTGCGACACTAACATCCCATACCAGGGGAGACGAATCCCTTCTTGATCACCATGTCCATTCACATGCTTTGGAGTATACCCAACGTGTACCTAGAAACGGTTGTATTCATCGTTAGTCAATAAAAGCATAAGCATAGCCCTCTCACATGCAAAGTTCTTTAACGTGTCTCCGGTCAAGAGACCAAGCTACACCGACTATCATCTAATAGCTTCTATTGACAGTCAGAGTACGTTTAACGTGTAGACGCATCTCGGCAAGCCGTTCTATGAACTTGTTCTCTCGCAAGCATATATGCATTATCTTACTATGTCCCCAGATCAAGTGGATATAAGACCAGACACTAACATCGCTATGGTAAAAAAACCAGTGCACAATGGTCTATTTGGAATATCAATATCTCGTCTTGATATTCCTACAACCAAGAATATTAAGGATTTGTGCTTAAACAGATCCATTAAGCCTCATTATCATGATCACATCATGATCCCAATGTCCTCACACAATTTCAAGAATTTTATCCATGCAATCACATAATAATATCTACACATACTCGTCTGTATCAAAGAATCACATATATAAAGATGCACCAAATAGCTTATTGTTATTTCGAACAAGATGTGTCAATTACAATATTATCTTATGCACATAAATATCCCAACATGTATAATATAGCCCTTTAAATGAAGAAGGAGACATGGACAATATGGACAATTATGCTCTTTGATGGCCCAGAATAGTTTTCTTTGACCCAAATGGTCACGATGGTAAGAGGTGCTGAATAAGATGACTTTCTCCTTAGATTGTTATGAGATCTGAAAATTTCAAATAAGAATACCATTTTAAATGTTGGGGAAGGGGAGATGCCACATATATCCCCTGTTAGAGTGTGTTCTATATTTTTTCATTCACCATTTCTAGGTGGAATTATAGAATTTGATAGGGATAACTATCTCCCATTTACCTCAATTAGGGTTTGTTAGTGGCTTGATTACTAAGTGTCATCGATGGGGTGTTAAGCACACTCTAAATTTATTCATGGTATACTTTGAGATGAAGGTTACTTTGGGCACTGACTGGTTAAATTTTCATAGAGGAACAATGTTGTTACTCAAAATGCCAATAAACACCATGGCTGGAAATATCAATTCATCTTCATATGAAATAAAAGTAAACATTTCCCAATTAATTATGAAAGGGTCATACCATAAAGGGTTATCTCAAATCATTTATGGCAAGCAAAGAGATCATGGCATTTGTTAAAAATCTAAGGGGATGAAAGACATGGAAAATGATGTATGTGTCCTCTGATCATATTGTAGTCATAAGCTTGGGTCCTCATATTTTGCTTCAAGATTTTGAAGATATAAACAATAAGCTAATTGGTCATAGAGACTTCCCTGCATGTGATATAGTACCATAAAACAAAAAGCTTTGGTATGTTTCACGGAGTTAGTTACGAAGAAGATTCCCCTAATTTATGGATAATTTACTGATATCTACCTAAAGAAATGGCTAAGGTTCAAGCCCAACTTCCCCTTCTAAGGCTTGAAGATGCAAGTTGTTGAGCGAAATGCATTTATGTGTACTTCACCAACTGTTCAGCAAGGTAATACCTTGGTTGTAATTGAAAGCTGAAGCAAGTAGGCGCATAAGTGGCTACCTCTGTCATCTTGACAGGCGCAACATCCTATTTTAAAGGAGGAGGAGGTTTTTACCAAGCATGTCTTGTGTTCAATTACAGCAGGGTATATGGTGAGATGTACTGATGATGCAAAGAAATGCAAGGAGATTGGGTTGTTATTTAACTGGCGTCGCGGTTCCATTTATCGGGTACTTGCATATCTTAATTATGCCTTGCCTTTATTCTCCTTCATCGATAAGCAAGAAGTTAGGTGCAATTCTCTGAGACACATGAGCAAGGTAGCAAGTTCAGTCTCAGGTTGAACAAGTGGTTAGGCTTACTGCTCATCTTGCTTCAATGTTAGGCAAGCAATTAGGCACGTTGCTTTTTTCGAAGTCGAGAAAGTGAATAGATGCACTACTCACCTTGATTGAACTTTAGGCAAGCAATCAGGTGTGCAGCCTCTTCATAGGTCAAGTAAGAGATTAGGAGCATTGCTCGCATTACTTGAATTTTAAGCAAGTGATTAGTTACATTGCTTCTTCATGGATCAAGCAAACAATTAGATATGATGCTCGCATTGCTTGAGCTTTGGCACCAGAGTTCCTCAAGACTTCTTGTTAGATGTAATAACCCTAATATCAATATACGTGTATGAGTACATATTTTTGAGACGTATGTGTACGTTTAAAATTCTTGAGTATTTCTATGATTTTTCCTTAATTTTTGTGAGGAGGAAACTATTTTAATAATTTTTAAACATCAAATGACTTTAAAAATATGAAGAATATAAGAGAATACTTGTATGTTGGAGGGGTACTATGTATTACAACATGTATTTTTATTTTATTAAAAACAAATTCCCTAAAATTCCTAAAGAGGACACATGCTCCCTAATGTGTCATCATCATACTAATCATCACCTAACTCCTTGCTAGGTGGCAAGCTAAGAGGGAATTGGGGAGGATGATGAGGAATAATGGGTAATTAAAAGAGAAATTTTTTGGAGAAAATCAAAAGGAAAAAGAAGAAAAAATTGAAAAATTCTCTCTGCCTCCCCCCCCCCCCCACTCACACATACAGCCACCCGGGCATTTCGTTGCCGCCCTCCAACAAATTGCACACAAAAACCCATTTTCAAATCCTAGTTCCTTGAGATTTTGGAGAAGAATGAGGAGAAATCAGAGGGTCTACAAAGAGAAGAAGGGCCCCAGACTAAGTGAAGTACAATCTCAGGTAGGATCCTTAACTGCGCTAGCTAGGAACTAGACTAGAATCGCGTAAGTTTTAGATTTTTATCGCTGTCGAAGACAGCAGAATGAACCCACACGGCCGAGTCACGATCATGTGGGGGTCGTGTTATCACCAAACGGTCGAGTCACGACCGTGTGGATGTCGTTCGACCCTCAGGTAGGTCGCACGGTTGTAAAACGATCGTGCCGTAGTTTTCAGCCCCACATGGCCCTGTCAAACTACGACATGGCCGTGTCGACCCTTAAGACCCATGTTTTGCATCGACTTAGACGCAAATCAAACGATTCGAACTTTCCTCATCCCCACGGTCGTGTCAGACTGGAAATGACCGTGTGGATCTCCCTTTTGAACCTTGACTAATGTTGCCAGCTCACACAACCGTGTGGCAGTGTTGTTCACTTTTCCACCATTTAGCACCACACGGCCGTGTGGATGAAGACACCCGAACGTGTGAAACTAGCTGCAGCCTCTTCAGCCGCACTCCACATGACCGTGTGGATAAGGCCAAATGGCCGTGTGGCTTGTGCTTCTCCCAGCATTGGACAAATTCTTGATTATTTACTTTTAATGCTACATCTGTTATTCAAATGTCATGCCATGTATGTAATTCATGTGATGATTAGATGCGATTGTGCACTAATAAATCCTGGTTGATATTGTGAATTTCGTATTATCACCATGATGCATATACAAGAAAACATAGTATGTTAATTCCCATGAAATTTTCATATGAGATTGAAAGGAAAATAAAACGTATGATGATGAAATGATGAAGAGATCCATACGATTTGATGTATTATGATATGAAATGAAGAAGTGGTATTCAGACCACTAAAATGAAAAGTATATGACATGATGAAACAAGAGTGTGATGCAAGAAAAAGTCTGGAGTCTTCAATTCATTCTAAAATGGGTGAAGCTCTAGGTATGGGGTTTGGGGGGGTACATGTAAAAAGTAGGCGTTAAGAAGTGGATACAGATTTAATTCTCACTTGCACTACCGAAAATGGGAGTTGGCTAGAGTTAGAGAGGCCGGTGGTGTACTCGTGATGCACCATTAGGTAACTGATGGTTTCCTCCGTTTGACCATGAAAACCGAGAATAGTCTCACTTTCGAAAGGGAGAGTTACGAGAGGCCCCTACAGGGCTCGTGTCGCTGTTTGGGGTACCACTTTTCACCCACCCTGGGTGAAGTCCAGCTTCTTAAGTGTCTTACGATTTACACGGATTCCCAAAAATGTGAACTGATAATCTAAAGTAATAGTCATTAATTCATTAATGTTGCTATCTCATGTTGACATGCTCCTAAATTTCTTTCAGCACTTGCATGTTTTGATGTGAACACTTATGTATGTTCTGTGGACCCTCTTTTCCCTTTTTAGACCATCCTTTTAGATAGGTAGTCCGGTTCTAAAACTGGGACCTACCTAGTTTAGTTAGGTATCCTACCGGGTCACGCGTTGATGTGTCCCATCTATGTATTTCAGGTCCAGAGCTAGAGACGCCAGAGCCGACTCGTGATCAGCAGATCACTCCATCCTCAGAGGTATAGATGGAGATTGATGGAGATTTTGTCCACCTAGACTTTCCTGGGGTAGACTAGGGAGTGTGTTGTACGGGTGTGGACCCTTTTTGGTTTCTTTTGTTTGTTGGGTTTTCTTTTGTGTTTTACCCCCCTTTTTGTACTTTTGTACCATTGTACAGTTCAGAGATATATGATGTACTCTTATATATGATAATGTTCAGTTTAGTGTTTCTTTCAGTACTTGTGGATTTTAAATTTTGTTGGAGCTCTGTGTTTTACTTTCTGTACTATTTCAGTGTATCGTAGTGGCCTGCATGTATAGTATTATCTAAATCACAATTAATGCCTATAAGTATTTGGACGTTAGGGGGCTCGAAGCCCAGCGTTTGAATACTACGACGGCCTAGTCAGCTACGCATCTTCCGTAACAGGGAGAGCGGGGAGTGACATTAGATGTTGTGGTACCCATAGGTAAGGGATTGCTAGAGTTACCATATGCAGAGCCACCCTTAATGCTTCCAAGTTTGCTTCACAGGGCTTGCAGATGAGCCTTTTGTAGAACAACTAACTCGTGTGTTAATCATTTGCATCAGGCAAACGATTAGGTATGCTACACTCCATAAGTAGAGCAAGCGATTAATTCCACTACTTGCTATATTGTTCTTAATGTTGTAAGATGATTCAGTCAATCTGCTTGATGCTTTTTACAAGAAAAACATTTTACTAAATTGAAATGTATTCATTTACATGTAAATAGTGATTACATTGAATCGGCTATAGTTTTTATTGGTATCATTTCTTCATGTGTGTCAAATCCACATGTGAGTTAGCTTCTTCCCTGCTAAGGTCCGGATGATGTAAGAATTTACTCTAAGAATTTTAACCATCCTATAAGATCCTTCCCAACTTGCAATAAGTTTTCTTGGCACTTTGCCTTTTGATTGAACTTTGCGTTCTACAAGACGAAGCAACGTATTTGGAATAGTTGTACCTTGACTCTTGCATTATAGGCATCCACATTTGCTCCTTCACCAATCGCTCCTTGGTCTCAACCTTTGATTCTTTAAGTGAGCTCAATACAACTTGCGTGCCTTCTTTATTCTGATTGACATCGAAGTACTTTAGGCAACGTGAATTCATCCCCACTTTTGATGGAATCACAGTGTTAGTACTATATGAAAGTAGAATTCTCTCTGTAATGGTTTATCTTCTGGATGGTGTGGTTGGATTATAATATCACAATGATCTCAACGAGCCGTGCACCTTTTGCAGCTTCATCCATTTTCTTTTTCAAGATGGCGAGGATAATTCTGTTCGCTGCTTCTACCAAGCCATTTATCTGAAAGTGTACGATGAAGGTGAAGTGGATTTCTATGTCCCATTTATCACAACACCCTTTGAACAACAAGCTATTTCCTTGAGTCTTATTGTTGGTAACAATGGGATGGGACCCAAAATGGCAAATCATGTTCTTCCAAACGACCTTCTCCTTGTTCTGGACTTGCGAGAACCTCAACTCCAATCCATTTTATGAAGTAATCAATGGTGATGATTAGGCATTTCTTTTACTTCGACGCCAGAGGGAATGTACCCATTAGGTTCAAACCCCATTGCATGAAATGGAATGGATTTAAATTAAGCACTAGCTCACTGGCGAGAGCAGGTTTCTTCTTGACGTTGTATTGGCAGACTTCATATTTTGGCCATCTGCTTTTCAGTATCATGTTGCCTGGTAGGCCAGTATAAGCCTTGGCCGGAGCTTTATGAGCTATTGCCTTGCTATATTGATAAGTGTTAGGTTTTATTCATGCTACTCATTATCTGCTTGATGATTGAGTTGTCATATATGGCACCAGTTGCTTGCTCATTAGCCTTGATGCTATTGGATGATATATATGGAAGATGTTGGGTCTCTTGTTGAATGTTTTGTTGCACCCGAGCTACTGTGGTCAAGAAGGAGAGAACCAACTCAGCCTACCTTGTTGGATGTTTTGTTGAACAGTTTATTGATCCATGATGTTCAACATGCTGTGTCTATAGGCGGCCATGGGTATTCAAAGGTATTTGTGGATCCGAGCCTGGAGTCCTCGCAATCCTATGTTTCTATCTTTAACAATTCAGGTATTTACGTTGATTGATATTGTTGAAGATTTGATTGACTATATACATATATCTCTCTCGGTTATCCTTGTTGAAAGACGGTTGGGGAGTTATTACCCTGCAATATCCTTGTAACGATTTGATTACCTCGGTTGCGGATTTTGAGGGATCTCCTTCTGGTTGAAGCATTGCGGGTATCGCTGGTATCTAGCTATATCAAGATTTGATTATATCGTGGCTGATTGAACCGTGGATTGCGGAAAGGCATGCTATTATGGTTCGACAACAACGACGGCTAGGTCACGGACTTTTTGATAAAAGTTTTGTGAGATTACTCCGGGAGGGAGGCCGACGACTACGCACGTAGTGTAACGACTGCTTTTCATGTATCTGGATTTAATATAATATAATATATGTTTTGGTGGATTTTCTCCTCTTGTGTGGTTTTCATCTCCGTAGCTTTCATTTTCGATCGATTCGTCGTATTTTCTCGTTTCTTCCTTAGGATCGTCGATTTCGAAGTGTGTCATTCGTGACGGGCTTCATAACGGTCGTATCTTACTATTAGATCAAGCCTAGGAGTCTTAGGAATCGATCCCGGGGCCCCGCGCTCCGTATCGGAACTTTTTGTGCTCATTAGCCGGTATAAGAAGGGGCACCGACCGACTAAATGACGATCCAGTCGGTCGGCAATCCTTCTTGGACCGACTAGTTGGCTTTCTAAATTTCTCAGGAGTTACTGTTTATCGTTAGTCGGTCTAAGAACGTTGGTTGACCGACTAGGTTGCAAACTAGTCGGTCAGCAATGCTTCTTTAACCGACTAACACATCATCTTAATTTTAGTTGAGTTACTGTTTACTCTTAGTCGGTCTAAGAACGTTCATCGACCGACTAGATGCTAAACTAGTCGGTCAGTATTTGTTCATGGACCGACTAACTCTAAAATCCTATTTTCGTTCAGAAGTTATTGTTTGCACTTAGTCGGTCTGCGTTGGTCGACCGACCGACTAGTTGCCAAACTAGTCGGTCAGTGGTTGCTCTTTGACCGACTAACCAGTGTTGAAACCCTAATTACTGGGCAGCCGACAGCCCATCCTATTTAAACCCAACCCAATCGATTTCATCTTCCCCAACACGACCCAAAACCCTAAAATCTTCCCCCTTGAGCCCCCATCTTCCTCCAAGCTTCAATCCTTCATTCCAAGCCCTAAATCCATCATCCAAACCATCCATCCACTCTATCTACCTCTCATCTTCCCCAAAATCTCATCAAATCCATCAAAATCCCCAAATCCCCCAAAACCCTAATTCTCCCAAACTTCTCCAATCTTTTCCAGATCTGGTCCTAGGGTTCCCCGGAGTGTTTCTTCCGCCTTCTCTCGGTAAGAAATCGATCTACCGTTGTTTTCATAACCTATTTATATTTTTATGAAACCCTAATAAAATTTCATGGTTGTTGTTGTTGTTTCCCCCATAACAGCGATTTCCCCGTAGATTGGCATCCGTGTGACGACGTGATAGTCATCCCCGGTGCTAGGCAAGTGAAACTTGCCACTTAGGGTTTAGGCCATGTTTTAGGCCATTTGCTTGTTGTAGGCGTAAAAGAGGCTAGGCGACGAAATGATACTCGCATAGGCGTAAATTGGGGAACTAGCTTGACAACGAAGCTAGTTCCGACATTTAGCATGTTGCACAATTACCATGTCATGTTTACTTTCCATTAACGGTACACAAATTAAATGTCATGTCATTGCATTCTTTTGGTGATCCCGTGATTGCGTAGCATCGCTACAATACTTGTGTTTCCTGGCTCGTGACCAGAAGCGAGCATAATGAGTTGCTAACCCCAACACTCGATATATTGAATTGTGAACTAAGAAACAAGCTCCCGTGCGGGGCAACCCTGGCTCACTTGCTGGGCTCATGTACAGGGACCCTGGCTTGTTTACGTGTGGGATGGGGTAAGGGTTAAGCGGCCAGGCAACTGGGGGTCTGTTTGATCAACAACTGCAGTTGTAAGGCGTAAACTCTGGGGTGGGGTTGTGTTTAGTGCCGATCGGTGTGAATGATGAACCATTCAGCTGAAGGGCGTAAACATCTACAAAATAACGTGAAACGTGAATTGGGTTTAGTGCCGATCGGTGTGAATGATGTACCATTCAGCTGAAGGGCGTAAACACCTACAAAACAAATGTGAATTGATTGAGAATGTTAGTAGCTTGGCTACTCTTGTCTTGTCCCGATAATTGTTCTCTTGTACGAATTGTCTTGCCATGTCTTAAATTGTGCACTCATGTTATAACTGCCATGTCATGCATACTAAACTGCTAGGTTGCTAGAGCCTTACTTTCAGTTTCCTTGCTCAAGTCTTTTAGACTTGCTGACATGTGCCCCTTTACTCTTTTGGGTGACACATGTTAGATCCTGAGCCTGGGTACCTTGTTGAGGACGAGGTGTTTGCTGACGCCGAGCCCGAGCTTGTGTTTGACGGGGAGTACGTGGACACTGGGGACCAGTCCTAGTGTTTTCGGTGTGTTTTACTTTTGTTAGACAGTTGTTTTGTTATCGGTGCGTAGCACCTATACCTTGTTTTGTCGTTGTTGCTTTTGTTGGCTTTGTTCTGGGCCTTAGACTCTTTTCCTTTAGCCTGGTGGCTTTTCTGGATGTTGGACTTATTTTCTTGTTGGACAATTTATGAGATGTGAGATTTTATTTCAGTCTCTCCTTGTGTTATTATTGTTATTCCGTTGTGGTTACAGGGACCTGTTTATGTATTTTTGACGCTTATCGGGTTTGGGGCTTCACAGCTCCACTCTCGTGCGGACCTTCTCACGTCTCGCCTCCATTTTAGGGAAGCGGGTCGTGACAGGTTTTAGTGGTTGCCCATGCAGGTCCTTCTGTAACTGCGATTTTTGGAATAGCGATAATAATATTAGAATGTCCAATAAATTAAGTTCGACGTCCGAGTCATAAGCTATGAGTCTAATCTGATTCGTTTTCTGTGTCACTAGATGGCAGGAAGACGTTTCACCCGTGGTGGGGGTAGTGGCGTGGTCCCTCATAATGAGGAGCCTGAGCGGGAACCCACCAGCGGTGAGATGATGCGGATGATGCTCCAGATGATGCAAGTGCAGCAGGGCGTGCTTTTGCAAGGCCAGAATGCTCCACTTGCTCGAGCTGCCCGGGCTCTTCCGGATGCCCCTCGCTCTGAGCCAGGAGCGAAGCAATTTCGGGAGCTGGGTCCCGCATATTTTGATGGGTCTGAGGGTCCTCTGGCTGCCGATGAGTGGATTCGGAACATCGAGGACAATCTGAAGATGGCCAAGATCACCCTGGCTGGATGGGTTGATTTGGCAAAGAGGCAACTCAAGGATAATGCTCGGAATTGGTGGGATGCGGAAGAGAAGATGTTGGTGGAGCCGATCATCTGGGCTACCTTCAAGGCTAGGTTTGAGGGTGAGTTCTTTCCGAAGGCTGCCAGGGAGGAGATGCTGCAGCGTTTTATCGATTTGAAGTAAGGGAACTCGTCGGTGAACATGTATCACCAAGAGTTCATGAGGCTGAGTCGGTTTGCACCAAAGATGGTGCAGGACGCTGAGGAGAGAGCTCAGAGGTTCATGCAGGGACTTGTTTCGGAGCTCCAGAGTTTTGTGACCTCTTCTGACCGGGAGTCTTATCAGAAGGTTCTAGTAGCAGCTAAGAGGCAGGAGCTGCTCGTGAACCAGAGGAGGGGGTCTGTTGTTGGTGCTGGGAAGAGGCCTGTGGAGCAGGCGAGAGCAGTGGTTAGACCTGGATTCAGGCCTAATCAGTCCGCTCAGTTTAAGAGGCCAGGAGGGCCTATTCTGAAGACTTGCCATTTCTGCGGCAAGCCTGGCCATATCAAGGATCAGTGTCGGAAGTTTTTGGGCCAGTGTCTGGTTTGTGGAGATGCTTCCCATGTCGCGAAGGATTGTCGGCATGCGGGTCCGCTGCGGAGGGCACCTGTTGCAGCTCAGCCGTTGCAGCAGCGAGCGTCTGTTCCTGCTGGTCGTGGGGCAGCTCTTGTTCCGCAGAGGCAGGCTTTTCAGCAGGCTGTTCCGCCGAGGAGAAGAGCTTTTCTGATGACCGCTGCGGAGAGCGAGGCTGTGGATGAGGTTATCACAGGTAATCCTCAATCTAGCTGTTACTTTCCTAGCTGGTTTTAATTGTTAGATTATGTTGTTTGCTTGAACATGGTTGTTTGCTAGACTAGGGTTTGATTGTTAATTGATTGTTAGGTGTGGTTTTGGTTTGCACATTTCCTGCACGAGTCCTCTTTGACTCTGGTGCATCGATGTGCATTATTTCTCGGAGTTTCGTGGAGAGGCATTCCTTGTCGACGTCCCCTCTTCCCAAGAGTTGGAATATCGTTACAGGGAATGGTGTGGTCTCGATGCATCGTGATTGCAATTCTTGCTCGTTGGTGGTCTGTGGACATGAGCTTTTCGCTGATTTCATTGTCCACGACATCATCAACTATGATGCAGTTCTTGGGATGGACTGGCTTGCGAGCTTCTATGCTACAATCGACTGTCGGAGAAAGAAGGTGGTGTTCGAGATTCCCGGACATCCAGTATTTGAGTTCAGTCGTGGTAGCAGTTCGCTTGGTCCTGTCAGATTTTGGGCCAGGCCGGTGGAGGCTGTGGCTATGCAGATGGAGCTGGAGTGGCCAGCTGTGGTGCGTGATTTTGGCGACGTCTTCCCCGAGGAGATGTCTGGTTTGCCGCCTTATCGGGCTTTGGAATTTTCTGTCGATCTTGTTCCAGGTGCGCAGCCGATTTCGAAGGCGCCGTATCGTATGGCACCTACAGAGTTGGAAGAGTTGCGGAAGCAGTTGGATGAGCTTTTGCAGAAGGGTTATATTAATCCTAGCGTGTCTCCGTGGGGAGCACCGGTGTTGCTGGTTAAGAAGAAGGATGGTTCGCGTCGCATGTGCGTGGACTATCGGGAGTTGAATGCGGTGACCATTAAGAATAAATACATGTTGCCTCGCATCGATGATATTTTTGATCAGCTTGGAGGTTCGAGGGTGTTTTCTAAATTGGATTTGAGGAGTGGTTACCATCAGTTGAAGGTGAAGAAGGGAGATGTTCCGAAGACAGCGTTCAGGACGAAGTATGGACACTATGAGTTTGTGGTTATGCCTTTCGGCGTAACTAACGCGCCCGCAGTTTTCATGAATCTGATGAACCTGATTTTCTACGACTTTTTGGATAAGTTTGTCGTTATCTTTATTGACGACATTCTGATCTATTCGAAGTCGGAGGAAGAGCATGCCTCGCACTTAAGGACGGTGTTGGAGATTTTGAGGAAGCATCGTTTGTATGCTAAGTTTTCGAAGTGCGAGTTTTGGCTAGATCGAGTTGCTTTTCTCGGGCATGTGGTGACTGGAGATGGTATTTCAGTGGATCCCGAGAAGATTCGGGCCATCAGGGAGTGGCCTGTTCCATCGTCTGCGTCTGAGATTCGGAGTTTCCTTGGACTTGCTGGTTATTATCGGCGATTCATTAAGGACTTTTCTCGTATTACTGAGCCGATGACCAGGTTGACGCGGAAGGACGTTGCTTTTGTTTGGTCGGGTGATTGTGAGGGTGCTTTTGGTGTTCTGAAGGAGAGGTTGACGACTGCCCCTATTCTTGTTGTGCCTGATCGCAGCGGTGGATTTGAGATCTTTTGCGATGCTTCTGGCAAGGGTCTCGGTTGTGTGTTGCATCAGCATGGGCATGTTGTGGCGTATGCGTCTCGTCAGCTTAAGGTTCATGAGAAGAATTACCCGACGCATGATTTGGAGTTGGCTGCCGTTGTGTTTGCTCTTAAGATTTGGAGGCACTTCCTGCTGAGTGAGAAAGTGAAGATTTTCACCGATCACAAAAGCTTGAAGTATATTTTCACTCAGAAAGAGCTCAACATGCGACAGCGTCGATGGTTGGAGCTTATGGCGGATTATGAGATTGACTTGCAGTTTCACCCTGGCAAGGTGAATGTGGTTCCAGATGCTTTGAGTAGGCTTCCAGCGGTGATGATTTTGACCTCGCAGTGGAGATTGCAGCAGGATTTTTGCGAGTCTGGCGTGGAGATTGTTCTTCCTGGGGAGGCTTCTTCGTTGATGTACATGCAGGTACAGTCGACGATCGTGGATCGGATTAAGGCTGGCCAGGCTGAGGATCCGAAGCTGGTGAGGATTCGGGAGCAGGTGGAAGCCGGTCTGCGGACTGACTTTTTGATTCATGAGGATGGCTCGCTGAGGTTCGGAGCCAGGTTGTGTGTGCCAGCTGGGGATATCAGAGAGGAGCTGATGGTGGAGGCACACAGTTCGCCGTATTCTGTGCATCCTGGTGGTACCAAGATGTACCAGGATCTTCGACTAAATTATTGGTAGCATGGTATGAAGAGGAGCGTGGCTCGGAGTGTAGCCAAGTGCTTGGTTTGCCAGCAAGTGAAGGCGGAGCATCAGCGTACGGCCGGGTTGCTACAACCGCTTCCGATTCCGGAGTGGAAATGGCAACACATCACTATGGATTTCGTGACTGGACTACCTCGGAGTCCGAAGCAGAATGACGCGATTTGGGTGATCGTAGATCGATTGACCAAATCCGCGCACTTTATTCCGTTCCGAGTGGGACAGTCCACTGAGGCGCTAGCGAGGATATATATGGAGGTAAATTTCTTTTACTCTCCGTTTTATTTCCTTTTCCTAGTTTGGATAGTGATGTAACGTGAATCGTGCAGGAGGTTGTGCGACTTCATGGAGTCCCCGTGAGTATCGTGTCTGACAGAGACACGAGGTTCACATCTCAGTTCTGGCAGAGTTTGCAGAAGAGCTTGGGTACGCGTCTGAGTTTCAGCATGGCGTACCATCCGCAGACGGATGGCCAGTCCGAGAGGACGATTCAGATTTTGGAAGACATGCTGAGGGCGTGCATGTTGGATTTCAAGGGTTCGTGGGAGGACTATCTACATTTGGTGGAGTTCTCCTACAACAACAGCTTCCAGGCGAGTATTGGCATGGCGCCTTTCGCCGCTCTTTATGGGAGGAAATGTCGATCGCCATTGAGTTGGGATGACGTTGGTGATCGGGAGTTGTTGGGACCTGAGATGATCGTGGAGGCCTTGGATATCATCAGGAATATTCGGGAGAGGTTGAGAATTGCTCAGGACCGTTTTAAGCATTGGGCGGATGCTAAACGTCGTCCTTTGGAGTTTCAGCCGGGTGACCATGTGTTCTTGAAGATTTCCCCGAATCGTGGTGTGATTCGTTTCGGGAAGCGTGGAAAGTTGAGCCCGCGATACATTGGACCGTTTGACGTTTTGGAGAGGGTTGGCGAGGTAGCTTATCGCCTGGCCTTGCCGCCATCTTTGGAAGGAGTTCACAATGTTTTCCATGTGTCGCAGCTTCGTTGATACATTAGCGATCCGTCTCATGCGGTAGATTTTTCGGAGATTACCGTTCGCCCCGATATGACGTATGACCAGCATCCAGTGCAGATTCTGGACAGGCGTCAGAAATCGCTTCGGAACAAGATTGTCAATCTTGTGAGGGTGATGTGGCGACACGGTTCACCTGGAGAGTCTACTTGGGAGAATGAGGATGAGATGCGAGAGCGTTTCCCACTTTTGTTTCCGGACTCGTGAGTATTTGGAAATTCCGAGGACGGAATTTTTCTTAAGTTGGGGAGGATGTAACGACTGCTTTTCATGTATCTGGATTTAATATAATATAATATATGTTTTGGTGGATTTTCTCCTCTTGTGTGGTTTTCGTCTCCGTAGCTTTCATTTTCGATCGATTCGTCGTATTTTCTCGTTTCTTCCTTAGGATCGTCGATTTCGAAGTGTGTCATTCGTGACGGGCTTCATAACGGTCATATCTTACTATTAGATCAAGCCTAGGAGTCTTAGGAATCAATCCCGGGGCCCTGCGCTCCGTATCGGAACTTTTTGTGCTCATTAGCCGGTATAAGAAGGGGCACCGGCCGACTAGATGACGATCCAGTCGGTCGGCAATCCTTCTTGGACCGACTAGTTGGCTTTCTAAATTTCTCAGGAGTTACTGTTTATCGTTAGTCGGTCTAAGAACGTTGGTTGACCGACTAGGTTGCAAACTAGTCGGTCAGCAATGCTTCTTTAACCGACTAACACATCATCTTAATTTTAGTTGAGTTACTGTTTACTCTTAGTCGGTCTAAGAACGTTCATCGACCGACTAGATGCTAAACTAGTCGGTCAGTATTTGTTCATGGACCGACTAACTCTAAAATCCTATTTTCGTTCAGAAGTTACTGTTTGCACTTAGTCGGTCTGCGTTGGTCGACCAACCGACTAGTTGCCAAACTAGTCGGTCAGTGGTTGCTCTTTGACCGACTAACCAGTGTAGAAACCCTAATTTCTGGGCAGCCGCCAGCCCATCCTATTTAAACCCAACCCAATCGATTTCATCTTCCCCAACACGACCCAAAACCCTAAAATCTTCCCCCTTGAGCCCCCATCTTCCTCCAAGCTTCAATCCTTCATTCCAAGCCCTAAATCCATCATCCAAACCATCCATCCACTCTATCTACCTCTCATCTTCCCCAAAATCTCATCAAATCCATCAAAATCCCCAAATCCCCCAAAACCCTAATTCTCCCAAACTTCTCCAATCTTTTCCAGATCTGGTCCTAGGGTTCCCCGGAGTGTTTCTTCCGCCTCCTCTCGGTAAGAAATCGATCTACCGTTGTTTTCATAACCTATTTATATTTTTATGAAACCCTAATAAAATTTCATGGTTGTTGTTGTTGTTTCCCCCATAACAGCGATTTCCCCGTAGATTGGCATCCGTGTGACGACGTGGTAGTCATCCCCGGTGCTAGGCAAGTGAAACTTGCCACTTAGGGTTTAGGCCATGTTTTAGGCCATTTGCTTGTTGTAGGCGTAAAAGAGGCTAGGCGACGAAAATTGGGGAACTAGCTTGACAACGAAGCTAGTTCCGACATTTAGCATGTTGCACAATTACCATGTCATGTTTACTTTCCATTAACGGTACGCAAATTAAATGTCATGTCATTGCATTCTTTTGGTGATCCCGTGATTGCGTAGCATCGCTACAATACTTGTGTTTCCTGGCTCGTGACCAGAAGCGAGCATAATGAGTTGCTAACCCCAACGCTCGATATATTGAATTGTGAACTAAGAAACAAGCTCCCGTGCGGGGCAACCCTGGCTCACTTGCTGGGCTCATGTACAGGGACCCTGGCTTGTTTACGTGTGGGATGGGGTAAGGGTTAAGCGGCCAGGCAACTGGGGGTCTGTTTGATCAACAACTGCAGTTGTAAGGCGTAAACTCTGGGGTGGGGTTGTGTTTAGTGCCGATCGGTGTGAATGATGAACCATTCAGCTGAAGGGCATAAACATCTACAAAATAACGTGAAACGTGAATTGGGTTTAGTGCCGATCGGTGTGAATGATGTACCATTCAGCTGAAGGGCGTAAACACCTACAAAACAAATGTGAATTGATTGAGAATGTTAGTAGCTTGGCTACTCTTGTCTTGTCCCGATAATTGTTCTCTTGTACGAATTGTCTTGCCATGTCTTAAATTGTGCACTCATGTTATAACTGCCATGTCATGCATACTAAACTGCTAGGTTGCTAGAGCCTTACTTTCAGTTTCCTTGCTCAAGTCTTTTAGACTTGCTGACATGTGCCCCTTTACTCTTTTGGGTGACACATGTTAGATCCTGAGCCTGGGTACCTTGTTGAGGACGAGGTGTTTGCTGACGCCGAGCCCGAGCTTGTGTTTGACGGGGAGTACGTGGACACTGGGGACCAGTCCTAGTGTTTTCGTTGTGTTTTACTTTTGTTAGACAGTTTTTTTGTTATCGGTGCGTAGCACCTATACCTTGTTTTGTCGTTGTTGCTTTTGTTGGCTTTGTTCTGGGCCTTAGACTCTTTTCCTTTAGCCTGGTGGCTTTTCTGGATGTTGGACTTATTTTCTTGTTGGACAATTTATGAGATGTGAGATTTTATTTCAGTCTCTCCTTGTGTTATTATTGTTATTCCGTTGTGGTTACAGGGACCTGCTTATGTATTTTTGACGCTTATCGGGTTTGGGGCTTCACAGCTCCACTCTCGTGCGGACCTTCTCACGTCTCGCCTCCATTTTAGGGAAGTGGGTCGTGACACGTAGGATCAAGGGAGTTGATCTAGTCGGTGGTGCAAGGGGAGCTTACAGGCAAGGGGAGCTTGCCAAGAATACTTCACGGGGTTGATTGCGATCACCCCTCACGGTTTGTATGAAGGGGGAGTGTGTTCTTCCTTATAGAAGCGTGGTTATTAGAGTTTGTATTCTCTGATTATTATAGTGAAGTATTCTACTTTTCTGGCCGTGGCCCCGCAGATGTAGGTGTGCGCACCGAACTGCGTTACCAAGTCTTGTATGTCTCTGTGTGATGTGTGTTGTTTCGTTGTTCTTAAGATTCATTACTGCGTACTGAATTTCATTTGGTATCAAAGCAGGTCATCCATATTCTTTGATTATTCAAAGTGGGTGTGATCTTGTGTGTCAGTACGCACATCATGAATACCAAAGAAGGTGCCTCTGTTACTCGTCCTCCCTTACTCACCGGATCCAATTACACATATTGGAAGTCACACATGCGAGCTTTTATCAAGTCACTGGATGAAAAAGCTTGGGTGGCCACGGTTGAAGGATTGAGTCCTCCGACTGAAGTAAACAAGGAAGGCAAGGAATGCATCAAACCCGTGAGAGATTGGAATACCGAAGAGGAGCGTGCCGCCTTAGGAAACACAAAAGCAGTAAATGCCATCTTCACTGCAGTCGACGAAGAGCAGTTCAAGCTTATATCAACATGTGAGCACGCAAAAGAAGCCTGGGACATTCTTCAAAATGTGCATGAGGGGACCAGCACTGTTAAGGCTTCTAAACTGCAAATGCTTGCCTCACAGTTTGAAAATCTGAGAATGAATGAAAACAAGACTGTTGCCGAGTTCAATGGAAGATTAAGGGATATAGCTAACCAGGCATTTCAACTGGGTAAGAAATATTCTCAGAAGAAGCTGGTTGAAAAGACGCTGAGGTCTCTTCCTGAGAAATTTTCGGCCAAGATTGATGCGATAGAAGAAGTAAGAAACACATTCACCATGCGGCTGGATGAACTCATGGGCTCTCTGCGAACTTATGAGATGAACCTCAAGCAAAACAAAAGGGAGAAGGGAGTTGCTCTAAAAGTTGAAGCGAATGATTCGTCCAAATCTGATAATGAGTCTGGGATTGAAGATGATATTGCCTTACTCACCAAAAATTTCAGTAGAATGATGAGAAAAATCAGTAATAGAGGTCAGAACTTCAAAGCTGCAAATAAAGTAGGGCGGTCTACTCCGTCTACCGGTGAAAAGACTGTTAGTCGCCCCACTCAGAGATATGACTCTAAAAGCAAGGGTAAGGAAATACAATGTAGAGAGTGTGAAGGATTTGGTCATATCCAGGCCGAATGTGCTAACACTCTTAAGAAGCAAAAAGGGAAATCTCTAGCCAGCACCTGGAGCGATGAGGATTCTGAAGGAAGCGTGGAAGATGATGACATTACTAGCAACTATGTTGCAATCACTGCCACCCTGGAAGGCAAGCCTGAGTATAAGTCTTCCAGTCATGTTGAACATAATGTTGCAACAAGTGCTTCAACATCCAGTTACAAACAAGGTAATGTGATACATGATGTTGTAACAATTTGTACAACATACGACACCGAGGTTGAATCTGACAGTGAAAGTGAAGGAGATGTGTAACGACCCGCTCCTGGGGGCCCGTTACTTATTTGATATTTGCGCAGGTCCTACAGGTTACCAGTGAAAACAAAATAGCCACGATGCAGAGATGTACAAAAATACTCAAATAGTGTCCAATTATTACATTCCATACTGTACAAGATGTCCCAACAGATATACACGAAAGAAGAAAAGTACATAAGTGAAAATAACTCTGGAAGATGCGGTCGATTTCTGGCGCTATTAGCTCAGGAGCATCTATCTTCATCTGTATGTCGTCTGCGGTGCCACGTAGATGGAACCGTAGGTAAGTCACAACAATTCTAAATATAGAAAAGGAGCAGTGCACAAGTATGACAAAAGTAACTACGTACAAGCAGATCAGAGTGAAAAGTAAAGTACTGAGCACAACTGAAAAGTAAAGGCAAACTGAACTGAAAGGAGAGAACCATTATACTGTAGTAGTGCAGGTGTAAAGCAGGTTAGACAAGTGAAACATACTACTGCTGTAGCTAAAAGTAGGACAATTAAAGTACTGGTGACTGTACAGGTGTAGTAGGTAAAGTGAGTGTACTGCGTAAAGTAAAGGTGTAATGCGTAAAGTAAAGGTGTAATGCGTAAAGTAAAAGTGACTGTGCAAAAGTCACTACTCTACGTGACTCAAGTCGGAGAGTACAATATGTGACCATCAAGTCCATCTATTGCCTGGGCGCGACCCAGACGAATGCCGAAACACAGGCACGGTACATGTATTTTGCCGAAACACAGGCAGCGGGACGGTATGCCAAAACACAGGCAGCGGGACGGGAAGATTGAACTCCAGTCACTCTCATACTCTCTCAAACTATGAGTTACCCCAAACCCCAGTGATGTGTCAAGTGTTCTATGTACATTTCCTTTTCATGATGTTCCACGAGATGTTCCACACGATATTCCACAAGATACAAGCTGTTCCACATGTTGCTAGTCAAACCAAGTCAACTGGTTGACTTTCTTATTGAAAACCAGAAAGCCAGACATTCTTTTCAAAGCAAGCTAGCCAAGCGAAGTGAGGATAAGGACAAGTCCAAAATTTCGGGGTGTCTAGTATTGTTTCAAGATGTTATCAATTCCTTGTTCACGATGATAGTTAACCAGGACCACTGGTTTTAAAACCAGAAATTAAAGCAAAGTGGATGCTAAGAAATTTGAGGATAAAGACAAGTCCAACAAACATGGAATACAAAACTTGTTGGTTTAAGGGTGGTAGTTTCGGTAGTACCCAATTTACCCAAGTTGATGTTTGTATTTAACAACCACCAAAGTTGAAAGTTGGAAAAGTAATCTATAGTTGATTACTTTCCTATTAGATTAGGTTTCTAGTTCGGTTCAAGTCAAGTAGCCGTTCGGAGGCTATAGTGGAGTCCTAAGTTCATACGGGTACACTTATCTAATTTTCTAACATTAGAATTAGTCGTGACTTACAGATTTTGAGATCGACGTAGTAAGCCGGAACTGGTTCTAGGGCTTCTACGGACGTTGATGCACAAGAATTTGTACCTGCAAAACACAAGAACAATCGGTTACAAAAACGCCTATTTTCTACCTATTTAACTTAACGTGTTTGATTTTATAAGCGATTGAAAACGGTGTCGGAAAGCGTTCTAAATTTTTATATAGCCTAGATATAAGGAAATTAATTTTATCGTAGAAGGAAATAATTTTCTGAAGCTTACATTAATTTTTATAATTTTTAAGAGCTCAAAAATAATTTAAAACTATTTTTCAATTTGAAACGTAATTATTCGAACATTTCTTCTGGGTGCAATCGGTATCGAAAAGTTGCAAATGAACTGTCAAAATGGTCGTCTCGGAGAGTGCTTTAACATATATTTTTATCACATACTAGTTTACGTGAAAATAACACGTTACTGATTTTTGAATGAAAATAACGGATTTAACTTTTAGGGTTAAAAATTAATTCTGGACAAACTAAGCGTCGGATTGAGACGAAACTAGCGTCATTGGGTCCAGAATGTCATTTCTGATTTTTTAAGCCTAGTCTTATATTTTTCTGACCCTTATATTATTTATTATTAATTTAAAACCAATAACCCCTATTTAAATAATTATTAAATACGTATATACATTTTTTTAATACCGATTTGTATTTATAAAAATACGGTTCGGTATTAACTCACCCTCGTTGTTTCATGCATGCGGGGGATCGGCCTCGGTGGACGCCTCGTCGGAAGGCGGAGAGAGGCCGCGGGTGGCGTCGTCAGTCGCCGGAGGAGGGCGGGCAGCGACGGCGAAGGTTAGAAGAGGGGTGGCAGCTACGGGGTTCTTGAGATCGGAGCAGTGGCGTGGGGTTCGACTTCGGGCGACGGGGGCTTCGTCTCCACGGGGCTTCGGTGGTGCTGCAGTCGGGGCGGGATGCCGGAGCAAGGTGGCAATGGTGGCTAGACGGGTTGAACGGCAGTCGAGGTGGCGGACTTCGCTGGTGAGGCGACGGAGCTTCGTGGGGGATGTAGCGCTAAGCAGCAGCTGCTGCTGCTCGGGGCGTCGCGGCGGCATTTTGTCGACGACGAGGGCGGTGCTACGTCGTTGTACGGCGCTCGGGCGAGCTCCGATGGCGGCCTGGGGTGGTGTGGGGCGACGCTCTTTTGTCGACAGGAGCAGCAGCGTCGAATAGCGGGGCTTCCGGCATCGTTGGGGCGATGGCAGCGTCTCGTCGGCGGTGATTGCTGCTTCGTGGCGTCGGTGGCGCTCGGGTGCTCACGGCAAGGGGGACGGGGCGTTGGCTTAGGCGACTGGAATCGCCGGAGGACGATGGGCGAGGCGGAGGAGCATGGGGCGGTCGCGGAATGGGGTTGGGTTTCAACGAGAAATAGAGAGAGAGAGGGCGAGAGCTGTGTGTCTTGGGTTATTTCGAAAACAAGAGAGAGAGATCACGGGGTGGGGTGCGTGCGTGGATTGTTGGCCATGAGAGATGAGTTGGGTTTGTGTGTGTGTTACAGGCCGAGGGAGAATCATAGAGGATTAGGGGGATTTATATAAGTAAGTTTAGTAAATTCTTAGTCAATGTATTAAATAGGTTAGATAGATAGGTGTGGAAATTAGGGTTAGGGATATTAATTAGGTAGGTGGATGCTTGACAATTGGTTTAAGGGGGTGCATCTAACCGGGGAATGATTTAAACGTGTATCCACGTTTATCCGTTGGGGTGACACGTTTTGTGCTAATTCAGGTAAAGTTAATTGATAAAACCCATTAGCGAAGGTAATTAGTAAAATACCAAAAACGAAATTACGATTTTGCCCCTACCAGTAAACGTGTCCGAAAAATTACGAAAACATACCCACCGGACCGTATCGTCGCGAGGATCGCGAATACGAGATCCGTTACAGGGTTTGAGCTACGGAAATACTAGTTTTTAGCCAAAACGTTTAGAAAGCGGGTATGTGGGTTCTAGGCTGAAATGATATCCGAAAATTACGAAATTAATGTAGGAAGCCCTAAATGATCATAGGATACTACTGCAGAAGTTTGAAAACGTTTTGAAGACGTTTGTATAGAAAATAAATTCGTCGAATCAAAACGGTAATTTTGGAAGATGAATTTTAACAGAAATGTTTTGGGGATTTGAGGAAATCTGAAATTGCTGAAATACTTTATAATAAGTCTAGTGTTTCAAAATATTTTTATAAGAATTTTTGAAATCCGTTTAAAACTCCTGATCAACCATTACAAAACACAATTAAAAATGAAACTACTTCAAATATTTAGCTTAAATGTTTTGGAAAAATATAGGTCGTTACAAGATGTTTGTGAAGAGGATATCCGATTGGCGTATCAAACTATGTACAGCAAGTGGATGGATATCTGTGCCGCAAACAAGAAGCTGAAAGAAGAATGCTCCAAGCTGAGAAGTGAGAGGGATGTGATCCAAACCAAACTGTTGAAGAATGAATTAAGGTTCCGGAATCTTGAGAATAACCTGAAGAGAACTCTTCTCAGAGCTGAGAAGGTGGAAAGCAACCTCAACCGATGGAACTCCGGAAAAACTAAACTTGATGACATTCTCAACATGGGCAAGGTGTCTGGAGATCGAACTGGAGTTGGATACCACAGAGGGAATCACCTACATGCCTTAAAAATTAAAAGTGGTATCATTACTAAGGAGCATGAAAAGCAGAGTCAACTGTACACGGACAAGACAAGAGGGAAGAAAAGAAATGATTCAATAAAAGGTCCAACAAAAGGTTCAACACCCAAGCAGCTGATATGTAACTACTGTAGGCAAATTGGACACTATGACTAGAGTTGCTTCAAACACCTGAAGCACTGGAGTGAAGGTAGAAAGATTGCTCATCTCAATCAGTAACCAAACATGAAATGGGTCAAGGAATCTGAGCTAGTAAGTATGGTAGCATACACTTCATTGGTTAATTTTTCAGAAAATCAGTGGTATTTTGACAGTGGGTGTTCTAGACACATGACGGGGAACAAGGGTCTACTGTCTGAGTATACTGGCGGCAACAAAGGTCATGTTACGTTTGGTGATGGCCAAAGAAGCAGGGTTGTTGGAAAAGGGAATCTGAATATGACAGGAACACTGAAGCTAAAAGACGCGATGCATGTTGAGAACTTAAAGGCCAATCTCATAAGTATCAGCCAGTTGTGTGATCAAGGATTACTGGTCCGTTTTAACAAAGATGAATGCCTTGTTTTCAATAAAGATGATGTCTGTATTCTTACAGGGAAGAGGTCGAGCGACAACTGCTATCTTCTGTAAGATCTTGGAAAGTCTCTCAACATCACTACGGATGTTACTGAACAGTGGCATCAGAAACTGGGCCATGTCAACTTCAAGACCCTAATGAAGATTTCTCAAGCCAGAGCTGTTCGTGGCATGCCAACCTTAATCAAGAAGAAAGAAGGGGTGTGTGAATCATGCCAACTGGGAAAGCAGAAGAAAGTGAGCCACAAGCAAATTCAGACTATTACTACCTCAAAAATACTGGAGCTGATACACATGGACCTCATTGGACCCACTTCAGAAACAAGCGTGGGAGGTAAGAAGTACATCTTTGTATGTGTTGATGATTTTTCTCGGTTCACTTGGGTCGATTTTCTTAAGGAGAAATCAGATACATTTGATGCTTTTAAGAGACTGTGTACCCGCCTTCAAGTTGAAAAAGGAGCCAACATTGGAAAAATCATCAGGATTCCAAGCGATCATGGAAAAGAGTTTGAGAATCACTCATTCTCTGAATTTTGTGAGGAACATGGTATAGGACATGAATTCTCGGCTCCTAAAACTCCGAAGAAAAACGGAGTTGTTGAAAGGAAGAATCGGACGCTTCAAGAAATGGCACGAGTCATGCTGAATGCTCGGGAAGTTCATGTCAAGTGGTGGGCCGAAGCTATCAATACTACTTGCTACACGATCAACAGAGTATATCTTCGGCCAAGGACTGAGAAAACTCCCTACGAGATCTGGAAAGGGAGGAAGCCTGATGTCTCTTATTTCCATATCTTTGGAAGCAAATGCTACATCTTGCAAGATCATACACAAAGACGGAAGTTCGATGCCAAGAGCGACAAAGGAATCTTTCTAGGATATTCTACATAGAGTCGTGCTTTCAGAGTGTTGAATGAAAGCACCGACGTTATGATGGAATCTATCAATGTGGTGGTAGATGATTTTGATCAGGGAGAGTATATTCTAAGTGAAGAAAAGGGCATTCAAGAGGACAGAACTGAAGATGAGGTCGTTGTTGAACATGATGATGCAACAATGAAGACTAACCAGACCAATGTTGAACAAAATGTTGCAACACAGGATACTACTACTACTGAGATGAATCAAGAAGAGACTGAAGATGCTCAAGAGGCTGAGGGAATCACTAAGGTAACACGCGATCATCCTCCTGATCTAATCATTGGTGACGTTCACGACAGTCGTCGGACAAGAGGTGCTAGCCGTGTCAACTACAGGGATCTAGCCGGGTATGCTTGTTTTCTCTCTACTATTGAACCCAAGAATGTGAAAGAAGCTATTGTTGATGATTTCTGGGTTTCTGCCATGCAAGAGGAGTTGAACCAATTTCAACGAAATGATGTCTGGAGTCTAGTGGAGAGACCTAAAGGAATAAATGTCATCGGAACAAAATGGATATTCAAAAAAAACAGATGAGAAGGGAAATATTACTCGCAACAAAGCTCGTCTGGTTGCTCAAGGTTATACTCAAGTGGAAGGAATTGACTTTGATGAGACATTTGCTCCAGTAGCTCGTTTGTAATCTATCAGATTACTACTGACAGTTGCGTGTAGTCTAAATTTCAAACTACACCAAATGGATGTTAAGAGTGCGTTCCTAAATGGACTGCTAAATGAAGAAGTCTATATCGAACAACCAAAAGGATTCTCAGATCCGTTTCTTCCAAATCATGTTTACAAGCTGAAGAAGGCACTATATGGGCTGAAACAAGCACCAAGGGCTTGGTACGAAAGATTAACTACATATCTTCTTAAGAAGGGGTATGAGAGAGGTGGAGCTGATAAAACCTTATTTGTTCAACGAACAAGATCAAGCGTCATGGTAGCACTGATCTATGTCGATGACATAGTCTTTAGGTCAACGTCACAACAACAGGTACGGGAGTTTATCACCCTTATGCAAAAGGAGTTTGAAATGAGCATGGTAGGTGAGTTAAATGTATTTCTTGGACTTCAAGTTAAACAATGCACCGATGGTCTGTTCATATCACAAAGCAAATATGCAAGGAATCTTGTCAAGAGATTTGGCCTGGAAAGTGCTAGACATGTCCGCACTCCCATGGCCACTTCAAAAAAACTTTCAAAGGGTGAAGGAGGAAGAGACGTTGAAGTCACTCTATACAGAAGCTTTATAGGTAGTCTTTTGTATTTGACGGCTAGTAGGCCGGATATCAGCTTCAGTGTTGGAGTGTGTGCCTGCTATCAAGCGTGTCCCAAGGAATCTCATATCACTACTGTGAAGAGGATTATCAGGTATGTCAGTGGGACGGCAGACTATGGTATATGGTACACCAAGGATACAAACACTCTAATTTCGGGATATAGTGAGGCTGACTGGGCTGGAAATACAAATGATAGAAAGAGCACCACTGGAGGATGCTTTTATGTGGGGAACAATCTTGTTTCTTGGTATAGTAAAAAACGGAACTCCATATCATTATCTACGGCAGAGGCTGAGTATATCGCTGCAGGGAGTTGTTGCACTTAACTCTTATGGATGAAGCAAATGTTGACAGACTATGGATTAGAACAAGGGACTCTGACTATTCTATGTGACAATCAGAGTGCTATAAACATCTCCAAGAATACCTGTTCAGCACTCCAGAACGAAACATATCGACATTCGCCATCACTTTATTAGAGAATTGGTCGAGAAGAAGTCTCTTGTCATGGAGTATGTAGCTACAGTTAATCAATTAGCGGACATCTTTACGAAGCCCCTAGATTCAGCCAGGTTTGAAGAATTGCGACAAGCCCTAGGGCTGTGTCGTATCTAATGTTGGACTCTGTGTTGAGAAAATTGTTGCAACATCAGGTTGCAACATTGGTAGGAACGGGCTGACTTGAGTTATCGGGTTGGTTATCTAATAATTTCGCTACCCGTTATTTATTTCCCTCTGTTCCTAATTCAGTTCCCAAGGCACTACTTTTTCTCTGCTTTCTCAAATCAAATCTCTCCAAGATTTTCTGAACTTACTCTCTAGGGTTCTTGCGATCTTCTTTTTTGTGTGGAAATTCCTCTCATCCTGATCAGATATGGCAAGAGATCGATCGGAAAAACCTTCGCAGCCTCCTCGACGGTATTCGCGTCGGACCGCCTCCACGAGAAAAAGTGCTGCCCCGTCCGCTCCTCCGCCTATCAAACGGAAGGGAGTGCTTCCATGGTCGTCGCGAGGGTCTTCCAGTGGTATTTCTTCTCCCTCACAATCGACTGGCACTCGCCGTGACATGCATTCCTATAGAGTCTCAAATTTGGAGTTGGTAAAATTCTCCCATATTCTTGAAATTCCTCTTTGTCAAAACCCCTTGGAGGATGTTGCTGATGATGATGAAGTATATCCTGCTCCTGTTACTATTCAAGATTGGTTTTGGTACTTGCGGAGAACTGGAAGGAGGCTAGACCTATCTTGGGTGAATGTCTCCCACATTCATTTTGAAAAACTGATGCGAAAGAAGATTGTGGGGAAGGTGATGAGTGTAGAAGTGCCCCGTGACCGAAAGATTGTCATTCGTACATGGAATCCAAAAATCTTTGCAATAATTTCTGAAATCATTGACATTTCTGATTCTGAATCTTCCATATCTGTTGAGAAGCCTGAGACAGAGGGGGTTGATGATGCTTCGTCCTGCCCTATGGACACCGAGAACACAAATGTCCCATCTGTTGAGAAATTGGATGTGAATGGGGACCCTGGAGAAGGAGACTTTGATAGTGTTTTGCCTGTTGACCCTATTGTGGAAAAGGAATCTGTTGATCCTCCTGCTCCCATGTCTGAGGATGAAAAGTTTCAGCATGTGTCTGAAGGAGAAAATGAGCCTGTAACAATATGTACTGATGGTGTTGATCTTCATCCTGATTTACCTTCTGAACCGTTCCCAACCCATGTTGGTGTAGAAGCTCCTGTTCTGAGTCCTGTTGATGGAAATATGGTTGAGGACTCACTGAAGGCTGTCGAAGAGGACATGGTCGAAGGACATGTGCAAACTCCTACCTCCAATGTGTCTGTGGTAACTAAGGACATGTGCAAACTCCTGTATTTTGCCGGCTCTTCCCTGGCCTTCAATCTTGGAAAAATTATTTTTGATACGATTATATCTTTCTCAGAGCAATCCTCCTCTGCCACTGCACTGCCCCATGGCTGCCTTATATCTATGTTGCTCTTGTCTCAAAGAGTGCCCCTATCACCTTCTGATCTTCCATCTTCTTGTGACAGCATATCTTATACAGCTAAGTCTGTGGGAGGAAAAATTGATGATATCTCAAGGGTTATTCCCACTATACATGATGCTTCTACGACTTCCTCTCCGCCTCATGCTACTAATCCCTCGGCTTCTGTGCATCATATGTCTCCATCTTCACCTCCTGGACATGCTGCTTCCACCAGTACCTCTTCCTCCAGTGTGATGGATATTCAGTTCTTAGAGAATGCTATTCAGAATGTCGATGAACAACTTCTGGTTCTCGAAAGTCAGAGGGTCCTTTTGAACAATCACAAAGCGATGCTGCAGAACAAGCTGACTGCTCTGAGGAGTGGTGTCCCTGAAGTGCTGTGATTCGTTCTTCCCCATACTCTCTTCCCAGGTATGTATCTTTCCATAGTGGCTCAAAGGGGGAGATGTAGTATGATGATATTGGGTGGTGATATTTGGTGTTGGTCGATGTCTGTTGATACTGTTTTGTATGTTGATGTTTGTTGGTGTCTGATACTGTTGTCTTGGATGCTGTGGTTCATATTTTGAGGGGGAGATTGTGCTACTAGAAGTCGTGATAATAATGATCGTGCTGGTCTTCTGAAGGTTGGTTGTCAGGTGCTGTATGTGTAGTTTGATCCAGTCAATATCATAACTTGTTGTGCCACTATATGACAAAAGGGGAGATTGTTAGGTTTTATTCATGCTACTCATTATCTGCTTGATGATTGAGTTGTCATATATGGCACCAGTTGCTTGCTCATTAGCCTTGATGCTATTGGATGATATATATGGAAGATGTTGGGTCTCTTGTTGAATGTTTTGTTGCACCCGAGCTACTGTGGTCAAGAAGGAGAGAACCAACTCAGCCTACCTTGTTGGATGTTTTGTTGAACAGTTTGTTGATCCATGATGTTCAACATGCTGTGTCTATAGGCGGCCTTGGGTATTCAAAGGTATTTGTGGATCCAAGCCTAGAGTCCTCGCAATCCTATGTTTCTATCTTTAACAATTCAGGTATTTACGTTGATTGATATTGTTGAAGATTTGATTGACTATATACATATATATCTCTCGGTTATCCTTGTTGATAGACGGTTGGGGAGTTATTACCCTGCAATATCCTTGTAACGATTTGATTACCTCGGTTGCGGATTTTGAGGGATCTCCTTCTGGTTGAAGCATTGCGGGTATCGCTGGTATCTAGCTGTATCAAGATTTGATTGTATCGTGGCTGATTGAACCGTGGATTGCGGAAAGGCATGCTATTAGGGTTCGGTAGCAACGACGGCTAGGTCACGGACTTTTTGATAAAAGTTTTGTGAGATTACTCCGGGAGGGAGGCCGACGACTACGCACGTAGGATCAAGGGAGTTGATCTAGTCGGTGGTGCAAGGGGAGCTTGCCAAGAATACTTCACGGGGTTGATTGCGATCACCCCTCACGGTTTGTATTAAGGGGGAGTGTGTTCTTCCTTATAGAAGCGTGGTTATTAGAGTTTGTATTCTCTGATTATTATAGTGAAGTATTTGATCACTCCTTATTTTACACCTTTTTCCTGCATGTTTGCATGCCATTTAGATCGCCCAAATCATGTTTTTCACGATATATCGACGATATTGCGATGCTTTTCACGATTTGTTGTTTTTGTCGCATTTCAGGTGATTTGGCGTGATTTGGAGTGATCTCGAGATGCGCTTACTCCAGAGGGTCACCGACGACCTCCCCGAGGGGTATTTTGCTGTTGGAGAGGAGCGGAAGAAGAACGGACGTTGCAGGAGCGACGAGGAGGCCAAAACAAGCAATCTGGGCATTTTTAGTGTCCCACTCGGCCGAGTGAAGGAGTCACTCGGCCGACCAGCGAGACACCGCTCGGCCGACCAGATCAGACACGATTCATACGTGCACTCGGCCGAGCGACGGAGACCACATCGGCCGAGTGACGAGACCCCGTCCGCCCGAGTGGCACCCAGACGAAGCCATTCAAAAATCGCCAAGTTACTGTTTTTCGGCTGCCTGAGCTTCAGAAGACCCACTCGGCCGAGTGGATAATCCCGACCGCCCGAGTACCAAGAAGCCATCGGCCGAGTGACGACAACTCACTCGGCCGAGCCGCCCCCGAAGTGAAGACCCCTGAAGATCGAGACTTACTGGAAAATTACAGGGTTTCTCACTCGGCCGAGCGACTTTTGTCACTCGGCCGAGTGCGACGTGCTGCCTGTAGCGAAAATTGCGGAAAACAGGCTGCGCAGGGGTATTTTGGTCACAGTTTTTGGACGATTTTGGGGGGTATTTAACCCCTGTTTTTACCCTAGTTTGGAGAGCTTTTTCTTAGATTTTTTGTAGCCTTTTAGATTAACTTTTTTAGCTTTATTCTTGAGATTGGAGAGGAGACAAAAGTTGATTTTTGAAGAATTATTTGAAGAACTCCATTGGTTTGTGTTTTCTCTTCTCTAAAAATTCTATTTTTATTGCATATCTCAATATTGTGATGAATTCTATTGCTTATTTCATTGATTATTTTTGTGATCTTGCTATGAATTGTGAGTAGTCGCCACGTCTTGGGGCGTGGGGATGAACCCTACAAGCCCTATTTCATGATTGTGATGAATTGGTAGGAATTTTGCTAGAATTGCTATTAGGGATTAGATTGGGATCAATTTACTATGGATGGCTAGGAGTTCATACCGATTAGGATTTGCAAGAGATTGGATCCCAATTCGATAGGAAACCCTAGAAATCCGAATTGGGTTGGAATCGAATTTTCGTAGTGTCGGTTTGCAAGAGATTGGACCGATACTAGGGTTTCCGGTTCCAATTCCGTGCCAATACCCGTTTGCAAGAGATTGGACGGGTAGGAACTATCCCAAACTAGGTCGTGGGCCGAGTTTGCAAGAGATTGGGCTCGGTGCGCGATTGAACGATGATGTTGATCCTAATGCTAGCTTCCCTAGGCTAGGGTTTGCAAGAGATTGGGCCCGAACCTAGGATAGCTATAGGCCGGCAACAGCGCGAGAGCGTGAGCTTGGTTCTACATTAAGTTGCAACTAGTTCATCCAAAAACTTATTCTAGCAATTTTGATACCGATGAACCACATTTACGAAAGACGGTGAGTAGCGGGAATTCCCCATTCCCTAGACGTTCTTTGTTTGATTTGATATTTCCGTACTTTGTCTGACGATTGTGACAGGATCGCCAAAGGCAAATTTCTCTCTTCTTAAATAGCCAGGTTGATTGGAACAAGCACGGTCATTCGTCCTCCATGTGTTCGATAACCCGCTCGCTGCTATACCGTGCGCTTGCGGTAAAACTACAACCGTTCTCTGGGTGTATATCTGGGGTCAATCAAGTTTTTGGCGCCGTTGCCGGGGAGGCGATTGCGTTTGATTTTACCACCCTAGCTATTTTTTTTATTATTATTCTATTTCCTTATTTTTCTTTTACCTAACCCTTCCACGGTACTAATCATTTCTTTGAAACTCTGTTTTCCCTGTGCATGTACACGAGATCTACGGCGGACCCTGAAGCTATATTATTTGATCCCGAGATCGAACGTACCGCGCGGAGACTTAGAGCGGAAAGGAGACAAAATCCGGAAGGGAGGTTTATGACCAACCCGGAAACTGCGGACCAATTAGCGGCAAGGATGGCGAGGATAATTTCTATTCGAGATAGGCTTCGGCCTAAGACCTCTTCTACGACCTCATCCATTGCCATGCCGGAGTTGGCGGCTGACAAGAACTTCGAGCTAAAGACTGGACTAGTGGTTCTGATGCAGCAGGATCCGTTTCATGGGAATGCCCATGAAAATCCTCACTACCACATCCAATTATTCTTGTCGAAGTGTGCCACATTCCAAATGCCGGGGGTCTCCATCGATGCCATCAGACTGCGTCTCTTCCCCTTCACGCTAAAGGACAAGGCACTCTATTGGTTGAGGACGCAGGCTGAAGGTGTCTTCACCACTTGGGACGAGTTGGCGAGTGCATTCATTGACAAGTTCTATCCGCCATCCAAGACGGTGAAGATCCGGAGCGCTCTCATGTCCTTCAAGCAAGGACCCCAAGAGACGCTCTATGAGGCTTGGGAGCGTTTTAAGGATCTGCAGCATCAATGCCCACACCATAGCATTGAAGATTGGGAGCTAGTTCATAGCTTCTACAACGGTCTCCAACCGGGGACCAAACAAATTATTGATGCCGCGGTGAATGGTGCTATCTTGTCAAAGACTCCCGATGAAGCTACGGCCCTAATTGAGGAGATGGCCTCAAACAACCAACAATGGGGCGATGAGCGAGGACACTCCACGTCCTCCTTGAAGCCAACTAGTATCTATGAGGCGAAGGCCGTAGCGGAGCTTACAAGCAAGTTTGATTCTCTCCACAAGGTAGTGGAGAGACTGGAGAAGTTTATCATGGAGCCCCAAGGAACCCCTTCCACCTCCGCTCCAACGAACCAAATGAGTGATTGGCAAGACCAATCTCAAGCCATGTATGTGGGAGGAGAGCAAGGAGAAGGATCCTTGGAGCAAGTACAATATGTCGCGGGGAACCAAGGATATTGGGCCAATCCGGCCACAAGAAATCATCCCGGATTCTCTTACGCCAACAATGAAGGAGCTTTGAACCCGCCACAACAACCACCTCAACAAGCTCGACCACCACCACCCCAACAACAACACTATCCGCCGAGGGGGCCTCCACAACAAAATTTCCAACCGAAGCAACAAGTTCCACCATATAGGCCACCCGGATACAATCAAGGGTGGAGGAATCAAAATCAAAACCCTCCACAAGCTCAACAACGATCCGACTTCAAAGCTAGAGTGGAGGCATTTATGGTCGAGCAAAATAAGGTCAATGCTACCTTGAAGGCGGGGCAAGACTCCCTTAATACCGTTGTGGCTCAAATATCGGAGCAATTGGCGTTGCTCAATCGGAACACTCAACGATTGCCGGCGCAACCCGAGCAAAACCCACGGGGCAACACCGGCCACATCAATGCCGTAGTTGCCGTTACTACTAGAGGCGGGAAGGATACGACCCCCGCCATGATTCCTACCAAGGAGCCCGTGGAGGAAAGTTTGGAGCCAATTGAGCCGGTAGTTGAAGTTGATAAGGAGAAAGAGCCACAAGAAACGGAGAAATCTAGAGCGGAGCAATTGATTGAGGAAAGGCGCTTCATGCCACCGGTCCCATTTCCCCAAAGGCTTGCTAGAGCAAAAATGGAGAAAAGGCTAGCAAAGTTTCTCGAGTATCTGAGAGGAGTTAGCCTCAACATTCCCTTCCTCGACGCCATCGTGGAGATCCCCACATATGCTAAATTCTTAAAGGACTTGATTTCGGGGAGAAAGAGGAAGGAGAAGATTATGCTAGCCGAGGAGGGCTCTTGGTTCACCAAGAGAGAGAAGGAGCCGGCCAAATTTAAAGACCCGGGGAGTTTTCGGATTCCTTGCACCTTGGGCGGCGTCCCCCTTCAAAAGGCGTTGGTAGATCTAGGGGCTAGTGTGAGCCTCATGCCTCTCTCCATGTTCTTAAGGCTAAACACCGGGACGAAGTTGAAACCTACCAACATGCGGATACAATTGGCCGATGGGCGAATAACAAGGCCGGTAGGGATCGCCGAAGACATCCCGCTACAAGTCCCAGGGGGAATATGCTTGCCATGTGACTTCGTGATCATGGACGTTAAGGAGGAGGGAGATACATCATTGATACTTGGACGCCCGTTCCTCGCCACCACCGGGGTGATTGTCGACGTGCGAGAAGGTACCCTAACTTTGAACGTCGGCAACATCGAGGTGGAGCTTCACATTCCTAAGGCTATGAAACACATGCCTTACCACGAGGAGCTTGACTACATGGACCTCCTTGATGAGGTAATTGAGGAGGCGACCCCCCACTCGATTGGCGCTCTATTCGATGAAGATTTCGAGGAAGGCCCGGATTTAGGCCAAGATGAGGAGAAAGACGATTCCCCCGACCTCTCCGCTAAAAACGATGAAGGCGACGCTGATGTCACAAGGATTCGAGAGCTCTGCAAGCTCTCGAAACAAAAGTCTCCGAAGAAAGCTCCGCCGATACGGAAATCGGCGTCACCGGTGAAGCCGTTGACCGGGGCAAACGCTAGCTTGGGGGAACCTCCCCCCAACACAATTCAAGACGAGAGACCACCGCGGGAGAACACGCCGCCGCAACTTCCGAATCCAAGCGTTCTCCCCGGAAAGTTTGATGGGTGCATCTCATATGCACCAAACATCCCGTATTAATTGAAAATCATAGGGGGTCGAGCTCACGACCTTAAACGAGCGCTTGTCGGGAGGCAACCCGACGGTTATTGCTTTATTTTTACTTTTTCTTTATTTTTGTTTTAGAAATTTTTAGTGTTTTGAGTCGTTCGCCCAAAAATTTTGTGATAACGGGTCCTATTTTTCTTGACAGGAGAGGAGATAGGTAAATCCATCATGAGGAGGATGAACGAGACGATGAGGAGCGCCCCAGGAAGATGCTCGATGCTTAGGAGTAAGATGAAATCGACTGGAGGAAGAAAGACGGAGTTCAGAGCCCAAACGAAGACAAACAGCAGAAAACAAGGCTCACTCGGCCGAGCATACTAGTCACTCGGCCGAGTACACAAGTTCGTCCGGCCGAGCCACTCACGAACGAGGGAATTCTGCTGTACCCAACTCTCTGTTTATTTTCCTGATTTCAGTATAAATGCTACTCGGCCGAGTAAAACGGATACGCTCCTAGGGCGAGTCTTGCCGAGTAGCTTGAGCCACTCGGCTGAATGGACTTACTCAACTCGGCCGAGGCTGGCAAAGCCACTCGGCCGAAGCGTAAGCGGGGAGGATTTTCCATTGATCCCACTCGGCCGAGTGACCTAGTCACTCGGCCGAGTCGTAACTTTTACTATATAAGTGGCCGAGGGGGGGGCACATTTTTTGAAACGCAAAAAAACCCAAATCGCCCGACCCTTCAGCTCCCCTCGCCCGCTAGCCTCGCTCGCGCCCTCACTCGCCAGACCACCGGTCACCGCGCCGCCGCTCGGCCAGCCACCGCCGGCTGAGCACCGCCGCGCCTCGCCCGAGTCGCCGCCGGCGGCCACCACTCCGGCCACCTCCGGTATCGCCTATTTCGCCCTTTTCTCCTCTTTTTGTGTATTTTTCGAGGATCCACGCGTTAAACGAACCCCAAACCCAAATTGATTTCTATATATATCTATTATACCCCTAATTCTCCATACGTTTTGAATATTACTCGTTGATATCTCCATTTCATGCGCAGGTTGTTTCTGGGAGCTTAGGGGAGCCCAGGGGAGCGTCTACGGACTGATTTGGGCTTCGCGGAGGCGCTGTCTTCACACGCTTCCATTGCTTAGCACTCGCGGCGTGTCGGGGTATACTCTTTCCTTTATTTTGCACACGCCGCACTTTTCACGTTTTTCGGCACGCGCTCGGGGCCGATATGCCGCCCCGGACACGGCCGCGGTCGAAGAGAGCTTCCGCCAAGCGGAAGCGGTCGGATGACGTCGGCCCCTCCCACGAGTTGGAGGACTCTCCTCCACCTTCTCCCACACACCCCATCCACCCAGCACAGCCTGCAGGCCCCGCACACCCCGCACAGCCTGCAGCGCCCACACAGCCCGCACAGCCTGCACAGCCACTCCCTGCCGCTCCACAGCCACCACCTCCGGCTCCACTGGTCGGGCCGCTCGGGATTACGTTCCGAGACGACGCACACCGCGCCGTCTTCGAGCGTATCTCCCAGCGCTCGATCGTACCCTCCAGGTTTGCACACCTTGCCGACCTAGGACGCCTGGGGGTACTAGAGGGGATGCTCACGTTGTACGACAACGTGGGCTGGCGAGATTTCTTTCAGGTGTCGGCGGACACGTTTATCCGTCTGACACTTGAGGTACTTAGTTCGATCGCCCGGACCGACGAGGGATGCTCGTTTCGGTTCATCGACCGGGAGTGCCAGGTCACTCTCGGTATGATGAGAGCATTTTTCTCGTGGCCCGATGTCCCCGGAGCCGATCGCGGTTACGGCCACACCCATATCCCCCCACCTTCCTTCGACGCAGGTGCCTTCTGGGCCCGGATTACGGGTCTCCGCGCTGCCTTTGACCCTAGTAGGGCCAAGGCCTCGGCCATTGTCCATCCCTGCCTCCGTATTGCTCAGCGCCTTATGGCGACGACCTTTTTGGCCAGATATGAGCCGGGCACGATGTCTACGCCAGAGCTCTACATGCTCTACGCGATGACACGGCCCAGAGCTCTATCTAGGGATGGCGATGAGCTGGTCTCCGCCGTCGTGATTGATGTCGCGGCTTGGTTTTTGGACCGCATCATTGTATCGGTGGGCGCTCGCTCACCGATATGCTGCGACGGCCTGATCACCTTGCTTACCCTTATGACCGGCGAGGACTTCCCTGACGACCTGCGACGAGCACCGGGTCCCACTTCTTTGTCGATTGATGTTATGGCCCGGATGAAGATGCTTCGTCCGCACGGTGAGCGTCACTGGGTCTGGTTGCATGGTCCTTACGGTGCCGATTACATGATTCTTCCGAGCCCAGCTCGGACTCAGATTGCACCAGCCCACGTGGAATGGCTCCCTGCGATGGATGTTCTCATCCCCGCTGCTTACGTGCTCGAGGCCGAGGAGGCCGAGCAGGCCCACGCTGCCCCCGCAGACCCTGTCGCACCTGCCGAGCCTGATGCCCCTGTCGACCCTGTGGCCCCTCAGCCTATACCTGATGTTTCCGCTGCTCCTGACACCTCTGTCCCCACCTCTGTCGGTGTCGGGAGTACCTTAGCTGAGCCCACCTCCGCCACTTCCACGCCTGTCACCACCACCACTGGCCCTCTGTCTGCTGAGCCCGTTTCTTTTGTCCCACCCGAGCGCCCGCCGAACGTAGTTGAGTGCGGAGAGCCCTCTGTCTCCACTGCTGCTGTATTTTCCGAGAGTGTCGTGGCGTCTGTCCACACTTCTGTGCCACTGACCTCTCTGGCCGCCTCGATGCCACTTTTGCACTCTTCTTTCGCTGCTGCTGCCTCCACTTCTCACCAGCCGGTGCCCCGGCCTCACATTGAGGCCAGACCCACATTTGCGAGCGCAGCACCTTTCGTTCCCTTCCCCGCTGAGCCCGTCACATACGCGACCCGAGTACGCCAGCTCCGCCCTGCACAGCCCCGACCGGTGCGTCCCTCTGCACCACCTCCCCCCGACACTGTACTTCAGAGCATTCGTGCTCTAGAGGGGGCGGTGAGTGGCCTCAGAGGTGACCTTAGGACCCTGTCCTCCACCGTCTCTGCGATGGCTGGCCGCTTTGACCTGCTCCCGCAGATTCACTACTGTCTTACCCAGGTCCTGGAGCGTCTCCCCCGCATCCCCGTACCCACACAGCAGGTTCCCACCCCCGCTTCCACCCACACTCGGCCTGCTTCCACTTCCACACCCACACCCGCTCAGCAGCCTGCACCACCACCACCACCACCTCCGCCTCAGGACGGAGACGGCGCAGCACCACCTTCTTAGGCACCCTTGATGCCATCGATTATTCCTGTCGTTGTGCTGCCCGTTTCTGCTGGGTCATGTTGCCTTTTGTCCACCCCCCTCCCCTCACTTACTTTTGGGATTCTCATTTCGACCATATCTTTATATATCTTTTTTTTGGGAGAGAGGGTGCGTTTTTGGTGACACATCTATATATCTGTATCACTCCTATATGTGCATGCATCATGTCCGTATCATATTTTTCGTTTCTTTATTTTTCGTTTATTTTCCTTTTTTCCCCATCATGCATGCCCCCTCACTTTCCCCTCCCTTTACTTGTCTCTCGGTGTGCCCCACTTTGCACATTGAGGACACTCTGCCATTTAGCTTGGGGGAGTGAGTTCTCACGTTCTTTTTCGGTTTGCCACCTTTATTTTTAGTTTTTCACACCATTCTTCGCTTTTGCACTTATTTTCATCATTTTTTCTCATTTTACCATGCATCACGTTTTTCTTATTTTTCTGTGTGCCGCATTGTAAATAGTTCTATTTTTCCTTTATCTTTATTTTTTTCCTTTTCATCTCATGCTAGAGATGACTTTTCTATGATGATGATGACGTGGAGTTAGCTTATTCTATATGCATGCTTTATTTGTCATGTCTTAGATTTTATTTCTGATATCATATGCTATGACTTGCCTTGCATCTAGAGATAGTAACCCACACTTTTTCCACATGAAAATGGATGAAATTTTATTATTAGCTGAGTCTGAATATTCATATGTATGCTATCACAGAAAACACACCAAGATTCACGCATTGAATGCCTATATCTGGAGTACTGATTTCTTTTCCTATATCACTTCTATATGCATGAATTGTACATTTCACTTCAGGATGATTGAATGATGTTAGCTATGATAAATCTGGATTAGTTAGCTTTTTTGTGATCGAAACTGAGTAGATTAGATTACCCTGCTGAAGTTGTCGTGCATGTCTTATGGAGTGAACCGAGAGATATATTCATTTCTTTCTCCACAAATCTTGAACATCATTTCTCTACTTTTAAAATCATTGGTGAATCTCCCCTTAGCGATTCTATTATATGGCATTTCCCCCGCTATTAATTCCTAGCTCCAAATTTCTTATTCAAAAAAAAAGAGAGAAAAGAGAAAATATTCTTGTATATCATTATCTCTCTTTGAGTTGGGATCGTTGTGTATATATGCTATTGCATCAAAAAAAATGAGAGAAAAAGATGAAAAGAAAAAGAAAAGAGGAAAAATCCTCAATAAAATATCACATCTCACTTTCTTTCTTTCTTCTCTCTTTTCGTGTTCGTTTTTATTACTTTTGGAGCTTTATAAAAATGGGGATGTAAATATTTTTTTTATTGCCACCACGCTTATAGATAAGCTTGGGGGAGGGGATCCATTGATGTGTGAGAGAGTGACTACTTGATGTTGCACGACAACCTAGGCTAAGTAATATTCTATACTCGGTGAGATTATTTTTAGCTTTACGAAATCCAGAAATATAAGCCTAGCACTCATTTCATGAAATCCATACTTTTCTATTCTCTCTATTCTATAGTGTGATACTCTTATACTCCTGATAGAAAGCATTCAATTGATAAGTGTGTGATCTGTGATTTGTATACCGCTTTAAATGATTCAGACGATGTTAATTATAAGATTATTCCGTTTTTCATGATTATATTGTTGTTCGTGGGTTTTCTATTTCTATTTGCACCATTATACTATGATATCAAAATAAAATTCTTTGACATGTGTTTTTCGTTCAGTGCATGTTATATGAGTAAGCGGAACCCACGTCCTGAGGAAATGATCCAGCGGCTTACCTCTTCGCTTCTTTCTTTCTTCTTTATTTTTATTTCGTTTTTCATTCTTCTCCGTTTTTCATTCTTCATTTTTCGCCGTTTTCGTTTTCCGAATCCACCGGGTTCTCCTTTTACTTATCTTCCTCGAGGACGAGTAAGAGGTAAGCTTGGGGGATTTTGATCACTCCTTATTTTACACCTTTTTCCCGCATGTTTGCATGTCATTTAGATCGCCCAAATCATGTTTTTCACGATATATCGACGATATTGCGATGCTTTTCACGATTTGTTGTTTTTGTCGCATTTAAGGTGATTTGGCGTGATTTGGAGTGATCTCGAGATGCGCTTACTCCAGAGGGTCACCGACGACCTCCCCGAGGGGTATTTTGCTGTTGGAGAGGAGCGGAAGAAGAACGGACGTCGCAGGAGCGACAAGGAGGCCAAAACAAGCAATCTGGGCATTTTTAGTGTCCCACTCGGCCGAGTGAAGGAGTCACTCGGCCGACCAGCGAGACACCGCTCGGCCGACCAGATCAGACACGATTCATACGTGCACTCGGCCGAGCGACGGAGACCACATCGACCGAGTGACGAGACCCCGTCCGCCCGAGTGGCGCCCAGACGAAGCCATTCAAAAATCGCCAAGTTACTGTTTTTCGGCTGCCTGAGCTTCAGAAAACCCACTCGGCTGAGTGGATAATCCCGACTGCCTGAGTACCAAGAAGCCATCGGCCGAGTGACGACAACTCACTCGGCCGAGCCGCCCCCGAAGTGAAGACCACTGAAGATCGAGACTTACTGGAAAATTACAGGGTTTCTCACTCGGCCGAGCGACTTTTGTCACTCGGCCGAGTGCGACGTGCTGCCTGTAGCGAAAATTGCGGAAAACAGGCTGCGCAGGGGTATTTTGGTCACAGTTTTTGGACGATTTTGGGGGGTATTTAACCCCTGTTTTTACCCTAGTTTGGAGAGCTTTTTCTTAGATTTTTTGTAGCCTTTTAGATTAACTTTTTTAGCTTTATTCTTGAGATTGGAGAGGAGACAAAAGTTGATTTTTGAAGAATTATTTGAAGAACTCCATTGGTTTGTGTTTTCTCTTCTCTAAAAATTCTATTTTTATTGCATATCTCAATATTGTGATGAATTCTATTGCTTATTTCATTGATTATTTTTTGTGATCTTGCTATGAATTGTGAGTAGTCGCCACGTCTTGGGGCGTGGGGATGAACCCTACAAGCCCTATTTCATGATTGTGATGAATTGGTAGGAATTTTGCTAGAATTGCTATTAGGGATTAGATTGGGATCAATTTACTACGGATGGCTAGGAGTTCATACCGATTGGGATTTGCAAGAGATTGGATCCCAATTCGATAGGAAACCCTAGAAATCCGAATTGGGTTGGAATCGAATTTCCGTAGTGTCGGTTTGCAAGAGATTGGACCGATACTAGGGTTTCCGGTTCCAATTCCGTGCCAATACCCGTTTGCAAGAGATTGGACGGGTAGGAACTATCCCAAACTAGGTCGTGGGCCGAGTTTGCAAGAGATTGGGCTCGGTGCGCGATTGAACGATGATGTTGATCCTAATGCTAGCTTCCCTAGGCTAGGGTTTGCAAGAGATTGGGCCCGAACCTAGGATAGCTATAGGCCGGCAACAGCGCGAGAGCGTGAGCTTGGTTCTACATTCAGTTGCAACTAGTTCATCCAAAATCTTATTCTAGCAATTTTGATACCGATGAACCACATTTACGAAAGATGGTGAGTAGCGGGAATTCCCCATTCCCTAGACGTTCTTTGTTTGATTTGATATTTTCGTACTTTGTCTGACGATTGTGACAGGATCGCCAAAGGCAAATTTCTCTCTTCTTAAATAGCCAGGTTGATTGGAACAAGCACGGTCATTCGTCCTCCCTGTGTTCGATAACCCGCTCGCTGCTATACCGTGCGCTTGCGGTAAAACTACAACCGTTCTCTGGGTGTATATCCGGGGTCGATCAGTATTCTACTTTTCTGGGCGTGGCCCCACAGATGTAGGTGTGCGCACCGAACTGCGTTACCAAGTCTTGTGTGTCTCTGTGTGATGTGTGTTGTTTCGTTGTTCTTAAGATTCATTACTGCGTACTGAATTTCAATAAGTATCGCAGACTTCTTTATGGAAAACTCTGTTATATACTTCAATTATAGATACGTCGCTATCTTGGCAAAATATTCTTTAAGCAGCTTGCTATTGAGAAAGTGTACTTTAGAACCTTTCACTTTAATTTATTATCTTCAACTTTGTCTTTGGGAGACGTGTCATCCTCGAGATAGGCTATTATGTGGCTCATCAAGGTCTGTATCTACTCTATTTACATGACTTCATCTTTGTCAACTTATCTTGGATATGTGCTTAGCCATCATGGTCTTTTCGAATTTATAGGTTTTCACGCCCCACTTCCCAAATATCAAGAACAATGAAGCGGGACAAAACGTGGTACATTGGACCTAAAGGAAAAACAGTCATTTTCCCCCGCATGATCAATATACGCTAAGCGTACAAAGGGTAGGTTTTGTAAGTCGCCAAATAACAATACAGATGAACACACGATATACCAACAATTAGAAATACTTAATAATAACTCCATCAAGAGGACAACGATATGTCTAGATACAAAATAACTACAAATACAACTTAGGCCAATGGCCTACTGTACTACAAAATCGTAAAACAATCCAACTGCTAGCAACCAAGATGGTGCTTTATGTCCTTAGGATCCTCAAAGTTAGGAATACATCCATAATCGGCTTCAATACCTAACTGGATAAAACAATAACCGCTAGGTTAGAAGTAGATTTCAAAAACCACAAAATAAGATAGGTTGAAAATTTGCATATAAAACAGGATATATTATAGTAAAATATACTGGTAGTAATAAAATAATGGAACATGAAGTAGCAAGCAGTGCTAAAACAAGATATGATGGTAGAAATTTAATTAAAATAGGTTATAAATAGTATGAAACATATTGTGACGACATAACATCAAGACATCAAGTATGAAACATAATGTAACATAATAGTACCAAGTATGACAATAAGCTGTCATGACGAGTATGAAGGTGGAATCATGAATTTTATGCAAATGATATGCCTCATACTGGAGGACACATTATGCAACATGCAAGACCACCTGTACCACATGGGTGCTCACCCAGGCAGGTCCAACTAGATACAGGAGGGGACTCAGGATCCAACTAGATATAAGAATGGGATCCATCCGATAACGGGCCCAACTAGATACAATAATGGGACCCAGATCCAATTAGATACCAAAATGGGAATCATATATAATACTCGATACATGAAAGGTGGCTCCAATCACTTCTGTACCCTTACTTAAATGAGTTGCCACATCCTTATGCATTCTATCTAGATGTAATGTCAAGTGAAATAGCAGGTATGGTACGGTAATATGTAATTGGAACACTAATCCAGAGCAGTGGCATGTGTAGTATCAGGAACATGTAATCAGGAACATTAATCCTGATGAATGTCATGCACAATATCATGAACATGTATTTAGGAATGGTAATTCAAATCAGTGTCATGTACAGTATCAGGAACATGTAATTAGGAATGGTAATCCAGATCACTATCAGGAACGATATCAGGAACAATGCTCATCATGTGTAGTACATGTGAACAATGGTTATGCATAATGTGAACATGTATAACGAATAATATCTAACATCATTTGTACCATGGTGACCATGCATGTGCAAGGTGTGAGGTATGTACTTAGTTCAATGCTCAATGTCACTGAAATTCATGTATGTATTTAGATCCTTGTTATAATTGGATTTCTTTACATCAAGATTAACATAATTAAAGAGCATGGAAGTAGAAAAAATGGGAAAAATAAACTGAAATATTCAAGATAACAGGGGAAAAATATAAATTAATAATATAAAATTTAAATGGGGAAAATGGGGAAATTTTTTAGGATAACAGAAAAAGATAAAAACTAATAACATAAAATTTAAAAGACCAGGAGGTGCAGTTCAAATTGATCGGCATTGCCAATCCTAGCCAATTTTAACTGATTTGTCCAAAACTCAGCTCTTGTTGTGTTCTAGGAAAATAAGCTCCCAGAATTCAACATCAGCTGGGCTACTTCTACTTTTGCTTCCACTCTCCCATTTCGTCCCCCTCGCCCCATCACAGCCTCACATAATTCGAATACACGGGGCCATCACACACCATTTATCACATATATCACATATATTACACACCGTATAACACATATATCAGATATATCATATTCACACATCATATATCACATATTGCACATTCACACATCATTGACGGGATCACAAACTCCACCCACCGCAATACATCACATTCACACAACATATATCACATATCTCACATTCACACACCACACACCATCACAAACTCCATCTGCTACACTACATCGTCTTCCCACGCCATCTATCACATATCTCACATATCTCACATTCACACACCACACAATCACAAACTCCATCCACCACAATTCCAATACCATGCCTTCCCACACCATCTATCACATATATCACATTCACACACCGCACACCATCATAAACTCCATCTACCACAATTCCTTGCCTTCTCACACCATATATCACCTATATCAGTCACACACCACATATATCACATAATCACATAATCACATATATTACATTCACACACCATATATACCACATATATCACATTCACACACCATATATACCACATATATCACATCTATCATAAGAAATAGATTGCGTATTATAATACAATCTCAATAAAAAAATATCACACTCTTGGTACATCACATCAAAATATATATAATCTCAAATTTTATAATCACTTCAAATTCTTGCATAAAGTACATCCAAATACATAAAAATCAACATTGTTCTTCCTTTCCAATTAGCTATAATGTATCTCCAAAAGAAATAGCATTTTTCATGTGTGACTACATGTCGATTGTCAAATTGCCAACTTTTCCATAAAGAAACATAACCATCTAAGCAAAAACATTTAAAGACGGAAGGAAATATTTAAATATAACATTTATTATAATAATGTACTTACTGTAATATTTATCAAGAACATAACCTTTTCGGTTCGAGTCATCATAAGGTTTATGTTCTTGATAAATATTACAACAAGACATTATTGCAGATAGTTTCTTCAGTCTTTGATGTACTTTGAATGTCCTTGCTTAGATTATTATGTTTTAAATGTAAAAATTAAGAATTTGACAATCAACATGTAGTCATATATGAAAAATGCTATTTCTTTTGGAGATACATTGTATCTAATTGGGACTCAAATACTGATGTTCTCATGGAGAAGACTCAGATGCTTCCGGCTGATGCTAATAATCCGTATGATAGAATTTATTTGATGAGAAAAACCGAGGTTTGCATCCCTGATGACACTGACCTTGAAAATGTGTTCACCAATGCAATCATTAAATTTTCATCATAATATCATGTGATAAAAAATCCAATCACTGTCCATTGTTAAAACATGCACAAACACCTTCATAATTATACACTAATTATATATTTCCATCATCTTTATGGAAAGTCTAAATAACTTTTTTTGACCAAAATTTCATATATATACTTCAAAGAACACATTAAATAAATATTTTCACCCAAATCTCGCAATAATTTTCCTTAGAGAAATTAATGGAAAAACCTTACAATGATGGAAAATGATCAAAATCAAGCTGGACTCGGGTATTGCATGGATTTTTCGGCGTATTGGATCTGGGGATTTTTGTAAGTGGTTGATTCAAGCTGGACAGGGAGAAGAGGAGGAGAAGAAGAAGGTGTTCGGGATAGGAGAAGAAGAGGAGAAGAAGAAGACTATGTTTGTGTTAAGATTACTTTTTTTTGATCGATTTCACTATTTACTTTTTTTGTCGATTTTGCTAATTATCTTTGCCATTTTCCAAAAATTGTACTAATTTTTTGTGCAAGAAATCGTTTCCCTGTCTCGCCAGGACCAAAATGTCTTATGCCGGGTTGGGCTGTCCATTTGGATCGACCCAAATGCCAGCCCACTATATCTCTGGATCAACGAGCTGCGACATCGGAAAGATTCAAAACCCAAAAAGCTAACTACTCCCAATGCGCTTACACGTGGTACTCATTTCGTAAATTCAGCAATCGTGTCAGAAGTCCCATCATCGTAAGAATAAACAAAATCCACCCTCCCCCCTCTCCCCTCCCTCAACACTGCAGCTAGCCATGGATTCAAACAAGCCCGTCGGCGATCGGGTCACTTCCTCTGGCGGCGGTACCTTCACCCTCCCTCCGATCACACTCAAACCCCTTCCAAACCTCTGGTCAAGCCCCCCGTCCATCCCCAACCCCCTCAGCTCAAACCCTTTCTATCACCCCTTCCCCGGATTCTACATCTCCCCCGCCGACGTCATCGTCCGCAACATCCTCTTCGACCTCGACTCCGTCTCCGCCGGCGCGACCACCCCTGCCGCCTATCTCCGCGCCGGGCCCCGCAAGGCCATCCACTTCGACTCCGCGCGGGTGACCGCGGCCGTGGTCACGTGCGGGGGCCTGTGCCCTGGGATGAACACCGTGATCAGGGAGCTGGTGGTGGGGCTTTGGGAGTTGTACGGCGTCAGGGAGATCTATGGGGTGACGTCGGGTTATCGGGGGTTTTACTCGGACGAACCCGTTAAGCTGGATCCGAAGATGGTGCATGACTGGCACAAGAGAGGGGGCACGGTGCTTACGACGTCGAGAGGGGGGTTCGATCTTGGCAAGATTGTGGATGCCATTGAGAAGAGGGGATTCAATCAGGTATAAAAGAAAAAAACATTCAACTTTTAATTATGCGCTTTCAGTATTTTGATCTCATCAGGTTTCATTTCATTGATTTTTTTCTTCATTAGATACAAAGAAATGATAATGTTATTGGAGATTTGAAGATTTTTGGTTGAAAAATGCTCATTTTTAAAACAATAAAAAAATCGCATCTGTTAATGCTTCATATTTGTTTATATGTTCCTTTGTAGTATGCAGTGGCATCTTTCATTGATCAAGGAATATGACATACGCGTACTTAGTGATGTTGTGAGGCGGAGCCTAGCTCTGCCAACACATCACAACGTAAGACGTAGGATCGTGGAGACCGATGATAAAAGATCAGCAAACAAAGAGAGGATTGCCTTTTAGGCCGACCAAAGAGTTTTATTACAAAATAAATCTTCTCACAATGGTGTCCCTCACGTAACCTAAAACCCTCCATTTATCACCCTAGGTTACAATATATGTCATCATTGGCTAAAAATTCCTGCTTCCCAGTGGGCCGCACCCAAGTGCCTAGCCTGACGACCGAATAACCCTCTGTGCTGACGAAGTCATTTGCCCAGTATCCTCGTATCTGACTTCTGCAGAGTCAGATAGGTCGAATCCAGACGTAATCGAGTTACCTTTGGACTGATACAATTGTTTCTCATACCTTGGCAAGATTCGCCACTGATCTTGGTAGAGCAAATGGTGTCCTTCCATGCTTCGTCAAAGCTACCTCCTTCAGAGACTGGATAACTCTCCGAGTCTCAAATGGCTCCACCGAGCTTCAATGCCCACTCAGACTTCAACTTATTCATGTCGTCGTCTTCTCTCACATAGTCCCTGACAAAGTGGAATCTAACGTCGATATACTTCGTACGAGCATGGAAGACCCGATTCTTAGCCAAGTGTACTGTACACTGGCTATCACAATGGACATCATATCTCTCTTGGTGGACTCCCAGATCATCAATCAGACCCATCAGCCATTCCATCGCGTCAGTCAATGACAATGCCACCGTAAACTGGCCTGCATAGTCGGAGTTGACATACCCGACAGTGTGCGGACCATGAACACTTCGGCTGTATGTCAGTCCGACGTTGACTGTGCCATTGATGTATCGCAGGATCCACTACACAGCTCGTCAATGCTCTCTTTTCGGGTTGAGCATGTATCTACTCACCATGCTAACTGCATATGATAGATCGGAGAGTAAATACCATTGCAATACGGTACGCTCATTAGCGGAGTAACTACGATACTCAATTGAGACTTCACTCTTAATTCGATGATGCAGAAGGTAAAAGAAGGATCATAGGAACTGCAAACCAGTCGACATGCACGGTGCCGTCTTGATATCCAGACCAACAGGATTCGAATCGCTTCACCACAGGAGAACAACCTCATTGTAGTCCTACAAGACGAACTTTGACATACTATGGGAAAGAACGCATCGGCCTCGATACTGAGCGACTCTTGGAGTACCAATTGAGCTTGAGTGTGGGTTGATCTAAGTTCATTCTCATTCTTCTGATCGACTCATCAAACGCCTCATGATCATCTTCCTTCGAAGTGATTCATAATAGCCAATTGACCAAGTCTCCTTCGATATGTCAGTCTAGCAAGTTTCGATTCTCTGCTACCCCATTCTCCGACTTCATCGGAAACAACAAAGTAGTATTTTTCTAGACGGGCCCTATACGAGTCGAGCGCTGCTTTCGTATTGTGGATGGCCGTCCCAAATGAAGCACGTGTCTATTTCCTAAACACATAGAAATCGATCTTCCCGGTCTTGGCTCCCTTTAGACGACCCCCAACGATAAGCTTCTGCTATGCTTTTTCGTCCACATGACCTAGTCGCATGTGCCATAACATTGAGTCGTCTTCCTTAGCCTTGGCCCTTTCCCTTCATCACGCTCATTGCTCCTTGTGTCACCCTTAGAGCTCCATTTTCCATGGTCACTCGACATTTCTTGGATTCGAGTGAGCCAAGCGATATGAGATTATGCCTTAGGTCGGGAACAAAGCGCATCTCCTCGATGTCTCGTGTAACGCCGTCACTCATCCTCATCCGCACTGTCCCGACGCCTGCCGTGCTACTGGCTCGGTCATCGCCCAGCAAGACTGTACACATACCACCTTCCCTGAAGGTCGTAAAGTACTCTCGATGTGGCGTCATATGGAATGAGCACCCAGAGTCGAGCACCCAACCGTCTGACGTCACGCCCTTCGAAGCACCGACCAATACATACTTCTCGACCTCAACGCCCTTAACGGCGTTGGCAGTTGCGTCGTGCTTTCTCTTCGCCTTTGGACAATCTTTAACCCAATGTCCTCTTTCTTTACAGAAAGCACATTGGTCCTTTGCCACCTTGCGCTGATGGCATACCCCTTCTATTTCCATCACCACCACGACCCCGTACGACTGTAAGAGTGTTGCTCAAAGCTCGGCTGCAGGTGTCCCTATCGTTCTTTCTGAACTCATTGCTCGTCAGAACGTTGGAGACTTCTTCAAATGTGATCGATTTCTTACCATAGGTAAGAACAGATACCAAGTACTCATATTCGATGGGTAGAGAGTTGAGGAGAATCATCGCATTGTCTTCATCGTCAACCTTCACATCGACGTTCCTCAGGTCGGTAAGAAGCTTGTAGTAGTAGTCGATGTGTTCCTCCATAGAAACCTCCTCGGCTAACTTCAAACTGAAAAGTTTCTTCTTCAAGTATAGTCGGTTCTGGATGTTCTTCTTCATGTATTTGTCGCCGAGCTCATTTCCAGACCTTTCTTGCACTTGTCTCCTCTATGTATGGGTATTTCTTCTCCTTAGACAAATACATGTGGATGGTACCACATGTACTCCTATTCAGAGTTTTACACTCCTGATCGGACATGCCCGTCAGCTTCTCGTCCAATACGATATCTTGACTAAGTTGGTTCAAGATATCAATGACTTCACATCTCCACATACTGAAATTGTTCTTTACATCAAACTTTTCAATTTTGAACTTTGTGTTAGACAATAGTTCGAGAAGATGAAGAGAACCCAGAAGTCGACGCCTTTGGAGAACCGTCATTGCCACCGCTACTCATCTTCATCTTCTACGTTGATCTCCAACACCGTACGGCGCTGATACCAATTTGTTGTGAGGCGGAGCCTAGCTCTACCAACACAGCACAGCGGAAGACGCAGGATCGTGGAGACCGAGAACGAAAGATCAGCATCAAACAAAGAGAACACAAACAAGATTGCCTTTTAGGCCGTGGATGGCCAAAGGGGAACACTGATGAGCTTTATTACGAAAGGAGAGAACAAAACAAATCTTCGTTTCGTCTAAAGAACAAGAAGCACACAAGATCTCTCCAAAAGCTCACAATACATTCTCTCTAAGTTGGCTCTCACAAATGGCGGCTCTCTCAAAGTATACAATGGTGTCCCTCACGAAACCCTAACCTAAAATCCCCTATTTATAACCCTAGGTTACAATAGGTGTCATCATTGGCTAGGAATTCCTAAGGATACGGATTTCGATAATTACGTTATCCAATCCAATCACTGCTCTATGCAATTAATACCGCCGCAACCTAGTGGGCCAATCGTTGCTTCCTAGTGTGCCGCATCCCAATGTGCTCCATTCGACCGATCGACCTTCCTTATGTGTCGAACGACCCAAGTGTCCTACCTCGCGTACGAGCCTTCATCCTTTGAGCCTTCATACGACCGATCGACCGAACACGGACTCTAACCGCGTTACGACCAATCGACTACGCCGACGAAGCCAGTATTCTTGTATCTGAGCAACTGCTTTTCCTGCAGAGCCAACTTCTGCACTGAATCGAGCCAACTTCTTCACAAGTGATAGAGAATAAATCTGAGTTTAATAGTAGCAAGAATATATTAAAGGCAAAATGGGAGTTTAATATTAGCTGGAATATTGCAAAGGATACAAGAAAATAACTAAGAACTATGTATGTCATGGCGTCAATGTCCCATGTTGATGACTCTTCATTCATATGTGGAGCTTGATTCAATTTGTGGTTGATTTTAGCAATAACTATGTTAATTAAAAAACTATCCCACATAAAAACGAAAAGCGAGAACATATAGGAAATTGATTTGCACACCCACCGTTTTACTACCGCGCACATACCACTTATTTACAAGTTTGCCATTTAATTACATTAAGAGCATATACCATTTATTCCTCTTTTACCCTTGTCTGTCCCCAACCGACGACGACGAGGACTCCAGCCGATGTACCAGGGTTTGAGGTCAAACTCCGATGACGATTTACTAAGGTTTGAAATGGATGGTGGAAAAGAGAGAGAAGGACGAGGATGTTGGAGAAGGGAGCTGGGGAGGTTGAAAGAGGGGGCGGGGGAAGAGGGAGAGGTGGGGCTGGGGAGGTCAGAGAAGGGGATGGCGTTGCCTCCCGTCGTTGTTCTTCCTTCGAGGGGTAGCGGTAGAGGGGGGCTGTGGAGGTAGGAGGAGGGGGAGGGGGACTGTGGAGATTGGAGGAGGGGGCGGCGAAGGGGGCTGGTGAAGAGGGACAGGTGGTTGTGAGGTCGGATGAGGGGGAGATGGTGTTGGGCAAGACTGGGGGGGTTGGATGCTTGAGAGGTCGGAGGAGGGGCGGCGTCGCCGCCAGTCGCCGTTAGCTCTTCGAGCGGCCATTTTACTCAACGCGCACACCCAAGGGTATTTTCAGAAATTTGACACTGAGAGTGCATCGTGAGTAATTTCAGTGGCAAATTTGTAAATAAGTGGCATGTGCGCGGGAGTAATGGCAAACCTGTAAATAAGTGTTATGTGCGCAGAGGAAAACGGTGGGTGCCCAAATCAATTCCCGAACATAAATTGATAGTTGTGCCTTTATTTAATCGTTTAAGCTTTTGGGTTACATTATCTTTGCTCAAGCATCTTCGAATTCTTAGCACACTTTAGCAGCTTGACTCATTGTGGGCCTCTTGTCCAGTTTTGCCTTTTTCAAATAAATTGTTAATGAAGCATCGTTGATAATTTATTATGGATCCTTTATTCCGTATGTTTACCCGCTGTTGTGTTTTTTTTTCAATCTACTAAGAATAACCATTGAAGCATCTTCAATAGTTATGGAACTAATAGTAACCATTGAAGCATCTTCAATAGTTAATTGAACTTGACAGTGTTAACTACACAAGTCCCACCATAAAGAATGAAAGCCAACTTAAATTATTGGAAATTGGCTGCAGGTCTCTTCTTTGAGTTCTTTCTATCGAGCTAAAAGTCACTTGCTTAATTGTTCAGTAGGCTACTTCATTTACCCGTGTTAGTTTTTGTTCTAAAAATTCAATTAATCATCCATCTACAAGTGGCTGGCGAGATATACATCTTGTTGAAGGTGATTGAAGTCGGGTATTAACCTATGCTAAACCAATTTTTTGTGCAATTGTAACTTTGGGGAAAATTATATGTTTGTGCTTATTGTCATGTCTTAGAGATTCAAAATAGACGTGCCCAAGATGGTGAACCACTGGCGAGTTTTCCTGGTAGAATGAGCTCATTTCTCTCATCCAAATTTACTACAATGTGCTAGCCATAATAGCGGTCTGAATAGAAAACCTCTTTGGATAGATTTGCATTGTCTAAAATGTTAGACGAATTCGGGAAATTCTGCCAGATAAGAGCTATAGTCATAAGCATGCGGATGCCTTTGACCATACAGCTGTATGGTGTGGGCAGATATTTAAAAGATGAACGTGATCTTCAATCCACTTCACATCTATTACAACTACGATCAATCCGAGAAAATCCATGCATGTCCATTTAACATTAAGGAACATCCAAAGAAAGAACTCATGGATGTTAGAAAAATCCCTCCCGTTGAGATTTCCTCCCGTTGGGATTTCTTCCCGTAGATGATCCACGACAGTTGATAAACCTAATCCTTCCCTTAATCAAAATTTTTGAAATTCCTACCGTTGATGGAACGGTGAATTTCACCTATAAATAGGGCTTTGGTCCCTCATTCTAATCACTCGAAAATCTGAGAATACACCATTATACATGAGTGATCTAAGAATTGAGAAGATCATGAAAGTTTACCTTTTGTTGAAGAAGCAATGGCCGGAGGTGAGATCCACGAATTTCTTCCGCACTCGTGATGAATCCTTCATGTTTAGGCTAGTAATTGGTATCAGAGCCTGTTTAATTGCCTCTGTCTTGCTATTTCTTCGATTTTGGTCGGAGGAATCCATCGATCTGCATAGCATTTTTTTTGGGTTTGAAATTGAACCAATGAACGGGTTTTAACCCGTCTGAAGGTTGAAGATGGCCATGTGGGCATTTTGGCCTTTTTCGGTTTTCTCATTAGTTGCAAAACAACAAACATTCAATATGCATTAAACAATTATGCTGTACGTACATATGCATTCAAAACGGTGTGTGCCTATATGCACCCAGCACCCTCGAATGCACCCTATTTATTAAATGTACGCTGTACACTTTCATTTTTTGTTAATGGCATGTGTGTATTCTTGCTGCAAGGGACCATGTAATTTTCTTGGGCTGTGTTCATTTTTGTTTAAAATGCCCGTAATCGCCTCTGCCTGCTCGTATGCAAACATGTTTTCTCTCAAAGATATGTTTCTGTTAATAACTTTTGTTATCCAAAATGTTTGCATATTCCTATGCTAGCCTGGTGGTAAAGTCCATACGCTGCCTTGTTTGAGGCGTGAATTCGAATCCCTTTGCGGGATTAATTATTATTATTATTATTATTATTTATTTATTTAAAAAAAATTCGCATGCTAGGCTTTGAACCTGTGACCTTAAGTTTAAGTGGATTTGGAACAACCACTAGGCTACAGCCAACTTGCATTATACTTATATAATGCATATATTTAAACTATATGGCTGGTTCTAGCCGGTTGAAAAGAAGTCCCTAAGTTGTGCCTATTGCATTTTTCCTTTTCATTTGTTTCAAATTGCTGAATAGGCTTAAAGCACGCTTTGAAAAAGGTTGTTGTTTTCATTTGTGAGAAGAGATCATTCAGATCTTTCTCTTCGCTTGAAAACTCAAAAACTTAAAATGGTATACATTTGATGCCTTTTGGATAATTATTGAGCATGATATTGAGTATTTCGATGTTGAGTGATTATATGATTTTGTTTAATAAAGGAATAGCCACAACATCCTACTTTATTAAAATCATAATTCTTGAATAAAATCACTTAAAGCATTATTTGTAATTAATTACATGAGTTACAACATTTTATCCCACAGGAAAATTTGTTGAAGCTTATATAATTGATTAGAATGAAATATCAAATTTGTTGAAGCTTATCTCCGCGCCGGGCCCCGCAAGGCCATCCACTTCGACTCCGCGCGGGTGACCGCGGCCGTGGTCACGTGCGGGGGCCTGTGCCCTGGGATGAACACCGTGATCAGGGAGCTGGTGGTGGGGCTTTGGGAGTTGTACGGCGTCAGGGAGATCTACGGGGTGACGTCGGGTTATCGGGGGTTTTACTCGGACGAACCCGTTAAGCTGGATCCGAAGATGGTGCATGACTGGCACAAGAGAGGGGGCACGGTGCTTACGACGTCGAGAGGGGGGTTCGATCTTGGCAAGATTGTGGATGCCATTGAGAAGAGGGGATTCAATCAGGTATAAAAGAAAAAAATTCAACTTTTAATTATGCGCTTTCAGTATTTTGATCTCATCAGGTTTCATTTCATCGATTTTTTTCATTAGATACAGAGTAATGATAATGTTATTGGAGCTTTGACGATTTTTGGTAGAAAAATGCTCATTTTGTTTGGAGAAAGAGCAACCATAGCAATAGCCCATGTATCCTTTTATTCATTCATAGTATAGGAGGTTACACCCAGTAGCCCAGGGGATTACCCCACTACATGATAGTTGGGTGTTATGGTTGATAATGAGAGAGGGGAGACCATAAGTCTCCCTCACTCATAACACTCACCCTTATCCATACATTACCTTGGACTTAGCATATGAATGCTTCAGGATTCATGATACTAATGAGGTGGATACTTCTGGATCCAGAGTAAACGTGTTTGCCTCGTTAAAACCTTAGTTTTGGAAAACCCAGTGTGGAAAACCAACAGTCTTAAGGAAAACGAGTATAACCCACATGTTACTCCCCCTGATCCGTATAAGCTTCATGCTTGTAGGTCTCTCAGCTGTCTCATCTCGATTCCTTTTACAAGCTTTTCAAAAGTACATCTAGGCAGGGCTTTAGTGAACAAATCAGCTAAATTATTACAAGACTGAATCTGCTGTACTTCGACTTGCTTCTCCTCTTGTAGGACGTGCGTCCAAAAGAACTTAGGAGATACATGCTTTGTCTTGTCGTCCTTGATGAACCTAGTCTGTAGTTGAGCTATGCAGGCTGCATTGTCCTCAAATATCGTGGTTGGCTCAAGGTCACCAGTCTTCAGACCGGTAGTCACTAAGATGTGATGAATGACTGAACGAAGTCACACACATTTTTTGCTTGCTTCATGGATCACGAGGAGCTCGGAATGGTTGGAAGAAATTGCTGTAGTGGGTTGCTTCATAGATTTTCAGGAGATGGCTGTACCACCGTAGGTGAACACAAAATCAGTTTGTGATTTCTCCATGTGAGAATCAGACCTTAACATGCATCTGCACAACCAATTAAAGTGGGAGATCAACATTTAGGAAAATATAATCACAGGTCAATTGACCCTTGGAGGGAGCGCAGAAGCTGCTTAACTCCGTTTCAGTGGCGCTTTGTGGGCGCTACACTATATCTGGCTAGAAGATTCAATGAGAACGCTATATTGGGACGCGTACAGTTAGCCAGATATAGAAGTGCTCTAATGACACTAAGTTAAGGTACTTCAGGACCTAACATTTTCTCCCTCTCTTCCAGCGGACGGAATGTGTCCTTATGTACATCCAAGGATCTAACGACCATTGGTGTACTTAGAGGATGACATTTGTCCATTTGGAAATTTTCAGTAATTTTCTTGTATATGTGGATTGGTGTAACAGGATACCACCACGTAGGTGTGCAATCTGTAAGCCAAGACAATACTTTGTTTTGACTAGGTCTTTCATTTCAAAAGTATTCTTTAGGCTTGCAGATATCTCAACGATCTCTGCAGGAGATCCAATAAGATTTAAGTTGTCCACATAAACGGCGACTATAACAAATCATGTTTCCGATCTTTTAGTAAACATACATGTACAGGCTTTATTATTGGTGAAATCTTGTTGCGCAAGGAAATCACTCAGTCTGTTATACCACATTTTACCCGATTGCTTAAGACCATATAATGATCTTTGAAGCCTTACAGAGTAGACGTCCCGAGGTCTCTCTGCTATCTCTGGAGGTAATTTATATCCGTCAGGGAGTTTCATATAGATATCTTTATCTATATTGCCATATAGATATGTAGTCACAATGTCCATGAGCTGCATTTCTAGGCTTTCCAGAGATGATAGGCTTAATAAAAAGCAGAACATGATCGCATCCATAACAGGGGAATATGTTTGTTCATAAATCTATCCCCGGTCGTTGGGAAAATCCCTGTGCTACAAGCCGTGCTTTGTAGCGTACGATCTCGTTATTTTCATTTCTTTTTCTGATGAAAATCCACTTATAACCCACAGGTTTTACACCTTCATGTGTTGGACTACTGGTCCAAAAACTTCGTGTTTCAAGAGTGTGTTCATCTCTACTCCTATCGCCTCATTCCACTTTGGCCAATCATCTCTGCGTTTACATTCCACAAGAGATCGTGGTTCGATGTCATCGTCGTATTTAGATACGTGCACGTCAATATTGAACACAAAGTCATCGTTAACGACAATGCTTTTTCTGTCCAATATCTCCCCGGTACGTGTAAGGATTGCCTTACCCGTGCAATACTAACAACAACACACTAGAGTGATGGTGAATAGTGTAATGTCAATAAATTGTGCAATTAAAATTAACTTGCAAATGCGGAATAATAAATGCAAGAGGAATTAATCAATACGATTAAATGAAACGCAAACACAAGATTTTATACTGGTTCCCCAAAATTTGGATACGTCCAGCCACACTAATATTCACTATAATTCTCACAAAGAGAAGTGAATACAATCCCACAATGAGATACCTCACCTAGAGGATTTTGTCCTACACAAGAACCAAACCAAATTTTATATAAGGGTCAAACTCCCACTCAGAGAATTACTAACTCCCACTCAGAGAATTAGGGTTAGCCCTACGCTAGGACACCAAACTCAAAGAGAGTTACACAAAGAGAGTTATTCCCACAAAGAGATTATTTAATTCCCACAAAGAGTGTCTAATTCCCACAAAGAGAATATCTAATTCACACAAAGAGAATTAGGGTTTCAAAGAAACACAACGTAAAACAAATACTCTTACCTATGCCTTGAGATGAACTTACTCATTAATGACTGCAAGACATGGAAGAGGATCTCCAAGTGATGAGATTTGCTTGAAAGCACTTGGATGATTTCCCTTGAGCTTGACTTCAATGCATGAAGGAGATTTAGAGCTCTAAGAGGGAAATGAGAGAGTTTGAGAGTGGCTTAATTAATCTCTAAAGATTTGCAATAGCATCAAGAAGTTCTAATGAACTCAGCCCTCTCATATATATAGGAACCCTATATGAACTCTCAAAAGCAAAGGAAACAGCCAAAAACAAAAAGCTGCAACGGCTAGATTCTAGGCAAAAACGTCACCGACAGTCGACTGCTGAACAAATGACAGTCGACTGTCCAACAGCTAATTAATTCCCAACGGCTATAATCTGAGTCACAACAGTCGACTGAAGAAGACCGTACCGTTGACTGTAAACAAGACAGGCGCCTGTAAATCCTTCAGCAGGCTACTGCTGCAGGGGATGGAATAAAACAGAGAGATGCAACTTACGCACTGTTTGAAGACAGACGACTGATGGTCAATATACATGCGACAGTCAAATGGACATGCGGCTGTAAATACTGAACCGGTCGACTGACTAGCAAATTGGGATGAAGCCCAGATAATGCAAGTTGCGCACATTCGACTATAGAACAATTCACAGGCGACTGTTGGAAGACATGCGACTGTAAATTGACAGCCAGTCGACTGTTCCAAAAGATCAAGTATGAGTCAATAAAATGTTGACTTGAGCAGTGTACAACAGTCGACTGTAGAAGGCTCGACAGACGACTATAAATCATCCAGTCGACTGTAAAACCTTCATCAGACGACTGAGAGCCAGAGATTTCAATTGAGTCTTTGGACAAGATGAGCCTATTGGGTTGGATTCTAGGATAATCCTAAGGCTCACTAAGATGGGTAAATGCATATGCATGAATGCGTAGACAATCTATCAAGGCATTACATTAAACCTAGACTCAAAAAGAGAGAAAGCAATAAATGAAATAATATATGGATTACATCGCTTTTCTTAGAGTCTATGGCTTCAATCTTGATGCCTTGATGCTCACCATCATCTCTAAGCTTTGGCACCCCTTGAGTCCAAGCTTTGGCCCTTCTCCTCTTGATGTCCATCCTTACACCAAGTGTTTAGTCTCCAAAAATGATATTCTTAAAATGTTAACTATGAGACTAAAACAAGAGAGTCATTAGTAACAACATAATTGTTAGATGTATATGTCCCTTTGTATAGGGTCTTTTGTGCTTATTTACCATTCCCTGTACTCTATATATATCGGGCTATTGCCCTTGGAATAATACAAGAGAGTTATTCCTATGCTTTTCTCAATGGCGTTCTTGATGAGGAGGTTTATATGCGACCACCACCTGGTTATTCTGTCCCTGAGGGCATGGTTTGTCGCCTTCGTCGCTCTCTCTATGGTCTTCGGCAGGCTCCCCGTGCTTGGTTTCAGCGGTTCTCTTCTGTAGTCACTGCTGCTGATTTTATTGCGAGTGATCATGATCCTGCTCTATTTGTTCATACCTCCTCTCGTGGTCGGACGCTTCTCCTTTTGTATGTGGATGATATGATTATCACTGGCGATGATCCCCAGTTTATTGCTTTTGTGAAAGCACGGCTGAGCGAGCAGTTTCTTATGATGGATCTTGGCCCTCTTCGTTACTTTCTGGGGATTGAGTTTTCCTCCACACCTGATGGCTACTATCTCTCTCAGGAGAAGTATATTCAGGATCTTCTTGATCGGGCTTCTCTTGTTGATCAGCGTACCGCTGATACACCGATGGAGCTGAATGTACATCTATGCTCTACTGACGGTGAGCCTCTTCCGGACCCCACTCGTTATCGCCATCTTGTTGGTAGTCTGGTCTATCTTGGGATCACTCGGTCGGATATTTCTTATTCCGTGCACATCCTGAGCCAGTTTGTTTCTGCCCCGACTCAGATTCACTACAGCCACCTTCTTCGTGTCCTGCGTTACCTGCATGGGACCAGCCACCGTCGGTTATTCTTTCCATGCTCTGGCCCTTTACAGCTCCATGCTTACTCTGATGCGACTTGGGCCATTGATCCTTCTGATCGTCGGTCTCTATCTGCCTATTGCGTCTTCCTGGGTGGCTCTCTCATCACTTGGAAGACCAAGAAGCAGCAGGCGGTTTCTCGATTGAGTGCAGAGGCTGAGTTGCGTGCTATGGCCTTGTTGACAGCAGAGATCATTTGGCTACGTTGGTTACTTGAGGACTTTGGCGTTTCTATTTCCACACCTACTCCTTTGATGTCTGACAGTACAGGTGCCATCAGTATTGCTCGTGACCCAGTGAAGCATGAGCTCACCAAGCACATTGGTGTGGACGCCTCTTTTACGCGTTCACAGGTACGGGATGAGGTTATTGCTCTACAGTATGTGTTAACTATGAGACTAAAATAAGAGAGTCATTAGTAACAACATAATATTGTGATCATCATCAAAATAACATTGGTATGCAACACCAATTCTCAACAATCTCTCCCTTTTTGATGATGACACACATTATGTAAACATAAAGAAAATAAAGCACAATGCTAATGAGCTTCTCCTACTTATATGCACCAATTGTAAAATAAGATACACAATTGAGAATACTCATTCCACCGATTTCATGCTCAAATCTAGCGTTTATATAAGTTTGTGAAACCATGACTTTTGGGATGCCACAACTGATCCATAACTTGAAACATGGTCATGTCATGTTCCCCTTGATACTCTAGCTGGCATGTGCTTTATTCAGTCTGCTGGATATCTATAATGAAGATTGAAGTTAAAAAAGGAAACACCAATATTACTCCATCATGCTGCTACTTAGGTTCCTCAGTCTCCTTGACTTTCATATTAATCATGTTTTGTTGCAACTTCTCTTTGCACCCATCATACTAACAAAGTTGACACTGTGGGGGTGTGGACACTATCATTCTCGAGTGACTAAATTTATGAAACTTGTGAAGCGGACCACATGTGACATTGCAGTAAGATAGCGTAATGTACACATGGTGAGGATTTTTGGAGTTGATAAGAAGTAGGTGGAAGTTGTTAGGAATAAACTCTCTTGTATTATTCCAAGGGCAATAGCCCGATATATATAGAGTACAGGGAAAGGTAAATAAGCACAAAAGACCATATACAAATGGACATATACATCTAACACCCCCCCTCAAACTCATGGTGGATCAACAACACTGAGTTTGGAAAGGTAAAACTGTGCTGTGCTCTGGTCTGGGCCTTTGTGAAGAAATCTGCGAGCTGATACTCAGAAGGCACATACTGTAGAGCAATAACCTCATCCCGAACCCGTGAACGCGTAAAATAGGCGTCCACACCAATGTGCTTGGTGAGCTCATGCTTCACCGGGTCACGAGCAATACTGATGGCACATGTACTGTCAGACAACAAAGTGTAGGAAGATATATGCCCATAAGGCAATTTATCTTGATTATACGTCTTGTTCATACCGTATATGGTACGTATTAGTCTAAGTATAAAATCGTTTGTATTAATATACTTGGATAATATCCATAGACTTAGAGTTAGGTCCTTACATATCTAGATGAGATCTCGATTATGAGTAAGTAAGAGACCAAATAGAAACGTAAGTCTTAAACGGTTCGTGATCATAGATGTGTCGAGAACTGGATATCGACATATCGGATAGATCACTGTGTCTTCGTCTTGCCTTCGGGTAATGATGAACTCATAGTCATTCGACTTAGCGAAGTCGGAGACGAGACACAGGTGCTCATTGGAGAATGAGTTCACTGAACGACCAAGTTAGAGTTATTAAATGGTTAACTTTAATGATCTGTCTTTAATAACTCTAGGGTGTTGATAGGTTAGTTGATCCTTAAGACCTGAAGTCATCTGTATAAACCTGTGAACGGACGGTGTAGCTTAGACCCATGATCTAGCTTCGAGGACCAGTCCTGATGAAAGATCTTAGGTTGGGTTGCACCAGAAGCTCTCTAGGTAAGTAAGTGACTAAGATGGGATTCGTCACTTCCATTAAAGGGAAGTTAGTGTTATAGGCTCAGTACGGTCTCTATGTTAATCCTCGGCCGGGGTACGTTGCAAGTTGTACAACGTGTATACAATAAAGACCGCCGTATACTGACCAATGTTGTCTAATTGGGTTGACAGTAAACCATACCCTAGGCCAGCAATAACACAGTCTTGACGAAGGGATTTTAGCTAACGGAATTCATCACTGACACGGCCAATGCAAACCCTATGACACTTTTGTCAAAGGGTCGATCACGTTATGATGACTCTGAAACAGGGACGACAGCTACTGCTCGTAGTGACCGCCGTCTAGGGGTTTCGAGCCCCAACCTGTAGTAAGGTCAGGCTGTAGGGTCTCACACCGAGTAGTGCTCGTGTCTTAGTAATAGGAATATAGAATAGAGAGAAATGTCATTTGATGATATTCACAAGTTAAGTTGTGAAAGTTAGTCGCATTAGCAATAGGGACACAACGTTGCATTAGATGCTAACTTTGACTAAACGTGTTGTAAATTAGTTACAACGGATTTAGTAGGAACAAACTTGTTGGAAAGGGTTACCTGGATGACGGGATCGTCCCGGTCTAAACACAGGTTCAAACCGCGTCCAAATCGGAGCTCAAACGAGCCCAGAAACGCAGAAAGAGTCCAAGGGGAAGTGGGTTAGACCCACTGGGCCAAAAGGCCCATGTGCAAAGGCAAACGGGCGTGACCCGCTGCAGCAGCGGGCATGGCCCGCTGTGTGCAGCGGGCGGGCACCCGCTGCACAGCGGGCGTGGCCCGCTGATGCAGCGGGCGCGGCCCGCTGTACGCAGCGGGCGCGGCCCGCTGTACGCAGCGGGCGCGGCCCGCTGTACGCAGCGGGCGCGGCCCGCTGTACGCAGCGGGCCAGCGCCCGCTGCTTGCAGCGGGCGCCCGCCTGCTGCAGCAGCGGGCGGGCGGCCCGCCCTTGCCCCCCTTGGGCGGGCGCGCCCGCTAAGTCTAGCGGGCGCGCCCGCAACTTAAGTCAAATTAGGGTTGTAAACCCTAATGACGGCTACGAATTTTGTGTAAATTGCTAAACTTTGAGCAATTGTTTGAGGGGTCAAACGAAGTCGAAATTCGTCACCGTCAGTTCCTACGCGTTCACCATTCCAAGCTTTTCTGATTGATAGCTTGTTTGGTGTCTGAAGTTTAGTATGTGATGAGAATTAATTAGTTAAAGTTTGACTTTGTGAAAGGCTAACTTTAAAGTTGAAATTAAGCCAAATGGCTTAATTGAATTTTCTCTTCATGGGAATTGTCCCACATTGCCCGCAACGAGAAGTTGAGTGCTCACTCCCTATATAAATAGGGGTGCACTCTCCTCGTTGAAATACACACCAGTCAACGATCGGGTAGCTCCAAATTATTGAGCAAGCTCGGTCCGCGACTAAATCTCTCTCTTTACTTTCCTATTCTCCGGAGTAGTCCTAGCACGACTACGAAGGGGGTTTGGATCTGATCCGGACGTCTAAGACGCGGGTTTCTTCTCAAGTGAAACTTTCTACCGCGTGTGATCGGCTCGGAGGCGAAAGCGGCTCGGGCGGATCGGTGCGAGGGTGCGAGGCGGCTCAGGAAGATCGGGTCAACGCGGCTCGGCTACGAGAAGCTTCTCAAGACGGTGCGGTACATCTTGCCTGCTCCAGGGCCAAGATTCCGGGTATGTGGTTAAGCGTTTTAGCGTAAATTTTAATTAGTCGCTTAGTGTAGATCCTTCTTGGAGTGGTCAGACCCACTCCAAGTCGGCATAGATCGGGCTGGGTTCTGGTTCCCCAGAGCCTAGCTAAATTGTTTAGCTAGTGTAGAAATTAAGATTTCTGTTTTTCCGCTGCGCCTATGTGCCTCCGTGGTCCGTCCGACTTAGGACGGATACGGATCCGAGCTCTGGGGGTCCTGCAAAACCCCAACACAAAGGAGTAGGGGTGGAAATAGACACGCCAAAATCCTCAAGTAACCAACGTAGCCAAATAATCTCTGCTGTCAATAAGGCCATAGCACGCAACTCAGCCTCTGCACTCGATCGAGAAACCGCCTGCTGCTTCTTGGTCTTCCAAGTGATGAGAGAGCCACCCAGGAAGACGCAATAGGCAGATAGAGACCGACGATCAGAAGGATCACTGGCCCAAGTCGCATCAGAGTAAGCATGGAGCTGTAAAGGGCCAGAGCGTGGAAAGAATAATCGACGGTGGCTGGTCCCGCGCAGATAACGCAGGACACGAAGAAGGTGGCTGTAGTGAAGCTGAGTAGGTGCAGAAACAAACTGGCTCAGGATGTGCACGGAATATGAAATATCCGGCCGAGTGATCCCAAGATAGACCAGACTGCCAACAAGATGTCGATAACGAGTGGGGTCTGGAAGAGGCTCACCGTCAGTAGAGCGAAGATGGACATTCAGCTCCATCGGTGTATCAGCGGTACGCTGATCAACAAGAGAAGCCCGATCAAGAAGATCCTGAATATACTTCTCCTGAGAGAGATAGTAGCCATCAGGTGTGGAGGAAAACTCAATCCCCAGAAAGTAACGAAGAGGGCCAAGATCCGTCATAAGAAACTGCTCGCTCAGCCGTGCTTTCACAAAAGCAATAAACTGGGGATCATCTCCAGTGATAATCATATCATCCACATACAAAAGGAGAAGCGTCCGACCACGAGATGAAGTATGAACAAAGAGAGCAGGATCATGATCACTCGCAACAAAACCAGCAGCAGTGACGACAGAAGAGAACCGCTGAAACCAAGCACGGGGAGCCTGCCGAAGACCATATAGAGAGCGACGAAGGCGACAAACCATGCCCTCGGGGACAGAATAGCCAGGTGGTGGTCGCATATAAACCTCCTCATCAAGAACGCCATTGAGAAAAGCATTCTTGACATCAAGCTGGGAAATAGTCCATGAACGAACAGCAGCAACAGCAATAAGACTGCGAACAGTAGTCATATGTGCAACAGGGGCAAATGTCTCCTCAAAATCTATCCCATGCTCCTGCTGAAAACCGCGCGCTACAAGACGAGCCTTGTAGCGCTCCAGAGTACCATCAGATCTGGTCTTGACCTTGTAAACCCACTTGCACGTGATAGGACGAACACGGGCAGGCAGGGGTACAAGATCCCACGTACCAGTACGCTCAAGCGCAGCAATCTCCTCTGCCATAGCATGCTGCCACTCCTGGTGAGCAGCGGCATCGCGATAAGAGGTCGGCTCGGCAAGAATGACACCCAGAGAAGTAAACCGACCAGGAGGGCGTAGTGACTCACGATCACGAAGGTGGTAACGAGGAGGGTCACTGGAGGAAGAGGGCAACTCAGGAGGGGCACTGGTGATGGAAGGCATCTCATGGGAAGATACAACAGGAGGATCCTCGACGCGCTGACGACGAGTGTAGTGAAGAGGAAAGGGAGAAACATGTCCTGGGGTAGGTGCAGAGGTGATCGGAGGCACTGGTGGTGGAGGCGAGGGCACAGGTGATGGAGGTACGGGTGGTGGAATGTTGGATAGTGGACTATCAGGAAAAGTGAGAAACAAAAGAGGCTCAACAATAGAAGCCGAACTGGAAGATGAAGAAGGATGAGGGAAGAAGGGACGAGACTCATCAAAGGTCACATCTCGAGAAATCCGCATCCGTCGAGCTACAGGATCCCAACACCGATATCCCTTGTGCACAGCACTATATCCAAGAAAAACACACTCAGCAGACTGGGCTGTCAACTTGGTGCGCTCACGAGGGGCCAACAAGACATAGCAGACACAACCAAAAAGACGAAGCTCAGGATAGGACGGCAGATCTGGAGGTGGTGTAGGAAGGCGCTCGAGTGGAATCGCACCCTGAAGAGGAGAAGATGGCTGCATGTTGCTGAGATATGTAGCAGTAGATACAGCCTCAGCCCAAAACTGAGGGGGAACAGAGGAAGCAATCATAAGGGCACGAGCAGTCTCTAGTAAATGACGATGCTTGCGCTCAGCAACGCCATTCTGGGCATGAGCACCAGGACAGGAAAACCGTGAGAGAGTGCCCTGGGTATCAAGAAAGGCACGAAGGTGCCGAGATAAGTATTCTCCAGCAGAGTCAGCGCGAAGAACCCGAATGGGAGTGCTATACTGTGTAAGGATCATGGTAGCAAAAGATTTATAGATAGATAAAACCTCAGTACGAGAGGACATAAAGTATATCCAAGTATAGCGAGAAAAATCATCTATAAATATAATATAGTAGCGATGACCCCCTTTCGAAACGAAGGGGGCCGGACCCCATACATCAGAGTGAACAAGATCAAAGGGACTCTGAGAGACAGACTCACTAGTAGGATAAGGTAGCTGTAACTGTTTGCCTAGTTTACAGCCCATACAGTCTAAAGACATATCACCAGAGACAGACCCTAATAAACCTCTACGAACCAAAGAAGAAAGACGCGAGCCACAGAGATGTCCTAAGCGATGATGCCACTGGGCAAATGAACCGGTGGAGGATGCCGCAGCGGCGGAGGCAATAGTGGGGATGGGAGGACTGGATGAGGCAGCAGAAGGAAGATGAAGCCAGTCAAGCTCCCAAAGACGCGGAGAATCACGCCTGCGGGGGCCAGAACCAACTAGAGTGCCCGTGCGACGATCCTGGATAGTACAAGAGTCAGAATCAAGAATAACACGACAGCCATGATCAGTAAGTTGGCCTGCCGACATAAGCTGCATGGTGAGTTTTGGAACGAGGGACACAACAGGAACATGAAAAGTGGGACTTGAAAGTGTGCCTAGTCCAGTAACGGAAAGTGGGGTGTCATCTGCAGTGAGAACAGTGACAGAGCGGGAGGGACGACTAAAGGAACGTAAAGTGGTAGGGTCAGGAGTCATATGAAATGAAGCACCAGAGTCAAGGATCCAAGGAGAGGTACCTGAGGTGGTGGAAGATTGTGTCGCAGGACCTGGAGGCTGACTGGCAGAAGAAGCAGAGCCTGATGCCCCAGAAGCAGACATCCGACGAAATAACGTGAGAAGCTCCTGCTCAGTATCAGATGGGGTAGAGCTCCTCTGAGAAGTGAAACCCCTCGTGTCAGTCTCCTTCTTCCTCTTGGCAGCAGCCTGATCCCTCTGCTTCTTGTGACACTGCGCCTCCACATGTCTGTCTCGGTGGCAGTAGGTGCAGCGTCTGGTGTCGCCTCGCACGGGTGCTGTAGCAGAAGGCAGAACTGGTGTAATAGGAGCAGAAGAGGCAGGAGCACGGGTCGCCAAAACCGAAGCAGGGGGTGCTAAAAGACCAGCAGTACGAAGACGAGTCTCCTCAGTACGAATAGCAGCAAGAACCTCCAAGAACGTCACGCGTGGGTGACGGGCAAGTAGCTGGGCACGTATCTGCTCGAACTCTGGGCGAAGTCGGGTCAAAAAGTCATAGACCCGACGAAGCTGCAGGTGGGAGTGCTGATGCTGGCAACACTGGCAGATATGACAGATTGCTGGTCCCAAAGAGTCGAGCTGACGCCAGATAGAAGATATCTGTGCATAGAACTCATCGACCGTGGCATCACCCTGCTGAAGAGCCTGCTCCTGTCTGACGACAGCAAGGTAGAGGGAGTCACCGGTAGGCTCATAGTGAGAGCGAAGATGATCCCACATCAGCTGAGACGTCGCCAAACTCACAATGTCGCCGGTCAGGGACACATCAATGCTAGCGATGAGGATGTTGGCGGCACGAGCATCGTCATCACACCACCGCCGATAGAGAACATCCTGAGAGGAATAAGCAGCAACAGCAGTCGCATACGCATCGGTTGCCGCCTTCTTGGCGGTGGCATCAGCAGTGGGGGGGAGTAGTGTCTCGCTGGGAAGCACCGGTCGCGGTGGGCAAGGACGATCGCCGGTGAGAAGGTCCCAAAGGCGCTGTCCGCGCATATGGAGACGAATGTGCGGTACCCACTCCTTATAATTAAGGCCATCAAAAATCAGCGAACACCGAGGGATAGCAACATGATGATGATGATGAGGTAGATCCGTAGGAGACGCCATACTGAGAGATCAGATCCGTGCGCGCGCAGGCAGTGGGGGGGTCGAAGATCCGTGCTACAGCACACGTGCGCGCAGAAGGCAGGGGGGCGATTGATCCGAGATCGGAGCAGGTGGGCAGGAGACCTCCCACTGTGCAGGCGAGTTTCGCAGGCGGAAACCGCCGAGATCCGTGCGCAGGCGAGTTCCGTGCGCAGGCGAGAAAACCGCCGAGATCGCAGGCGGAGTTGGGGGGATCGTTGCAGGCGATCTCAGCAGGCGATCTCAGCAGGCGGAGTTGGGGGGGTCGAAGAGCCGTCGCAGGCGATCTCAGCAGGCGGAGGGGGGGGGGGACTCGGATGTCGCGAAGAGCCGTCGCAGGCGATCTCAGCAGGCGGAGGGGGGGGACTCGGATGTCGCAGGCGATGATACCACCGCAGGCGATGTCGCAGGATGTCGCAGGCGTTCCTCCCGCAGGCGTTGGATGTGGACAGGATGTTGGGGGCGTGGACTCGGCAGTTGCCCACGGATCTCGCAGGCGTTGGAGGCGTGGACTCGGCAGTTGGGGGCGACTCGGATGTCGCAGGCGGAGGGGGGCGTGGACTGCAACGACGGCAACGATCGTCCTTGGAGGCGTGGACTCGGAAAGGAGAAGCGATCGTCCTTGCCCACGGATGTCGCAGGCGTGGACTCGGCAGTCACAACTCACGGCGGCGGCTGTGTTTGGATTTTAGTGGGAGAGGCTAGGGTTTGGATTCTTGCGGGAGAGAGATAAGAGACGGCTAGGGTTTAGGTTAAACCTAGCTCTGATACCATGTTAGGAATAAACTCTCTTGTATTATTCCAAGGGCAATAGCCCGATATATATAGAGTACAGGGAAAGGTAAATAAGCACAAAAGACCCTATACAAAGGGACATATACATCTAACAGAAGTATCTGAAATGGTGAATTCAAAATTTTAGCTGGCGCAGAACCTTTAGTTGCAACAAATGGAAGCAACTCAAGAACAACTTCATTTTCATGTGTTCTTAGCTGGTTTTGGCTTTGGTGTGGCGGCAATAATGGCTAACTCAAATTGCAACCCGAAATACGGGGGAGGTGAATCTGAAATAATTAAATGTAATTTAGCTGCTGCTTGAACTGCTGCTGGTACGTCCTTCTTTGGAAGTTGGAACAGGTTTAATAATTAAATTTACATCACTTAGCACTAATAATCATTACCATTTTATCTTGAACCAAAAGCACCATACAGTTCATAGAGCTCTGACCACGAATTTGGCGATACCACCTTTCATGGTTTAAATTCTCATGTACATATGAAAATATACAGTTACAAAATTCAATGCAATAAATAAATCAGGATGCTGCAATGGCATTTTCTTTGTCATTACATTAAGACCTATTATAATCTGATATAATCCAAGTACAGTACTTCCCACATTACTGCACATTATTGTGCGCACATGTATTTGTAATAAATGAGAGGAGAATACCGACTGCAAGTCCTATCAACACATTTTCTTTTCTGTGTCCTTCACAGTGTTCACACAGACACACGGGTGAAGTTCGATTTTCATAAAATTTCTGCCTTCCTTTTTCTTTTTTATTAGGTATACGAGATAAGCATTTTAAGCTCATTTTAAATAGCTATGATTTTGGCTACTCGGCATCACTTTTGGTTGATTGTCGCTTGTTGATGCTAGTTGCTTGATGCACAGAAACTTTTTTCTAGATTGGGAACCTACAACTTTTTCCCAAGAGAAGATAGAATATGTAGTCTTGATGACACCAATATTAATTGCAAGGTAAGAGAAGGTGGCCCTAATGGCCCGAGGAATGACAGTGCGATGGCTTCAGGGTGGTTAGCAATAGTCGGAGTGTGGACGTGGTGATATGGAACACTCATGTCCATTATTACAATGAATATCTCTACATGTGGATCAAATTTGGTGTCGAGCCTAACATCCATTTCCATTTCCATTTCATTTTCACAAATGTTTTTAATACGAGAGTCATTGTCTAAAAGGCTTATCTATGCATTTGCTTGGTTACTTTCATAATTTACACATGTACATCCATTTCTTTATGTTTGGACATTAAGTTAGGAACCATAGTACTGGCATGAACAGTATGTAGAAAAAGAAAATCAAGAATAAAACGAGAATAAAATGAAGCATATGCTCTTTAATTCCGTTAATATGTATGTTTAAGAAATATGTATTAAGTTGTCAATTGATTTGCTTATATGGATATCCATCCTTTTACAGGAAATATGCATCATAGTTCTTGTTACTGACTATTCATTCACAATTATGTCATATCAAGATAGTCCACATCTAGCTTTCACATTCTAAACTCTGTGAATGATACTTGACTATTAAATCAATTATGCACGAGAATATCAATCTCCTGTTGATGTTTATTTGTAAACTCAAAGATTGTGATAATTAATGAATTGCTCCTTTTGCTGATATGGGCTTGACACAGCTGTGCCAAGTTCATCAGGGCCATGCCTTATTTTACAGAGACTGCGAAGTTTTGGACAGACTGTGACACGGCTGTGCAGCACGGTCGTGTCATTAAAAACAAAGAGTCAGCAATAATTTTTTGCAGGCCCAACACAGCCGTGCCGCTTTCTAGCACGCCGTGTCACATGTAGTCGGCCCAAATACGAGATTTAGGTTAGGGTTTTGATCTAAAACCTAATCTAATCGGACGACTGAGATTCCACACGACCAATGTGGCTATTTAAACCCTTCATATGGTTTATTTTGGAGAGATCACATGCCGTCATTAAGTTTATTTTTCCTTGCGTGTCTTGGAGCTTTGGGACATGAATTGGTGAGTGATTTCTTGAGATTTTTTTTGTGAAATTCATTGTAATCTTCTTCTCGGTATCTCTCTTTTCGGGTTGAGGGATTTTGGTGAGAGTTTTTGTTTTCTTCTCTTTTGGTGAGATTTTAGATCTCCGTTGGTTTTGTGAGAAGAGTTTGAACTCCAACCTTGGAGTTATTGGTGCTCTCTTTTGTTGAAGGCGATTGAAAGAGTCGGTGTAATTCACTCTGATCATATAGTGGAAACTGTCATCGGGAAGCTGGACGTAGGCGTCGTTAGCGGGCCGAACTAAGATAAACTCTGTGTCGCTTGACTTGTGTCTTTCCTGCTTTCGTTACTTTTCATATTGTTTGTTTTGGTTGGATATTGTGCTATTGTGGTGTATCTCTGAAAGATCGCGACATAGCGATTGTTGGATAGCTATCCGCCTCTGAGGTTCGCTTCCGCTTTTCGTCTGGTTATTTCCCAACAAATGGTATCAGATCATCAGGTTGACAGAGGTTACACAATCGCAGAGACATATTCTAACATTTGGGTATAAGATTGAGAAGTTTACAGGAAAGAATAGCTTCACTTTATGGTGAATGAGGGTGAAGGCTATGCTCAAGCACGAAGGGCTTTACAGGATAGTATTTGACTAGAAATCTATTTCAGAATCTGTTACAGACTACATGAAATCAGAGTTAGAGATGAAAGCATACAACGCTATTCAGATGGCCATATCAGACAAGATCTTTTGCAAGGTTGCGAAAGAGGAGACTACAGATGCGTTGTGGAAAAGGCTTGAATCTTTATACCTGACTAAATCACTGACAGAAAGGCTGTATGTATTACAGAAATTGTTCATGCTCAGGATGAAAGAGGGGACATCATTACGATCAACTGAATCAGTTGGTATTGGATTTACAAGCTGTGGAAGAGAATGTAAGTGATGAGTACGAAGCAATTGCCATGCTAAGTTCTCTACCTAAGGAGTACTCACACTTTGTCGAGATCATGACACAAGGGAATGACAAAATCTCTTTGGAGGAGGTCGATGCAGCCCTACGCTTGCATGAGCTTATAAAGGTGTCGAGGGGCAACACAAGCACTGAGGATCAGGATGTGGCTCTCTTTTGGGGTCGTCAATGTGGACGATCCAAATCTAGCTCCAAGTTTAGGAGACCCAAGTCCAAGGGTCAAGTTAGTAATGACCAGACATGCCATTATTGTAAGAAGGTATAGGACAGTGGAAGAACGCGTGCCCACTGTTGAAGGTCAATGGTAACGAGTCTGCTCAGCCATTAGCAGCTTTTGGAGGTGCAGATGTTGATAATGGAGAAATATTGACCGTGTCTTCCTTGGAAGACAATCGGGCTTCATGGATACTTGATTCAGGGTGCGGTCGGCACAGTTCGGTTCAAGATGCAAGATGGAGCTATTCAAATACTTACGGGTGTTAGGCATGTACCAGATTTGCAGCGGAATTTGATTTCGTTTGGGGCCTTGATAGGTGTGGGATGTTGTGTGGTGCTCAAGGGAGAACGACTACATGTGTCAAGGAGAGGTCATTTTGTGATGGCGACGAGGAAGATTGGCAACCTTTATAGGCTTCAGGGCCAGACGATGTTGAGTTAGATGTCTGCTGCACCAGAGAGCTCTAGTGGCGGAACGTTTGGGATTCATAGGGACGTCGTGACAGAGAAGCGAGGTCAGTTGCAGGATAGGATAGCTGCGGTGTGTAGCGAAGGATTTTCGGGTGATGGAGTTCAGGTTATATCCTATCATGGTTCAGCTCCATGTGCGGCTCAGATTGTCTTCATGGAAGCAGGTAGCTTCAGGGTAGAGTTGTAGTCCTCAGGAGGATGCATTGCTAAGCGCAAGGATGAGTTGGGCATTCGGGTAGAGCAGTTGCAGCATATTGATTTGCACTCACGCAGGAGGCGTGTATGGCATGGCTTAACGTGGTTCGTCCAAGGGATCATTTGGAGTGCACAGACCCAGCGACTCAGAGATGACCAGGAGCAGTGGATCTCATAGAGACGTGGTGGTGCTGTGGTAAAGTCATATTAGAGAGTTAAATCCAAAGGCGGTGAGTTCAGGTTGTTGAAGCCAGATGAAGATATTGCTCTCACTTCATGTTTGGGAAAGGCAGTGCCCGATGCTTCCTCAGAGGGTAAAGACAGATCAACTCAGACGACTACTGAGGAGTGCGGTTAGGATCAACTTCGGGTACTTTGGAAGACACAGATTTGGTGTCAGTTCAATCGATGATGGAGCATGAGGTCGCGATATCAACCTCAAAGAGAGATATCGCCACAAGTAGGGTGACGAGCATGGTTCAGTTCTTCGAGCTCAAGAAGTGTTTGGGCTCGAAAGGTCTCTTGGAGTGTTGATGCGCCGAAGGGCACGATTCTTGATGACATATTGGTGTTTTCTTGATCAGATGGAGAGAACTGGAATCTGGGTAGAGCCGTGAAGAGCCTTGATGACAATGTTCGTTAGAGGAAATTTGAAGCGGGTTAGAGTTTGTTGATATGTGTTTCAAATTTGTATTTTGGGCTTGACACAGTCGTGCCAAGTTCAGCACGGCCGTGCCTCATTTTACAGAGACTGCGAAGTTCTGACAGACTTTGACACGGCCATACAGCACGTCCGTGTCACCAAAAACAGAGTCATCAACAATTTCCTGCAGGCCCAACACGGCCGTGCCGCTTTCTAGCAACAGTCGTGTCGCCTGTAGTCGGCCCAAATACAAGATTTATGTTAGGGTTTGAACTAAAACCTAATCTAATCAGACGGCTAAGATTCCACATGACCCACGAGGCTATTTAAACCCTTCCTAGGGTTTATTTTGGAGAAAGCACGTGCCGTCATAAAGTTTCTTCTTGCTCGCATGTCTTGGAGCTTTAGGGCATGAATTGGTGAATGATTTCTTGAGATTTCTTTATGAAATTCATTGTAATCTTCTTCGTGTTATCTCTCTTTTCGGGTTGAGGGAATTTGGTGAGAGCTTTTCTTTTCTTTTCTTTTGGTGAGATTTGAGATCTCCATTGGGTTTTGTGAGAAGAGTTTGAACTTCAAGCTTGGAGTTATTGGTGCTTTCTTTTGTTGAAGAAGATTGAAGGGGTCGGTGTAATTCTCTCTGATCATATAATGGAAATTGTCTTCGAAAAGTTGGACGTATGTGCCGGTAGCAGGCCGAACCAGGGTAAACTCTATGTCGCTTGACTTGTTGCTTTTCTTCTTTCGTTACTTTTCGTATTTTTTGGTTGGATATTGTGCCATTGTGGGGGTAATTCTGAAAGATCGCGGCGTAGCGATTGTTGGGTAGCTATCCGTCTCTGGGGTTCGCTTCTGCTTTTCGTCTAGTTATTTCCCAACACCTTTCTCACGTTATCATCTTGGAGGATGTTGATAGAATGGTAGATTTGTGAGTTCATGAGGTGTGGTTGGTGGTTTGGATGGAAACAAATTAATTCAAAAGATTAACCTGTTAGGTTTTGGGTCCAATCCCTCATGTTCTTCACATTCTCTCTCTGAGATACCAACTAATCTACCAGCCATGTGAGTTTTGCAAACTAGATGTTTTTGGATGAGAAGAAAATTTTCAGCAACTCCGCTGTCTCACGTTGGACGAGACTTCAATTTTTCTGCATGAGTGGCAGAATGCTAGCTGCAACAGTTTTTTTAATAATAGAATTTAACTTATATTTCACCTTAACCTTGAATTAGTTTAAACAATTTTTCCACATCAATTGTTGGACATTATCTTTTTAAGGGTAATGTGGGCCATGGGTCCCATTTTATTTGATTTTTGAACATTAGCTACAATGGAACATGAATCACATATGATCTGTCATGCTTAGTAAAGGCTCATAGTATTACTATATATATCAGATGCCGGTTCTGGACGGATGGACATGTTAGGCGCTTACCATAAGGCGTCCATGGTGGATTGGGACCCTACTTTGACACATGGTTAATAGTGTAACATGTTAGATGCTGGACTCAAACTGCCAATCTTCACCACTTCATTCTTTACATGTGGGACTTGTTGCACCTGAAGGGGACTTGTTGCACCTGAAAGGGAAGAGCTATGATTATCCAGTGAAGATGAACTGCGTCATGGCTGGGCCACTGCCTCGAAAACAACTACGGCCCGACCGTGGTGGTAATCGAATGATGCCGGTTGCTCCCCAAGGTTAACGCAGTCGCGTCTGAACGCGTCCACTCGCGGCCAGAAGCGTGGAGTTTGCACAGAGATCGATACCTAGGAAGAACGAAAGAGGTGGTGATTTTCGTGTGTTCAAAGAGAGAAGAGACTGCTGATATATATAGCAGACGAAAAAGACTGTTGAGATTCAAACGGTAAGCTGCAGTTAATTGTTGCATTAAACGCTGGAATTCAATAGACGCAATGCAGACTGATTTGAATTCAGACGTTTTTCTTTTTTCGAATTTCAAAAGACACAATAAACAACAATTTAATAGACTACAATGAATAGGGAAGATTAATGGCTCATTTAACTCAATGAATTTGAACGGTGCCCAAGGAGGAAAGTCGTGCCAAAAAAGAAGGCGCGCGCAACACGACACGGCTCGGCTCGGCCCGCGCGTGCGTGTGGTGGTTATGTGTGTCCTCGCCCGTTCACAAAAGAGTCGTACTCCTTGTGGCATGCCCCAAGGTAGCCACAAGTCTAAAAAGAACTCAATAACGTCCAAAGGAAATTCCGACGTGGGACAAAAAAATTGGGAGTGAACAAATGGCTAAAAGAGCAATTAATTCCAACAATCCCCCACTTAATGGCTCAAGAAAGAGAAGAGAAAGCTCCTGGGTAAAGATGGATGAATACTTAAGTATCAATGTCTTTCGATTGAATTGATACGTAGTGAAGTGAGGCAACAACTTACTTTCTAATGAGTGAATTACTCTTGAACTCATTAGAGTTCGGTTGAGACCACCCACAACACATTGTTCCCTTGAGTTTGTGCAAACTCTGCGATACATAACAAGCGCTATAGGCCATGCGCACACCTTGGGTCTCGTGAGTGCTCTAGAAAGACCGCCCTTGTCTTTCATAGAGGGCGGCCAAACCCTCACACCCACATAGGTGGTTCATCAAGTGCTTCTCCATAGCACCATCAAAACTGGTTATGAAATCATTAAGAGCATACAGCTCAACCTCTGCTTAAGTCCATCACGTGCTTCTCAATAGCACCACCAAAACTGGTTATGGACTTGTCTCAAAGTGAATCCATCAAGTGCTTCTCAATAGCACCACCAAACTTGGCTATGGATTCAAAGAACACTACCACACGCCATAGGGATGGAAATGTAGTGTTTGTTATGGATCATATGGCTTCGTTAGACCACACTGGGTATCAACCATATAACCTTAACTCATGGGCTTTAGCCCCATCCCCTCGACGAATCAAGAACCACTTTCCTTGGCCATCCTTTGGTTAGTGGATCTGCAAGATTTCTTTCAGACCTACATATTCCAAAGAAATTACTCCATTTTTAGGAGTTGTTTAACCACACCGTGTCTGATCCGAATGTGTCTTCCCGTTGTAGACAATATTTTTTTTGCAACACCAATGGCTGCTTGAGAATCACAATGAAGGGAAACTGGAGTAGTTTTTCCTCCCCACAAAGGCACGTTTGCTAACAAGTTCCTTAGCCATTCAGCCTCTTGCCCTGCCAACTCAAGAGCAATAAATTCAGATTTCATGGTGGAGCGTGCTATACACGTCTGTTTGGAAATCCTTCTAACACATCAGGAAATTTGCTGAAATGCAAACACCAATCAACAGTCCCTTTCAGGTACTTTAATAAACGATAAAGAGCAGTCCAATGTTCATTATTAGGGTTATGAGTATACCGACTTAGCATGCTAACATCATAGGCTATATCAGGTCGAGTACAGTTCATAAGGAACATCACACTTCCTATGATCTTAGCATATTCAGATTGAGAAATACTCTCTCCTAAATTCTTTTTCAAATGTATGCTAGGGTCATAGGGAGTTCTAGCATGAATAACATCAAAGCAGTTGAATTTCTTCAGCACCTTCTCTACATAATGAGATTGACTCAAGGTGATGCCATAAGAGTTTCTAACAATTTTAACTCCCAAAATGACATCAGCTTCTCCTAGGTCTTTCAACTCAAACTGAGATGACAAAAAATTTTTGGTATCATTTACAATATCTAAATTGTTTCCAAAAATTAACATGTCATCGACATAGAGACAAATAATTACACAATCCGATCCTATTAGTTTAGAATAAACACAAGAATCAGATGTGTTTACAACAAAGCCATTCCTTATGAAGATGCTGTTGAATTTCTCATACCATTGATTAGGAGCTTGCTTTAAGCCGTATAAAGACTTTCTAAGCCTGTAAACCTTATTCTCTTTACCAGCAACTACAAAACCCTCGGGTTGGGACATGTAGATTTCTTCTTCTAGATCGCCATTTAGGAAGGCTGTCTTAATATCCATTTGATGTATGACTAACTCATGAATTGCAGCTAAGGCAATTAGAGTCCTTATGGTTGCAATCTTGGTCACAGGAGAATAGGTGTCAAAGTAGTCTAATCCTTTTTTTTGAGTAAAACCCCTGATCACAAGTCTAGCTTTGAATTTTTCTATCAATCACTCAGGTATCATCTTTTTCTTGAAAATCCATTTATTACTAATGGGCTTATTACCTTTAGGTAACTCAGCTAATTCCTAAGTTTGATTGGATACAATAGAATCAAGTTCGCTTTTAATAGCCTCTTTCCAAAAGCTAGCAGCAATGGATCTCATTGCATCATCATAGGTTTTTGGGTCTTCTTCTATTATAAAGGTAGACACTATCTCATCACTAAGCATGTCTATACATCCATTTTCTGACAGAAAGGCAGTTATAAAGTCAGGTCCAAAATTGGTTTCAGTTCTTTGCCTCTTACTCCTTCTAGGTTCTTCACTAAAAGTAGAACTACATATCAGAAGATATAGGTGAAGAAGAAGGAAGAGACTCAATAGGAGGTACACGGGACAAGGATTATGTTAATTCCTTTTTCAAAGGAAAAACATGCTCAAAAAACTCTGCATCTCTAGACTTAGAAATAGAGTTATCTGTTAAGGACACGAATCTATATGCATCACTATAATGAGCATACCCTATAAAAAGTGTATCATAAGTTTTAGACCCAATGTTTGACTTCTTAAAGTCAGGTAGTTCTATCTTTGCCAGACACCCCCACACTCTAAGGAATTTAAGGTTAGGTCATAGTGTGCTTACCTCTTACATAGAATATCAGCCGCCTCAGATTGTCAATCTGAGAGCCACCAATCTCCTTTTACTTGCCAAATGTTGGCAGTGACTATTCAACTCACCATAAGTTCTTTTTCAGTTTCCTATTGTATTTCATAACTGCTATGATCGTAAAAGAGTTTTTGGCCTGGCATCACATCGATATCACCATTCTATAGACGGGTCATACAGGCCTCCTCGAAGTTCTGCATACAGCATCAAGGTGGTTTAGTAAAAACAGTTACAATACGCGTATCTAGTTAGATCATCAGGTGGGAGAGAGAGATCTCCATCCAATTCCTTTCGCTGTTCTGCTAAGCCAGGGACCCCAGTGCTACAAGTACAAGCAACTCCCAAACAGTAATTATAAATGGCAATTGAGTTTCAGAACTAATATTTGGGAGATGGATGCAACCACACTTGCTCGCTGAAAAATCGTATCAATACACTTCTTCAATCTCATACACTATCAGAGCAAGCGCACAAAAGAAGGAAATTTAATTCCTCGGGTATCTTTCAGTTTGTTCAATTTATATGCCACTCCAAGAAGCATCCTCACACTATAAGCTCTATAAATTCCTCTAAACCACAAGTTACCCTTAAAACTAATAAACATGTCCGCCTTGTCATCCACAACATGCTCATCACCGGTTACAGGATTTCCTATCGATGATTGCGCATCAGCTACAAACGTGCACTGAATCCTAACCAATTATATTTGAGCTATTCTAAATGAATTGTTCACAGTGAGCCAGGTTGCCATAATGGCTAATGTATACATGTGGACGCCGAAAACCAAAATAATCAAGGTCACATGTGGAGATTAATTTAGGTAGGGCTATGAATCATGTGTGATCTTGCAAGTAAACAACGCTATCTCTCCAAAAAAACCTTCTTCGGACTGATTTATTATAACTTTCTGCACCAAAATTATAAAAAGGTTTTTCTCATATTAGTCCCTTAAATTATGTGTATTTTGATATTAGTCCCTTAAATCTTTGTAATTTGAATTTAGTCCCATAAATGTTTAAAATTAACCTAAATAGTCCCGTTTGGATCACCTAAATAGTCCCTTAAATGTTTAACATTTAACCTAAATAGTCCCTTTAAGGGACTAATTTCAAATTACAAAGATTTAAGGGACTAATATCAAAATACACATAATTTAAGGGACTAATATGAGAAAACCCCATTATAAAAATATAATCCAAGTCATTTTTGGCAATTTCATTGTCAACATTGAACCCTCATCAACAAATTACAGCGGAATGCATTATTCTAAAGTGCTGGAAATTACAGAAAGATTTGGAAACAAAAGTACCCCAATTTTGAGATTGAATATAAAATGCATATTTCACAAAAAAATTGATAATGATCAAGATTCAAGAATATAAACTGTAATGATCGCAATTAAAACACACAAACAAACTAGCAGAGATTGAGTACATTGAGCCTAACCGCTCAGTAGATGTTTTCAAATTGTTGCACCTGAAAGGGACGAGCTATGATTATCCAGTGAAGATGAACTGCGCCGTGGCTGGGCCACTGCCTTGAAAACAACTACGGCCCGACCGTGGTGGTAATCGGATGATGCCGGTTGCTCCTCAAGGTTAACGCAGTCGCGTCTGAACGCGTCCACTCGCGGCCAGAAGCGTGGAGTTTTCACAGAGATCGATACCTAGGAAGAACGAAAGAGGTGGTGATTTTCGTGTGTTCAAAGAGAGAAGAGGCTGCTGATATATATAGCAGACGAAAAAGACTGTTGAGATTCAAATGGTAAGCTGCTGTTAATTGCTGCATTAAACGCTGGAATTCAATAGACGTAATGAAGATTGATTTGAATTCAGACGTTTTTCGTTTTTCGAATTTCAAAAGACGCAATAAACAACTTAATAGACCACAATGAATAGGGAAGATTAATGGCTCATTTAACTCAATGAATCTGAACGGAGCCCAAAGAGGAAAGTCGTGCCAAAAAGAAAGCGCGCGCAACACGACACGTCACGTCACGGCTCGGCTCGGCGCGCACGCGCGTGTGGTGGTTATGTGCGTCCTCGCCTGTTCACAAAAGAGTCGTACACCCTGGGCACGCCCCAAGGTAGCCACAAGTCTAAAAAGAACTCAATAACGTCCAAAGGGAATTCCTATGTGGGACCAAAAAAATTGGGAGTGAACAAATGGCTAAAAGAGCCATTAATTCCAACAGGACTAAGCCCACATACCAACTCCTTGAATAATTTTGCCAAGCGATATTAAATAATGTTGACAAGCCGAATGACTGATTTGCGAGAGATTAACCTTAAGTATCTCCAACTTGTTTGGTTGGTTGGTTGCAACAGATAAACACAAACGAGGACTATCTTATCTGAAATTGGTTATCACTTCCACTGAAGAATCATTTGCCTGAGAATTGCTTTGTGCAGCCTATCAGGTAACACATTTTTTAACGATTATGCTTCTTGAACTGCCATATTCATGTCATACATTTTTGCCTCCACTATCACAACACACATATTTATCCAAATAAATGCCAGCTGCTGTGGGTTTTCTTCCAAAGGCAAACTTCTTTGTAAGAGATGCTTGTTACCAAGAATACATGGAAGCTCCATGGCCATCTTTTTCAAGACTTCATATTCAATGAATTATTTATTTATTTATTTATTTGGTTAATAGATCTATTAGCATTTGGTATGTATATTTATTTGGTTAATAGATCTATTTGCATTATATATATATTTATTTGGTTAATAGATCTATTTGCATTTGCTATATATATTTATTTGGTTAATAGATTTAGGGTCTCAGCTTGGCAATAATATGCATTTATATAATAATAAAAACTGAGGCAGGGTGCATGATTGCAATTGATGAGATGGATATTCATAATGGACGTCCTATTTGGATTTATTTGTGTTTCAGAGTGTTTTCTCACTACAAAGCGTTGACCGTGGAGAACCCGGTCAACGTGGTCAAGGGGCCCGCTTTGGGTCCCTCGGGGGCTTCGAATCGGTGCGGAAGGGGCGAGGGGTAGCCTCGGCCCTGGTTGAGACGCTTGGCCTCGGACAGGTGTGCTCGGCCTCGGCTGATAGGGGGACGAGGGATAGCCTCAGTCGCCCGGGTAGGTGCACGACCGGCGGGTGGCGAGGGAGAGTCTCGGACCCGATTAAGACGCTCGGCCTCGGCAGGACGTGCTCGGCCACGGCAGGCTGACGGTGAGGGGAAGCCTCACTGTCCGGTTGATCGAGTGGTCGGAGAGGGGCGAGGGGTAGCCTCGGCCCGTTGATCTGTTATCCACCTGTGCAGACGAGAACGCTCGTCAGGGGGCCGGACCTTGGTTCCGGCCAAATCCCCTCCGATGCCTAAGTCAGATAGAGATCTGAGAAAGGAGGCCCGGCGGAGACGGTCCGACTCGTGAGGAGATCGTGACGGCGTCTCTCGGCGCGAGCGGGGGAGGAAGGAGATGAATTGGGGGAACGAGGTCGTTGATGGAGTACCTTAGGTTTTGTTACCTGAGATGCGGTCCCTTTCTTCGTCGTCTTCCTGGCCCTTTTGTAGAGCCCCGGCGTGATCGCCTCTGACCCACGTCCCACGTCCGCCATTGATCGTGCCCCATCAGTCCCCCCTCGCCGCCGCTCTCTCCGCCCTGCCAGCACCTCCCCATTATCGCTATTTAGTGGTCGCGCGTCCGGGGGAGTGGTTTTCGCAGGAGTGGGCGAGCGACCAACGGGTTATTGGGGCCGGGTCGGATCGACGTTCGAGAAGGTCCCTTGTAGGGCCTTTGTCGAATGGGCTTTGAGGACGCAGATGGGCTTTTGACCAGTAGTCGGGCTCTTGGGCTCGTGCTTTACGGGTCTCGGCCAAATAGGCGTAACAATTGCCCCCATCGGTCGGGTTGATCGGCCTCGGCCGGTTCGGCTCGGCCGATGTGACCTCTGCCGATTGTGACGAGCTCGCCAGTCGATGCCGACTCATTTATTAGTCGTCATCATGAGTTGGCCCGTTCGATGTTTTTAAGGCGCGGGTTCCGAAGCGCCGTCGGCCTTCAGATGCTGCCACGTGTAGCGGCAAGCTTATCCCCGCCGCTCGCGGAGTCGCCTTGAGTTCGAGAAGCCGAAGGGTTTGTGAGCCGCCATTGGTGGGGTCGATCAGCCTCGGCTCGCTCAGATCACCCGTTATGTCTCCTGGGATTCCGAGCGGCGCTTTAATCGAGGCGAGGCCATAAATGCAGGTCATGATGAGGCGGATCGATTGGTCTTCAACTGGCGCCAATTTCGGAACGCCGCCGAATCTTCGAGCCTCGCCACGCATTCTTGTCAGGCGCTTCAAATTCTCCCCTGGCATATAAGATCCTCAGTTGTGTTGATCTCCACTTCTTCTTCGCTTCTCCCGGTATTCAGAGCCTTCAGCAACTCGGAGTTCCCCGTCGCCTTCGCTTCCTTGTCCTCTCCAAACTAGTTGAAAATAGGTAATTCCTCTCTTGCTTTCATCCTATGGCTGCTCTTAGGATAGGCGGTTCTGGCCGGAGGACGAGGGGTCCTCCGGAGTCCGGGCGGGGCGAACCCCGGCTAGGGGAGTCTGGTTCCCCCGCCGGGAGTCGTTCTCTTCAAGATAAGGGGAAGGAGAAACTTTTTCCAGACTACACCCGTGATGACGTGGCGTTGGCTGCCGTACGGCTTAATGTGCCCACGGTTGTCCTCCGTACGCCGTCGAGGACCCCTCCTTCGGTGGCCGCGGAGATCCGGGAAAGATATCTCTGCTTCCCATACGAGGTTCGGGTTCCATTTGTCGACGAGCGGATTTGCCTTCCGAGGAGCAATGAGGTCGGCGTCTACGTCGAGATGTTCCGCCTGGGTCTTCGCTTCCCGCTCCATCCCTTCTTCATCCAGGTCATGGAACATTTCACAGTGTCCCTGTGTCAGTTCACCCCGTGTTCGATCGCGGTACTGACGGGTTTCGTAACGCTCTGCTGTACCCGTGGTCTGGAGCCGACTCTCCCCCTTCTCTTCTACTTTTACCAGGCCCAGACGGTCGGTCCGGGGTCATGGCTGCTACTCCGAGCTCGTTCGAGGAGGGAATGCCTGATCGGGTTACCCCGCTGGTCAGGGGATTGGAACTTGGATTATGTCTTCGTGGTCTTCTTGGGCGAGGCCCAGATTCTGACAAGCTGGGGCAGTTCTGTCCATTCTCGCCCGTCGTTAGTTCTCTCAGACGCCGACCGGGCAGCCGCTGCGCTTCTGTTGGCTCTTCCTTTGGAAACGAAGTCCATTTGGTCTTTGCTGGACGACCTACTCCTGAAGGCCGTCTTGTGGTCTCCGGGTAGGTCGCTTTTTCATCCCCGGATCGCCCTATGACTCATCCTGATTTCGGTCTCCTTTGCAGGGATGGCTGGCCGCGAATTCGTCCGTGACGTTGATGAGCTGATCCGTCGTGGAGCCGCTCGGAGCCGAGGTAGTACCTCTGGAAGGGCGCCTCGGAGGACCGTTGAGGAGGAGGTGCGCCGAGCCGAGCCTGCCGTGGGTAAGGTGGCGGCCGCGCCTCCCGCCTATTCTTCTGGCGATCCACTTTCGGGGGGGTGAGGATGGTGCGAGGCGGAAGCGTTCTCCTCCGGCGCCTTCGGAGCTCCACGGTGGAAAGAAGAGGAAGGAGGACGTGGATCCCTCCGGCCCGGCAGGTTCCGCGCTTCCCGTGGCGACCGCCGGGGATCCTTCGATAGCTTTGCCAGCCACCCCCCTCGCAGCGTCTTCGCCCGTATCACCAGGGGTCGGGGCCTTGTTGGCGAGCGACTTGGCTTCGATTGTCGTCCCTGGGAGTTCGATGTTTGCTGACCGAGCCGTGGCCCAGCAGGTTGTCGAGGTCTCCGTCCCTCCCCGGGACCGCAGCCTCCTCAAGAAGATCCCGGCCGACAAGATGTCGGATTCCTTGGTCTGGATCCTCCAACAGGTTCGGTTATCTTGCTATCCTCTCTTTCTCTTTATCCTCTTCTTAGCCCATGTCTCGTCTTTTCAGGGTTCAGCGCTCGCTGTGGAGTTGCAGTGTCGAGCCGTCCGCTTGAGGGAGCTGGAGGAGTCCTCCATGAGGGCTCAGGAGCGGGCCGGGGCGGCCGAGGTGGCCATGATGGAGGCCCAGATGGAGTCTCGGCGCCTCGCCCTCCGTGTGGCTGCGTTGGAGGGACAAGTAGGTGACCTCGAGGGAAAGCTAGGGGATGCTCATCAGTCGGCTGAGGAAGCGGCGGAATCGTTCCGTCTGGAGAGGGAGGAGCTTCAGAGGGAACTGTCGGACCGGCGTCAGTTAATGCGGCTTGCGGAGGAGGTGGAGAAGGGCGTCGTCGAGACCCTGGGGAAGAAGATCTTCGAGGTTCTCAGGGAGGCCTTCGGTAAGTATATAGACATCATCGCCCCCCGGATCGTCGAAGTCGTCCAGTCTTCCTTCCGGGAATGTGCGGAACGTGTCCGGCAAGTCCCTTCGCCAGTCGAGTCCCCTCGCTCCGAGCAGGGCGAAGTGCCCGAGGATGTGTCCTCCCGAGCTCGGGCTCCTTAAGCCGTCCCTCCCAGCCTTATCCTCAAATTTTTAAGCATCCGCTTCGCTTTGGGCCAGTCTACTTGAAATGGATCCCTGGCCCCCGCTACCTCATTCGGCTTCGGTCCCGGCTCCATGGCTCATAATTGCTGGTTGCATGGCTGCCAGCTTGGGCTACCTACTTCGGGTCTTTTGTCAACCAATTTTGCTCTATCGGTGTCGATCTAGCTTCCGTAGGCGAAGAACTCTGTCATTCGTCGTGAGTAGATTGTTTGTAGGGTGTTTCCTTCGCCTTGATCCCCTGTAAATAAGACGCATTTTTGTACTCTGGTTAGCTATTATAAACGAAATCGACTTACTTGGACTTCTTGTGTATTTTGCGTTGTCGCCTTGTTCTCGGCTTAGGAGTGGACGAAGCTGGCGTTGGCTGGGGGGATTCTCCCCAGACTTAGGGGCGCAGGAGTCGGTCAGCGAGGGCGAAGCTCCTCGACTTAGGACTGGTTGGCGTCCGTGCCTCCTGGGGAAATTGCCCCCAGATTTATGAGCGCTGGAGTCGGTCGGCGAGGGCAAAGCTCCTCGGCTTAGGACCGGTCGGCGTCCGTGCCTGCTGGGGGAATTGCCCCCAGTCTTATGAGCGCTGGAGTCGGTCGGCGAGGGCAAAGCTCCTCGGCTTAGGACCGGTCGGCGTCGTGCCTGCTGGGGGAGTCGCCCCCAGACTTATGAGCTCTGGACTCGGTCGGCGAGGGCCAAGCCCTTCGGCTTAGGACCGGTCGGCGTCCGTGCCTGCTGGGGGAATCGCCCCCAGACTTATGGGCACTGGAGTCGGTCGGCGAGGGCAAAGCTCCTCGGCTTAGGACCGGTCGGCGCCCGTGCTTTGCTGGGGGAGTCGCCCCCAGACTTATGTGCACTGGGGTCGGTCGGCGAGGGCCAAGCTCCTCGGCTTAGGACCGGTCAGCGTCCGCGTCTGCTGGGGGAATTGCCCCCAGACTTATGAGTGCCGGAGATAGTCGGTGAGGGCAAAGCTCCTCTTCCTCCTCCAGTGAGGCGGCGGTCCCCGACCTTTTGCGTTACTGGCGACATGTCAACTCCGTCGGAATTTTAAATAAAGACAATAAAAAGAAGGCGTTTGTACTCTCATGGGTCCAGTTGGACCGGTACATTTGGAGGAAACGGAAAAGGGGAAATGAAGCTAAACAGAGGGATGTAAAACTAGATATCTCCCTCATACTTAGGCTGCCCCCGGGGGGAGGGACGTTGCCTGCTCACTCTATGATGCGGAGGGGGCCTTGGATGTTGTTGATCTTCTTCCCCTTGTCCGGCTGTGTGGAGGTCCCTTCTCCATGGGCCGGCTCGTCGGCCTGATTCCTGGCGTGCCCTCGGCTCATCAGCTTCTCAATGTCCTTCAAATGCCAGCAATCTTCCGTGTCATGACCATCGTCCTTATGGTACTTACAGTACTTCTCCCTGTTCTTCCCGCCTCTTTTAGCCTTCGGCGGGGGGCGATCAGCTCGCTCTTCCTTCTGTACTTGGGCGAGAATGGTGTCTGGGGTGGTGTCCCTCGCGCTTTCTCCCCGTTGCCTGTTCCTTTGTCTCTTTTCGGTCCGGTATCCTTCGGGGCTTGCTCGTCCGCCGTCGCCACGCTTGGTCCCTCGAGCGGTTTTTCCTGCATCCTCGGCCAAGGCCTCCTCGGTCAGCATAAAGCGTTCGGCCCTTGCCATGATCCCGGGGAGGTCCTTTGGGGGGTCGTTGTGCAGGGACTTCTTGAGGCCCCTGTGGCGAAGCCCTTTCTTAAGAGCCGTCTGGACCACCAGGTCGGGTGGGTTGTTCACGTTTAGCCTTTCCGCATTGAAGCGGCGCATGAACTGTCGGAGTGGTTCGGCCGGGCCTTGCACTATGTTGAACAGATGTTCAGCACCAGGTTTGATCAGCCTCCCCGCCATGAACTGTTTGCAGAACAACTGGGCGAGTTGCTCGAAACTGTCGATGGAGCGGCCGGGCAGGCTGTGGTACCAGATCCTTGCCGCTCCCCTGAGAGTAGAATAGAAGCCCCGGCAAAGCAGGTCGTCGTCAGCTCCCTGGAAGGCCATGTCCCCCTCGTAGTCCATCACGTGGTGTGCCGGGTCTCCTATTCCGTCGTACTTTCCCAGCACCGGGATCCTGAATCGAGAGGGGACTCGGGCGTCGGTTATTCTCCGCGATAAGGGGCACCGGTCCCCGTGGATGCCTCCGGGGATGCGGTATTCGCCTGCTTCCGGCTCGATCGGGGGCTGGAGGTAGCACCGGCGCCGGCGGGGCTGGCTCCGCAGCCTTCGCCACGCTGGGGGTCGGGCTGACCCGACGCTCCCGACTCCTCCTGCGGGAGCTCCTGCTCCGCCGTGACCGGTCTCTTGAGTGGTGTCGTTCGCTTCTCCTGCGGCGGGACGACCGTGATCGACGGGACGATGCCGTCATCGATTCACCGTTCGTCCCTTCGGTCTCTCTTCGGCTTCTTTCACGATAGGGCGAGGAGGCTCGTGACCTCGCCTGACGGGAGCCGGACCGCGTGAACCGACGCTCTGCGTTCGGTTTCCGGGTCCCGTGGTCGTCGACCACCGCGGACCGCAAGTGCGGGGGACCCCCCGCCCATCGGTGGCTATCGTTCAATGCGCCTCCGTCGGACGGCGCGGGGCCGACAAGCTGCTGCACCGTCGCGACCAACGTCTGGAGGCTCGCGTTGGTCTCCTGAGCCAGGGCACGGAGCTGTCCCTGTGTGGCTAGTTCTGAGCCGCCGGTCTCTTCGGTTGAGTGGGCGGGGTGGCCGTCGACGTGCGTGTCCTCGGGGTTGCCATTAGATGCGCCATTCCCCTCCTCCGGGATGGGGGTCATGCGCTTCCTTCCATTGCTGGCTCGCGCCATTGTAGGTGTGGTTTGCTTCTTCGTGGGACAGTCTTCGTTCCCACAGACGGCGCCAGATGTTTCAGAGTGTTTTCTCACTACAAAGCGTTGACCGTGGAGAACCCGGTCAACGTGGTCAAGGGGCCCGCTTTGGGTCCCTCGGGGGCTTCGAATCGGTGCGGAAGGGGCGAGGGGTAGCCTCGGCCCTGGTTGAGACGCTTGGCCTCGGACAGGTGTGCTCGGCCTCGGCTGATAGGGGGACGAGGGATAGCCTCAGTCGCCCGGGTAGGTGCACGACCGGCGGGTGGCGAGGGAGAGTCTCGGACCCGATTAGGACGCTCGGCCTCGGCAGGACGTGCTCGGCCACGGCAGGCTGACGGTGAGGGGAAGCCTCACTGTCCGGTTGATCGAGTGGTCGGAGAGGGGCGAGGGGTAGCCTCGGCCCGTTGATCTGTTATCCACCTGCGCAGACGAGAACGCTCGTCAGGGGGCCGGACCTTGGTTCCGGCCAAATCCCCTCCGATGCCTAAGTCAGATAGAGATCTGAGAAAGGAGGCCCGGCGGAGACGGTCCGACTCGTGAGGAGATCGTGACGGCGTCTCTCGGCGCGAGCGGGGGAGGAAGGAGATGAATTGGGGGAACGAGGTCGTTGATGGAGTACCTTAGGTTTTGTTACCTGAGATGCGGTCCCTTTCTTCGTCGTCTTCCTGGCCCTTTTGTAGAGCCCCGGCGTGATCGCCTCTGACCCACGTCCCACGTCCGCCATTGATCGTGCCCCATCAGTCCCCCCTCGCCGTCGCTCTCTCCGCCCTGCCAGCACCTCCCCATTATCGCTATTTAGTGGTCGTGCGTCCGGGGGAGTGGTTTTCGCAGGAGTGGGCGAGCGACCAACGGGTTATTGGGGCCGGGTCGGATCGACGTTCGAGAAGGTCCCTTGTAGGGCCTTTGTCGAATGGGCTTTGAGGACGCAGATGGGCTTTTGACCAGTAGTCGGGCTCCTGGGCTCGTGCTTTACGGGTCTCGGCCAAATAGGCGTAACAATTTGCAATGATGTTAGTCCAAAAGACAGGTGGCCTCTTCTTCTATTTGAGTGAAAATTCCTTCCCACTTTAAGCACGATACACATGAATGTCTGTAAATTCTGTTATTACAAAACCGTTTAACTTATGATGGGTGGATTAACAAACAAAACTCCTTAGAATCACTTTAAAGTTAATTGTCCGATGTTGTGAAACCTTTAAATTTTGTAACGGGTTGATCGGTACTCAAATCACCCTAGGGTCCATCCATTAGTTTCCCTAGGGTATATAATTATATGGATTAAACACCAAAAAAACATTTTGCAAAAAATTTTCTAAAAAAAGTTAAAAATGTTTCGCATGGGCTTTCTCACCATGTTTTTCTCACCAGAATATTACTCTTATGTATATATATGTATATATAGAGTATATGTGTTATATGTATATATAGAGTATATGTGTTGTCAATGTATGAAATTTCTTATGCTGCAGCACATATACATGTGTGTGATTTGAATTTTTTTTCAAGATTTGACTATATGAAAGTGATCTGGACATACTAAACCCCCAACATATCAAAAAATCAAATGCACATAAATATATTTGACTCTCTTTCGGTTCATTACCAATTCGACAGATTCATAAAATAGATCTTTTTGTAACAATATGAACCATGGTTAAGCAGACTTGTGTTCACGTGATTTTTGGTATATTGAGATGTTATGTATAGATCACTCCTAAATTATCAAACCTTGAAAAAACATCAAAGACACATGTATATGTGATGCTAGCGTAATAAATTTCTTGTGCTAACAATTACATATTGTATTATTCCCATCTGTATGCGCGTGTGATGAGATGTTGAGCTAATATACTTTTTAGATATCCCAATCGGCAATACCAATCAACGATAGGTACCATTCATCTTGAAAAATATATCGATATATCTATACTTCAAAAATTAAATATATGAAGGCCACACAACCTATTGATTAACATATTCTAATTTTTTTATACTTGCAGGCAGCTTTTAAGCTGGCCATCTTGCGACACTTGATGCATGCGATAAAAAAATTTCAAACAACTTAATTTTTGATACATAGATCTTTATGGATAGACCATGAACATTTCTGACGATCGATTTGGAAAGTAGATTGTGCTAGATCACAGTTTAATAGTCTTGGATTACGTTATATGGATATGCCAAACTCTGGAATTGAGTTATTCCTCAAAACAAAAGGAGAGAAATTCATGATGGAATTGAGTTTAAAATGATGAGAATGGGGCATGGTAATGCTGCCGATTCTGAGCTGTAATTTTGTGGTAACAATACTTCAATACGAGTTACTTAATTATCTTCTTTCGCTGTCCATTGTTATTTCCAGTTGCCAATATAGTAAAGCCTCTTGCAGTAGGGCAATACTTCTCAGTTCATTGTCCCTGTCCCTTTCTGCTGGGCTCTTTCCTTTGTTTTAAGAAAGGATGAGTTGATTCAGCTTCTCTTGTTGAAGTTTTTATCCCTGTTTTTCTTCATAATGCAGGTGTATTGCATAGGTGGTGATGGGACGATGAGGGGAGCAGTCAGGATCTTTGAAGAAGTCCAACGTCGCAAACTGAACATATCCATCACTGGCATACCCAAAACAGTTGACAATGATATTGGCATCATCGACCGTTCTTTTGGCTTCCAGACTGCGGTCGAGATGGCACAGCAAGCGATAAATGCCGCTCATGTAGAGGCTGAAAGTGCTGTCAACGGAATTGGTCTCGTGAAGCTCATGGGACGCAGCACTGGCCACATTGCCCTCCATGCTACTCTCAGTAGCCGTGACGTTGACTGCTGCCTGATCCCTGAGAATGACTTCTACTTGGAGGGGAAAGGCGGGCTTTTTGAATTCCTTGAGCAAAGGCTGAAAGAGAACGGCCATGCCGTCATAGTTGTAGCTGAGGGCGCCGGGCAGAAAGTGATACCCAGAACCGAAGCTCAGAAGGAAGAGAGAGACGAATCGGGAAATCCAGTGTTCTTGGATGTAGGCCCATGGCTGAAGTCGGAGTTGAAGAGCTGGTGGGAGAGGGATCACAAGGGGGAATTGTTTACCGTTAAGTACATCGATCCAACTTATATGATCAGGGCAGTACCGGCCAATGCTACCGATAACTTATACTGTACCTTGCTGGCACATTCATCGATTCACGGCGTCATGGCAGGGTATACCGGTTTCGTATCCGGCCCAGTTAATGGGAACTACGCGTACATCCCGTTGGAAGAGGTTGCAGTGGCGAAGAATGCGGTTGACACTACGGATCACAAGTGGGCATGGGTCAGATCAGTGACGAACCAGCCTGATTTTCGCAGGCCCTAGCGGCTAAGGTGTGTGATCCCCAATAAATTGATCGTAGAGCTTGTGGGTAAAGGATGAAGGGATTGTGGAAAACGATTCATCTTCTACAGAGCTCTGCTGATCTCAAGCAAAGATTAAGCGAATCACGCTTTTTTCATGTGAGCTTTCTATGATGGGAAGGATTTTCTATGTGCTTGGTTCACACTGTACCATTGCGATTCTCTCTTATCCTCCGCTTTCAGACAACATGGAGATGATGAGCGTGCACATGTATTCCTATATGAAAAGGATTCTTCTTTTTATGATCTTGTAGCTTTAATCAGATGTTTTACTGGAGATTGCAGTACGAAGTGATCCAGATGGCTGACAAGTGGTTATAATGGGATGGATGTGATTTTGTTCACACCCCCCTAGTTAACACTAACTTTATTTTTGATTTCTCGGTACAGTACTGGTTCAACTGTTTTGCTTGCTTTTAATTGCCTTCGGTTGGTTCTTTTGCCTGCGCTTGTTATCATGTTTTGGAGCCATGCGAATATCTAGTCATGCTTTCATGGAAACAGCAGCACCACTTTCACCGGAAACCGCAGAGCTGCCATATGACCAGCGAGAACTTCTTTATCTTCTTCTTTCTTGTTTGGGTAAATTCCCGTAACATTATGATCCGTGTTACTAAATATTCTTTGTTATAAACGGGCTTTTGGAGGCCCATCTGTGTATTGGGTATCCACTCATTATGTAACCCTACTTTTATAAATACATGGCTACGTGGTTTCGTAGTCGTCAAGTTTACAACACGTTATCAGCACGCTCGAAGCTGAGCCGAACCTCTGCCGACGGATGAACGCGACGCGAACGGGCTTCCTTCACCGAACGTCGCTAGATCCAGCGGGTAGTATCTAGAGGTAATTTTTTCCCTAGATCTAAACTTTTATGTGTATACGATTAGATCTACATGTTTAGATCTATTTTTGATTAGTATAGATCGGAGTTTTAACTTAGATCTGCACGCTAAATCAATTTTTTCAATGATAACTCAACGTTTTTATCAACAAAAATCAAATTTTTACGATGAAAAACGTTGTTTAGAAGACTAAAAATAGTTCTTTTTTTAAATAAAAATCCTATTTTTATGATCTTCTTCCCCAAATCTTGAAACCCTAGATGGGATTTTTCGTCGCTACGCGGCCAGAATCCACGAACGCATGAAAACCCCCTCATCCATTGCGATCTCCCCGCCGCCAGAAGCGGCATCGTGCCGCTGCAGCCCTCGGCGGCAGTCAGCCAGCGCTGTCGCCCCGGCGGCAGTTGCCGCTGCCGCCTGGAGCGGCAGCGGGCGACGGCAGCAGGCGGTGCCGCCTGGAGCGGCAGACGCCGCCGCCGCCCCGGCGGCAGTCGCCGCCGCCCCGGCGGCAGTCGCCGCCGCCGCCTGGAGCGGCAGACGCCTGGAGCGATGCCGCCTGGAGCGGGCGACTGCCGCCGGGCGGCGGCAGCAGGCGGTGCCGCCCCCTGGCGGCAGCATGCACTGCCGTTCAACGCGGCAGACGCCGCTGCTGCCCTGCGGCAGCCGCCGCTCTCGCCCGACGCGGCAGCAGTTGAACCCCCCTCCCCGCGCGCGCGAGACGCAAACGCTAGCCGCCCATAGCGGCGGCGCGCGACGAAACCCTAGTTGCCCGAAGCAGCGACGCGCACGACGAAACCCTAGCCGCCTGAAGCGGAAACGCGCACGGAAAAACTCTACCCGCCCGAGGCGGCGGTCCCTCCGGCGCAAATGCTTTCCGCCCGCACGGGCCCGCACGAACGATCGCATCCAAAAATCCTAACTGGGGTTTTCCGAAAAACTTCGTTTTTACAAGTTCTTTTTCAGATTTAATTAAGTTTTTCTTCGTTAAAATCTGATTAATGCTTTATAAATCATCACAATTTTTTGTGTGGATTATTTGATTATTACACGTTTAATAATTAGGAAGATCCTGCGACCGCTCTGCCGTTAGTTGACTAACGTAACAGTGTATGTCGATGCCCAGTGGTCCAATAATTATTAAACGAAAAATTTTCATTTCTATTATAAAATGTCTGTGATGATTAAATGCATTTGTAGAAAATTATATGCCTGCCGCATATTTAATGATTCTGTGATGTACATTTTATTTAGCATGCTAAAATCACTATGATATAGTTTAATACCTGCAGTAAAACTATATGTCCGCGATGAGATTGTTTAAATGCCTTTATCATATAAATAGCATGTGTATACATCATACTTGTTTCAATTCAGGTTAATTGAGCATAACTTTTTAGTTTACAAGCTTTATATTATATGTATGATGGGCTCATGATATGACGATATTTTATGACAACAAACCAATAATGATTTCAAAAAGTTTAACATCATACCCTATTTGACAAAATGAACCTGGAGTTCAAAATCAAAATGAACCTGAAGTTCAAAATCAAATCAAAAGTCAACACCTTTTCACCCTAATAAAAATTAACAAGTACGATGGATTATACAAAAAACATTTATGCGATTTCTTTTAGAAATACGCATTTCACGGTAAATAGATCTATCAGATCTATGGTTTGTATAAACCAATATTGACACCAGCATTTGTCATAACACTGCCAAACTCTTTTGAGTAATCTCACTTTACAAGGTATGATTCTTGAATCTAGCCTTATTTTTTTAAGCGTACGCCCGAAGTCGTGGCTTAATAGATAAGTGAGAAATTATAAATTTCGTACCCACGTAATTGTTTCCCCTAGAGCATGATTCTATATCCACACAATACTTGAATGACTCAATAAAAATGTCCAGAAGACCATACTTGAGTTTTCAAATAGACTTTTAAAAGTCGCTCATAAACTGGAAAAGTGGAAATATAGAAACTAACTCATTTCCCTTGTATATGTCTACTTCGTAAGACCAATATTCATTTTCCTTATGAATGTCAATGGGGAAGACTAAAAACAGGTGAAGTCTTGTATTAAATGAGAAAGGGAAGATATGATATACATCGACATGGAGTATGCAATGGCAACCCAATATCAGACCAGAAGTTCTGACAAGACCTATAATGATTTTTGCAATATGAATGGGCATTAACCTATGCCATATAAAAATATATACATATCTAGTCTAAACGACGAAGTCAAATTGACTGTATGTATATTTCGCTACTCCTCGAGGACAAATAAATTTTGAAAATAAATTTGATCTGTTGTCATAATATGAGTCTAAAATGAGTACAATTGTGGATGTATATTTTATAGAACACACATCATACTATGAAACTTGTTGCTGCAACATAATTATCAGTAGTATTCTCTTGCAGTATATATGTGTTTAAATGCATCACCACAATATCTATTATTGATTTCATGCTCTTTACACATTTCATTTTACTGTGAATGATTTGTCATCCTGAATACTTCTAAAATGAGGATGCCATTGACTCTCTTCACTCCCTACATATGGCTGATGATGTACCTTAGAGTACTCATCTATTTATCCTCTTAAAATGGTCATAATCAAAATCTTGTTATCCAACCGCAGTCCAGATTATTATTAATCATAACGAACATATTACCTTACTGGGATATTGGTTGGGCTTTTACTTACCCTCATACCACCCTCAAAAATGCCGCAGTGGAACTTATTCATCGGGATTAACCCTCCTAGATGAATATATTCCGAGATCCCCAAACGGGGGAGGCATTAGTGCACATCTTATAGATGGAGCCTTGACGGGTTCATATCCTTAGTTCTATGCTCAACTTCATTGAAGTCGAGCTTATTGCAGATTTTTTTTGGATAACACTGGGAAATCAATTATATTTAACAACTGGAAGAAAATTGAACACCCTGAAGTTTTGTGTTCACACCCAGAAATGGGTTATATGTAAATCATTAAAATGATTTAAACAGATTACTTATCCATTAAAAATCCAGTTGTAGGTGACCATGTGGGAACATGCAAACCATCAAAACGTCTCCTTAGAACCTATTTATATGAGCCTGATCACCTCATATAAACAGTTTCCGAGAACCCCTAACGGGGGAAGCGTTTAGTGCACATCTTATCGATGGAGCCATGATGAGTATACATCCCCATATCACCACTATAGACCATCAGAACACAAAACTATTTATCGGAAGTAATTACACCAGATAAATTGATTCTGAGCACTCTGAACAGGGGAAGCATTTAAATCACTTCTCCTAAGACGTGCATTGATGGGCCCTCTTTTAAAGACTTGATGTGATCCTTCAGATCCTTCATAACCTTAATTCCCAAGTATTAGGTTTAACAAAAATACTATAATCATCCATGAGCCTGAAGCTCAATTTGACCATTTAAAACATTAATACCTATGATCTGATTATCATGAATTGTGATGAGATCCTGAAGATCCACACTCATGAAACTGTTAAACAGTTATCAGACATAGCCACTGACAATATAAATATTGTCAAATTCACACATCCCTGCTACTAAAAATCCAGTTAGGATTGACATACCAAATATAATGGATGTAATCCACCATTAGCAGAAGTGGATATCCTCAATGGATGAGAGGACATACCACGAGGCTCCAAAGCGAGAAATAACTCATGGAGACCCTAAAACAATACCACCACAGGAAAGTGAGCTCATCTCCATATCCTCTCCCTTTCCAGAACCTCCAGAAGAGATGAATCTGGAATAAATTGAATAATGTACGTACATGGAGAGCTATTTGGATAAAACACACTTGTCGACAATTGCCCACATTCCATTTTGCCATAAATATCGTTCCCAATCTCCGTTTCCTGAAGCAAACGTAGAGACTTGGTCAGATTATGTGGAACGAGGCAATAATAGGTTGAGCTGGACTCACTTATGAAATGTGAAGTGTTTGGACCCGAAGTCCTGGTATCAAAAGATATCACACTTGTGGGTTACCGAGTATTGTATAAATAAATAAAATCGTATGCTATGAGCAAAACGCTATAGCTTAGATGTTTATTTCGCAGAATCCAGAAAGTAACCATGTAAGATGAGCTTAACTCACTTGCAAAATTATTTAAACTGATGCATCAGGCTCCCTGGTTATGATTGCGAAAACCATGCGATTGGCAAAGATAATTTTTGGCTATGTTGCTATGGATGATGTGACAACATACTCTTATGAATAATCATCCTGAAGATGAATTATCATCCCGAATATGAAACCATCATTCCGAAGATGAAACTGTCATCCTGAAGATGAAACCGTCATCCCGAAGATGAAACCGTCATCCCGAAGATGAAACCATCATCCCGAAGATGAGTTATCATCCTGAAGATGAAACCTTCATCCCAAAGATGAAACATTCATCAGAAGATGAAACCTTCATCCAGAAGATGAATAATCATCCAGCAGATGAATAATCATCCAGAAGATGAAATTATCATCCAGTTGATGAAGAAACATTGATAATCGCAATCCACTAATACACCTACTGGTTGTATGGATGCACACTAAGACCCCTTCCATTCGCTGGAAGAGGGGAAGGATATCCTAGGTCCTGAAGTGCCTTACCCAAATGTCTTATGTACACTCCTTTATCTGGTTAAATGCACGCGACTCTAGAGAGCATTGGCAGTAAACCCCTTAACTAGATACAGTGCAGCGCCAGTAGCGCACCACTGGACCAGAGATATGTAGCTTCTGTGCTACCTCCAAGGGTCAAGGATTATCCAACATGTTAAATGTATTTGCAGATACAGGTTACAGATCATCGCGATGACTACAATAAAGGAACGACCAACTCCTGGAGACAAGCAAAGCATGCTTCCAAGGCAACATCAATCCCACCATCCCGAGAGGCTCATCGACCCAAGAAACAAATCATAAGTACGCACAACCAGGTCCTGCAGTACCTCACAGACACAATGACGACTGGGTCAGAGACGTGGTGCTAACTACCGAGTCTGCAGACTACTCCTCTTCAGAAGAGCTCCCTCAGATTCAGTAGCTGCCATAGATGAGCGATACTTGTATAGATGAGCGATGTCTTGTATAGATGAGCGATGCCTTGTACTTTGTACTTATTATCGGAACACTGTAAGAGATTGATATATAGTTGCCTAGGAGATCTGCAAGCCTGCAGCTTGTACAGATCAGGGGGAGTCAAATGTAGTGTTGTACTCTTTTTTCTTGGCTATTGGTTTTTCCCACTGGGTTTTCCATAGTTAACGGTTTTAACGAGGTAACCTCATCGACTCTGGATCCAGAAGTATCCACCCACTAAATACTTCCACTAATCAGGGAAAGTTATGGAAAACTGTACTCTTTTCCCTTGGCTATTGGTTTTTCCCACTGGGCTTTCCATAGCTAAAGGTTTTAACGAGGCAGTTATCCCTAACTTACGATCCAGAAGTATCCAGCTCTGGTGATATCCATCGATCAGGATAAGTCACAGAGACTTGTACTCTTTCCCATTAGCCACTGGTTTTTCCCACTGGGTTTTCCATGGCAAAGGTTTTAACGATGCAAGAACTCTTAACTTAGGATCCAGAAGTATCCATACCCCCATAGTCAGATAAGCTCTATGAACCCTGAAGCGCTCATATACGGCTTACAACAATGGATAGATAAGGGGAAGTGTTATAAACGGGCTTTTGGAGGCCCATCTGTGTATTTGGTATCCACCCATTATGTAACCCTACTTCTATAAATACAGTGCTACGTGGTTCCGTAGCTGCCAAGTTTACAACATTCTTGAATTATTACCATCAATTCTTCTCGGAAAGTGATGCTATTTATTTTAGACCGTAGGTTTTCATTGAACTTCTAAACTTTCGTGCTAAGAAACCATAAAAAAATGATGATTTAAATGTTGAGCTAACTATTTGAAGGGAATTGCTATGCGCACAACCGCTTTTGCTCAGCTTGCACAACCATTATTTACAAGTTTGCCATTTAAAATTTAAACGTCTTCTATCCTCGTCGCCTCCCCTGCCTCCTGCCGCCGCCCACTTCATTGACGAGTTTTTAGGGTTTGAAATTGGTGATGGGGTCGGGGGAGGTCGGTGGAGGGGACGGCGGAGGGGGAGTGGTTGTGGAGTTCGTCGATGGGGGGGGGGCGTTGGAGGGAAGACGATGAGGGGCGTTGGAGGGGGGGTCGGCAGATGGGGAGGGGTGGCGGAGGGGCTGGGGAGTTTGTCGGATGGGGCTGCGGGAGGGCGACGGAGGGTGATGGGAACATGAAGATGTGCAGCAGAAGGGGCGGGGTTGGCTGCAGAGGGGCTGGGGATCGGCGGAGGCGGCAGCGTCGCCGCCCATCGATGATCGTTCATTTTGCTCACTATAGACAACCGGGGGTATTTTTGTTATTTTCCAACGGGTGTACGCGATGAGCAACTCTGAATGGCAAACTTGTAAATAAACATATTCTCAGTTGTTCGCGGGAGTAAATTGGTATGTGCACGTAGCAACTCCTCTATTTGAATGTGTGGCATGGTGATTGAGGTCTAAATCGCACCTAAACACGAGGACTTCCCAAAAGGTGACCCATTCTGTTACTTAGAGTTTCTATGGAACCGAATGAGGTCTAAATCGCACCTAAACATGAGGACTTCCCAAAAGGTGACCCATTCTGTTACTTAGAGTTTCTATGGAACCGAAAGATGTCTGGAATTCTACAGTGCCCAATGTCACCGTATTAACCAACCTGTACACTTGTTGACGGTACTTAAATATTTTTAAGCATCTTTAGAGTTTAGACTTCATAATTTACGTTATCTATTGAACATCGAGTAACACCATCTACATGCTTTAAACAAACACAAAATTATTCCGATGTAACAAAAAAACACAAACACAAAAAGATACGCATATAAGTCTCACATTTGCGTTGTATAGTAAATGTATCCAAACCGTACTTATTCATCATTTTTAAATTCTGATTTACAAAAAAATAAAAATAAAGCAACCCACGGAACCTGATACGGCCCTCCCAGGATAGGCCATGACCGAACGGCCCAAGCCCGCATCGCAAACCCACGGGCCTGGAGCGAGGCCCCCACGAAGAATCAGAGTTGGGCCGGACTCGGACCGAATCGGACACAACCGCTGACCCACGCCAGCAAGATTTAACCGCCCCTCTTAAAGCGTGCCCCATTAATCATCATTAAGGGGCCCCATTACGTCCCCCTTCATGACCCATGAAGGTGCCATTAAAGAGCGGATGATCGGGGCGAGATGGGGGACGTCGAGGAGACATGACTGGGGGAGACTCCTATAAAGCGACTCGAGTAACAACATGTAAAGGATCACTCCCTGGATACCTAAAACACTGAGGTATTCCTCTCACTCGACCTTGTCTTCCACCTTATAATTCTCATCCACAGCTCGGCCCGAGAACTCGCGTATCGGCCTCCCTGTGAGCCATACCGATCCCACCGAGCATCCTTCAGATCCGTTCTGACTTAGGCATCAGATGAAACTTGGTCGGAACCAAGGTCCGACCCCCTGACGAGCTTTCTCCTCTGTTCAGGTCAAGTAGATCCAGCCGCACCGAGGCTACCATTCGACACCCAACCAGTCCGGAGTCAAACGCACTCGCCCCGAGCTCGTTCATCTCCACCCCCTACTGAGGCCGTCACCCTGCCGAGGATCCCCTTCGGCACGCCGACGCTTGGACCCGCACGCTGTTCGTCGAAGCCGAACGAGCTGCGCCCATCTCCCGGAGGCCACGTGCGCCCCGCATGATCGCGTTGACCTCCGGTCCTCTAGTCAACCAATCCGTGGTGAGAAAACACCCTGAAACACTTGCGCCTTCTGTGGAAACCGAAGAAGCACCCACGTCAAAACAACCACATCACAGAAATGGAATCAGCTCGCAATGGAGTAAGACGCATGCCCCCCCCATCCATGAGGAGGGCGACTACGTCCCGTCCGAAAACGGGCACAGCCACACCGTCGAGGGCACCAGCGACTCATGCTCGGTGAGCCAAGAACAACTCCGTCTCTTCGTCCAAGAGACAAACGCCCACTTCCAAAGGCTGGTAGCAGCCATCCAACAACTCGCAGGCAATCCGTGCCTCCCGGAGGGGGGCTCAGTGGCCATCCCTGACCGACAGGAGTACCGCCCCCTACTGCGCTCGGCCGTGGTCGCCGACCACGGCGGCGATGGCGCCAACCCGGAGCGATGGTTCACCATGCCGAACTTCGTCCCGATGCGATCCCTTACCCCCACCTCACTCTAGATGAGGCAGACCGAAGGCCCGAATGGACCAGAGGTGAGTCGACAATGGCCTCGTCCAGGCGACCACGCTCAGCGCACTGACGATCGCCCAGCCATCGGGCCACCGAGGATCGACGGGGTCGAAGCGGAAGTGTAATACCCCGTTTCCATATGTATGCATATTTATACGTATTTTGGCATAAATGCGTACACATAATTTTGGGAGTATGCTTGTATTTTTCTTTTAATTATTTGGTGTAGGAATTATTTTTTTAAAAGATTTTTAACTCATCATTTGATATTAGTAAATAGGAGTATTGGATGAAATACCATGTATTTAAGGTGTATAGAGTATTTCATCATGTATTTTCATTTTTCACTATACAAATTCAAAATTTTGTAGCCATGACAACTCACTTGTTAAGGTGTCATCTTACATGTTAAAGAGTAAATACATGGTAATTAAGTTAATCAAGTGTGTGGATGAGAGGAATTTGGGGAAACAAAAATCTAGGCAAAGAAAATCAACAACTTGAAAAAAAATCCCACACTCTTTCACTCCTTTGTTTCATTTTTATCTCCGCTAAGAACTCTTCCAAGCACCTCTTCTTCCTCATCATTCTTCCATCAAAAATTCACCTCAAAAACCATCTCAAATCCATCTTTAGAAGCCAAATTTGGAGCTTGAAGAAAAAGACTAGAATGCCAAGTTCATCAAGGATTAAGAAGGGCAAGAGAAAATTTTTGGTGGACTTTTAGAGGTAGAAATTTCTAATCCTTTAGTAGGACTTAATTTTGGAACTAGGATCTTAATTAGGTTAGCTCTAATTCTGTAAATTAGATAATAAACATGTAATTAGCTAGATGAATAACATGCTGAAATTTGCTCAGAACTGGCTGAGAATTTTGTAGTTTGCTGCACCTAATTGGCTACTTGGAAATGCCTAAAAAAATATGTTGTACATATTGAAGTCCTTAATAACTTTCATGTTTACAAGTTTTGCAAATTCGAACTGAAAAATAGGGTAAAAATTCAGTTTCTAAAACTGGTTTGTTTTTAGACAGTCTGAACACCTTTCAGTAAAATAAAGATAAATCCCTACACACTTAATAAAATATTGTAATCTTGGTGCCGTTGGAAAGCTGGCTTCAAGCTCTTCAACTTGTAATCTTCCAATGGTAATTTTACGAAATTCTAATTCTTCCTTTAGTTAGTAGTAATTTGGACTTGAAAATGCCTCAGTTTCTGATTCTACAGACTGAAATTGTGCTTGTCATGAGAAAAATCACTATAATTCATATGCTTGGAATTTTTCTCTGAAATTTGGTATGCTTGTATATAACCCATAGATCTACAACTTTTGTGAAGGGACCAGAGGCTAATTCTGACTGTAGATAGGCTTAAAGTGTTAATATTTCTGCTGTAGCAGTTTTAGGCATATTCCATGTTTGTGTTTTATGAGTAAGTTACAAGATTTGCCATGTGTTATACCTATGTTAGTAATTTTCCAGATGATAGTATGCAAATGTGTTAGCATGGAAAATGTTAGTAGCTTGTATATGTTAGTTATATGTACGAAGAATTATGCTTTTCTCAATATGTCATTTGTCAAGCTATTATATATCCATGTCCTCTTCTATGCTTAATTGTGATCATGCTTATGTATATGTTAGTAAAAAATCATGTTCATGTCATTATGTCACATATTGAGCTAGCTTTTATTCATATCCCATGATTACGTGATTTGCCATGATTTTAGGAGCATGTTACATTGTGTAAGATGAGTTTATGTTACTTTACTCCATGACGTAGTTAAGCTCATAGTGGTAAAAATCAATGTTAGTTGCCATGATTGGGTGTTAAGTTTCATATGTTGATTATTGTTAATGTCACGATGTAATTGAGCATCTTAATGTTCGTTGTGTTGAATGGAAATGTGATGGTCGTTGTTGAATCACGACATCGGTGAAGTTATGAAAGAAATAAAAAGATATGAATGCGGTATTGAGACCGCCGAAATGAATAAAGAATGAAACTGAGAGTGAGGCAGAGAAATGACATCAGGAGTGCTCGATCCATTTCTAAAATGGGTGAGACGCCAGATGTGGGTTTGGGGAAAATACAGGTAAATTTTAGGTGTTAAGGAGCGAACAGTAGTAGCATATCTTGCCCGATGTATCGCCCCCGGATGGGGAGTTTGAGAGGGCTAGAGAGGCCGTTGGGGTGCTTGTGTCGCACCATGTCGGTAAATGATGGTTTTCTCCGTTTGTCCCAAGAAAAACCGAGATGAGTCTCACTCATGTACCTTGCCAGTCTGGTACGGATTACGAGAGGCCCCTCTAGTGCCCGTGTATCTGGTGGTGGTACCACTTTTCACCCACCCTGGGTGAAGTCCGTCTCCTTAGCGTCCTACGGTTTACACGGGTTTCCAAACAGGAGAATCAATAACTTAAAGTAATTGTCTTTTAATTATAAACATTGTTATCCCATGCTTATTTGTTTCACTGTTAAGTTAATGTTGTTAACTCATGCTGATCCATTCCATTGTTTATTATAAAAATGTCCAGTACTTGCATGTTAATATGTTCTCCTACTTACCTTTAGCACTTGCATGTTATAACATGGTTACTTATGCATGTTCACAAGTTCTTCATTGATGCTTACACATCGTGTTGTGATTACTTTTATGCCCTGCGACCATTACTTGTTAGATCACCCTCCCTAGATAGGTAAATCAGTTCTAAAACTGGGTCCTACTAGAGTGTTAGGAGTTCATACTGGGTCACGCGTTGACATGTCCCCGTTGACTTTTCAGGTTGGGGATAGCGGCTGGAGCCTTGGAGTTGGTGATCGGTTGTAGGATTGGGTGGCGAGGGGTATGATGAGAGACTTGTACTTTTGGTGTTACTTTTTCGGGTAGACCTTTGTACCTAGAGTTGTGAGGATGAAAATGTTGGTATTGTATAAGTTGGAACGGGACTTGGAGTTGTATAAGATTATCGTTGTCTCAGTATAGCTTCCCTCTTTTGTACCCCTTGAACAGATGGTGTAAGTAAAAGAATATATCAATGTATTAAATAAACGAAATATTGTAATTTTGTTTATTTCTCAGTGTTATATCTGTGATGGAGTTTTACTTGTACTTCCCAGCACGTGTGTGGTGACCTGCAGTGTTCTTTTTGCTCTCTTCATTTCTCTCTTTTTACGTAACACTCGTTGATCCAGAAATACTTGGGATGGATTCGCACTTCCAGGGTATCCTGGAGAACGGATCGTTACAGGAAGCCCCCGTCAGAGGAGGCATCGATGTTGGAAAGATCAACAAGCGGAGAAACGCTCGACGACCAATGCCTACCCCCAGTGGAGATGGACGTCGAGTGGATTCCCCTTGAACCCCCGTCAACCTGTCGGGGCAACCTGGCCCTCGCATCGAAGCGTCAGTATGCCAGAGAGACCTGGGAGGCCCCAGAGACGACTGCTACATGTTAACGAGGAGCATTATGGACGCACGGGTACCGTCCAGGTTCAAGGTGCCGGCCTTGGAGAAATACGACGGCACGGGGGACCTGGAAGACCGCGTGATGGACTACGAGGGAGTCATGGCGTTTCATGGGGCCGACGATGCCCTGCTCTGTCGTGGCTTCTATTCTACCCTGTAGAAGTCCGCCTGGAGTTGGTACCACAGCCTTCCTAACCGCTCCATCATCAACTTTCAGGACCTCGCCCAGAAATTCTGCAAGCAATTTATGGCCGGCCGACAAATAAAGCAAGACTCGGAGCTTCTCTTTAATGTGATGCAGAGGCCAGGTGAATCCCTAAGGAGCTACATGCGACGCTTCAATGCCGAGAGGCTGAATGTGGAGAGCTGCCCCGAGATGGTCGTGAAAACGGCTCTGAAAAAAGGGATCTGACACATGGGCCTAAAGAAGTCGCTGCACAACGAACCTGCACAGGACTTCGCTGATGTAATAGCCCGGGCGGAGCGTTACATGCTGACGAAAGAGGTGTTGGCAGCGGAGGAAGGAGGTTGCCCCACAAGAGCCAAGCGGGGCTCCAAACGGGATGAAAGCGAGCGTCGCAAACCGGAAGACCACAAGCAGGAAAAGAAGGCAAGGGGAAAGCAGTGCAAGGAGGAAGCGCGACCCCCAGGCTGAACTCTACTCAAGACGTCGTCCTAACGCATGCTCAGAAAGAGGGCCACATCGGTAAGCCGCCCCCGAAGATGAAGGGTGGCAGAAGGGATGAGGAAAAATACTGCAGGTACCACAAAGACAATGGTCACGACACCGACGAATATTGGCACCTGAAGAAAGACATAGACAAGATGATCAGTCGCGGGCACCTGAAGAACTTTGTCGACGACCCAAAGACAACCCCCGGAGAGGGGACATCCAAACAGATGGACAAAGGAAAAAAGGTGAACGTCTTCTAGACCACTTTACGCATTATCAAGTAAGAAGGCGGGACAATCAGCCGCAGCTCCTCTCCCCAGACGAGACTGGCTCGCCATTATCTTCCCTGCTTTTTTCCTTTCAAATGTATTCCCGGGTCAGAGAATGAAATGCAAGTTCGCACTGAAGCAATCGTGTTTCTTCCCGCTCCGCCACACTGGACCTCACTATCAACCATAAGGCTGTGGAAACTCTCCCAGCAGGCCAATCACTCCGATGGTCTGTAAGGCTGTTGGCAACTCCCACAGCAGGCCGATCGATCTGAACGCCCGTAAGGCTGTGGGCAACTCCCCCAGCAAGCTGATCGCTCCGATCGCCCATAAGGCTGGGGCAACTCCCCTAGCAGGCCGATCGCTCCGATCGACCGCAAGGCTGGGGCGACTCCCCCAGCGGGTCGATCACTCCGATCGTCAGTAATGCTAGGGGCAACTCCCCCAGTAAGTCGATCACTACGATCGACCATAAGGCTGGGGTAACCCCCCCAGCAGGCCGATCATAACGATCGACCATAAGGCTGGGGCAACTCCCCCAGCAGGCCGATCGCTTCAATTATCCGTAAGGCTGGGGGCAACTCCCCCAGCGGGCCGATCACAACGATCGGCCATAAGGCTGGGGCAACTCCTCCGACAGGACGATCACAACGATCGGCTATAAGGCTGGGGGCAAATCCCCTGGCTGGCCGATCACAATGATCGGCCATAAGGCTGGGGGCAAATCCCCTGGATGGCCGATCACAACGACTGGCCATAAGGCTGGGGGCAACTCCCCCGACAGGCCGATCACAACGATTGACCATAAGGCTGGGGAAAACTCCCCCAGTAGGACGATCACAACGATCGACCATAAGGCTGGGGGGTAACTCCCCCATCAGGCCGATCGCTCCGATCACCTATAAGGCTGGGGGCAACTCCCCCAGCAGGCTGGAGGCAACTCCCAACTCCCCAGCAGGACGATCACAATGATCGACCATAATGCTGGGGCAACTCCCCCAGTAGGCCGATCACAACGACCGACCATAAGGCTGGGGCAACTCCCCCAGCAGGCCGACCTCTCCGATTGACCATAAGGCTGTGTCAACTCTCCCAACAGGCCGATCGCTCCGAAGGCTGGGGGCAATCCCCCCAGCATGCCGATCACTACGATCGTCCATAAGGCTAGGGGTAACTCCCCCAGCAGGCCGATCGCTCCGATCACCCTTAAAGGCTGGGGACAACTCCACCAGCAGGCCGATCATTACGATCGTCCACAAGGCTGGGGGCCATTCTCCCAGCAGGTCGATCACCTCGATAGGATGATGACTCCGCCGGCAAAAAGAAAGCCTCCCGCTACTCTAACCAGTAGGCCGCCTCGGCATGAACAGCGGGAGGGGGCAACAAAAAAGTCAGAAGCACAATCCCAGAAAACACTTGACAAAAGTACGACAGCACACAAAAAGGTAAAAATTCAAAGAAAATGAGTTATCTTTTGCATTCAAAAGGTTCCTTTTTTACAAGGAAGGGGACAAAAACGGGGGTACATCGCCTATGAAGCTGGGACCCGTGAAGAGGCATCCCCAGGGGCTTCACCTTGTCCCGACCGAACGGGCTCCTCGGGGCCAGCCCGGGGACGGGGAAGTGCCTACCAGACCCGCTCCTCGAACCTCATAAACCCGTCCCGAAAGGCCCCCACGATCCTCGGGACCAGGATGTCTTCATAGGCCTGGAACGCCCCCGGAGGGATTCCGCGATCCTTGGTGCCAGGACTTCCTCGTAACCCCTCTCCAACTCCTCGACGAGTTGGACGGGGTTCGCCTGCCGCAGGGCCCCCAGCTCGGCCCAGAGCTCGTTCCTCTCCCGATGGAACGTCTCCTCCGCCTCCTGAGCGGACCTCTCGGCAACCGCCACGGCCTCCCTCAAGTTCCTCACCTCGGAGGTGAGCTCGTCGATTCGATGCACGAACGACGAGCCTCCGAATGGGCCTCTTCGGCTGCCTTCTGCCTCAGTCCACAGGCGCTCCTGCGCCAAGGCCTTCTCAAGACCGTCCAACCGCTCTGAGCGGCGCTGTGTCTATACAGCCATCGTGGAAGCCTGCAGGACAAGGGATAAGCAAAGTCCGTCGCAAAACGGAGTTAGAAGCAAGAGAAAGACCAACCTGCTGGAGCTGCCATGCCAGGAAGTTTGCTAAGCGATCGAAGCAGACCCTCTCCAAAAAAGAGAGGTCCCTCGGGAGGACGGAGCCCTGCGCCAGCTGGACAGCCACTTCTCGATCGATGAAGACCGACCCTCCGGGTGGGACCTTCGGGCCAGCCTCAAACATAGACAGGGCACCCCCCACGTCGATCGGAGACTGTTCAGCATGGCTGGCAGAGGTAGCCACCTCCACCAGTGGGAGGGTCGCCCCTGAGATGATCGACGAGTCAGGCACCGCCGATGGCCTGCTCTCCCCGCCTTCTTCTTCTTTTTTTCTTCGGGCACTCCAGGATCTGAAGGAGGGCGCTTCCTTTCTCCTCTGCAGCTCCCAGCCGGGGTTCAGGAGCCCTACCTGATGCCCCCAATGGCCCCCCTCAACACGGGCGGTACCTGGGTTATCGCCGGCCAAGTTCCTTGTCGCAGGGGAATCGACGACAACCTGGGGCGATGGCGTGGCAACGACCGCCGGCTCCAGCCTCTCCACCGTGACGTCAGTCACGCGGATCTCTTCCTCCACTGTGCACTGAGGTGCATGGCCAGAAGGATTTTCACGCCCACTGTTGGCTCCCCAGCGAATGAGCTCGCACATGTGGCGGCTGAACTCTCGACCCGCCATCTCTACAGAAGAAAGGAAGATCAGGGTAAGCAAAGAAGAAGAAGGGTAGAAGAAAAAAGCGCCTACCCAGGGACAACATGACATTCTTGAGGAGGAGGTCGTCCAGTAAGGGCCAGACCGACCTCTCCACCAGTGGTAATGACGACAAAAGCCTGACCGTAGCCTGATCGTCCTCGAAGAGGGACAGTGTTAGGTCATACAGACATAGGCTTTCCCAAACGGTCATAATCACGACGTCTCCCGGAAAGATCACAAACACGTAGTCTCTGCTCCAGTCGGCAACCCAACGGGGCAGACCCAAAGACACTCCCTCCTCGCCCGGAAGCGGATGTGCTACCAAGACCCCTGGCCAACTAACTGGACCTGGAAGTAATAGAAGAAGAGGGGCAGGGTCGGATCCAGCCCGTGCGCATGGCAGATCATGATAAATCCAAACAATGCTACGATCGAATAAGGGGTCAGCTGACACGGGGCCACAACCAAAAACTTTAGCACCTAGATAACAAAAGGGTGGAGAGGGAATCGTAGCCCCATACAGAACATCTTGACGTACACGCCGACTTCACGGCTCCATGGAAAACAAATCCTCTCATTGGCGAAGGGAATCCGAACGTCTTACATGTGGCAAAGGTACTTCGCCCTGATCTCCTCGATCGTGCAATAAGGAACTGTGGATGACGATCCAAGGATCACCGGAGGAACATCGAACTCCTCCACCACGTAGGCATCATCCCAACGGGCCGAATCCTCAAACAACAAACCTTTCTCTTTGTCAAGGGCCGGTCGAGGAGAAGGAGGATTACCAGACCTAGGAGCGGGAGGATCACCAGACCCAGGAGCGGAATTTCCTATCCTCAACACCGACGTTGGACAAATCGAATAAGCAGAAAAGGAAGAAGGAGATTACCATGAAAGAATTGGAGGAGGAAACACGGATAGGAATTCGTTAGCAGTCGGAGGAGTAATGATCAGATTGGGAAGCGCAAAAGAAACAAAAATCTGAAGGGGCGGCGATTTTATATGAGACCATCTCGAAATCTAGGCCGTTCAAAGAAGGACGCGTGTCGACATCCTGCAACCGACGGTACTTTGAATTTTGCTCCCAAGGGCGGGAGAAGTCCAACTGGGCAGCGTCATGATGACCTTCATTCAATGCAATTGCCTCGACTGACGTGCTGTCAAATGCACACGAATTACATCCCTTGGATCGAACTGTCAGAATCTGAATAGCCGGAGCGATGGGGCAATTGATACGGCCCTCCCAGGATGGGCCAGGACTGTAACGACCCGGTTCCCGGGCCCGTTACTTTTGGATATTTGCGCAGGTCCTGCAGGTAACCAGTGAAAACAAAATAGCCACGATGCAGAAATGTACAAAATACCCAAATAGTGTCCAATTATTACATCCATATTGTACAAAAATGGTCCAACAATCGTACATGAAGGAAAGTAAATACAACTGAAAACAACTCTGAAAGCTGCGGTTTCATGGTCAAATTCTGGCGCTATTAACTCTAGAGCATCTGCCTCCATATGTACATCGTCTGCGGTGCCACAGAGATGGAACCGTAGGTAAGTCACAACAATTCTAGCAATAGAAACAAAGTAGTGCAAAAGTATGGAACAGACTATAGTAAACAAAAGATGGTCATGCAGGTGCAAAAAGTAAAGTATGGCAGACAGATATGTAAGAGAATAAGTAAAGTACTAGTAACTGTATGTACGTAAAGGTGACTGTGTAAGTGTAAAAGTGATAACTGTGACATGGCATATGGTAGCAACAATATTTCGACCATAGACAATGTGATGACGATAGTTACATATCCAGGTGGTTGTAGCAACACTTAGGGAGGTGAGCGTCGTTTGGCTATCTAATAGTGTAGGCGGGCCTAATAATAAGAAGTCTAACTTAACTTCCAAATCAGCCAGTCAGTCAGAGCTTGAAGGCACAGGTCACTTCAAAGACCACAGGAACAAGTCCCTTGGTTGACCAACCCCCTTTCCATTCCTTTCTAGACACTGATTCGATCGTAATTTAAGACCGCTCATTATTAAACCGTTCTATCACATTCGAGTAGTCTTGACTTAGTTAGTAGAACAATATAGTGGCACAATGAACAAACAAGCTAGTGCATCAGTCTTAAATGCCGCAAGGGTCCAATAGTGTGCTCCGTAAATGTGCTCCGTAAATGCCTGAAGGCCCAATAGTGTGTTCCAACAATACAAACAACCATGAGTACAATACAGCAATCAAACTAGTGCATCAGCCTTGGCTCGAGTGTACGATATACAACCAGAAGTGCACCCATCCCACGGAGCAACTCGTGGAATATCTACCTACCATTCCTGCAGGGTGATGGTACAGCTTAACTAATAAGGGTGGACCCGGTCACTCTCGCACACTTCGTAACTCAAGACCACCCCGTATCCCGTGTATTATCATAGTCCAATGTTCATATCAGTGTTCGAATCAATATGGCCTCATGGGCCCTGTATCAATCAGCTAGTGCAACAGTCTTAGCTCGAGTGTATGATATGCAACCAGAAGTGCACCCATCCCACGGAGCAACTCGTGGAATATCTACCTACCATCCCCTTTAGGGTGATGGTACAGCTTACCAAATACGGGTGGACCCAGTCACTCCCTCACACTGCGTAGCTCAAGACTACCCCATAACCCGTGTTGTATCACATTTCACATTTATAACCGTATCAGTGTCCTTGTCCGTATCCATATCCGTATCCGTATCCGTATAGCCTCATAGGCCCATCATTTCGTACATCCAACAATGTGTACAACAATACATCCATCAATGAGTACAACAAATACATATATGTGGTATTTACTTGCTGAAGAGTCAAGGCAGAAGCCTCAACAGAGAATATCAGTCCTGAGCAATGCTTTGAAGTCCAACAACTATGATATTTAATTCCAAAAAGTGCACTATCTCAATTTTAGTCTGAGCAATGCTTTGAAGTCCAATAACTATGATATTTAATTCCAAAAAGTGCACTATCTTAATTTTAGTCCAAGCAATGCTTTGAAGTCCAACAACTATGATATCAAATTATCTCAATTTAATCCTTTGGTCATTCCACTATTGATTAGTTCGCTAGTTAATTAGGTCTCTAATCATTGGTTCAAGTCAAAAGCTGTTCTGAGACTAGTTGTTATGTCCTAAGTTCATACGAGTACACAGGCTAAATTTCTAAAACTAGAATTAGAGTGACTTACCTTATTTGAGGTCGTTGTAGCAAGACGAGATTGGTGCTAGAGCTCAATAAGATGCTGGTGCAGGAGAATTGGTACCCTGTAAACACAAGAAGTCATTAGTTACAGGCTACCCCGGCCCATTTTCTATCTATTTAACTGATCGTTTCGATTTTTATAATTGATTAAAACGTTGTCAAAAGTGTTCTAAATTTTTAGCCTAGATATAAGGAAAATAATTTTATCGTAGGAGGAAATATTTTTCTGAAGTTTATACTAATTTTTATAATTTTTAAAAGCTTAAAATCAATTTAAAAAATAATTTTTAATTAAGTACGTAATTATTCAATAAATTATTCTGGATGCAATCTGCATCGGAAAGTTGCAAATGAAGTGTCAAAATGGCTGTCTCGAAGAGAATTTTAACATATATTTTTATCGTATAGTAGTTTACGTGAAAATAGCGAGTTACAGATTTTTGAACGAAAATAACGTATTTATATTTTAGGCTTAAAAATTAATTCTGGAAAATCTAAGCGTTCGATTGAGATGAAACTAGCGCCATTGAGTCCAGAATGCCATTTCTGATTTTCCAGAGGTGGTCTCACATTTTTCCGATCCCTATATTATTTATTCAATTTTTGTTCAAATAACACATATTTTATAATTATCAAAATACGGGAAAAATACGTTTATACGTATTCGTATTAAAAAGTCATCTTACCCTACTCTCTCCCTTTCCTTCGTAAGTGCATGGGGATTTGTCCGACGACGTCGGAGGGCGGCGAGTGCTCCGGTGAGTAGAAGGGCGAGCTGGCTTGGTCGGAGCTCCGGGGTACTGCGAGCAACGGCGGAGCTCGGGGGTTCCTTCGGTTGGCAAGTCGGAATGAAGCGGGCGGAGCGGCGAGCTCGTGAAGGGGTGCCGCTGCAAGCTCCGACACGTCGGAGGGCGGTGTTGACGCTGCTGAGAGCTGCTGCAGGCGGACTGGGGCGGAGGGGCATGTGGGGGTGTTCACGGTAGCGCGGTGGGCTCCGTCGAAGGGCACTGCGTGCGGAGGGGAGCTGTGGTGAGAGGCATCGGAGCTGGGACAGTCGGAGAGCGGAGCTCCGACGCTCTCGGGGGTGGTTCGAAGGCGGAGGTGGAGGAGCTCAGGTGGCGTGGGTTTGTGCTCTGGTGTGGGAGGAGATCGGAAGTCGAGGGAGAGCTCCGGTGCAGTCGGACGGAGCAGCACGAGGGGAAACGGCGACTTCGTCGGCGGCCATGGCGAGATGGTGAGGGGTGTACGCCTCATCGGAGCGGGCGGCGGAAGTTCGAGCTGGCGGCGACAGCGGAGCGTTGGCCTGGGCACTCCGACGGTGACATCGTCGCTTGGTGGAGGAGGCGGTCTTGGCGGCAAGACGTGCAGACGAAATGCACACGAATCACATCCCTTGGACCGACTGTCAGAATCCAAACAGCCGAAGCGATGGGGGTAATTGATACAACCCTCCCAGGATGGGCCAGGACCGAACGACCCAAGCCCACGTCGTAAACCCACGGGCCTGGGGAGAACGAGGCCCCCACGAAGAATCAGAGTTGGGCCGGCCTCGGACCAAAGCGTACGCAGCGGCTGACCCACGCCAGCAGGAGTTAACCGCTCCCCTTAAAGTGTTCCCCCTTAATCATCATTAATGGGCCCCATTACATCCACCTTCATGACCCATGAAGGCGCCATTAAAAGGTGGATGATCGGGAAGAGATGGAGGGATGTAATGGGAGACCTGGCTTGGGGAGACTCCTATAAAGCGACTCGACGTGCAAAGGATCGCTTCCTGGATACACAAAACACTGAGGTAGTCCTCTCACTCGACCTTGTCTTCTACCTTATAATTCTCATCCACAGCTCGGCCCGAGGACTCGCGTATCGGCCTCCCCGTGAGCCATACCGATCCCACCGAGCATTCTTCAGATCCGTTCTGACTTAGGCATCGAAGGGGACTTGGTCGGAACCAAGGTCCGACCCCCCTGACGAGCTTTCTCCTCTGTTCAGGTCAAGTAGATCCAGCCGCACCGGGGCTACCATTCGACACCCAACCAGTCCGGAGTCAAACGCACTCACCCCGAGCTTGTTCATCTCCACCCCCTACGGAGGCCATCGCCCTGCCGAGGATCCCCTTCGGCACGCCGACGCTCAGACCCGCACGCTCTTCGTCGAAGTCGAACGAGCTGCGCCCATCTCCCGGAGACCACGTGCACCCCACATGACCGCGTTAACCTCCGGCCCTCTAGTCAACCAATCCGAGGTGAGAAAACACCCCAAAACAGATCCATAAATTTTGCCTTCACAGAATTATTTCGTCCTGTTTGACGAAAACGAAAATATACTATATGTACATGCAACCGTTCTCAAATAATAATAATAATAAAATAAAATCTAACATCTTTTGTTTGTAATGAAAGTAGCTAACTGCTTTTCGTGCCAAGTGCTTCAAAAATTTTGTTTAATATCAAACCGCAGACTTTGTTCCTTTTGGCATCATCAAGTATGATTCTCGAATAACAAAGGGGCTGTGCTATATACATACCCAAAGAAGGGGTGCATGCCGTGATTCAATATGTATGAATAATCAAATAAACACAAAGAATAAACACAAGAACCAAGCAAACGACAACCAAAACTTGGTAACACAGTTCGGTACGCACACCTACATCTGCGGGGCCACACCCAGAAAATTAGATTACTCCACTATAAAAATATCAATGAGTACAATCACTAATATCAGATCTATACTAGGAGAAGCATACCCCCCCTCAATACAAACCACGAGGGGTGATTGCAATCAACACCGTAGAGTAATCTATGCAAGCTCCCCTTGCACAACCGATTAGATCAACTCCCTTGATCCCTACGTTCGTAGCCATCGGCCTCTGTCCCCGGATGTAGAAAACCGCAAGATTCCCTTGCACAACCGACTAGAATCAACTCCCTTGATCTCTACGCGCGTAGTCGTCGGCCTCCTCCCGGAGTTCTTCAAAACTTTCGTAAAAGTTGTTCCCACTAGCCGCCAATCTTCCCAACCCTTTCAAACCCCTCTTCCCCTCAATCATGGAGCGGTTAAGGAAGTTTGATCGATCAAATCAGAGAAGATTGGCCACCCACAATTAACGGAACCAAGTTAGGAAATGGTTCCGACAAATCTTCTAAAAATAGCAACAACAATAAGTGGGCAAGATTCTCTCCAACCGAATCAACAATAAAAACGAGAGAATAATAGCTCCCAAATATATCTCCATCGATTCCTCAATCACAGCTACCTATACCAGAATAGGTTGAAGATACTAAAAAAAGATCTGCATCAATCAATCTTCAAAATACTCCCAACCAACAGATCTGCGAGATATTCACTTCCTATTGCAAACCAACATCCCCATAATTTAGCAACTGATTTAGGAAGAGCTTTTCAAATATCTCTCATGCAGATATTCCACAATCAATTCAAGAATCCCCGACATTCTAGGCAGCAAATCAGATCTGAGATCACCACAACTGATCTGTAGACCAAAGCAGCGTTTTTGTATACGAACCAATATTACAGATCCTGAATGTTGAACACAATGTTGCAACATAATGTACAACATTTTTCTTAAACTGCTCAAAACAATCCTGATTCCACAAACTGAGCTCTCTAGCTATAGTCCCACTAATGCCAACAAATATCAGCAGAAATTCAACCCTAACAATCTCCCCCTTTGGCATTATATGGCACAACCCAAAGCAAGCAATTACCAGGCACTAACTAAGCACATTCTCCCCCTTTAAGCCACAATAAGTCAAACCACATTCTCCCAGTCACGACCCACTTCCCTAAAATGAAGGCGAGACGTGAAAAGGTCCGCATGAGAGTGGAGCTGTGAAGCCCCAAACCCGATAAACGTCAATAAAACATAAGCAGGTCCCTGTAACCACAAACGGAGCAACAATAATAATAAAAGGAGAGACAGAAATAAAATTCTCATATCTCATAAATTGTCCAACATGAAAGATAAGTCCAACATCCAGAAAAGCCACCAGGCTAAAAGAAAGAGTCTAAAGGCCCAGAACAAGGCCAACAAAAGCAACAACACCACAAAGTATGGGTGCTACACACCGACAACAAAACAGCAGTCTAAACAAAAGGAAAACACAACGAAGACACTAGGACTGGTCCCCAGTGTCCACGTACTCCCCGTCAAACACGAGCTCGGGCTCGACGTCAGCAAACACCTCGTCCTCAACAAGGTACTCAGGCTCGGGATCTAACATGTGTCACCCAAAAGAGTAAAGGGGCACATGTCAGCAAGTCTAAAAGACTTGGGCAAGGAAACTGAAAGTAAGGCAACTAGCAACCTAGCAGTTTAGTATGCATGACATGGCAGTTATAACATGAGTGCACAAACAAGACATGGTGAACAATAAGTACAAGAGAACAATTATCGGGACAGGACAAGAGTAGCAAAGCTACTAACAATCTCAATCAATTCACTATTCACGTTTCACTATTGTTTGTAGATGTTTACGCCTTACAACTGAATGGTATAACATTCACGCTGATTGGCCGCTTAACACTACCCCAAAACCCAGAGTTTACGCATTACCACTGCAGTTGCTGATCGGGCAGACTCCCAGTTGATTGGCCGCTTAACTCTTACCCCCAATACCCACAAGTAATCGAGCCAGGGTCCCCGCACACGAGCTCAGTAAATGAGCCGGGGTTGCCCCGCACAGGAGCTCGCATTCTAGTTCACGGTTCATAAACAATTGGCGTAGGGGTGCACCTAGCCGGAAACAAGCAATTCGGGCATTGGCTATCAACCAACACATGGCCCGCTTCTGGAGCACGAGCCAGGAACACAAACATTGTAGCGAAGCTACGCATTCACGGAAACACTTTAAGAATGCAATGACATGACAATTAATTTACGTACCGTTAATAGAAATTAAACATGACATGGAAATTGTGCAACATGTATATGTCGGAACTAGCTTCGTTGTCAAGCTAGTTCCCCAATTTGCGCCTAGGCGAGTATCATTTCGTCGCCTAGCCTCTTTTACGCCTACAACAAGCAAAATGGCCTAAACATGGCCTAAACCCTAAGTGGCAAGTTTCACTTGCCTAGCACCGGGGTTGACGATCACGAAGGTTCGTCTCGCGGATGCTAATCTACGGGGAAATTGCTGTTATGGGGAAACAATCATCAAAACAACATTCTTTCATTAGGGTTTGATAAAAATACAAATAGGTTATGAAAACATCGGGAGATCGATTTCTTACCAAGAGGAGGCGGAAGAAACACTCCGGAGAACCTAGGGACCAGATCTGGAAACGAATGGAGAAGTTTGGAGAACTAGGGTTTTTGGGGGATTTTGGGGATTTGGTGAGATTTTGGGGAAGATGAGAGGTAGAATGAGTTGATGGAGGGTTTAGATGATGGATCTTGGGCTTGGAATGAAGGAATAAGGGTTGGAGGAAGATGGGGGCTCAATGGGGGAGAAACTAGGGTTTTTGGTCGAGTGGAGGAAGAAGAAAACGTTTGGGAGGGGTTTAAATAGGATGGGCTAGCTGCTGCCCAGAAATTAGGGTTTTAACACAGATTAGTCGGTCAAAGAGCAACCACTGACCGACTAGTTTGGCAACTAGTCGGTCGGTCGACCAACGCAGACCGACTAAGTGTAAACAGTAACTTCTGAACGAAAATAGGATTTGGATTTAGTCGGTCGATGAACAACTACTGACCGACTAGTTTGACATCTAGTCGGTTGGTAAACGTACTTAGACCGACTAAGAATGAACAGTATTGATACCAAAAATTAGTTGAAGAGTTAGTCGGTTAAAGAAGCATTGCTGACCGACTAGTTTGCAACCTAGTCGGTCAACCAACGTTCTTAGACCGACTAACTATAAACAGTAACTCCTGAGAAATTTAGAAAGCCAACTAGTCGGTCCAAGAAGGATTGCCGACCGACTGGATCGTCATCTAGTCGGTCGGTGCCCCTTCTTACACCGGCTAATAAGCACCAAAAGTTCCGATACGGAGCGCGGGGCCCCGGGATCGATTCCTAAGACTCCTAGGCTTGATCTAATAGTAAGATACAACCGTTATGAAGCCCGTCACGAATGACATACTTCGAAATCGACGATCCTAAGGAAGAAACGAGAAAACACGACGAAACGATCGAAAAGGAAAGTTACGGAGACGAAAACCACACATGAGGAGAAAATCCACCAAAACATATATTATAATATATAATAAATCCAGATACATGAAAACCAGTCGTTACATCCTCCCCAACTTAAGAAAAATTCCGTCCTCGGAATTTCCAAACACTCACGTGTCTGGAAACAAAAGTGGGAAACGCTCTCGCATCTCATCCTCATTCTCCCAAGTAGACTCTCCAGGTGAGCCGTGTCGCCACATCACCCTCACAAGATTGACAATCTTGTTCCGAAGCGATTTCTGATGCCTGTCCAGAATCTGCACTGGATGCTGGTCATACGTCATATCGGGGCGAACGGTAATCTCCGAAAAATCCACAGCGCCTCAGTGGACTGTCCCACCCGGAATGGAATAAAGTGCGCAGATTTGGTCAATCGATCCACGATTACCCAAATCGCATCATTCTGCTTCGGACTCCGAGGTAGTCCAGTCACGAAATCCATAGTGATGTGTTGCCACTTCCACTCCGGAATCGGAAGCGGTTGTAGCAACCCGGCCGTACGCTGATGCTCCGCCTTCACTTGCTGGCAAACCAAGCACTTGGCTAGACTCCGAGCCACGCTTCTCTTCATACCATGCCACCAATAATTCAGACGAAGATCCTGGTACATCTTGGTGCCACCAGGATGCACAGAATACGGCGAACTGTGTGCCTCCACCATCAACTCCTCTCTGATATCCCCAGCTGGCACACACAACCTGGCTCCAAACCTCAGCGAGCCATCCTCATGAATCAAAAAGTCAGTCCGCAGACCGGCTTCCACCTGCTCCCGAATCCTCACTAGCTTCGGATCCTCAGCCTGGCCAGCCTTAATCCGATCCACGATCGTCGACTGTACCTGCATGTACATCAACGAAGAAGCCTCCCCAGGAAGGACAATCTCAACACCAGACTCACAAAAATCCTGCTGCAATCTCCACTGCGAGGTCAAAATCATCACCACTGGAAGCCTACTCAGCGCATCAGGAACCACATTCACCTTGCCAGGGTGAAACTGCAAATCAATCTCATAATCTGCCATAAGCTCCAACCATCGACGCTGTCGCATGTTGAGCTCCTTCTGAGTAAAAATATACTTCAAGCTTTTGTGATCGGTGAAAATTTTCACTTTTTCACTCAGCAGGAAGTGCCTCCAAATCTTAAGAGCAAACACAACGGCATCCAACTCCAAATCATGCGTCGGGTAATTCTTCTCATGAACCTTAAGCTGACGAGACGCATATGCCACAACATGCCCGTGCTGATGCAACACACAACCGAGACCCTTGCCAGAGGCATCGCAAAAGATCTCAAACCCACCGCTGCGATCAGGCACAACAAGAATAGGGGCAGTCGTCAACCTCTCCTTCAGAATACCAAAAGCACTCTCACAATCACCCGACCAAACAAAAGCAACATCCTTCCGCATCAACCTGGTCATCGGCTCAGCAATACGGGAAAAGTCATTAATGAATCGCCGATAATAACCAGCAAGTCCAAGGAAACTCCGAATCTCAGACGCAGACGACGGAACAGGCCACTCTCTGATGGCCCTAATCTTCTCGGGATCCACTGAAATACCATCCCCAGTCACCACATGCCCGAGAAAAGCAACTTGATCCAGCCAAAACTCGCACTTCGAAAACTTAGCATACAAACGATGCTTCCTCAAGATCTCCAATACCGTCCTCAAGTGCGATGCATGCTCTTCCTCCGACTTCGAATAGATCAGAATGTCGTCAATAAAGATAACGATAAACTTATCCAAAAAGTCGTAGAAAATCAGGTTCATCAGATTCATGAAAACTGCGGGCGCGTTAGTTACGCCGAAAGGCATAACCACGAACTCATAGTGTCCATACTTCGTCCTGAACGCTGTCTTCGGAACATCTCCCTTCTTCACCTTCAACTGATGGTAACCACTCCTCAAATCCAATTTAGAAAATACCCTCGAACCTCCAAGCTGATCAAAAATATCATCGATGCGAGGCAACGGGTATTTATTCTTAATGGTCACCGCATTCAACTCCCGATAGTCCACGCACATGCGACGCGAACCATCCTTCTTCTTCACCAGCAGCACCGATGCTCCCCACGGAGACACACTAGGATTGATATAACCCTTCTTCAAGAGCTCATCCAACTGCTTCCGCAACTCTTCCAATTCGGCAGGTGCCATACGATACGGCGCCTTCGAAATCGGCTGCGCACATGGAACAAGATCAATAGAAAATTCTAGAGCTCGATCAGGTGGCAAACCAGACATCTCCTCGGGGAAGACGTCGCCAAAATCACGCACCACAGCTGGCCACTCCAGCTCCAACTGCATAGCCACAACCTCCACCGGCCTGGCCCGAAATCTGACAGGACCAAGTGAACTGCTACCACGACTGAACTCAAATACTGGATGTCCGGGAATCTCGAACACCACCTTCTTCCTCCTCCAGTCAATCGTAGCATAGAAGCTCGCTAGCCAGTCCATCCCAAGAACTGCATCATAGTTGATGATGTCGTGGACAATGAAATCAACGAAAAGCTCATGTCCACAGACCACCAACGAGCAAGAATTGCAACCACGATGCACCGAGACCACGCCATTCCCTGTAACGATATTCCAACTCTTGGGAAGAGGGGACGTCGACAAGGAATGCCTCTCCACGAAGCTCCGAGAAATAATACACATCGATGCACCAGAGTCAAAGAGGACTCGTGCAGGAAATGTGCAAACCAAAACCACACCTAACAAGCAATTAACAATCAAACCCTAGTCTAGCAAACAACCATGTTCAAGCAAACAACACAATCTAACATTCAAACCAGCTAGGAAAGTAACAGCTAGATTGAGGATTACCTGCGATAACCTCATCCACAGCCTCGCTCTCCATAGCGGTCATCAGAAAAGCCTGCCTCCTTGACGGAACAGCCTGCTGAAAAGCCTGCCTCTGTGGAACAAGAGCCGCTCCACGACCAGCAGGAACAGACGCTCGCTGCTGCAACGGCTGAGCTGCAACAGGTGCCCTCCGCAGCTGATTCGCATGCCGACAATCCTTCGCGGCATGGGAAGCATCACCACAAACCAGACACTGGCCTAAAAACTTCCGACACTGATCCTTGATGTGGCCAGGCTTACCGCAGAAATGGCAAGTCTTCAGAATAGGCCCTCCTGGCCTCTTAAACTGAGCTGGCTGATTAGGCTTGAAACCAGGCCTAACCACCGCTCTGGCCTGCTCCATAGGCCTCTTCCCAGCACCAACAACAGACCCCCTCCTCTGACTCAGGTTCAGCTCCTGCCTCCTCGCAGCGACCAGAACCTTCTGATAAGAGTCCAGATCGGAGGAAGACACAAAACTCTGGAGCTCTAAAGCAAGTCCCTGCAGGAATCTCTGAGCCCTCTCATCAGCATCCTGCACCATCTTCGGTGCGAACCGACTCAGCCTGGTGAACTCTTGGTGGTACTGGTCCACCGTCAAGCTCCCTTGCTTCAGATCAATGAAGCGCTGCAGCATCTCCTTCTTCGCAGCCTTCGGAAAGAATTCTTCATCAAACCTGGACTTAAAGGTAGCCCAAGCTATCGACTCCACCAGCATTATCCTTGAGTTGCCTCTTCGCCAAATCAACCCATCCAGCCGGGGTGATCTTGGCCATCTTCAGATTATCCTCGATGTTCCGAATCCACTCATCAGCAGCCAGAGGACCCTCAGACCCATCAAAATATGCGGGACCCAGCTCCCGAATTTGCTTCGCTCCCGGCTCAGAGCGAGGGGCATCCGGAAGAGCCCGGGCAGCTCGAGCAAGTGGAGCATTCTGGACTTGCAGGAGCACGCCATGCTGCACTTGCATCATCTGGAGCATCATCCGCATCATCTCACCGTTGGTGGGTTCCCGCTCAGGCTCCTCATCATGAGGGAGCGCACCGCTACCTCCACCACGGGTGAAACGCCTTCCTGCCATCTAATGACACAGAAAACGAATCAGATTAGACTCATAGCTTATGACTCAGACGTCGAACTTAGTTTATTGGACATTCTAATATTATTATCATTATTCCGACAATTCGCAGTTACAGAAGGACCTGCATGGGCCACCAACAAAACCTGTCACGACCCGCTTCCCTAAAATGGAGGCGAGACGTGAAAAGGTCCGCATGAGAGTGGAGCTGTGAAGCCCCAAACCCGATAAGCGTCAATAAAACATAAGCAGGTCCCTGTAACCACAAACGGAGCAACAATAATAATAAAAGGAGAGACAGAAATAAAATTCTCATATCTCATAAATTGTCCAACATGAAAGATAAGTCCAACATCCAGAAAAGCCACCAGGCTAAAAGAAAGAGTCTAAAGGCCCAGAACAAGGCCAACAAAAGCAACAACACCACAAAGTATGGGTGCTACGCACCGACAACAAAACAACAGTCTAAACAAAAGGAAAACACAACGAAGACACTAGGACTGGTCCCCAGTGTCCACGTACTCCCCGTCAAACACGAGCTCGGGCTCGGCGTCAGCAAACACCTCGTCCTCAACAAGGTACTTAGGCTCGGGATCTAACATGTGTCACCCAAAAGAGTAAAGGGGCACATGTCAGCAAGTCTAAAAGACTTGGGCAAGGAAACTGAAAGTAAGGCAACTAGCAACCTAGCAGTTTAGTATGCATGACATGGCAGTTATAACATGAGTGCACAAACAAGACATGGTGAACAATAAGTACAAGAGAACAATTATCGGGACAGGACAAGAGTAGCAAAGCTACTAACAATCTCAATCAATTCACTATTCACGTTTCACTGTTGTTTGTAGATGTTTACGCCTTACAGCTGAATGGTATAACATTCACGCTGATTGGCCGCTTAACACTACCCCAAAACCCAGAGTTTACGCCTTACCACTGCAGTTGCTGATCGGGCAGACTCCCAATTGATTGGCCGCTTAACTCTTACCCCCAATACCCACAAGTAATCGAGCCAGGGTCCCCGCACACGAGCTCAGTAAATGAGCCGGGGTTGCCCCGCACAGGAGCTCGCATTCTAGTTCACGGTTCATAAACAATTGGCGTAGGGGTGCACCTAGCCGAAAACAAGCAATTCGGGCATTGGCTATCAACCAACACATGGCCCGCTTCTGGAGCACGAGCCAGGAACACAAACATTGTAGCGAAGCTACGCATTCACGGAAACACTTTAAGAATGCAATGACATGACAATTAATTTGCGTACCGTTAATAGAAATTAAACATGACATGGAAATTGTGCAACATGATATATGTCGGAACTAGCTTCATTGTCAAGCTAGTTTCCCAATTTGCGCCTAGGCGAGTATCATTTCGTCGCCTAGCCTCTTTTACGCCTACAACAAGCAAAATGGCCTAAACATGGCCTAAACCCTAAGTGGCAAGTTTCACTTGCCTAGTACCGGGGATGACGATCACGAAGGTTCGTCTCGCGGATGCTAATCTACGGGAAAATCGCTGTTATGGGGAAACAATCATCAAAACAAAATTCTTTCATTAGGGTTTCATAAAAATACAAATAGGTTATGAAAACATCGGGAGATCGATTTCTTACCAAGAGGAGGCGGAAGAAACACTCCGGAGAACCTAGGGACCAGATCTGGAAACGAATGGAGAAGTTTGGAGAACTAGGGTTTTTGGGGGATTTTGGGGATTTGGTGAGATTTTGGGGAAGATGAGAGGTAGAATGAGTTGATGGAGGGTTTAGATGATGGATCTTGGGCTTGGAATGAAGGAATAAGGGTTGGAGGAAGATGGGGGCTCAATGGGGGAGAAACTAGGGTTTTTGGTCGAGTGGAGGAAGAAGAAAACGTTTGGGAGGGGTTTAAATAGGATGGGCTGGCGGCTGCCCAGAAATTAGGGTTTTAACACAGATTAGTCGGTCAAAGAGCAACCACTGACCGACTAGTTTGGCAACTAGTCGGTCGGTCGACTAACTCAGACCGACTAAGTGCAAACAGTAACTTCTGAACGAAAATAGGATTTGGATTTAGTCGGTCGATGAACAACCACTGGCCGACTAGTTTGACATCTAGTCGGTCGGTAAACGTACTTAGACCGACTAAGAATGAACAGTATTGATACCAAAAATTAGTTGAAGAGTTAGTCGGTTAAAGAAGCATTGCTGACCGACTAGTTTGCAACCTAGTCGGTCAACCAACGTTCTTAGACCGACTAACTATAAACAGTAACTCCTGAAAAATTTAGAAAGCCAACTAGTCGGTCCAAGAAGGATTACCGACCGACTGGATCGTCATCTAGTCGGTCGGTGCCCCTTCTTACACCGGCTAATAAGCACCAAACGTTCTGATACGGAGCGCGGGGCCCCGGGATCGATTCCTAAGACTCCTAGGCTTGATCTAATAGTAAGATACGACCGTTATGAAGCCCGTCACGAATGACATACTTCGAAATCGACGATCCTAAGGAAGAAACGAGAAAACACGACGAAACGATCGAATAGGAAAGTTACGGAGACGAAAACCACACATGAGGAGAAAATCCACCAAAACATATATTATAATATATAATAAATCCAGATACATGAAAACCAGTCGTTACACTCCCCCTTACTAAAACAACTCGAGCAGTGATCACCTCAGAAGAGACAGCCAAATTATTCAGAAAAAGTATGTCCAATTGAACTCTAATATTTTTCAGCTAGCCTCACATCTCCAAAAGAAAATTCAGAAAAACTCAACCGAGACATATCCAGAGGCTCCTCTGTCTCTCTTATTAGCAAATAAATCCTCAGACACAACAGAATAAGAGGAAGAACACTATACCTCACATCTGACAGTAGGATGTCCAAATGGAATGATGTCCAGTGTAGAAGTCGAGCTCGGAGGGGCCAAAAAAGAAATCGAGTTGAAGACATCGGCGGTGCTAACAGATTGCCTTCGGTGATCTACATGTCAAAATTTGGACACATGGATGCGGTGGGAACGACGAAGAAGTGGATAGAATTTGGTGAAGTCGGCCGAAATAGGAGAATAGGCCGTGAAAGACGGATTAGCGACGGGTCGCCGTGCTGGAGAGGATACATGCAAAGATCCGATGGTGCTGGCAGATGATAAGCTGTGAGAAGTGCGGCGATGTAATTCTCTGATTATTCTGGAGGAAGATTCAAAAGAATTTGTATCCTGTTGCTCACATTGATTGTTGAGAAATGTCGAGTCTGATGTCATAACATCTGCAGCAACATTGTTCTGTGTTGCATCTAATGTTGCAACATTAGTCACAACATGAAGTGTACTCCCTGAAGCTGTAGTGTTCTTGCTGTATAATTTAGACTTCCTGATCCATTGCTTCTTTATTTTCATATCTAGATATCTGACATTTCTTCCTTCTGACCAATGTCACATGCGGCTGAAGCAGTTTCTCTCAGTATGGCCTATGAACTTGCAGTAACTGCACACAGAACGACCACCTTTTATACCTCTAATCTGCCTCTTATTCTAATCATGGCCCTTGTGCTGACGCATTCTTTCAAGTTCTTTGGTAATTTGACTTCTTCTTTCAGCAGACACATTATAAAAAGCTACTCTATTGTATCCCACTCCGGTGCGATCTCCTGAAATCTTACCTATGTTCAAGATATCATCCAGCTTTACTTTTCCAGAATTCCACTTCTCCAATGTGCATTTAGCTATCTCTGCCCTGAGAAATACATTTCTAAAGTTGCTTTCCAATTCTCTACAGTTTTCCTCAGGTTTCAGACATTCAATTTTGACCTCCTCCTTCTCTTTCTTCAGTCTTTCATTGTCCTCCTTCAGGACTTTGTTGATATTGCAGATTTGCATCCACTTCTCAAACATCACCTGGTATGCTTTTCGGATATCATCGTCCTTAACTTCCTCATCGCTATCAACCTCAGAATCATTGTCACTGTCAGATGTTGTACTAAATGGTGTAACATTCTTTCAGATATTTCAATTGGGGAAGAAGTACTCTCAAAAGAAGTTATTTGAAAAAACTTTGAGATCCCTACCCGATAAGTTTCTGCGAAGATTGCGGTCATTGAAGAAGTGAGGAACACATCTGCAATGAGACTGGATACCATGCCTAGAAAATTAGATTACTCCACTATAAAAATATCAATGAGTACAATCACTAATATCACATCTATACTAGGAGAAGCATACTCTCCCTAAATACAAACCGCAAGGGGTGATCGCAATCAACCCCGTGGAGTAATCTATGCAAGCTCCCCTTGCACAACCGACTAGATCAACTCCCTTGATCCCTACGTGCGTAGTCTTCGGCCTTCGTCCCCGGATGTAGAAAATCGCAAGATCCCCTTGCACAACCGACTAGAATCAACTCCCTTGATCCCTATGTGCGTAGCCGTCGGCCTTCTCCCGGAGTTCTTCAAAACTTTCGTAAAAGTTGTTCCCACTAGCCGCCAATCTTCCCAACCCTTTCAAAACCCCCTCCGTCCCAATCATGGAGCGGTTAAGGAAATTTTCTCGATCAAATCAGAGAAGATTGGCCACCCACAATTAATGGAACCAAGCTAGGAAATGGTTCAGTCAAATCTTCTAAAAATAGCAACAACAATAAGTGGGCAAGATTCTCTCCAACCGAATCAACAATAAAAACAAGAGAATAATAGCTTCCAAAATATATCTCCAGCGATTCCTCAATCACAGCTACCTATACCAGAATCGGTTGAAGATACTAGAAAAAGATCTGCAGCAATCAATCTTCAAAATACTCCCAACCAACAGATTTCCGAGATACTCACTTCCTATTACAAACCAACATCCCCACAATTTAGCAACTGATTTAGGAAATGCTTTCCAATATCTCTCATGGAGATATTCCACAATCAATTCAGGAATCCTCGACATTCTAGGCAGCAAATCAGATCTAAGATCACCATAACAGATCTGTAGACCAAAGCAGCATTTCTACATACGAACCAATATTCCAGATCCCGAATGTTGAACATAATGTTGCAACATAATGTATAACATTTTTCTTAAACTGCTCAAAAACAATCCTGATTCCACAAACCGAGCTCTCCAGCTATAGTGCCACTAATGCCAACAAATATCAGCAGAAATTCAACCCTAATATATGCAATTTGCATTTACTAAAAATGAAAAATCTGTAACATCTTGTGTCTCCTCACTCTATATCTCTTCTATATTTGTTTTTCATTTTTGGCAAATGCACAGTGCATATACTCCCTCTTTGAAGGTGTATATATCACAGCCCATAACTCAGTTCTAGGTTTGAAGAGGAATAGTTGAATTATCTTGTCTATTCCTTGCAATATTTTATTAAAACGAAAAGAATTTCAATAGTAGAAATATTTACGATATGTATATGAAATATAAGCCGAGCAGAGTAAGACATGGAGATCATAACGTGATGAGCCTGGATGAATAAAAAATATGCATAAATAAGTACTTTAAGTGTCTCGGGTCGGTAATACAAGAGAATGCATATGTTAAGGGAGACGATGATCTAAAATCAAAACAAGATGATTGAAATGTAGAGCCGTAGTAGGAGTGTTGGGCAATTGAAATGTAGAGTTATGGTAAATGATAAATTTTATAAGATGAGAATTAGACCAGCTTGTTATATGGTAAAGAGTGTTGTGCTATCGTCAAGAATTATGGACTGTATCGAGAACGAGAAATTGAGATTCCCACGGAAACAACCAATCCTAAAAACTGATTAAGAATTTAGGACTAGCAAAAATTGGATACTCAAATAACCCATCAAAATCCTTACGATCTTGTAAAGCAAAGTAGCAAACGAAATAGCAACACATCAATCAAAACACAGACACAAAAGATTTACCCTGGTTCGGTTGCGCACAACCTACATCCAGCAACTGTCGAGATGATTCCACTATCAGAGAATCTTAAAAGGGGGTTATAATCTTTCTTTCACTCACGTGAGTAATAACTTGGCTAGATGTACAAGCCCTCACAAACTCACTCAAGAAAGAAGAAAACAAAGGAGATAAATGAGAGAATCACTCAACTCCAATCACAAAACTCCTAGCCATAATCTCTCGACAATAATCTTCAATGGCGGTGGCTACGGCTCTTCTTTTGATCCAGATCTGAAATCAACATTTAAAACCCTAATCCCAATCAAACATCAGATTAAATAGGGCTTCAATTCGGGCTTGAAAACCCAACTGAACCATCGACTTAAAAGTATGGGTCCCGTACCGTTCGGTCAAGCGAGTTCATCGCTCGGTCGAGCGGTCGCTTTCCTGTGTCAGCTCCTGGGTGGATGGAAATGGGGCGGTCGATTGAGCGACTTCTTCACTCGGTCGAACGGTCGACCGAGCGCTTTGCTCTGCAGAGCTCCAAAAACTCCCTGTTAATATACCTCGGTCGAGTGCTCAAACCGCTCGACGGAGCAGACATTGCTCGATCGAGCGGTAGAGTGCTCGATCGAGTAGAGTGCACTGCTGCTAGGCCTTTGTACTGTACCTCTAGCTCAGTCGATCGCTTGGAACAGATGGACCGAGCGACCTGGGAGTGTGAGATGAATGATTTGAATCCCAAAATTTAACGTACAGAGTTTGAGTTTGAAATATATGAGTATGTTATGTTGTATGTATGAAACGCTAGAAAAGATAATGTAAGAAACGAAAATATAAACAAAAATAAACATGATCGTTTTAGAGGATACGATTAAAAATATCGCTTGAAATGGTTTGGCCATATATGTTGAAAACCTATTGATGCACCCATTAGAAAGGTAAAACGTATGAATGTTGAGATCAAGAGAAAGATAGGTAGGTCGAAGAAGACATGTAAGGAAGTGATATGAAGAGATATGAAACATCTTAGTTTGACAAAAGAGAAAGTTTTACGTCGTAATATGTGGAAAATTTGAATCCGACATCACAATCCAATGTGATTATGATTTGACATTCTTTTTATTGAGTCCAATAAGGCAACCCTAATTTTTGGGATGAATGCTAAAATGCTGATGATGATAAAATATTTACGATATTTTATAATTTCGGTTAACAACATTTTAAGGGTTTAAAAATATTATAATTCAAGGTTACATGCAACAATAATAATAATAACAAGAATAATATGGGATTTCTTAAAATCATCAACAACAATAATAATACCAAGAACAATATGGAATTTCTTAAAATCAACAAGAGTTTTTTGAAATTTAGCCAAGCTAAGTGCTAGATTCTCATGTAGGAAAGTTGACTATTGATTATGAAAGATTAAAAAATGTAAAAAAGCATATTTGCTTTCTCGCCTAGGCCATCTTCTTACCGGACACCTTAGTTTCCAGACAACTTAGTTTCGCTAAATGGCTCTCAGCCATTTAAGAGATTCAGTAGATGATCTCAATCACCGTAGAGATATTATGGATTTCTCATAGATGGTGGTATAAAGGATAACATCATGGTTGATGATAACTCTACTTGGAGACACTAGGAAATGGCTAGATGTCATGAAATCCAATATGAAATCTAAGCACACAAACAAAGTTTCAACTTTGGAGGATGTTACGAATGCGGTAAAACATGCTTGGAGCAAGTGAGTTTTCAAGAAAAGATTGCTACAAATAGAACATGGGGACTCATAAAGCACAGTTGATGGCAAAAGGGTATCATCAAAGGCTTATTAAAACTATGACAACAGCTTTTTACTAGTAGATATCGAACCAATTTGGATACTGCTTGCTATATTTATTTTTTATGACCATGAAATTTGGTAAATAGATGTAAAAATTGCTTTTTAAAAATGGTGATTTAGAAGAGTGTGTATATATGATCCTAGAGGGTTTTGAAGTTAGTATGAGTAGCGAAAAGGTAAGCAGACCGTTGAAATTTATTTATGAATTGAAACAAGTGCCTAGAAGTTGGAACATCTATCTTAATGGAACCATATAGACATTATATGGGGGTGATTATTGTATTAAAAAATTTCTCTAGAAATTCTACGAAAGTTTACAAATAGAGTTACACAAATTAAACTTAATCAACAACAATTATACTTACTGGAGCGCATGCAGCTGAAATATAACACAAGCAAGATATAATAGAACAATCATGGAAAATAAAAAGCAATAGCAAACACAAGAGATACACTGGTTCACCCAAAGCCCTAGGCTACATTCAGCCACCCGAGTCCCACTCGTTTAAATCCATTATTTCCCAAATATTTATGACACCTCTTCCCATGAGGAATTTCATACAACCAATCTCTTTCCAAGAGAAACTTACCACCTTACAAATGAGGATTTTCACTTACAATTGAAGTTGATACACTTTTACCTATAGCATTGCTTTGAATTTTCTGGACGTAAAGTGGCTATAGTGAATGATCTCCTAATGGTTGAGAAAATATGGCTTTGGAGATCTAGAACTTAGGCCAAGAAAAGATTGAAAACTTTAAACAATTTGGCTTAGAAAGAAAGAGGGGTTATCAAAAATTTAGAGTTCAAAAATGATTTTTCTTTGCAAAAGATTGATCTTGAATAAATAAAAACCTCTATGAACAAACCCCCATATATAAGGGTGAATTCTGCACAAGACAGATTCCTTAAACTGCCCCTCCAATGAACAAATTCAACACAATCTCGTAAATCATGTAGCTGGTCAAATCATACCACCGGAGCCCCGACTAGTCGACTACTGGCTGTGTAGTAGTCACTCAGAGAGCAGTAGTCAACTATTGGCCGTGCCAACCAGTCATATGAGCCACTTATGCTCTGGTATTAGACTCATATGTGCAGGGTAGTCGACTCTTGGATGTGATGCATGTGATACGGGTTCTAACAATAATGAAATGATTTTAAAACATTTGTAAAACATTATTAAAATATTTTGGAGATGTTTCTATGTGTGTGTGAGCTTCTAACGCGGCCTTGTTAAGACAAAGAAGAAAAATACATCAAATGAATGTTACAATGGAGACCGTTTGATGCATTCTTGACTCCTCAAGTTCTTTGTCTTGCGGTAATAGGTCATAGGTCTTATTTAGCTCAACATTAATCCATTGAGTGTTTTATTTGATTTGTCTTAAGCTCATACAATCATAAATGTTCGATGTAACATTTGTGATGGAAATTGAATTCCACCCCAAGTGATTTTGATGATGAGCACACCAAATGAAGATTAGTGTACTAACTACACTACAATTAAGTGTGCAGGATATGCGACAAATGAAAAGCTTTATTCATACTCAAAGAAGCGCAATCTACGCGTAAAGACAAGGACGAACGTTGCTGAGATCAAATGATGAAGCACAAAGCTCAAATAGAACAAGAAGCTCAAGTGAAGCTCACATCTACTCCATCAATTGATCAAGCTTTCGAAGATGTGTCCTAGTCTATAGTGAGTGTGTTGTGTCTTTCTTAGGGTATTGTTAAAGCCAAATCGTATAGACAATCACACACACACAAATGATTTTAAAAACGTTTTGAATATCTTTTAATTCATCTTCAAAAAGGATTTTGAGAGCTTTCGCTAGTCGCTTTGTAATTCCGTAGTGAAACTCCACTACACCCTGGAGTTAGCTACTTGTTTGACTAGTTGTGTCACAGGAAAAACTCCTCTGGGAGTCGACTACCAAAGGTAGGGAGTCGACTACCAGCTGAGAATCAAAATTTCCTGAAACACACTGGGAGTCGACTACCACTCCTAGGGAGTTGACTACCAGCTGTCGAAGTTTGACGTTTTGACTTGATTTTTGAAATATCTTTGAGTGATTTTCTCCCATGATTTTCGGGACAAAAGTCAAAGCAATTTGAATTTCAAATTCTCAGATTTCTCCTATAAATAGTGGATCATTTTCATTGAGAAAAACACAACAACTATTGAATTCAAATTCTCTCGTGCAAACGCTCTAAAGTTCTAAGCTCTCATTCTCTCTTTAGCCAATTCTGTTTTATTCTTTTATTCTTGATCTTGCAATTCTGTTATTATTTTCTGAAGATCATAATCTCGTTTTATTGGCTAACTGTTTTTCAAATCCGTATTACTTTCTCTTGATTTTTATTTAAAGGATTTTTGAAAAACATTAGATCTAGATCACAAAGACTTCATTCATATCTTTGTGTGATTTAGAATCTTATTCTATCAAGTCACTACACGTAATTTTGTCTATTACTATTTGGCTATAGAATCTGGGTGTAAAACCAATCTCCATCAATTTATTGTGGTGAATTGGATATCGATTTTATTGTGTTGTTGTTGGAACCCTAGACAAGTCTAAGTGTTGCGGTTGGAAATCCTGGTCAAGACTAGGTCGTTGGAAATCCTAACGAGTGGAGTTAGGTATTTGTATTTGCCAAGGCAGATAGTGGAAATCTCGTACCGGATTGGTTGGGGACTGGACGTACCCAAAAGTTGTGGGGAACCAGGATAAAAATCCGTGTGTCTGCGATTGCTTTTCTGTGTTTTATTATTTATCTCTGCATGAAATTTTTATTTACTTTGCTATTATTATATCCTTGTAATCTTTGTTCTTTTTACATATTGAAAAGATCATACATTTCGTTGTGTAAAGATTTGTGTAAAGATTTATCTGTGTGTAAAGATCTATTATCTGATTGTAACTAAAATTGTGTATCTCTTATATTGCAAAGATTAACTATCTTTTACCTGCTGTGAGATTACTCTATGATTATTAGATTACCTTGTTGATTAAGAACCAAGCATAGATCACTCTACTTGGTTTCTTAGGTAACATTAGAAGGATCTGTTTTGTGTTTATTTGAAAAGAACGAAAAAGTTTTATTTCTATACAACACTATGCAACCCCCCTTCTAGTGTTGTTTGCCATCCACAGGATCCAACACTTGGTATCAGAGCAAGGCTACAAAAGTGATGGCGTCAACATCTTTTCATTCTGAAGGACTGAATATCATGCGACCACCACTGTTCAACGGAACCAACTATGCTAGCTGGAAGATCCGAATGAAGACTCACCTGGAGTCATTGGACATTGAAGCTTGGACAGTTACTAAAGGCCCGTACATCGCACCTACGGACATTGAATTTGGGAAATGGTTAGCCGACGACAAGAAAAGAGCTAATCTCAATGCAAAAGCAATGAATGCACTATTTTGCGCCATAACAGGAAATGAGTTTAATCGAGTCTCCCAATGTTAGACAGCACACCAAACATGGCACACTCTTCAGGTAAGTCACGAAGGAACTGAAAAGGTAAAGGAATCCCGCATAAACGTGTTACATTCAAAATTCGAATATTTTAAAATGGAAGAAGGAGAGAGTATCACCGATGTGAATACTCGTTTTACTAATACTACAAATGAGCTTGCAGGATTAGGAAAGAAACTTTCCGAATACGAACAGGTAATGAAGATACTAAGATCCCTCCGACCCGATTGGAAGGGAAAGACAACTGCCATTCGAGAAGCTCATAACGTAAAAGACCTTATCATCAAAGAACTAATGGGAAATCTCATGGCATATGAGATTGAGCTTGAAGAAGATAAGAAGATCGAAGAAAAACCGAAGAAGAAAACGCTCGCGTTTAAAGCCCAAGAAGAAGATTCCGATTACACTGACAAAGAAGACCATATCTCCTTCATCTCAAAGAACTTTAAAGAGTTCATCACAAGTAAGTATGGTAAACGCTCTTTTAGACCCACTAATGGTATCATCAGTTTTGGTTGCAATAAACCAGGGCACGTCAAGAGAGACTGTCCATTGGAAAGAAACAATCGTGATTCTAGAGATCGTGGAAAGAACAGAGACACTAATGAAAAGAGAAACAATGGAAGAAACAAATTCCGACGATCAAAGAAGGAAGCTTACGCAGCTTTCGACCAGAGCGACGATTCCTCGTCCGATGAATCCTCAGCAGAAGATAACGATGAAAGAAGAGAAACAGCACACATGTGCTTCATGGCATCCACATCCTCTAAGGTAAGCTCGCATCATGATTCATCTTGTGACAATGATTCGTCATCAAGTGATGATTAAGACATGGATTATAGGGGAGCATATACGGAGCTATGCAAAATGCATAAAAAGCTCATAAAAGAACATAGAAGAACACTTAGAAATATTAAAAAGGATACTTAGAAAAAAGAAGAAATCATTAAAGAAAATAGCCTCTTTAAAGAAAAGAATGATTCTCTGCAAAAAGATATTTTATCGGTAAATGAAAAGGTTGAGAATCTGAATAATCTTCTCGTATCTGTCAAAGATAAATACGACGCTACGATGAAAATTATTGAGAATTTCAACAAAGTAAAATGGAAGCTAGATAGTATAATAAATGATCAAAAAGCCTCATCTAGCAAAACCGGACTCGGTTATGATTCACATCATACCAAGAAACGGGTTAAGCATACTAGGATGCATCATTCTAACGATAATTTTTTGAGCATCTGGATACCAAAGAAATTGTCCGATCTACGAAAGAAAAGGTACGCTACAGACTTTGTTCAACAAATTAATTTAAACAAAAAATATAAATATGTTTTTCATGAAGGAACTAAACCATACTGGGTTTGGCTTCCTAAAGACTAACTCCTCGGACTCAAAAGCCAAAGAGTACCATAAACGCTTATTTTTTTCAGGTACTCTAAAGAAATGAAAGGAAGAAAACTAGATCCAACGCTTTGTAAAGGATCAATATCAAAAGCTTTCTTGTGCGACTTATTTTACAATATATATATATACTTAAATTTATTTAAATAAGTTAATATTTTTTTCTCTTTATATGACTTTTATATGTTTACGTTATACTCTTAAAACGTTTTGTGTTCAAAAAACGCACTCAAACTTGGATAAAAACCCCCTCGGGATGAGAACATGACTCAACCCAGTAGGGAGTCGACTACCTTTATGAGGGAGTCGACTACCAGTGCGTATGCGGATTTCTGGGTTTGGTTTTTTGACTAACTCCTATTGGGTTCTATGGATTTTATGGGTTCATATCCACAAAGGCAACTTATAACCAATAAGCTAAACTCCATCCTAATCCTTCACTCCTTGATCCAATGCCCCTTATTCTTCACCATCCTTCACCCTCTTGTTAAAACCCCCAAAGAGAAACCCTAGGGTACCGACTACCCCATTCCCCTCTTTCTCTTGAAATTTTTCTTGGTGCTTGGGTTGCTTGGAGCTCTCTCAGCTTCATCTCTTTCCCAAGTTTACTCAAGGTAAAAACTTTTCTCCTCTTTTTTTACTTCATGATTTCCTTGCTTATCTAGTATTGTAAAATTCTTGTTTTTAATATCTAGATGCCTCTCAAGGGAATATTTTCCAAGAAAAGAAAATTTTCCACTGAATCTGCTTCTGAGAAAGAAACTATCATACCATATCTGTTTAGGAGCACCACATATGAACACTTTGTCAAAATCTTTAAGAAACCCATCCTCCATGAAAGATTTGTCAAACTTGATGATGTAGTAAACTATGAGATTGATAGCATACTAGAATTTCAGAACTTGGCCAACCTATTTTCCTCTGAAAACACCTATCTCTGCTATCCCAGGCTTGTGCACCTATTTTATGCTAATATGGATTACGATCTTGCTAAAAGCCGATTTATCACCAACGTTCTTGATACAAAACTTGCCATTACCGTTAAATCTCTTGGAGAAGCCCTAGGCATTCCATATACTGGAATTTTGCTTGATAAAATAGAAATGACTGAAGGAAGTATTTTAGAGAGAATGTATTGCCATGAAGGCATTTTCAACTAAACTTCCATGTAGCGATCTTCGCTATCCATCAAGAATTGTTGAGTATTGGTGTTTCATACCAATCTTATTTTGATGATGATCATAACATTATGTTGTTGCTAATGAATCTCATGTTTTAGTCTCTCAGTTTATTTCAAGGATATCTTTCTTGGAGACTATTCACTTGGTGTAAGGATGGACATCATGTGAAGAAGGGCCAAAATTTGGACTCAAGGAGTGCCAAACCTTGGAGATGGTGGAGAGCAATCAAGGCATCAAGATTGAAGACTTAGACTCTTTGAGAAGCATTGTAATCCATGTAATTTACTTTATTTCTTTCTCTCTCTTTTGAGTCTAGGGTTAATGTAATGCCTTGTTAGATGATTTACTCATTCATGCATATGTATTTAACCATCTTAGTGAACCTTAGGATTATCATAGAATCCAACCCAATAGGTTCACTCTGTCTAAAGACTCATATGGAGTCTCTGGCTTTCCGTCAGTCGCCTGCTTAAGAAAACACAATCGACTGGGTGATTTCCAGTCGCCTGTAGATCCTTCTACAGTCGCCTGACATGCACAGCTCAAGTCAACATTTCAATTGACTCAAACTTGAGCTTTACGCACAATCATCTGTCAATCAGTTTACAGTCGCCTGTATTTTCATAGTCGCCTGGAGATTGGTCATCAGTCGCCTGTATAGCGTAAGTGCAATCATTGCATCTCTCTGTATTCTCTCCATATTTTACAATAGTCGACTGATGTAGAATGTACAGTCGCCTGACTATTTGACAGACGACTGTAGTATTAACATCAGTCACCTGTGCGAAGAATTGGAGAAAGAGTGCAGCTCTCTGTTTCGTTCCATCCCCTGAAGCAGTCGTCTGTTGAAGGTTTTACAGGCGCCTGTCCTGTTTGTCAGTCGAATGTATTGTCTTCTTCAGTCGACTGTCCTGGCTCATATTATAGCCGTTGGATATTTTCTAGCCGTTGATCAGTCGACTGTCTTATGATCATCAGTCGACTGTTCCTGTCGTTTTCACCCAGTTTCTAACCGTTGCAGATCTGTTCATTTGGCTGTTTCTTTGGGTTTTTGGGCTTGATATAGGATTCCTAAATATATGAGTGTGCTGCCATCACTTGAGAACTCTTGACAACACTTGATAACTCTTGACTCTATAGAAAATCTCAAGAGATCAATAAGCTACTCTCAAGCTCCTTCATTTCCCTCTATTGGGCACTCATCTTTCTTCATGCATTGAAGTCCAGCTCAAGAGAAATCATCCAAGTGCTCTCAAGCATATTCCAACACTTGGAGACCCTCTTCCATGCCTTGCATTCATTCATGAGTAAGCATCTCAAGGCATAGGTAAGAGTATTTACTTTACTTAGTGTAATTTGTATTCCTATTTCTCTTTGTGGGATTAGGATACTCTCTTTGTGGGAGTTTCTCTCTTTGACATGTGGGAGGTTGTCTCTTTGTGGGACTAGGGAATTCTCTTTGTGAGAATTAACTCTCTTTGTGGGAGTTCTAGTGTCCTAGTGTAGGGCTAACCCTAATTCTCTGAGTGTGAGTTAGTGATTCTCTGTGTGGGAGTCTTGATCCTCGTGTAGTATTGGTTGGGTCCTTGTGTATGGCATAAATCCTCTTTGTGGGGTATCTCCTTGTGAGATTTGTATTCACTTCTCTGTGTGGGAATATAGTGAATATTGGTGTGGCTGGATGTACCCAAGTTTGGGGAACCAGGGTAAAACTTTGTGTTTGCGTTTGGATTGATTGTGCCTTTTAATTCCTATTGCATTTATAATTCCGTATTTGCTAGTTAAATTTTAATTGGACAATTTTATTGCCATTACACTATTCAACCCCCCTCTAGTGTGTGTTGTTAGTATTGCAAGGGTTAGACGATCCCTACAAGAATTCTGGAGAATATATTATCCTATAATATTACTCAAAAATCTGGAAGTCATTCTGTCCTATCTGAGAAGCAGGCCAAGTGTATCTATGCTATGGTAGGGAACATCCGCATCAATTGGGCCAAAGTCATCATGGACTCCATTATTGCTTCAGCTTCTTCAGATAGACCCTCATCTACCTTAGCTCATGGACATTACCTCACAATCTTGTTTATTAGCTATAATGTGCCTTTGGATCATGAAACCACAATTCTAGAACCGGCACGAATTTTTGATGTTCATGCTCTTGGAAGAATGAACCTACATCATGATCTTGATGAGAACATTCCCGAAGAAAAACTTGCAGCTGAAGGAGGATCATCATCCTCCAGGAGAGGTAAGAAAATTGTCGTTTCAGATTCTGAGGAGGAAGAAGAAGGAGAAGAGGAAAAAGGAAGCGAGGAAGAAGAAGAAGAAGCACCGACATATATCTTTGAACTTCAAGAGATGCTTTTGAAGAAAATTGGGAAGCTAAAGATATCACAAGAGAAAGGCTTCGATGACCTCAACAAAAAGGTGGACGACCTCAAAGAATTCATGGTAAAAAGCAACAAAATGACAGAGGAAACGCTTATCATGATCCTTGATGAGATCAAGGAATTGAAGAAGAACGGCGGTCATCCTTAGTTTTTTTTAAAACAATGGTTTTCAAACAATGGTTCTTAAAACTATGACTTTAAAACTTATGGTCTGTAACAACTTTAATCGTGTAATGCCTGCTATCTCTTCATATCTATGAACGTATCTATTATGCAAAATATTGGTTGATCTTATGCTAGCACTTCTTTTGCAGAAAAATTCCCCTCCTAAGAATTACATTATGATTCATATATTATAATAATTTTTCATTTATTTTTTGTTGATGACAAGGGGGAGAAAAATATGAAATGCAAAAATGAAAATATCATATTGTTTGGCTAACGGCTTCGATGCAGGGGGAGAACCGCATCAAAGCAGGGGGAGTAAGTGTACTTTCATGTATTTTCATATTTCAACTTACTTCATTTTTCATTTGGGTGTCATCATCAAAAAAGGGGAAAGTGATGGAAATTGAATTCCACCCCAAGTGATTTTGATGATGAGGACACCAAATGAAGATTAGTGTACTAACTATACTACAATTAAGTGTGCAGGATATGGGACAAATTAAAAGCTTTATTCATACTCAAAGAAGCGCAATCTACGCTTAAAGACAAGGACGAACGTTGCTGAGATCAAATGATGAAGCACAAAGCTCAAATAGAACAAGAAGCTCAGGTGAAGCTCACATCTACTCCATCAATTGATCAAGCTTTCGAAGATGTGTCCTAGTTTATAGTGAGTGTGTTGTGTCTTTCTTAGGGTATTGTTAAAGCCAAATCGTATAGACAATCACACACACACACAAATGATTTTAAAAATATTTTGAATATCTTTTAAATCATCTTCAAAAAGGATTTTGAGAGCTTTCGCTAGTCGCTTTGTAATTCCGTTGTGAAACTCCACTACACCCTGGAGTTAGCTACTTGTTTGACTAGTTGTGTCGCAGGAAAAACTCCTCTGGGAGTCGACTACCAAAGGTAGGGAGTCGACTACCAGCTGAGAATCAAAATTTCCTGAAACACACTGGGAGTCGACTACCACTCCTAGGGAGTCGACTACCACTCCTAGGGAGTCGACTACCAGCTGTCTTAACGTTTTGACTTGATTTTTGAAATATCTTTGAGTGATTTTCTCCCATGATTTTCGGGACAAAAGTCAAAGCAATTTGAATTTCAAATTCTCAGATTTCTCCTATAAATAGTGGATCATTTTCATTGAGAAAAACACAACAACTATTGAATTCAAATTCTCTCGTGCAAACGCTCTAAAGTTCTAAGCTCTCATTCTCTCTTTAGCCAATTCTGTTTATTCTTGATCTTGCAATTCTGTTATTATTTTCTGAAGATCATAATCTCGTTTTATTGGCTAACTGTTTTTCAAATCCGTATTACTTTCTCTTGATTTTTATTTAAAGGATTTTTGGAAAACATTAGATCTAGATCACAAAGACTTCATTCATATCTTTGTGTGATCTAGAATCTTATTCTATCAAGTCACTACACGTAATTTTGTCTATTACTATTTGGCTATAGAATCTGGGTGTAAAACCAATCTCCATCAATTTATTGTGGTGAATTGGATATCGATTTTATTGTGTTGTTGTTGGAACCTTAGACAAGTCTAGGTGTTGCGGTTGAAAGTCCTGGTCAAGACTAGGTCGTTGGATATCCTAACGAGTGGAGTTAGGTATTTGTATTTGCCAAGGCAGATAGTGGAAATCTCGCACCGGATTGGTTGGGGACTGGACGTACCCAAAAGTTGTGGGGAACCAGGATAAAAATCTTTGTGTCTGCGATTGCTTTTCTGTGTCTTATTATTATCTCTGCAAGCAATTTTTATTTACTTTGCTATTATTATATCCTTGTAATCTTTGTTCTTTTTACATATTGAAAAGATCATACATTTCATTGTGTAAAGATTTGTGTAAAGATTTATCTATGTGTAATGATCTATTATCTGATTGTAACTAAAATTGTGTATCTCTTATATTGCAAAGATTAACTATCTTTTACCTGCTGTGAAATTACTCTGTGATTATTAGATTACCTTGTTGATTAATAACCAAGCGTAGATCGCTCTACTTGGTTTCTTAGGCAACATTAGAAGGATCTGTTTTGTGTTTATTTGAAAAGAACGAAAAAATTTTATCTCTATACAACACTATTCAACCCCCCTTCTAGTGTTGTTTGCAATCCACAGGATCCAACAATTTGTTCATCATCAAAACCACACTGTGTGAGACTCAATATCTACATTCTCCCTCCTTTTGATGATGACAATCATGCAAGCATAATAATTAAAAAAATAGTTTCTCTTCCTGCAACTCAACTTGTTATATCAATATCAAGTGTTGCAACAATGTAATTATGCATAAGCATATGATAACTCCCCCTATTTATCATAAAAAGATATTATCTCTCTCCCTTTTGAGAAAAAACATATAATCTTATAAAATCATTCTCCCCCACATGCAAATATCTCCCCCCAAAATATATGCAAGATGAGTGAAAGTGACTCAATATCTAAAAGAGTGCTTGATACTAAATATATCACGTGTTAATCAATATCGTATTAAAATAACTCATGAGTTAAATTTTTTTGCCACATGTTGAACAATTCATAGCTCCACCTACAAATTTGCTTATTTGATCCTCCCCTTGAAATTGTGCATCTTCTTTGCAATCATAGGGGCATGCTTCTACTCCCATCAAAGATGCTTGAGTACCTTATGTTGGTAGCAACGATCTATGAACTTCGTGTTTGATGATAACAAACGTGTGTGAACGTTTTTAACGTGTGTTAAGTGTTTCAGGAAAGATAAAGCTTAGAGAAACTCATTGTATGATGTGGCCAATATGATGGGAAGAAGGTGATACTCTATTACTTCATTTAACCCTAGTAGCAGCTGCGCCTTTTCTTTTTAACAAAGAAATTCCCTGGCCGGCCCAATGAGAGCATGCTTCTTTGATAAATACATATATAAAAAAATGAGAGAGCAGCTGTTGATATATACATATATATAATAAAAAAAGGGGGGGATCCATTATTTTTTCGTTTGCCCCTTCTGAGAAACAACCGAATGATTCTCTCCCATCAAAAATCCCATTAAAAATCCTCATGAGCCCTCACGCACTAGAAATTGATACAAGCACAGGCCGGCCCCTTCTTTGAAAGTCACCCTAGAGAGAGAGTCAAAAAAAAACCCCTGAAAAGCAACCCGAAAGAGAAAGCTTCTACCCTAGAGTCCAAAAGCAGCCGACCTTTCTTTTTGACTGGCCATCCAAAATAATTCCCAGGGGCGCAACCTAACATCACCTCTCTCAAAATCTCCAAAGCTGCCGAAATATCACAAAGGGGCGTTGAAATTTCCTAGGAGCAGGAGCCTAATTTGTTTGTCATCAATCAAATATCAAGAGCCATCGGCATCATATTGTTTTTGTTTGTTCACATTATCAATCTCCAAGATCTGCTGGGTTTTTGTTATTGTCTCCTTCACAAATCCCATTGAAAATCTCCAAGAAGAGGTCACGTGCACAAGTTTCTTTGAGGCAACAAAATTTCCCAGGCTGTGTTTTTTTATATATATCTCTATTAAAAGGCCGAATCTTTTATGGTCTCTCCTTGGAAAAATTTCAAATACCCTTAGCCAAAATTTGATTGATGGCATGCATGCCGTAAGCCACAGCCTGGTGATGCTTCAGATTTTCCCTGCCACAAATTCGAGCTTGCCTTGATCTTGCGTACATCAGAAATTGGAGCATCCCAACTTGTGAGTCGCAACCTGTGTTCAGAACCATCTACCGCAACATTGCTGATTGATTGCTTCCGGACTTCAGAGGGGACTACTTCATGTCAGATTGATCTCACCACGTGCTGAACGGCAGAGACATCGACACCATCACAACTGAGCAATTCTAAACTCATACTCTGTTATATTTTGTGATATTGGTGTTGTGAACTTTGTAGAACAATTTTTATTTTTTTGGGGACTTGGCTAGTTGGGACTAGCCAAGAGAGAGAGGCTTTACTAGTATTGTTATTGTTTGGGCACTTTGGTGAGTGCAGGTACTGAGGGCCAGGTGAGTGTAGGGTTGGTGCCCTAGCTACAGGTTGTACCAGCTAACTTTAATAATCTAGTATTGCTTTTGGGGCTGGATGTAGGTCGTGGGTGCGACCGAACCAGGGTAAAATCTGCTGTGTATCTGTGGTTGACTATTGCTTACCCTGCCTGTGGCTATAACTGCGTGTGATTTCTCGTGGGTTGCACGAGAATTTTTATATAAGCCTATTCACCCCCCCTCTAGGCTTAGATCCAGATCCAACAAGTGGTATCAAAGCCAGTTTAGCGGATCTAGCCTAGTTGATCATGTCTATGAATATGTCTGATTCTGCTTTTGCTGAGGGTCAGTCTATTTCCCGTCCCCCCAAGTTTAATGGTGTTGACTTTGCCTATTGGAAAACTAGGATGAGGATTTATTTAGCTGCTGTTGATTATGATGTATGGAACATTGTAGAAAAAGGCTATAAACCTCCCACTATTAATGTTGCTAATAATGAAATGATAAAACCAGAAGATAAGTGGGATGACTTTGATAAGAAGCGTTTTTCATTGAATAATAAAGCTATGAATGCATTGATTTGTGCTTTAGATAAAGCTGAGATTAACCGTATATCTCAATGTTAAACTGCGCAGGAAATTTGGCATACTCTGGAGGTGACTCATGAAGGCACATCGCAAGTTAAGGAGTCCAGACTTGCGCTGCTCAGTACTGAATATGAAAGCTTCCGCATGCTTCCATCAGAGTCAATCAAAGAGATGTTTGCGAGGTTCACAGACATCGTCTACAAATCCACTTCTCTTGGAAAGCCGTACTCAAGCCTAGAACAAATCAGAAAGATCTTGAGAGCGCTGCCTAGCTCCTTCCGTCCCAAAATCACAGCTATTCAGGAAGCAAGGGATTTATCGCAGATGAAAGTGGAGGATCTGATAGGGAACCTGATGTCCCACGAGCTGGAGCTGCAGAGCATTGAACTGAGAGAGAAAGATGAATTGAAGACTTCAAAGGCGATAGCCCTTCAGGCTAAGGAGGATGAAGATGGAGATGAAGAGGAGGCCTTTTTGGTGAGGAGCTTCAAGAAATATATCAGAACTGGCAACGGGAGATCAGAGATGCTGAAAAGGTTTAATCGCTCTAAATTTAATTCTAATAATAAATCTTTTGAGCAGAATACTACTGATCCGGTTACATGTTTTAAATGCAAAAAGCAGGGACATTTTATGAAGCAATGCCCTCAAGGAAAGAATAACGCTGCGGAGCAAAAGGGAAAATCTTTGGTGCTCACATGGGATATGGACAGCGAGGATGAATCTCAAGAGGAAGTTGCACATTCCTCTCTTTGTTTGATGGGAGAACTAGATCAGGTAAAATCTTTAACTAAAGCTCAACTTGTGACTACCTTTAAAGAAATGCAAGATGAAATTGAAAGGTTGGAATCAACTGTTGAGTTACTTGAATCCCATGTAGAGAAGTTTAAAAATGCTAATTTTGAATTGCAACAAGACAATTATAATATGTCTTTAGAAGTTGATGAAATTAAAGAGAAGCTTGTTGCAAGTGATTCTACTATTAACTCTTTGAAAAAGGGAAAATCTTGTATGTCTACTGAAACTGAGTGTCTGAACTGTTCTACTTTACTTAAAGATATTAACATGTTTAAACTAAATATGATCAAGCTAGAAGTAGAAAATGAATCGCTAAATGAGAAGATTTGCATGCTAATAAATGAAAATAAAGAGTTAGAAAAGAAGATGGCTAATCTGAAAAAGAGTGAAGAAGAGAACAAGAAGGCCTTCATTAGTAAATGTACCATGCTTGTTAATGAGAACATGTTTTTAAAGTCTAAAATATCTGATCTTGAATTGTCCATTAAAAAATTTGGTGTTGGAAAACATTCATTAGACATTATTCTAGGTAATCAGATACAAGGAAATAACAGGCGTGGTTTGGGATATGGAAATAAAATTGATGAGAGGCCTAGAACTAATAGAAAGAATCAAAAAGAAACTGGTGTAGGAAGAAGCATGTTTGCTAAATGTTATACATGTGGTGGTGTTGGTCATGCTTATTATAATTGCAAGTATAGGAATACCAACATCAAATTTAAGCAAATTTGGGTTCCAAAAAATAAAGTGACTAACACTAGTGGACCTATCTGGATTCCTAGGTCACACATATCATGCTCTTCTTATGTGTAGGTACATGGCACGGCTAAGGGACAAAAGTGTGAGTGGTACTTAGACTCTGGCTGCTCAAGACACATGACAGGTGAAAGAGAAAGGTTCCTTAGCCTTGCAAAGCATGAAGGAGGAAGTATTACTTTAAGGGACAATGGAAAATGCAAGGTAATTGGTAAAGGTGTTGTAGGTAACGACACCTTTCAGCTTACAGATGTCCTATTGGTTGAAAAGTTGAAATATAACCTCATTTCTATCAGTCAGCTATGCGACAAAGGTATGAAAGTTGAATTTGATGCAAAACTTTGTAAAATCATTGATAGCTCCACAGGTGACATTATTATTACTGCAAATAGAAAGAATAATGTTTATACTCTTATGATTGAAGAACTAACGGTTTCTAAATGCTTGCTTGTAGGTGAAGAAGAGGCCACACTATGGCATAGACGATTAGCACATGCAAGCATGAGATTGATAAAAAAAACTGGAAAGCAAAAATCTGGTAATAGGATTACCGCATCAAACATATGTGAATGGTAAGTTGTGCGTGGCATGCACAAAAGGTAAGCAAACTAGATCTACTTTCTCCAGCATTAATGAAGTTTCCACCACACGCATATTGGAATTGGTGCACATGGATTTATTTGGTCCCACAGACATTGCTAGCCTAGGAGGTAAAAAGTATTGTTTAGTATTGGTTGATGATTTCTCTAGATATACATGGGTTTACTTCCTAGCCAACAAATCAGACTCATTTAATAATTTTCAGAACTTTTACATACAAGTTTCTAATGAGAAAAATTCTTCCATTATAAAAATTAGAAGTGATCATGGAGGTGAGTTTGAAAATGCTATGTTTGAAAATTTTTGTATTGAAAATGGAATCTTACATGAATTCTCTTCTCCTAGAACACCTCAACAAAATGGGGTGGTCGAAAGAAAGAATCGTACACTAAAAGAGATGGCTAGGAGTATGCTTAATGAATATAGTGTGCCTATGTCCTTTTGGGCTGAGGCCATTAATACGGCATGCCATGTATGCAATAGAGTTATGCTACGACCTTTATTAAATAAAACCTCATATGAACTATGGCATGGCAATACTCCGAATATTTCTTACTTTAGAGTTTTTGGATGCAGGTGCTATATATTAAATACAGGAGATCAACATGGCACATTCGAATCCAAATCAGATGAAGGAGTGTTCGTGGGCTATTCAGCGAGGAGGAGAGCATACAGGATATATAATAAACGCACTCTCACTATTATTGAATCCATACATGTTAAATTTGATGAATCTGATATACTTCCTTTGGTCTTCAGGAATAACGAAGAAGAGGAAAATGAAGAACAACAATGCTTTCCAAGGAAAAATGAGGAGCAATCCGAAAGACAAGAGGAAACTGAAACTGGCACGGGAGAAATACAAGAAGTAGCAGTTACCGGAGGAGAGCTGAGGTTCAATCCAAACCACCCATCAGACTTGATTATAGGTGAACCTACAGCAGGTATACGAACTCGTTCCTCTTTCATTGATAAAACTTAGAACGAGATTTCATGCTTTCTTGTGTGCTTGAACTTTTTTTCTTGTTTGTGTGCTAGTAGTCGCATTGTTATGTGTGCATGATTTGTTTTTTTTTGTGTGATTGCATCTCATGTTTGCTTTAGTATCTCTTGCATTTAAAAAAACAAAAAAAAATTGAAAAAACAAAAAAAAAACAAATGGTGCTTAAATGTGTATATGTCTCTTTGATTAATTAAAAAGGTATTCATGAATGTTTTTCATATTTATGTAGAAACTGCTGTATTATTTCCTCTGCTACATGCGCATGTTCATCTTTCTAAATATTCATGGCATATTCAATGTTAGAAAATAACTTGATTTCTACACCTCCAATTTCAGTCCCACATGTATTATTATTGTTGCACATCTGGAGATATCGTTTATGAAATTGGAAATGTGAATGTAGGAGGAAAAATTAACTGAAAATCTAAGGGATATGATATACCTTGCCATGGGTAAAAATTGAGCATTAAAAACATGTTACTACAAGCATAGAAATTGAAAAAAAAATACATGCTCTGTATGAAAAATGGATACAATCCTTGGCAACGGTATTACCCACGAGTATCCAACATAAGCTTTATGGGTAAACTTTAGCGTTGGTGTATTTACTCGTCAAGCAATGCCACCCCCACATCTAAGAGTCCTTATAGGCTATGTTTTTGGGGTTCGGTACCTTGAACTCATTTTTAATGAGGTGGGAAAAATCAATCCTAGGTGATGGAATGTAATATGGAAAATGTGGATTGGTTTTGGTTGACTCTCTTAAATGATTCTCCTTATGTGCTTCAATTTTAATCATCGCACGTACACGTTGGTGTTGAAGTCGTAGTTGTTTCATTTCATTGGATTTTGACTTGACTATTCTATGATTGTATGCATGCAATTGTTGGTACATAATACTCTCTTTCTGCCTAATATATGATTTTGACTTCGTGGTGTGACTTTTGATGATAACAAAAGGGGAGAAAAGTTTGGAAAGATTTGGTGTATTCACTTGGTGGGTGTATTCACTTGGTGGGTGTATTCACTTGGTGGGTGTACGCAAATATATGACTGTTTGATTAAGGGGGAGCATTAATGAATATTGGGGAAGCACAAAGGTAGGGGGAGCATGCTTATTGATATACGTTATACATCATTGTTTGCACATTATTTCATCTCACTGCATGTCATCCACTATTGTCACACTATCACACACACGTTATACATCCTATTGCTCAAATCTTATACTTGGTTTGTCATCATCAAAAGGGGGAGATTGTTGGTAGCAACGATCTATGAACTTCGTGTTTGATGATAACAAACGTGTGTGAACGTTTTTAACGTGTGTTAAGTGTTTCAGGAAAGATAAAGCTTAGAGAAACTCATTGTATGATGTGGCCAATATGATGGGAAGAAGGTGATACTCTATTACTTCATTTAACCCTAGTAGCAGCTGCGCCTTTTCTTTTTAACAAAGAAATTCCCTGGCCGGCCCAATGAGAGCATGCTTCTTTGATAAATACATATATAAAAAAATGAGAGAGCAGCTGTTGATATATACATATATATAATAAAAAAAGGGGGGGATCCATTATTTTTTCGTTTGCCCCTTCTGAGAAACAACCGAATGATTCTCTCCCATCAAAAATCCCATTAAAAATCCTCATGAGCCCTCACGCACTAGAAATTGATACAAGCACAGGCCGGCCCCTTCTTTGAAAGTCACCCTAGAGAGAGAGTCAAAAAAAAACCCCTGAAAAGCAACCCGAAAGAGAAAGCTTCTACCCTAGAGTCCAAAAGCAGCCGACCTTTCTTTTTGACTGGCCATCCAAAATAATTCCCAGGGGCGCAACCTAACATCACCTCTCTCAAAATCTCCAAAGCTGCCGAAATATCACAAAGGGGCGTTGAAATTTCCTAGGAGCAGGAGCCTAATTTGTTTGTCATCAATCAAATATCAAGAGCCATCGGCATCATATTGTTTTTGTTTGTTCACATTATCAATCTCCAAGATCTGCTGGGTTTTTGTTATTGTCTCCTTCACAAATCCCATTGAAAATCTCCAAGAAGAGGTCACGTGCACAAGTTTCTTTGAGGCAACAAAATTTCCCAGGCTGTGTTTTTTTATATATATCTCTATTAAAAGGCCGAATCTTTTATGGTCTCTCCTTGGAAAAATTTCAAATACCCTTAGCCAAAATTTGATTGATGGCATGCATGCCGTAAGCCACAGCCTGGTGATGCTTCAGATTTTCCCTGCCACAAATTCGAGCTTGCCTTGATCTTGCGTACATCAGAAATTGGAGCATCCCAACTTGTGAGTCGCAACCTGTGTTCAGAACCATCTACCGCAACATTGCTGATTGATTGCTTCCGGACTTCAGAGGGGACTACTTCATGTCAGATTGATCTCACCACGTGCTGAACGGCAGAGACATCGACACCATCACAACTGAGCAATTCTAAACTCATACTCTGTTATATTTTGTGATATTGGTGTTGTGAACTTTGTAGAACAATTTTTATTTTTTTGGGGACTTGGCTAGTTGGGACTAGCCAAGAGAGAGAGGCTTTACTAGTATTGTTATTGTTTGGGCACTTTGGTGAGTGCAGGTACTGAGGGCCAGGTGAGTGTAGGGTTGGTGCCCTAGCTACAGGTTGTACCAGCTAACTTTAATAATCTAGTATTGCTTTTGGGGCTGGATGTAGGTCGTGGGTGCGACCGAACCAGGGTAAAATCTGCTGTGTATCTGTGGTTGACTATTGCTTACCCTGCCTGTGGCTATAACTGCGTGTGATTTCTCGTGGGTTGCACGAGAATTTTTATATAAGCCTATTCACCCCCCCTCTAGGCTTAGATCCAGATCCAACACCTTAAACATCACAAATTATTGGTACTCTTTGCTTTCGAGTCCATGGGATTAGTAATCAACAAGATATCTATTGGGATCCCAAAGATAGCAAACAAACAGTAAGGGGGTGATTAGTGTTTCTTAAAATTTTGCCTTATTAAAAAATCTAAAACCTCTACGAACGTCTAAGTCTCTTAAGAGAGTTATCTCTTAAGTACTTAATCGACACAAACAATTACTTACAAGAAAAAGAGATATGTAGTGAAATTAAAATCACAAGAGCAAGTAAGAAATAGAGAGCAAAAATAACAATCGTAAATACAAGGATTTTATGCTGATTCACCCACTCATGGGCTAGTCCCCAAGCTTATTGGGATTTTCGCTATCAAAATCTCAACCAAGAGAGAAACCATGCCTCAAAAGAGAGGGCTTCTACAAGCACCGAGCTCCACTTACTAGGAATTTCCAATACAAATTTACCTCTTCACAAAGAGGACCACCCTTGAGGCTTTTTACAACAACTCAATATCACAATAATAAAATCTTATCACCACGCAAAGTGCGGATTTACAAACCTCTCTTTGAAGATGTTGTGTTGAGTTTACAACTTCCTATAGCCAAGAGAATTAGAGCTTGAGTGTATAATGTGGCTAAAAGAAAATCCTTTCTTTAATTTTAAAAAGAATGGAGTTAAAATCACAAAAAGATCAAATAATCAATTTGAATCACTCTCTAAGAAAATCAAGATTAAGACTTTGAGAGAGTTGATTGCAAGTTATGGCCAAAAGAATGCTTAAAACCTTTTGAGAAAGAGAATTAATTTTGCCCTAAGAAAAACTTGGAGAATAGCTTTGAATGCTTTTAAAACACAAGAAAATTGATCATTAATATTCTTAATAAATGCATCCATCCCCAATAATTTATAGGGCTTCAAACCATTCAACATAGTTGACCAAAACATCCCTACACCGACGACACACTTTCATAAAATAGGGAGTTGTGTTTTTATGTCTGTTATGCCAAAATAGTCGACTACAGTTCAATTGGTAGTCGACTTACAAAACAACTGTAGTCGACTACGAGAACATCTATAGTTGACTCATTTGAGCAACAGAGAAAATGCTTATTTTTCTTATTCAAAGTAGTCTGCTACTATATAAAAAGTAGGTAGCTATTTATCTGATACTTGAGAAAATAGCTCAAAAGACTTCAAAAAATATTTGAAATCTTTTCAAAACTAATTCATATCATTTTTTATAGTTTAAGAATTGTTTTTTAAAAATTTCTAAGTGTGTGAAACTCCAAATCTAAGACATACATAAAATCTAATGACATGAATAAAATTACATCTATATTACCCAATAATTGGCTTCTAGATGCACTTCAATTTTTTCAACTTCATCCTTAGTTTCTTTTGCTTCTCTGGCTTTGGATGAGCTCTCACACTTTCCTTGGTCATTCCCTTGAATGTCTTTGACTTTGAGTAGCATTTGATCAAGCTTTATGCTTCATTTTAGTCCTTCATGGCATGTTGATATTTCTTCACTTCTTTGACATTGAGCTTTATTTCTTTTGCTTTGTGACATTTAAATTCCTACACATTTATTAATAATCATTCGTACATATCTTTTGTTAAATCATCATTAAAACCATATTAGGGGTGTCTCAATATCCAACAGTCTTTTCCTTTTTGATGATGATAACAAATGATATAAAATATCAAATAATATAAAATTCATAAAATTTTGCTTACTCCCCCTACACCAATGCATGATTGATATGGAGAAGTTACTCCCCTTGCATTATTGCTCGTTAGAGATAAGCAATTTATAAAGCACAATTTCCATATCATTTTTCAAAAGTGTGTATGAGTTCAATCATAAATGTGAGTCAGACATAAGCCATGAGTCCAAATTATAAGGCGTATAGCATTAATCATCTGTCATAAAGCATGTATCATAATTCCAAACAATGAATATTTTATATGCATGCATATTGCGACGGCCCGTATTCATCAATACGACTATTTACGTATTTTAAGTATTTTCACATTTTAAAAGTATTTTATAATGATTGGTCAGGAGTTTTATATCAAAATGATTTCAAAATTCTTTGTTAAAAATATTTTGAAGCACCAAACTAGTTATGGTGTATTTTAGTAAGTTCGAGTATCATCAAATACCTTTAAATAATTTTTATAATAATTCAAATTCAATTGTTACAGATTTAGCTGTATCAACTAATTTTCTATATAAACGTTATCAAAACGATTCTGAACTTCTACAGTATGATTCTAGGGTCGATTAGCACTCCCCATTTTATTTTCGTATTTTTTTGGACTCAAATTCGACCTAGAACCCGCAAACCCGCATCCCAAATGTTTTGGCCCAAAACTCGTATCTTCGTAGCTCAAACTTCGAAGTGGACTTCGTATTTGTGATCCTCGCGATGATACGAACCGGTGGTTATGTTTCGGGAATTTTTCGGAGTCGTATGCGAAAACGACGTAGTGTTCCTTCGTTTTTACTAATTACATTCGCTAATGATGTTTTTAATATTAGTAACTACAATTACTAATTACTTTTACTCTAGCCACCCCTTAACTAACCGAATGAGTGGTTCAGATCCAAAAATTGTGGATCTCAACTCCCCATTCATTTCTCAATTCATTAAACTTGGGATTTTCTAAAAACATTTCTTTTATCAAATAAAAACTCTATATAACCCCTCCTTCCTCCTTTAGTTCACAGCAACCCAACCCTCATTCTAACTCCCCGCTTGAGCTCTTTCGAAACCCACGGAAAACAACAAATAACCCGGACCCCTCTCTCTCCCCTACCTCTCCCTTCTGAACCCCCGCTCACTCTCCCCTCTACTCCAACTGCCGCCAGAGCCCAGTGCCGCTGCAGCCTCCACCCACCCACAGCCTGCTCAAACACCGAGTGCCCCGCTCTCCTCCCCCTCTCCCATCTCCGGAGCGCCCACCCTCCGCCTCGAGTCCACCTTTGTCGCCACCTCCAAGCACTGCCGCTGAACTCCGACACCGCAGCCGTCTGCATCCCCTCGCTGTCGTCGCTCCGCCCACAGTCTTCCACTGTCACCCCCCTCAGCAGCGACCCCACAGCCCACTCAAACGTCAAGCACCCTGCTCCCCTCTCCTCGACGTCCTCCATCGACGCCACCGCCTCCGACGGCGAAGACCTCGAGCTCCGCCCCCTCCGCTCTCCCATCTGCACTCCCCACCTTCGCCCACCGTAGCTCGCCACAGCTCCAAGCTACACGATGAATCCTCCCAGCGCCGCTGCCGTTCGCCCACCCCGTCGCTGGCGTCGACGTCGCCGAACGCCCCCGCACGTGAACAGTGCACATCGAGGTGAGGAGAGTGTTGGTAAAATTGTAGATTGTAGGAGGATGGTGCTATTAAGGACAGAGAAAGAAAAGGGACTTATCGGTTTGCCGAGACGTGCTAGGCACTGTCCTTAAGAGTAGATTTCCGCCCCTCAGAGTATGAACTCGGTGCAAGGCAGGTCAAGCGGCTACCCTCCAGGATTCAACGGCAACGGCCTTGTAAGTGTGCACTCACAATACAAGGCTCCAGCGAGCAGCAACGACTTTTGTTGAGGAAGAATGATGTGATTTGAGTTTTCGCAATGCCAAAAAACCCTTGCCAGAATTGAGTTTATATAGGGCAAAATAAAAAGGCTGTTGGAATTCTGTAATTAAGAAAAGGTTTTAATTCTGCCATTAAATGAAATAATAGCGGTTGCGAAATTAAATGAGAAAATAGCTGTTGGGCCATTAAACAGCGCAATAAAAGAAATATGGTTGTTGGGGAAAATTAAAACCGTAATGGGCCTTTCAAATTCTGCCAATCAAGCGGGCCAAAAATTTAACGCAAAACTCGGGCACTCCGCACGCACACCCGTGAACCCCCCCCTGCGCAGGCGCGACGCCAGCGCACACACGCTAAGGTTTTCCGGATCCGACGCCCAGATTTTCCATTCGGCTCAACCCGATTTGGGCTCGGTTCCGGTGTGGGCTCATGCGCCCGTGAGATACCCCCAAGTCCTAGCCCATTAACAAGTCCAATAGCCCATTAGGAGGAAGTCTATAATATACCCATTGAAGGTTTATATCCCATCCAATGTGGGACTATTTTGCCTTTGAAATTGGAAGAAATATCCAACAATCCCCCACTATTTCAAAATTTCAAGAGGTAAGGGAAAAAGAATCCAAGATGAGGAAAAGGAAAGATTTCGAGATCGAATACGACAATTCAATACATTAGCAATGGTGACTTTCGGTCTATGAACCATTACTTAGGGAATGGAAGTGTGTTCTACAAGAAGTTGGTGAAACATATAGTTTCTATGAACCAATCCCCTTTATTGTAAAACATTGACTTACAACCCATATCGAATCATCAATGAATAGTTGCTTGCTCTTTCGGGTTGGCACGTTTTCGGCCATGCGCCATACCTGGATTTTCATGAGTTCTCTAGCGAATGTACCCAAATTCGTATAGGAAGCGGCCCCACTTCCACACCCATATAGGTGGACCCATCAAGTGTGCTCGACGATTATGCACACCACCCAACAAGGGCTATGGTTTCCATTAAGAGTCATATGCTCACCCTCTCTCATCGTCGATAGCACTATCTACACCATAGGAAGGGACATGAACATAATGATAGTGTCCCCCACGATCAACAAGTGACTTGTTGTTACCCATATGAACCTACTTCGTGAGATCATCAATCACATAGGTTGGGTTACCATCACTCTTGACCTATGTTTTAGGTATAAGTCCCATTCCCCTCGATGTACTTTCCACTAACTTCCTATTTAGTGGTTTTGTCAGAGGATCTGCCAAATTCATCTCTGACCTAACATAATCAAGGAACACAATCACATGATCTAGCAGCGGCCTCACAATAAAGTGCCTTAGGTGTATAAGCCTACTTTTCCCATTAAAAATTTTATTTCTGGCTTTCGCAATTGCATCTTGACTATCTCACTAGATAGACACAGACGGTACCGATTTTTCACAAATGGGAATATCGCTAAGAAGGGTTTTAAGCCATTCGGCTTCGCTACATGCCTTCTCCATGGCAATAAACTCGGACTACATATTAGACCGAGCAATACATGTTTGCTTGGATGAGTTCCAAGACACCACACTTCCACCAAGTGTAAAAACATAACCACTTGTGGATTTAAGATCATCTGAATCAGAGATTCAGTTTGCATCAATAAAACCTTCTAAAACTGATGGATCGCCACAAAAAAATAATAATAATAATCCATATACAAGAGTTCCTTTCAAATATCTCATAACTTTTGACAATGCATTCCAGTGATCGCTATTATAAGGAGTAGCTACATGGTTTTTTAAAAAAAAATCATTATACCCATTTGATAGCAAAACACAATCAAATTTATCATGCCATTGGTTTAGAGCTTGATTTAAACCATAAATAGATTTAACGAGTTTGCATACATGGTTTCAACAATAGTGTTAGGCTCCATGATATTTGGTTTACTTCTAACAACTAGGAGTCCATTGAAGCACTATTTTGAGCATAGCTAATAAACATGCAATCAAAGCTTTTATGACCTAATTTTCTTTTCTTAGGTTCAGGTAAAAGAACTTCAGCTAGGCACCCCCACACTTTGAGGTAAACAAGGGGGGTTTTAAACAAACTCAAATTCTTATTATGGCACAAAGCTTATGAATGGTCAAGACAATTGACAAGTTAAGCAACAATTTTACCATGCAAATCAGATGATCCAAAAGATTAAGCATGAGTTGGCTAAAAATATGTTTATCGGAAATCAAAATAAATATCAAGTATTACCCAGAAATTCACTATGGGTGTTACAGTATTTGATTCCCAAAATTGCATAAGGTCATCAATTCCCAAGTATTGCAATAATCCCATTGTTGCGTAATCGAGGTATATACCTGAATGAACCCCAACTAATACCATGCAATGCTTTCATCAATTCGATTCAAAATAGTTATTCTAAACACTCAGACAACCCATCCAATAAAAGTGGCCATTAAACATTGACTGTTTCATTGGAAACGCCAAAAATGCATTGTACGAATAAAATGGCAAAAGACCTACAGCTTTCAAATCACAATCCTCACTTATAATTAACAAAACAAAAATCATTTTAAAACTTGCCTCATTTCTATTTTCACATCCGAGAACATGCAAATACTAGTCATCAAAATTTTGGTAACATAAACGAAAATGAGGTTCAGTTTTGGATTACACCCCATGCAACCACCCAATGACAAAATGCAAGAGCCGCAGAAATCCACAAAAATTATTTTCCTGTTGGTGGTTATATATATTAAATTTAAATACAACCATTAGCAATGGAACACATAAACAACTTGCAAATGAAATCAAAGGCTCATCGTTTGACACAAAAGAGATTTTTTTTTAAAAAAATAATAGATCTGTATTCCATACTAGCATACTTAATAAGGAGTAGATTGCATCCATTAGATAAAGCCCACAAAAAGAGTTCATGAAACGAAGAATGTCGTCTCAAATTTCAGTCTTCGAATGCATCAATCAAATAAAAATTTACACATCCTCCTAAACTAAATCCAAGCAGGAAAATAATCACATGAATCATCCACAAATGAGAAAATACCTTTTTTTTTTCATTTTGTGATAGCTTAATATATATGTTGACAGCACATTATATGAGATCATTACTCCTCTGTATATTTAGAGTACAACTCTATGTTAAAGGCTTCATGAAAATTTAGACATCATCTAAAATTAGTCATTGCAAACCAACAACAAATTCTTGGCTGAGTTGGCTCAAGGAGCATGTGAAGTGCCAAGCTTCAAAAATATGATTATCATCAAATATCAATAATGTCAACATTTTTCATGTTAAGCTCATCCAACCAAAAAAACAAGTCTCAAAATTTTGAACGGATGTCCAGAAAATGTAAATACCAATAAATCCAAATATCGAGGAATAGCATCATATCTATTGCAATAGATATGCAATTAGATCACTTTCGATAAGAATTGTGCTGTCAAATATGTTCAACATTAATGTGCGAAATTACTTTGGTGGATAGAACTTACTATGATGGAACATGTGGGGTATATACAATACCCGGTTCTACTATTTGTCCAAGGACCAATATACCTCCACCATTGTTTGGCCCTTTCAAGCAATGAGGAAACACTATTGGAGCAACCCCTGCAGAGGAGAGCTGTGAAAGGACAGACAAGTCATTGAGTCCAAACCCAAAGATCACATCGACTGCCCTATCGGATTTGGTCAGATCTCCAGATTGTGAGTTACTACATTTATTTCACAGACAGCCCAGGACAAATGAATAAATCCACACAAATTTCAAGTTATACATTTAGCTATAAAGTAGGCTCTATAACAAAAAGAAATATCAAAAGGAGAAAATAAATAAGTGTTCTCAGATCTACATGCAGCCAGAACTGCTGCAACACAATACGAAAATCACAGTTATAAAATTCAATTCGCATTCTTTCAACTAGATAAGCATTGGTAATTTTTAACTGTGTAACTCTCATTGAATCCATTATAATCACCAGCCAACATAAAATCAGTAGACATAAAATCAGAAGGTAGCTTCAAACTAATACTTTTACCAAACTATGCAGAATTATGTTTCTACACTATAATGTACTTATCTGTAGGAATACATCAGGCTACCTCCCGATAGGTAATCTTCAATAAAAACATTTTCTATAAAATACAAATTGAGCCAACAATGCAAATTCAGTATATTAATTAAACCGAAAGAATGTCAGTTAGAATGTAACACGATACAAGCGAAGGTCATCCATCCAAATCTTCATTTTAAGCAATTATAACTTTAGGACAGTTAATGAGATATCAGAAACATAAATTCTTATAGTTACTATGTGTTGATCATGCATATGTATGTTCACACATAGGCCTGAACCCATTTATACAATATTCATATTGAGCATGTCATGAACACCATCAGAATGTAAACAATCCTTGAATAAATATAGCTTCCAAGTAACCATATACAAGAACATAATCCTACTTGGCAAGGTAGTACATAAATTAACATGGACATAAAAAAATTTATGTATATATAAAATAATATGCAACCCAAGCAGATACTGAGTCTAGCCGTCCAACATCATTATGTTAATTTTGATAGGCAAATTTAATCTGTTAAAGAAACCACAAAGAGAACATGGCCTTTTTTTTGTTAAAAGATTATGCAGAGCCAGAGCATTGACAATAGCAACATCCAAGGAATCTACTCTTAAGATTGTTGGTAAAATTGCAGATTGTAGGAGGATGGTGCTATTAAGGACAGAGAAAGAAAAGGGACTTATCGGTTTGCCGAGGCGTGCTAGGCACTGTCCTTAAGAGTAGATTTCCGCCCCTCAGAGTATGAACTCGGTGCAAGGCAGGTCAAGCGGCTACCCTACAGGATTCAACGGCAACGGCCTTGTAAGTGTGCACTCACAATACAAGGCTCCAGCGAGCAGCAACGACTTTTGTTGAGGAAGAATGATGTGATTTGAGTTTTCGCAATGCCAAAAAACCCTTGCCAGAATTGAGTTTATATAGGGCAAAATAAAAAGGCTGTTGAAATTCTGTAATTAAGAAAAGGTTTTAATTCTGCCATTAAATGAAATAATAGCGGTTGCGAAATTAAATGAGAAAATAGCTGTTGGGCCATTAAACAGCGCAATAAAAGAAATATGGCTGTTGGGGAAAATTAAAACCGTAATGGGCCTTTCAAATTCTGCCAATCAAGCGGGCCAAAAATTTAACGCAAAACTCGGGCACTCCGCGTGCACACCCGTGAACCCCCCCTGCGCAGGCGCGACGCCAGCGCACACACGCTAAGGTTTTCCGGATCCGACGCCCAGATTTTCCATTCGGCTCAACCTGATTTGGGCTCGGTTCCGGTGTGGGCTCATGCGCCCGCGAGATACCCCCAAGTCCTAGCCCATTAACAAGTCCAATAGCCCATTAGGAGGAAGTCTATAATATACCCATTGAAGGTTTATATCCCATCCAATGTGGGACTATTTTGCCTTTGAAATTGGAAGAAATATCCAACAGAGAGGAAGTTTCATATTTAAAAAAATTTATATGTATGAAAATACGTATACGTATATACTTGTATACGTATATACTTACGTATATACTTGTAATAATATTAATAGCTGATTCGTTTTAAATTGATTATAAATTGTACATTCCTCAGAAAATTAGAAAGCCAGGCCCAGAAAATCCGAAACGACGAAACAGACTCATTCGTGCTAGTTTCATCGCCAAAAGACAAGTACATTTCTCGCGGTGAATTTTGAAAGATAAAATTTAATATAGATACTTTCACTTAAAAATTCGTAACTCAAGATTTTCACGTACACTGACGTACGAGAAAAATATATGTTGTAATACTAGTTAATGCAGTCGTTTTGACTCCTTGTTGGAAGAATTCCAACGTATGGTTTGCCCTAGAGAAATATTTGAAAAATATAATGAAAAATCATTTTCTCGTTTCTAAATTAGTTTTTGGGTCGTATAAATTAAGAAAAATCCATATTAATTATTTTAAGATGTTGAAAGATGTTTACAAGCCTTAGAAAAATATTTCAAACTTATTTGTCTCCATTTGCTTAGTTAAAACCGTTTTCCATGATCATTTATTTAAAGTATTGTGCATTCCTATACTTTGATAATTGTGTAACTAAATCTTAGAACTGTGTAATTAGTCGAGATTGTGGAATAGACTAATGAGACATCTTACACATCTAATACGATGCAAATGAATTGAATACATGAATGGAAGATGGAACTTCAATATTAATAAATGGAAGATTGAACTTCAATATAAATAAATAATATAAATAGATAGTACACGTAATTTTGACCCGACACTTGACTTGACCCGTAGGACTGGGGTTGTTTATGATTACAAGTGTTACGGAGTGACTGGATGCACCCAACCGAATACCTCCAACACTTATGAAGGTTAAATCTTGACCGACGCTATATAGGGTCGATGAGCAGCGTCACGGATTGGCTCCCGTCACAGGGCACATGTTAGTCATTTAACATATCTTGGACATGGACTTATCACTAGAATAGATTGGTTATTAAATATTGCTCTAATCTCTTCTTCCACAGGTTGCTAAAAGGTGCAGTTTTGTTATCAAATGCTAAATTGTTACAGGTTGCTAATAGTATTGCAAATTGCTATCAAATGATTAACTTGCTGCAGGTTGTAAATTGTTGCGAATTTTTAACTGCTATACATCTTTTAAATTAAACTTATTACTTGCCTTTAAATTCATCTTGGAGAAAATTTTAAATACTTAATCTTTCTGTTGCTGAAATTACTTGACGAGTAAACATTGCTGACGTGCATTTAAATTGTTATTTATGAAATGTCCGTCAGGTATTGAGATGATTTTGTGGGGGACATTCCAGTAGAAGTCGAGCTAGCACTGGACGAGTACGTGGAGTACCTGCCCTCCGAGAATTAGCACTATTGTACCTTCGCATCAGCATTTCCTATTTTAACTAATGTAATTTGTGTGTTTATTTGTATTGGCCATGCTAGGCCCAACATGTATCTTAAATTCTGCATGCTGGATATGTAATAATGCTGTTTGAGCTGCTTCTTAAATTTGCATGTAAGGATCTGCAGTTTACACAGACGCCTAGTGTGTTTAATCCAAGGAGGAAGAAAAGAAAAGAAAAGAAAAAAGTACTCCTTCTTGTTTTAAGCACATCGCAGACCCGCTCGCGTCCTCGCTCCCGGTAGAATGGGAAACAGGGCGTGACACATTTCCCCTTATTTATTCCCCTTTGTCATATCAATAAGGAATTAGAGAAATTTAGTAAAGTGTCCCAATATCAACCAAAAATCCACAAGTTATGCTATATATTTCAAATGACCAATCTAGTGTTAAACGATGAGTAATAGTATGATAAACATAATTAATGAGAAATATATTGATATCAATGTGGTAATCTCAAAAGACCATGAAAGTAGGATATCTTCCAATGTATTGCAAGCTCAATACTCATATATCTCACTATATTGCACATAGCCAAAGTTCTCATCACATAACAATATAATTAAAATTCGACAATATGTTCATCATATGCTCAAAAGTACAATATCCATAAAATGAACCATAACATTCATAAATCCAAAATATTACATAACCCAAATGGATCACAAGAGACATATTGTAGCAAGCATAACCAAATATTACAAAGCCAAATTGGTTTGAAATAAAGACATACAAATGAAGCATATATAACAACCATCCACACTCAAGCTCTCACAATAAAAATAGGAACTATCTAACTAGGTGGAGCTTGTCCTCTAAGCACATCCTTGATACGACCAATCTCCTAATGAATGTCATCGATCCGACAATCCGAGATGTCCATCTTCTCATGGATCCTTGAGAATTCATATTTGAGCTCTTGCCTTAATTTTTCTAGCTTGGAGAGCAACAAGGATTGGGATTCAATGAAACAAAGAGGAGGTATAATATGAGGAGCAGGATGTGGGGATGGAGTGGGTTGTTCATCATCATCATCATCATGATCATCATTATCACCACCACCACCACCACCTTCTTCTTCTTCACCTTCTTCGGGATTTTGAGATGGGTCTTGGTGAAGTTTCATTCTTTTAATGCACTCTTATCAAATGGCATGATGGGTGAAAAGGCAAGGGTCTCAGATGCTACATTGATTTTAAAGTGCTTTAAAATGATGATAAGGTAATGACCATGATGCACAGATGGTGTAACATTGTGGGTCAGATTGGCATATATCAATCCTGTCCAATTCAGTTTAATTCCTACAACAATGGTGTAGACACATTTTTCCTGACTCTAAGATAGCAATGAAAGACTCCTAGCTCGTTGAAAAATATTGTAGGACAAGATTAATGCAAGAATTCTTACCCTATGCAATAAAGCACATAGATACGTCATGCGAGGAAGCCATTTGTATTGAAAAATTCACTATTGCTATTTATGCGCATAAGCGGAGTGTGGCATTCCTCATTACAAAGGTAATACATATTTCTTTATCCAAAACATGTATCCTGATAGCATTGCTCTCTTGTGTGATAATGGCATCATCCTCATAAGTGAGCACCACCACCTATATCATCTCCCCCATAATATGTAGACCTTCATCTTGATCGGCATTACCATTACCATTTGTATATATGAATACCAAGCAACAGATCACTCAAGTGTATTTCATGCCACATAAATGAACAGATTCTGGAAGAGACATGATTGATCATTGAATTCATAGTAATCTAAAGGTGAGATGATACACATTCTAAATGTAGACTGCCCTAAAAATGCCAGCACAGTCAACTCTCTATCTACTCCTGCATCTTTTGAGTTTTGAGGATCAAAATAAATATGGAATATCTCGTTTAGTTTCTTATGTGGCTTGCAGAAGAATGCGTAATGCTGTGACAATTGCTTATCATCTTGATGGCTCTTTCATATGGCCAGGAACACATCATACTCTCTACAAATATTGCATTTTTAAGATTACGTATAACACCTCCAAGCACTTCTGCAGCTCCTTGACACTCTATGCATGCATCACCAGATGCTGGATCTCATGCTATATCGAATTCAATAGTTAGCAATACATATGATTATTATCCATGCTCCACTCATATAACCAATCACAAAACACAATTCTCCTTAAGAATATAACAATCACATATAAAAGATCATTTCTTAAATCTAATATAAGCCATGATCTAATAAGCACAGCCAAAAGAACACAGCCTATATCTTATCAGAAGTACAACATTTCTTGTTTCTGTTTTTTTCCAAGGTTTATTGTTTTCAGCTTGATGAACATGAGGAGGAGGAGGAGATCGAAGAGAGTAGTGATCAAAAGGGGAATGCAAGAGCTAGGGATGATTGAAAAGGGGCTAACAATGACAACATCTAGGATGGTCGAAGAGACGTGTTAGGTTTTATTCTTGCTACTCATTACCTGCTTGATGATTATGTTGTCATATATGGCACTTGCTATCTGCTCATTAGTCGTGATGCTATTGGATGATATATATGGAAAATGTTGGGTCTCTTGTTGAATACTTTGTTGCACCCCAGCTACTGTGTTCAAGAAGGAGAGAGCCAACTCAGCCTACCTTGTTGGATGATTTGTTGAACAGTTTGTTGAACCATGATGTTCAACATGATGTGTCTATAGGCGGCCTTGGGTATTCAAAGGTATTCGTGGATCCGAGCCTGGAGTCCTCGCAGTCCTATGTTTCCATCTTTAACAATTCAGGTATTTACGTTGATTAATATTGTTGAAGATTTGATTGACTATATACATATATATCTATCGGTTATCCTTGTTGAAAGACGGTTGGCGAGTTATTATCCTGCAATATCCGCGTAACGATTTGATTGCCTCGGTTGCGGATTTTGAGGGATCTCGTTCTGGTCGAAGCATTGCGGGTATCACGGTTATCTTGCTGTATCAGGATTTGATTGAATCGTGGCTGATCGAACCGGGAATTGCGGAAGGACATCCTATTAGGGTTCGGCAGCAACGACGGCCAGGCCACAGACTTTTTGATAAAAGTTTTGTAAAATTACTCCGGGAGGGAGGCCGACGACTACGCACGTAGGATCAAGGGAGTTGATCTAGTCGGTGGTGCAAGGGGAGCTTGCAGGCAAGGGGAGCTTGCCAAGAATACTTCACGGGGTTGATTGCGATCACCCCTCACGGTTTGTATTAAGGGGGAGTGTGTTCTTCCTTATAGAAGCGTGGTTATTAGAGTTTGTATTCTCTGATTTTCATAGTGAAGTATTCTACTTTTCTGGGCGTGGCCCCGCAGATGTAGGTGTGCACACCGAACTGCGTTACCAAGTCTTGTGTGTCTCTGTGTGTTGTGTGTTGCTGCGCTGTTCTTAAGATTCATTATTGCGTACTGAATTCAATTGGTATCAGAGCAGGTCATCCGTATTACTTTGACCGTTCAAAGTGGGTGTGATCTTGTGTGTCAGTACGCACATCATGAATACCAAAGAAGGTGCCTCTGTTACTCGTCCTCCCTTACTCACCGGATCCAATTACATATATTGGAAGTCACGCATGAGAGCTTTTATCAAGTCTCTGGATGAAAAAGCTTGGGTGGCCACGGTTGAAGGATGGAGTCCTCCGACTGAAGTAAACAAGGAAGGCAAGGAATGCATCAAATCCGTGAGAGATTGGAATCCTGAAGAGGAGCGTGCCGCCTTAGGAAACTCAAAAGCCGTAAATGCCATCTTCACTGCAGTCGACGAAGAGCAGTTCAAGCTTATATCAACATGTGAGCACGTAAAAGAAGCCTGGGACATTCTTCAAAATGTGCATGAGGGGACCATCACTGTTAAGGCTTCTAAACTGCAAATGCTTGCCTCACAGTTTGAAACTCTGAGAATGAATGAAAACGAGACTGTTGTCGAGTTCAATGGAAGATTAAGGGATATAGCTAACCAGGCATTTCAACTGGGTAAGAAATATTCTCAGAAAAAGTTGGTTGAAAAGACGTTGAGGTCCCTTCCTGAGAAATTTTCGGCCAAGATTGCTGCGATAGAAGAAGTAAGAAACACTTCTACCATGCGGCTAGATGAACTCATGTGATCTCTGCAAACTTATGAGATGAACCTCAAGCAAAACAAAAGGGAGAAGGGAGTTGCTCTATAAGTTGAAGCGAATGAATCGTCAAAATCTGATAATGAGTCGGGGCTTGAAGATGATATTGCCTTACTCACCAAAAATTTCAGTAGAATGATGAGGAAAATCAGTAATAGAGGTCAGAACTTCAAAGCTGCAAATAAAGTGCTACGATCTGCTCCTTCTGCCGGTGAAAAGACTGCTAGTCGCCCTACTCAGAAATATGACTCTAAAAGCAAGGGAAAGGGAATACAATGTAGAGAGTGTGAAGGGTTTGGTCATATCCAGGCCGAATGTGCTAACACTCTTAAGAAGCAAAAAGGGAAATCTCTAGCCAGCACCTGGAGCGATGAGGATTCTGAAGAAAGCGAGGAAGATGATGACATAACTAGCAACTATGTTGCATTCACTGCCACCCTGAAAGACAAGCCTGAGTATAAATCTTCCTGTCATGTTGAACATAATGTTGCAACAAGTGCTTCAACATCCAGTTACAAACAAGGAAATGTGATACATGATGTTGTAACAATTGGTACAACATATGACACCGAGGTTGAGGAGGACAGTGAAAGTGAAGGAGAGGTTTGTGAAGAGGATATTCGATTGGCTTATCAAACTATGTACAGCAAGTGGATGGATATCTGTGTCGCAAACAAGAAGCTGAAAGAAGAATGCTCCAAGCTGAGAAGTGAGAGGGATGGGATTCAAACCAAACTGTTGAAGACTGAATTAAGGTTCCGTAATCTTGAGAATAACCTGAAGAGAACTCTTCACAGAGCTGAGAAGGCAGAAAGCACCCTCAACCGATGGAACTACGGAAAATCTAAACTTGATGACATTCTCAACATGGGTAAGGTGTCTGGAGATTGAACTGAAGTCGGATGCCACAGAGGGAATTATCTACATGCCTTAAAAGTTAAAAGTGGTATCATTACTAAGGAGCATGAAAAACAGAGTCAACTGTACACGGACAAGTCGAGAGGGAAGAAAAGAAAAGATTCAACAAAGGGTACAACAAAAGGTTCAACACTCAGGCGGGTGATATGTAACTATTGTAGGCAAATTGGACACTATGACTGGAGTTGCTTCAGACGCCTGAAGCACTGGAGTGAAGGTAGAAAGATTGCTCATTCCAATCAGCAACCAAACATGAAATGGGTTAAGAAATCTGAGCTAGTAAGTATGGTAGCATACACTTCTTTGGTTACTTTTTCAGAAAATCAGTGGTATTTTGACAGTGGATGTTCTCGTCACATGACGGGGAACAAGGGTCTACTGTCTGAGTATACGGGTGGCAACAAAGGTCATGTTACGTTTGGTGATGGCCAAAGAAGCAGGGTTGTTGGAAAAGGAAATCTGAATATGACAGGAACACTGACGCTAAACGATGTGATGCATGTTGAGAACTTAAAGGCCAATCTCATAAGTATCAGTCAGTTGTGTGATCAAGGATTACTGGTCCGCTTTAACAAAGACGAATGCCTTGTTTTCAATAAAGATGATGTCTGTATTCTTACAGGGAAGAGGTCGAGCGACAACTGCTATCTTTTGCAAGATCTTGACAGGTGTTTCAACATCACTACGGATGTTTATGAACAGTGGCATCAGAAACTGGGCCATGTCAACTTCAAGACCCTAATGAAGATTTCTCAAGCTGGAGCTGTACGTGGAATGCCAACCTTAATCAAGAAGAATGAAGGGGTGTGTGAATCATGCCAACTGGGAAAGCAGAAGAAAGTGAGCCACAAGCAACTACAGACCATTACTACCTCAAAAATACTGGAGCTGCTACATATGGACCTCATTGGACCCACTTCAGAAACAAACGTGGGAGGTAAGAAGTACATCTTTGTATGTGTTGATGATTTTTCTAGATTCACTTGGGTCGATTTTCTTAAGGAGAAATCAGATACATTTGATGCTTTTAAGAGACTGTGTACCCGCCTTCAAGTTGAAAAAGGAGACAACATTGGAAAAATCATCAGGATTCGAAGCGATCATGGAAAAGAGTTTGAGAATTACTCATTCTCTGAATTCTGTGAGGAACATGGTATATGACATGAATTCTCAGCTCCTAAAACTCCACAGCAAAACGGAGTTGTTGAAAGGAAGAATTGGACGCTTCAAGAAATGGCACGAGTTATGCTGAATGCTCGGAAAGTTCATGTCAAGTGGTGGGCCGAAGCTATAAATACCGATTGCTACACGATCAATAGGGTATATCTTCAGCCAAGGACTGAGAAAACTCCCTACGAGATCTGGAAAGGAAGGAAGCCTGATGTCTCCTATTTCCATATCTTTGGAAGCAAATGCTACATCCTGCAAGATCGTACACCAAGACGGAAATTCGATGCCAAGAGTGACAAAGGAATCTTTCTAGGATACTCTACACGGAGTCGTGCTTTCAGAGTGTTGAATGAACACACTGACGTTATGATGGAATCTATCAATGTGGTGGTTGATGATTTTGATCAGGAAGAGTCTATTCTAAGCGAAGAAAAGGGCATTCAAAAGGACAGAACTGAAGATGAGGTCGTTGTTGAACATGATGATGCAACAATGAAGACTAATCAGACCAATGTTGAACAAAATATTGCAACACAGGATACTACTACTACTACTGAGATGACTCATGAAGAGACTGAGGATGCTCAAGAGGTTGAAGGAATCACTAAGGTAATACGCGATCATCCTCCTGATCTAATCATTGGTGACGTTCACGACAGTCGTCGGACAAGAGGTGCTAGCCGTGTCAACTACAGGGATCTGGCCAGGTATGCCTATTTTCTTTCTACTATTGAACCCAAGAATGTGAAAGAAGCCATTGCAGATGACTTCTGGGTTTCGGCCATGCAAGAGGAATTGAACCAATTTCAACGAAATGATGTCTGGAGTCTAGTAGAGAGACCTAAAGGAACAAATGTCATCGGAACAAAATGGATTTTCAAAAACAAAACAGATGAGAAGGGAAATATTACTCGCAACAAAGCTCGTCTGGTTGCTCAAGGTTATACTCAAGTGGAAGGAATTGACTTTGATGAGACATTTGCTCCGGTAGCTCGCTTGGAATCCATCAGATTACTACTGGCTGTTGCGTGCAGTCTAAACTTCAAACTACACCAAATGGATGTTAAGAGTGCGTTCCTAAATGGACTGCTAAATGAAGAAGTCTATGTTGAACAACCAAAACGATTCTCAGATCCATTTTTTCCAAATCATGTTTACAAGCTGAAGAAGCCAATTTATGGGCTGAAGCAAGCACAGAGGGCTTGGTATGAAAGATTAACTACATATCTTCTTAAAAAGGGGTACGAGAGAGGAGGTGCTGATAAAACCCTATTTGTTCAACAAACAAGGTCAAGCGTCATGGTAGCACAGATCTATGTCGATGACATAGTCTTTGGGTCAACGTCACAACAGCAGGTACGAGAGTTTATCACCCTTATGCAAAAGGAGTTTGAGATGAGCATGGTAGGTGAGTTGAATATGTTTCTTGGGCTTCAAGTTAAACAATGCACCGATGGCCTGTTCATATCACAAAGCAAATATGCAAGGAACCATGTCAAGAGATTTGGCCTAGAAAGTGCTAGACATGTCCGCACTCCCATGGCCACTTCAGAAAAACTCTCAAAGGATGAAGGAGGAAGAGACGTTGAAGTCACTCTATACAGAAGCATGATAGGTAGTCTTTTGTATCTGACGGCTAATATGCCGGATATCAGCTTCAGTGTTGGAGTGTGTGCCCGCTATCAAGCGTGTCCCAAGGAATCTCATATCATTGCTGTTAAGAGTATTATCAGGTATGTCAGTGGGACGACAGACTATGGTATATGGTACACCAAGGATACAAACACCCTAATTTCGGGATATAGTGATGCAGACTGGGCTGAAAATACATATGATAGAACGAGCACCACTGGAGGATGCTTTTATGTTGGGAACAATCTTGTTTCTTGGTACAGTAAAAAACAGAATTCCATATCATTATCTACGGCAAAGGCTGAGTATATCGCTGTAGGGAGTTGTTGCACTCAACTCTTATGGATGAAGCAAATGTTGACGGATTATGGATTAGAGCAAGGGACTCTGACTATTCTATGTGACAATCAGAGTGCTATAAACATCTCCAAGAATCCTGTTCAGTACTCCAGAACGAAGCATATCGACATCCGCCATCACTTTATTAGAGAACTGGTCGAGAAGAAGTCTCTGGTCATGGAGTATGTAGCTACAGTTAATCAGTTAGCAGACATCTTTACGAAGCCTCTAGATTCAGCCAGGTTTGAAGAATTGCGACAAGCCCTAGGGCTGTGTCGTATCTAATGTTGAACTCTGTGTTGAGAAAATTGTTGCAACATCAGGTTGCAACATTGTTTGGAACGGGCTGTCTTACGTTATCGGGTTGGTTATCTAATAATTATGCTACCAGTTATCTATTTCCCTCTGTTCCAAATTCAGTTCCCAAGGCTCTATTCTCTATCTGTTTTCTCAAATCAAATCTTTTCAAGATTTTCTGAACTTGCTCTCTAGGGTTCTTGAGATCTTCTTGTTTGTGTGGAAATCCCTCTCATCTGGATCAGATATGGCTAGGGATCGATCGGAAAAGCAATCGCAGCCTCCTCGACGGTATTCGCGTCGGTCCGCCTCCGCGAGAAAAAGTGCTCCCCCGTCCGCTCCTCCGCCTATCAAACAGAAGGAAGTACTTCCACGATCGTTGCGCGGGTCTTCCAGTGGCATTTCTTCTCCCTCACAATCATCTGGCACTCACAGTGACATGCATTCCTCTAGAGCCGCAAATTTGGAGTTGGTAAAATTCTCCCCTATTCTTGAAATTCCTCTTTGTCAAATACCCTTGGAGGATGATGTTGATGATGATGAAGAATATCCTGTTCCCGTTACTATCCAAGATTGGTTTTGGTATTTGCGGAGAACTAGAAGGAGGCTTGACCTATCTTGGGTGGATGTCTCTCACATTCATTTTGAAAAACTGATGCGAAAGAAGATAGTGGGGAAGGTGTTGAGTGTAGATGCTCCTGTTCTGAGTCCTGTTGATGGAAATATGGTTGAGAACTCACTGAAGGCGGCTGAGGAGGACATGGTTGAAGGATGTACTTTGCCATATACTGATTCTGACACTGTTAGAGGTTCTGCAGATTCCAATGTCAATGCTGCCGAGACTGACACTGTGCAGACTAGAGATGAAAATCAAAATGTTGCACCAAGTGTTGCAACAATGGATACAACATGTGAGGGAGCTGCGTCTGATGATACCCCCTTGACATCATTCTTGCAGAAAACTCGGTCTGCCCCTAAGAAGCGCCATGCCCCCTCATGTCATACGGCTGCATCTCCTTCCAAGAGGGCCAAGAAGCCTGCATCCTGGTCTTCTCGCTCACCTTCATTTACTTCTTCTGATGCCTACAGCAAAATTTTTTTCGACAAGGCTTGTAAGAGCAGATGGTCGTCATACTCTGAGAGATCACTTCTCTCTGAGAAGAATCTGAATGTGTCCTCTTTTGATAAAACACAGATGATATCTATTCTCAAGGACATCGGGTTACTTCATGCTGCCACCTGCTTCGGTGTTGTCTACCCCCTGTTGGTACGTGAGTTTTACTGTAACCTGCTCAAGTCCACTTGTGACACTTCTTCACGCTGGGGCTTTAGAAGTTATGTGAGAGGGAAGATCATTTCCTTCTCTCCCTCGGTTCTAAATAAACTATTAGATTGGAAAAGCTCACTGTATAAGAGATGTTGTCACAAGAAGATGGAAGATCATTTCCTTCCCTGCCTTTGGAGAATCTCCTGAAAGTGGCTGTGACCGGTTTATTCATGTAGTGACTGCTGGAAAATTCAAAAGCTGGCCCATGAAGTCGTCTGTCTTTCCCTCTTCAGCTCTTACGGCAAAATATTTTGTCCTGTACAGACTTGGTACAAGAAACTGGTTACCTACCTCTAATGTGTCTGTGGTAACTAAGGACATGTGCAAACTCCTGTTCTTTGCTGTTTCTTCCCTGGCCTTCAATCTTGGAAAAATTATTTTTGATACGATTATATCTTTCTCAGAGCAATCCTCCTCTGCCACTGCACTGCCTCATGGCTGCCTTATATCTATGCTGCTCTTGTCTCAAAGGGTGCCATTGTCCCCTTCAGATCTTCCATCTTCTTGTGACAACATCTCTTATACAGCTAAGTCCGTGGGAGGAAAAATTGATGATATCTCAAGGGTTATTCCCACTATACATGATGCTTCTACGGCTCCCTCTCCGCCTCATGCTGCTAATCCCTCAGCTTCTGTGCATCATATGTCTCCATCCTCACCTCCTGGACTTGCTGCTTCCGCCAGTACCTCTTCCTCCAGTGTGATGGATATTCAGTTCTTAGAGAATGCTATACAAAATGTTGATGAACAACTTCTGGTTCTCGAAAGTCAGAGGGTTCTTTTGAACAATCACAAAGTGATGCTGCAGAACAAGCTGACTGCTCTGAGGAGTGGTTTCCCTGAAGTGATGTGACCCTTTCTTCCCCATACTCTCTTTCCAGGTATGTATCTGTCCATAGTGGCTCAAATGGGGAGATGTAGTAGGATGATATTGCGGTGGTGATATTGCGGTGGTGATACTGTTATGGATGTTGCGGTGGTGATATTGCGGTGGTGATACTGTTATGGATGTTAATGTCTGATACTGTGTCTGATACTGTTGTTTTGAATATTATGGTTCGTATACTGAGTGGGAGATTATGCTACTAGATGTTGTGATAGTAGATTATGCTACTAGATGTCGTGATAGTATTGATCGTGCTGGTTTTCTGGAGGTTGGTTGTCAGGTGCTGAATGTGTAGTTTGATCCAGTCAATATCATAGCCAGTTGTGCCACTATATGACAAAAGGGGAGATTGTTAGGTTTTATTCTTGCTACTCATTATCTGCTTGATGATTATGTTGTCATATATGGCACTTGCTATCTGCTCATTAGTCGTGATGCTATTGGATGATATATATGGAAAATGTTGGGTCTCTTGTTGAATGCTTTGTTGCACCCCAGCTACTGTGTTCAAGAAGGAGAGAGCCAACTCAGCCTACCTTGTTGGATGATTTGTTGAACAGTTTGTTGAACCATGATGTTCAACATGATGTGTCTATAGGCGGCCTTAGGTATTCAAAGGTATTCATGGATCCGAGCCTAGAGTCCTCGCAGTCCTATGTTTCCATCTTTAACAATTCAGGTATTTACGTTGATTAATATTGTTGAAGATTTGATTGACTATATACATATATATCTCTCGGTTATCCTTGTTGAAAGACGGTTGGCGAGTTATTATCCTGCAATATCCGCGTAACGATTTGATTGCCTCGGTTGCGGATTTTGAGGGATCTCGTTCTGGTCGAAGCATTGCGGGTATCGCGGTTATCTTGCTGTATCAGGATTTGATTGAATCGTGGCTGATCGAACCGGGAATTGCGGAAGGACATGCTATTAGGGTTCGGCAGCAACGACGGCCAGGCCACAGACTTTTTGATAAAAGTTTTGTAAGATTACTCCGGGAGGGAGGCCGACGACTACGCACGTAGGATCAAGGGAGTTGATCTAGTCGGTGGTGCAAGGGGAGCTTGCAGGCAAGGGGAGCTTGCCAAGAATACTTCACGGGGTTGATTGCGATCACCCCTCACGGTTTGTATTAAGGGGGAGTGTGTTCTTCCTTATAGAAGCGTGGTTATTAGAGTTTGCATTCTCTGATTTTCATAGTGAGGTATTCTACTTTTTTGGGTGTGGCCCCGTAGATGTAGGTGTGCGCACCGAACTGCGTTACCAAGTCTTGTGTGTCTCTGTGTGTTGTGTGTTGCTACGTTGTTCTTAAGATTCATTATTGCGTACTAAATTTCAAGACGCAAATGAATGTGGGTATGGTCGAAATGAATCGGATCTGACCGAAGATGAGGCACATAAGTTCAATGTTGGTCAGAGAAGTGCCGACGAGTGCCGACGAGTGTTGATGAGGTCTACGGTGGTTAGAGAATGCTTTTAATTGCTGCATTAAACGCTGGAATTCAATAGACGCTATGCAGACAGATTTGTATTCAGACGTTTTTCTTTTTCGAATTTCAAAAGCCGCAATAAACAACATCTTAATAGACCGCAATTAGGGAAGGTTAACGGCTCATTTAACTCAATGAATCTGAATGGAGCCCAAAAAGAAAAGTCGTGTCATCCAAAAAAAAGAAGAAGCGCACAACACAACACGGCGCGGCGCGGCACAGCGCGCGCGTGGTGGTTATGTGCGTCCTCGCCCGTTCACAAAAGAGTCGTACCCCTTGGGGCATGCCCCAAGGCAGCCACAAGTCTAAAAAGAACTCAATAAAGTCCAAAGGGAATTCCGATGTGGGACAAAAAAATTTGGGAGTGAACAAATGGCTAAAAGAGCAATTAATTCCAACTATCCCTCACTTAATGGCTCAAGAAAGAGAAGAGAAAGCTCCTGGGTAAAGAAGAATGAATACTTAAGTATCAATGTCTTTCAATTGAATTGATACGTAGTGAAGTAAGACAACAACTTACTTTCTAATGAGTGAATTGCTCTTGAACTCATTAGAGTTCGGTTGAGACCCCCCCCACAACACATATTGTTCACTTGAGTTTGTGCAAACTCTGCGACACATAACAAGCACTATAGGCCATACACACACCTTGAGTCTCGTGAGTGCTCTAGGAAGTCTGCCCTTGTCTTTCATAAAGGACGGCCAAACCCTCACACCCACATAGGTGGTTCATGGTGGGCTCCGAAAGGTGCTTCTCTCAAGCGCAAGAGTCTGTTCAAGTAGTAAATCTGGGAGTCCAGATGTCGAATCCTCGGGAGAATCTGTTGAAACCACAAGTCCAAATCAAATAGAGTAACTACGAATAAAATCTAAACACTTTAATAGTGATGGTGAAGGTGGTATGAAAAGTATGGTGATGGAATTGTTACGTGCGATCAATGCAAACAACGAACTCTAATTCGTGAAAAATAGATATAAAAAGCATGTACATGGCATGGGTTCATTAGGATCAGCGAATCGTAAGCTTTGGTTGATCAAGTATAACACAACGAAACCTCCTTTTGGGAGCGAATCGTTGGAAGATATCCTTTTGGGAGTTAACGCATCAATTCTAATAGAATATCGCTAAAGTTGTAAACGTATATACGAAGTATGAAGCTCTCTTTTGGAGAGATCAAATCTCACCCTTGTGGGGTGATCATCTACTAGAACAATTCTTTTGGAATACGAAATAGTAGATTTAAGAGCGACGATTAAAACTTTAGCAAATATAGCGATTAAGCACAATTATACAACCAAAGAATACGATTCACATCACCTAATTACCCCACACCATGCACATAAAATATTTAGCTACTCATGGTGCAGAAATACACAATTTTCAGATTCAAATTAATAAGTTTCATAGCAAAATACGGAAGTTTAGAGGCAAAATACAAGCTAAAACACCCAAATACAAGCTAAAGTTGAAGAGAATATCACCAAATCTCTCTGAAAAGTCTTCAAAACTCTCTGGAAATTAGAAACTAGGCTCTGGAATTTTACAGAATTTTTGCAGAAGAAAATACGGCTTCTAAGTGCTCCAATACGCCCATTATACGCCCAAAAACCCTAGAATACGCTTAAATAATAGGATTGCGGGTTTATTGGGCTTAACGGGTTCAAACCCGCACAGTAATCGCACCCGGATTAATCCACGCCGCAGATCCAGAGCGGATCAATTCTCCGCCGTCCATCGCAGCGGGATCTAACGCGGAGACGCCACGTGGCCTCCAAAAATCGCGCTCCGCCCGCATCCGTTATCGAGTTCGATTCGGGGTGTTTGCAGCCGTTCGATGAAGATCGTACGCTCGAGAAGTTTCCGCGTCGTCGCTCCGCTGAGCATCGCGTCGGGCCGTTGGATGATGGATCAAGGATGCACAGTGGGCCACGTCACCCGCTCTTCGAACTCAATTCGATTTCGAGCGGCGTGCATCGCGACCGTCCGTTCGAGCGGCAGCCCGTTAAGATCGTGCCACGTGTCCCTTCGAATCGCTGCCGCTTCGCGATTTTGTTCTCGCTCTCAGCCGCTGGATGAAGACGGGGATTCTCACGATGGCGCCACGTGTCTCTCAGAGGGAGAGTTCCGCTTCGCTGATGCGGGATGACGTCGTTCGTCCGATCGAAATCCGATGCTCCAGATTCAGCCACGTCGCCCAAGTAACCTCAGCCGCAGGATCGGAGCGGAAGGGCTGAGATCGCGCCACGTTGGCGCCAAGATTCGTGCCAACTTTATTTAATTCCAATAAATGATATTCTGCATTCAAAAATTCATAGAAATTAGCACAGATCTCAGAAAAATACAAATAAATAGTCGTTGGAATCGTGAGATCGAGACGGTGCTAGGAAAAATATAATAAGTGCAGGAATACTTCATTATTTGCTGTTTTGTGCTCAAATAGTGTGTTTTCTCTAATAAATAAATGTGTAGAAAATACGTATGTACTAGAGACCAATATAGCATCACATGAGCACAAAATAGGGCTAAATGGGGGGTTAAATAAGCAATATTGAACCCGAATCACACCCCCCAACTAGCGTTTTGCTAGTCTCTAGCAAAAAGAGCGGTTAAAAATACGCCTAGATCACCTTATCAGATCTCAAATCATTCACCACCATACTACAACGACAAAGGAGATATCCAAACACTAATATCAATATTTCAAACTCATCAAGTAATGGTACTTGTGGGTTTTCAAAAAATGAAAGTCAAGCATCTCAAATGGTTATAAAATAGACTCAAATTCACTATCAATTACTTCATAGCTCATAGTACACAAAATCAATGGCCCACACCGTTCAATCAAATATTTTAACTTGGAGCGTAGATGGTTCATGCAAAGCAAGCATCAAAAGTAGGATGGTATCAAGACATACACACGTCAATCTCTATTCATAGGAACTCACACCACATCTTGTGTTTTCTTTAAGCTTTGGAAGTTTTCTTGCCTCGCTAATCATGCACACTTATTCTCTATGTTCTTTCACTTTTCTCCATAGTTCCGCGTAACGCGCATCAAGCAACATTCGCAGAAAAGTATATAACTTGGATCGCTCCATCAAATAATTGAGGTTCCGGTCAATGGCTCCCAAATCAGACGATAATAGGGCATTAGGCCAAGAAGGACCCCTCGGACTGTACTACTCAAGCCAACCAAGTTATTTCTTTAATAGCACATTTATTCATCATTTTTTTTCTCATTCATCTCATTTTTTCTTCTTTTGTGTGTGCATAAACAACTTGGCAAGATAACTTCCTATTCTTTAATTGTTCACAAGAATGGGTATCCTAATCATTTCAAATGACGTGGTACGTTTTTCTACCCAAAATCACACCAAGCATGCAAATGGCAATGAATACGAGATAAAGAACAATGCTCCAGTTAATTTATGAATTATTGGCACATGAATTTTGGTGTGTTCCAATGAAAGCATACCACTTGCTAATCCATAATTTCTAGATTCATCAAGTCGTCAATTAATCTTGCCATTGAGATGTGTAAAAAGAAATTCACCACAAGCACTCAAATTCATGTAAAATGAGATTGAAATGTTGAATAATAGTGGTGGAGAAAATAAATCACGAGTGTACGGTGGTGAATAAATATCGAGAAATTTCATCACATGAGGGTCATTTCTAGGTAGAGATAGACTTTGGTGATATTTCTTAACTCAAAAAAAAAAAATTTTTTTCAATGCAAAAAGGGAACTAAAAAAATAAAATCCTAAAAGAAAAAGAAAAAGAAAATAAAAAAATTCTAAAAGAAAAAGAAAAAGAAAATAAAAATCCTAAAAGTTATTTCCCTCCCCCCAACTTAATATAGACATTGTCCTCAATGTTAGGAAGAGGGAATCATGGAAAGAACACACCTGATTAGTTCCCACCCGAAGGTGGGTCTGTGAGATCCATGGTGCTCGCTTCCTTGGTCCAAGGCTCATGAAAATGTTTCAATCTCTGGCCATTCACCTTGAACTCGTTTCCATCTTTCTCATTTAGTAAGAGCACAGCGCCATGTGGGAAAACTTCTTTGACGACGAAAGGTCCATACCACCTAGAGCGAAGCTTCCCAGGAAAGATGTGTAGCCTGGAATTGTATAGGAGTACTTTTTGGCCTGGGGTGAACTCCCTCCTTAAAATCATCATGTCGTGGACGGATTTCATCCTCTCTTTTGAAATTTTAGCGTTGTCGTACGCATTTCTCCTCAACTCCTCCAGCTCCAACAATTGCAACCTGCGAGAAGAAAAAGAGACATCAGTATCAAAATTCATTTTCTTTATAGCCCAATAAGATCTATGTTCTATCTCAACAGGTAAGTGACAGGACTTCCCAAAAACTAGTCGGTAAGGTGACATCCCCAAAATTGTTTTGTAGGCCGTCCTGTAGGCCCACAACGCTTCAGGTAAGCGCAAACTCCAATCTTTTCTTGATGGATTCACCGTTTTCTGTAGAATTCCTTTGATCTCTCTATTTGCCAACTCCGCTTGGCCATTGGTTTGTGGGTGATACGGAGTAGAAACTTTATGTGTGACCCCAAACCTCTTCATTAAAGTAGCGAACATACGGTTGCAAAAATGAGACCCTCCATCACTGATCAAGGTCTTTGGCACTCCAAACCTAGAGAAAATGTTCTCTTTAAGGAACTTAAGCACAACGGAAGTGTCGTTCGACCTGCAAGGAATAGCTTCCACCCATTTAGAAACATAATCAATACAAACCAAAATATAAGCATATCCAAATGAAGGTGGGAAAGGTCCCATGAAGTCTATGCCCCAACAATCAAATATTTCAATCTCTAAAATGGGGTTCAGAGGCATCATGTTACGTTTAGTAATACCCCCTAATTGTTGGCATGCAGCACAAGTCTTGCAATAATGAAATGTGTCTTTAAACATAGATGGCCAATAAAAGCCACATTGCGAGATTTTTGCCACAGTTTTGTTCGCTGAAAAGTGTCCACCACATACTCCATCATGGCAAAATTGTATCACACTGGTTATTTCATGATCAGGAATGCATCTCCTAACAATTTGGTCACTACAATATTTATATAAGTACGGATCATCAAAGAAGAAATATTTTACCTCGTACTTGAACCGTTTAAAGTCTTGAAGAGACCAAGTGTCAGGGGTCTTACCAGTTACCAGATAATTAACGATATCAGCATACCATGGAGAGGTGGAGACGCTAAAAAGATGCTCGTCAGGAAAGGAGTCCTTCAAAGGCACATCCGCTGAATCAAGGCCTACTGTCAAACGTGATAAATGGTCAGCTACTAGATTCTCCACGCCTTTCTTGTCCTTGATTGTGACATTGAACTCCTGCAACAATAAAATCCATCGTATCAATCGAGGCTTAGCATCTTTTTTAGATAATAAATATTTTAAAGCAGAGTGATCAGTATATATCAAAATTGGTGATCCTAAAATATAGCTCCTGAATTTTTCCAGCGCAAAGACTACTGCCAGCAACTCCTTCTCTGTTGTTGTATAATTCCTTTGAGCGTCATTTAATGTCTTGCTGGCGTAGTAGATCACTACTGGAACTTTGTCTTTTCTTTGGCCTAGGACTGCACCTACTGCGTAATTGCTTGCGTCACACATTATTTCAAATGGTAGGGACCAGTCTGGCACCTGCAAAATAGGAGCAGAAATCAGCAACTTCTTTAAAGTTTCAAAAGAAAGTTGACACTCAGGTGTCCAAATAAAGTCCACATTTAAAGTAAGTAAGTTGCAAAGAGGGCGAGATATTGCGCTAAAATCTTTGATGAACCGCCTATAAAATCCTGCATGTCCCAAAAATGATCTGATGTCCTTCACGCATTTAGGACTTGGTAGCTTCTCAATTACCGCTACCTTGGCTCTGTCTACCTGTATACCATCTTTAGAAACCAGGTGACCTAGGACAAGTCCCTCTGTGGTCATAAAATGACACTTCTCCCAATTCAATAGGAGGTTCTTTTCAGTGCACCTGTCAAGAACAAGAGCCAAGTTAGCCAAGCAATCATGGAAAGAGCTACCATATACTGAAAAATCATCCATAAATACCTCAACGATTTTCTCAACCATATCATCAAAAATACTGAGCATGCATCGCTGAAAAGTAGCTGGAGCATTACATAAACCAAACGGCATTCTTTTAAATGCAAAAGTACCAAAGGGACAGGTAAAAGTGGTCTTTTCCTGGTCCTCAGGTGCAATCTCAATCTGATAATAACCTGAATAACCGTCTAGAAAGCAATAATATTCATGCCCAGCTACCCTCTCTAAAATTTGGTCAAGAAATGGAAGAGGGAAATGATCTTTTCTAGTTCTAGAATTCAACTTCCTATAGTCTATGCACATCCTCCAACCTGTGGTGGCTCTAACTGGGATAAGCTCATTATTCTCATTTTTAACCACGGTGAGGCCAGACTTTTTAGGAACAACCTGTGTAGGGCTAACCCACTTGCTGTCAGAAATAGGATAAATAATGCCTGCATCCAATAATTTTAAAACCTCGCCTTTTACCACTTCTTTTAATGTTGGATTTAACCTACGTTGCATTTCTCTAGTGGGTTTGGCGTCATCCTCTAAATAAATATGATGCATGCATACAATAGGGCTTATACCTTTAATGTCAGCTATGGACCAACCAATAGCCCCTCTATGTTTCCTCAGCACATCAAGTAAAGAGCTTTCCTGCTCTAAAGAAAGTTTAGAAGATATTACCACAGGGAAGCTGTTTTCATCGCCAAGAAAAGCATACTTAAGATAGTCAGGAAGTGGCTTCAACTCTGGCTTTGGATCCTCCACCTCAGATGAAATTTGAATCGATGCATTAGGTGGCAAAGCCTCGAACCTAGGCTCCCATACCGCATTGAGCTCCTTCACGTTCTCCTGCACAAAAGATATGTCATCAGAATCACCAATAAAAGTTTCAACAATAGAAGCATCATCACAAAATTCAGAACAAATATAATCATCCACCAACGAATCAATCATATGCACCCTCTCAATCTCATCATCCACATGTGGCAACTTGCAAGTATTAAAAATATTCAAGTCCAAAGTCATGTTGCCAAAAGTTAGTTTCAGTTGACCATCTCTACAATTTATTAAAGCGTTGCATGTAGCTAGGAATGGTCTACCTAGGATGATAGGAGTGGCATTGGCAGTTTGGGGTCCCTGGATGTCTAGAACTATAAAGTCCGCAGGGTAGTAAAATTTGTCCACCTGAACGAGGACATCCTCAATGCATCCCTTAGGAACTTTAATAGATCTATCAGCTAGTTGTAATATAACAGATGTAGGCTTTAGCTGTCCTAACCCAAGCTGCACAAAAATAGGATATGGCAATATATTGACACTAGAACCTAAGTCCAATAAAGCATTTCCAATTTTCTTAGTGCCAATGGTGCAAGTGATGGTGGGTGATCCAGGGTCTCTAAATTTAGGTGGTGTATTTTGTTGCACAATAGAGCTAACCTGTTCAGTCAGGAATGCTTTCTCTTTCACATTTAACTTTCTTTTAACAGTGCACAAATCTTTCAGAAATTTAGCATAGGCAGGTATTTGATTAATAGCATCAAGTAATGGAATATTGATCTGGCACTTCTGAAAAATTTCACGAATTTCAGTTTGATACTTATCTTTATTTTTCTGAAGTAGCCGCTGAGGGAAAGGTGCTGCAGGTACATATGCTGCGGGTTCCTTCTCTTTAATGACATTTTTGCTCACACCCACGTCCGTGCTCTCTTCCTGCACCTCCTCTTGTTCTTTGATTCCCTCTTCTTGGATCTGAATTTCCTCTTCCTGCTCAGCTTGTTTGCTCGGTGGATCAGGCTTCTGAATCTCTTTTCCACTCCTCAAAGTGGACACCGCTTGGCAAGGCTTCATATTATTTCCTGCAGAAGAAGAAGAGCCCATATTAGGATTTGGAATTGACTGAGATGGAAGCTTACCTTTTTCTAATGTCGCTGTAAGCCTCGCCAAGCTCTCGCTCATCTGCTGATTCTGAGTCTGCTGAGCCTGAAATTGAGCCTGCTGCTGCTGCATCTGAGCTTGTTGCAATTGGATAAGTTGCTGAAGCGCATCGCCAAATGGTTGCATCTGCTGTTGTTGCACTGGCTCAGGGTCCCTCCTCTGGTTCCCACCTTGATAGTTGTTGTTGTTGTATTGAGGTTGTCGGAACGGAGGGGGAGCCTGCTGCTGCTGAGTCTGCTGATTGGGGCCCCAGTTCAAGTTTGGATTGTTGCGCCACCCCTTGTTGGAATTGAAGTTCTGGTAGTTCGAAGAAACTTGATTCACCCCAGTAGGATTTCCTAGCATGCTCTTCAGGGCTGGAAGTGTGGGACAAGCACTAGTGTCGTGGCCACCAACGTCGCAAAGTGCGCAAATCTGCTCTATCTCGACTGCCTTGGCCTCTTTCAAATTCATGGCGTGAAGCTTGTTTGAGATCATGGCCTCCATCTTTGCCTCCAACGCATCCTCTTGCTTCAAATTATAAACTAGTCCTCGCGTAGGCTGGGATGGTGCAGTATGGCCTCCTCTCTCGTAGTCCGAAGTGGTGTCCCATGTCTGCGCATTTTCTGCTATATCCTCCAGGTACGTCCAAGCTTCGTCTGGCTCTTTATCAAAGAATCCTCCATTGCACATCATCTCTACAAATTGCTTCATTTGCGGCTGCAGTCCATCGTAGAAGAAGCCAATAATCCTGCTTTTGTCGAAGCCATTGTGCGGACAAGCGAGCAGCAACTCATTGAACCTTTCAAATGCCTGGTAAAATGTTTCCTCGCTTTTCTGGGCAAAGTTCATAATCTGCCGCTTCAGTCCCTGTGTCCTGTGAATAGGAAAAAACTTCTTTAGAAATTCAGCCTGCAAATCAATCCATGTAGTAATAGAACGAGATGGCAATGCATTCAACCAATTCTTAGCTTTGTCTTTCAATGAAAATGGGAACTGTTTAAGATATATCGTGTCCTCGCTAGTTTTCCCATCAAAGCATGTCAAGCAAACCTCCTCAAATCCTTTAATATGAAGATATGGATTTTCCTTGTCTAACCCATGAAAGGTGGGTAAGAGTTGGATCACCCCAGGTTTAAAATTGAAAGAATTTGCATCGGCAGGTAAAACAAAGCATGAAGCAGTGCTAGTCCTAGTGGGTCGAGGTAAATCTTTTAAAGTCCTAGGCACTCCAGGTTGCACATTATTCTCGTTATTGTTGCTAAAATTTTCATCCATATTATTATTAGCCATATCAAAACGTCGAGTCAACCTATGTGTCCTAGGAGTCCTATGCCACATAAACTAGCATAAATATCTTTTTTTTGAAAGCAAACAAAAGTTTATATACAATAAAGTGGAAGGATCTCACCGAAGGTCCTCTGAATGAAATAAACCGTAATAACAAACCGTTCTCCCCGGCAACGGCGCCAAAAACTTGGTGGGCTCCGAAAGGTGCTTCTCTCAAGCGCAAGAGTCCATTCAAGTAGTAAATCTGGGAGTCCAGATGTCGAATCCTCGGGAGAATCTGTTGAAACCACAAGTCCAAATCAAATAGAGTAACTACGAATAAACTCTAAACACTTTAATAGTGATGGTGAAGGTGGTATGAAAAGTATGGTGATGGAATTGTTACGTGCGATCAATGCAAACAACGAACTCTAATTCGTGAAAAATAGATATAAAAAGCATGTACATGGCATGTGTTCATTAGGATCAGCGAATCGTAAGCTTTGGTTGATCAAGTATAACACAACGAAACCTCCTTTTGGGAGCGAATCGTCGGAAGATATCCTTTTGGGAGTTAACGCATCAATTCTAATAGAATATCGCTAAAGTTGTAAACGTATATACGAAGTATGAAGCTCTCTTTTGGAGAGATCAAATCTCACCCTTGTGGGGTGATCATCTACTAGAACAATTCTTTTGGAATACGAAATAGTAGATTTAAGAGCGACGATTAAAACTTTAGCAAATATAGCGATTAAGCACAATTATACAACCAAAGAATACGATTCACATCACCTAATTACCCCACACCATGCACATAAAATATTTAGCTACTCATGGTGCAGAAATACACAATTTTCAGATTCAAATTCATAAGTTTCATAGCAAAATACGGAAGTTTAGAGGCAAAATACAAGCTAAAACACCCAAATACAAGCTAAAGTTGAAGAGAATATCACCAAATCTCTCTGAAAAGTCTTCAAAACTCTCTGAAAATTAGAAACTAGGCTCTGGAATTTTACAGAATTTTTGCAGAAGAAAATACGGCTTCTAAGTGCTCCAATACGCCCATTATACGCCCAAAAACCCTAGAATACGCTTAAATAATAGGATTGCGGGTTTATTGGGCTTAACGGGTTCAAACCCGCACAGTAATCGCACCCGGATTAATCCACGCCGCAGATCCAGAGCGGATCAATTCTCTGCCGTCCATCGCAGCGGGATCTAACGCGGAGACGCCACGTGGCCTCCAAAAATCGCGCTCCGCCCGCATCCGTTATCGAGTTCGATTCGGGGTGTTTGCAGCCGTTCGATGAAGATCGTACGCTCGAGAAGTTGCCGCGTCGTCGCTCCGCTGAGCATCGCGTCGGGCCGTTGGATGATGGATCAAGGATGCACAGTGGGCCACGTCACCCGCTCTTCGAACTCAATTCGATTTCGAGCGGCGTGCATCGCGACCGTCCGTTCGAGCGGCAGCCCGTTAAGATCGTGCCACGTGTCCCTTCGAATCGCTGCCGCTTCGCGATTTTGTTCTCGCTCTCAGCCGCTGGATGAAGACGAGGATTCTCACGATGGCGCCACGTGTCTCTCAGAGGGAGAGTTCCGCTTCGCTGATGCGGGATGACGTCGTTCGTCCGATCGAAATCCGATGCTCCAGATTCTGCCACGTCGCCCAAGTAACCTCAGCCGCAGGATCGGAGCGGAAGGGCTGAGATCGCGCCACGTTGGCGCCAAGATTCGTGCCAACTTTATTTAATTCCAATAAATGATATTCTGCATTCAAAAATTCATAGAAATTAGCACAGATCTCAGAAAAATACAAATAAATAGTCGTTGGAATCGTGAGATCGAGACGGTGCTAGGAAAAATATAATAAGTGCAGGAATACTTCATTATTTGCTGTTTTGTGCTCAAATAGTGTGTTTTCTCTAATAAATAAATGTGTAGAAAATACGTATGTACTAGAGACCAATATAGCATCACATGAGCACAAAATAGGGCTAAATGGGGGGTTAAATAAGCAATATTGAACCCGAATCAGTTCATTAAGTGCTTCTTCATAGCACCACCAAAACTGTTTATGAAACCATTAAGAGCATACAGCTCAACCTCTGTTTAAGTCCATCAAGTGCTTCTCAATAGCACCACCAAAACTGATTATGGACTTGTCTCAAAGTGAATCCATCAAGTGCTTCTCAATAGCACCACCAAACTTGGCTATGGATTCAAAGAACACTACCACATGCCATATGGATGGAAATGTAGTGTTTGTTAAGGATCATATGGCTTCGTTAGACCACACTGGGTATCAAACATATAACCTTAACTCATGGGCTTTAGCACCATCCCCCTCGACGAATCAAGAACCACTTTCCTTGGCAATCCTTTGGTTAGTGGATCTGCAAGATTTCTTTCAGACCTTACATATTCCAAAGAAATTACTCCATTTTTCAGGAGTTGTTTAACCACACCGTGCCTGATCCGAATGTGTCTTTTCTTCCCATTGTAGACACTATTTTTAGCAACACAAATGGCTGCCTGAGAATCACAATGAAGGGAAACTGGAGCAGTTTTCCCTCCCCATAAAGGCACGTCTACTAACAAGTTACTTAGTCATTCAGCCTCTTGCATTGCCAACTCAAGAGCAATAAATTCAGATTCCATGGTGGAGCGTGCTATACATGTCTATTTGGAAGACTTCCAAGATATAGCACTCCACCCAAAGAGAATAAAAACCAACTAGTTGAATTCATCGTTATCTAAAACCCAGTTTGCATCACAAAATCTTTCTAACACAGCAGGAAATTTGCTGAAATGAAAACACCAATCAACAGTCCCTTTCAGGTACTTTAATAAACGATGAAGAGCAGTCCAATGTTCATTACTAGGGTTATGAGTATACCGACTTAGCCTGTTAACAGCATAGGCTATATCAGGTCGAGTACAGTTCATAAGGAACATCACACTTCCTATGATCTTAGCATATTCAGATTGAGAAATACTCTCTCCTAAATTCTTCTTCAAATGTATGCTAGGGTCATATGGAGTTCTAGCAGGAACAACATCAAAACCGTTGAATTTCTTCAGCACCTTCTCCACGTAATGAGATTGACTCAAGGAGATGTCATAAGATTTTCTAAAATTTTTAACTCCTAAAATGACATCAGCTTCTCCTAGGTCTTTCATCTCTAACTGAGATAACAAGAAATTTTTGGTATCATTTACAATATCTAGATTGTTCCCAAAAATTAACATGTCATCGACATAGAGACAAATAATTACACAATATGATCCTATTAGTTTAGAATAAACACAAGAATCAGATGTGTTTACAACAAAGCCATTCCGTATTAAGGTGTTGTTGAATTTCTCATACCATTTCTTAGGAGCTTGCTTTAAGCCGTATAAAGACTTTCTAAGCCTACAAACTTTATTCTATTTACCAGCAACTACAAAACCCTCGGGTTGGGACATGTACATTTCTTCTTCTAAATCGTCATATAGGAAGGTTGTCTTAATATCCATTTGATGTATGACTAACTCATGAATTGCAGCTAAGGCAATTAGAGTCCTTATGGTTGCAATCTTGGTCACAGGAGAATAGGTGTCAAAGTAGTCTAATCCTTTCTTTTGAGTAAAACCCCTGATCACAAGTCTAGCTTTGAATTTTTCTATCGATCCGTCAGGTCTCATCGTTTTCTTGAAAATCCATTTATTACTAATGGGCTTATTACCTTTAGGTAACTCAGCTAATTTCCAAGTTTGATTGGATACAATAGAATCAAGTTCGCTTTTAATAGCCTCTTTCCAAAAGCTAGCATCAATGGATCGCATTGCCTCATCATAGGTTTTTGAGTCTTCTTCTATTATAAAGGTAGACACTATCTCATCACTAAGCATGTCTATACATCCATTTTCTGACAGAAAGGCAGTTAAAAAGTCAGGTCCAAAAGTGGTTTCAGTCCTTTGCCTCTTACTCCATCTAGGTTCTTCACTAAAAGTAGAACTACATGTATGCAGATAAGAAGATATAGGTGAAGAAGAAGGAAGAAACTCAATAGGTGGTACAAGGGACAAGGATTCTTTAATTCCATTTTCAAAGGAAAAACATGCTCAAAAACTCTGTACTCTAGACTCAGAAATAGAGTTATCTGTTAAGGACATGAATCTATATACAGCACCATTATGAGCATACCCTATAAAAACAGTATCATAAGTTTTAGACCCACTGTTTGACTTCTTAAAGTCGGGTAGTCCTACCTTTGCTAGACACCCCCACACTCTGAGGAATTTAAGGTTAGGGGGATAACCTTTCCATAATTCATAAGGTGTACTGTCTAGTTTTTTATGGGTACTCTGTTAAGGATATGGAAAGCAGAGAGAATGGGTTCCCCCACATGTCATCAGATAATCCTAAACTTAAGAGCATGTCATTCATCAATTCTTTCAAATTCCTATTCTTTCGTTCAGCTATACCATTTTGTTGAGGAACATAAGGAGCACTGAACTCATGTACCATTCTGCTCACAGAAGTATTTTAAGTATGGGAGCTATATTCTCCACCTATGTCAGACCTAAACCTTTTGTTTTTCTATCAAGTTGGTTTTCTACTTTTGTCTTATATTTAATGAACATTTCTTCAGCCTCATCCTTAGTTTTTAAAAGATATACTCTAGTGAATCTAGAGTAATCATGTACAAAAGTGATGTAGTAATGTTTTCCTCCTTTGCTTCTAGTAGATTTAAAGTCTGCTATGTCTGAATGAATTAAACTGAGAAGTTCTGACTGCCTAACAGCAACATGTTTACAAGGGTTTTTAAGTGTATTTAGCTTCTACACAAATTTGACATTTAGAGAATTCAGATGAACTTGCAGCAGATATTAGATATAAGTTATTTAATCTCTTAATAGAAGCAAAATTGACATGCCCTAGTCGGCAATGCCATCAGTCTAAAGACTCAGCGATATAAGCAACAACAGATTAATTCATTGAATCAGAAACTACATTCAAAATGAAGAGTCCATCACTCAGATAGCCATTTCCAACAAAGTCCCCACTGCGAGAAATAACAACCTTGTCAGCCTCAAAGAAAAGTTTTAGACCTGCTTTGTTTAGTAAGGCACCAGACACGAGGTTGTGACGCAGAGGTGGGACATAAAGGACGTTGCTAAGGGAAAGAGTCTTTCCTGATGTTAGTTTCAGTAAGATAGTACCTTTACCATCAACTCGGGCAACATCGGAATTTCCCATTAAGACGTATTCTGTGTCCGCAACGTCCTTGAAGTCGTGGAACAGATCCTTGTTTGCACCGAGATGTCTTGAAGTGCCAGTGTCTAGTATCCAATCGACGTTATTGGCCACCATGCTAGATTCAACGATGACAGCATCAATGACTTCATCTTGTTCAGTAAGGTTGGCCTGAGCAGCAGGCCCACCTTATTTGAGGGGCGGCTTTTGGGTTCCCTAGCGTTGAAATCTTTGGTAGGCCTTATGGTCAGGTTTCCCGCACACATAGCAGACAACGTTTGGCTTTTGGACCTTGCTGTCTGGTTTGGTGTAGTGACTTAACTTCTTATTCTGTCCTTGTTTAAAGGGCTTCGACCCTTTGTTGTTGAACCTGGTTTTGTTGGAGGGGCCAGTAGATTCAACGATGTTAGCTTTGACAGAATTGACAGGAGAAGAGTCAGGCTTATCTTTGAGGCGATTAGCCTCTTCAGTTCATATATGACTGATGAGCACTTACAGGGACAGATCTTTCTTCTTGTGTTTGAGATGGTTCATGTACTCAGCTCAGGAAGGTGGGAACTACTCCAACAGCACGTTCGCTTGAAATATCTTGCACATCTTCATGCCTTCGTTGAGAACATCTGCGCAAAGGTTCTCGTAGTTTTGAACTTGTTCCATGATGGGCTTGTCGTCGAACATTTGGAAGTGGAGCCACTTGCCAACGACATACTTCTTCTTTTCTGCATCATCAGTTCCATACTTATTTTCTAGGGAATCCCAAATAAGTTTAGCAGACTTATGAATCATGTATAAATCAAATATGGAATCATTCATATGATGAAGGAGGTGACAATGAACGGTTTTGTTGTATTTATCATATTTCTTAATTTCTGCAGAAGCAGAAGTGATTGCAGGAGGAATAACAACGGTAGCATCACCATCAATGGAAGTTGGTGGAGTGCCGGAAGGAGGAGGAAGAGTGGGACCGTCATTGAAAAGGACGTAGTCAATTTCAAGATGTTCAAAAACATCAAGAGTTTTTGGGACCACCGTTTGTAGTTGGTATCATTGAGGGGTGCTAATTTGGAGAACGATGTGGTAGGAGTGACAGCCATAGACAAGAAGGTAGTTGTTTTCAAATTGTTACACCTGAAAGGGAAGAGCTATGACTGTAGGAACAAAACATGGAGTTAAAAGATCAGGAAATAAACCGAGAAATAAACTGCAGGAAGCAATGAGAAGAGAAAGTAGCAGTGGAAAAACAGAGGAAAAGGGAAAACTTATCCAGTAAAGATGAACTTCGCCGTGGCTGGGCCACTGCCTTGAAAACAACTACGGCCTGGCGTGGTGGTAATCAGATGATGCAGGTTGCTCCCCAAGGTTAACGCAGTCGTGTCTGAACGTGTCCACTCGCGGCCAGAAGCGTGGAGTTTGCACAGAGATCGATACCCAGGAAGAATGAAAGATGTGGTGATTTTTGTGTATATTAAAAGAGAGAAGAGACTACTGATATATATAGCAGACGAAAAAGACTGTTGAGATTCAAACGTAAGCTGCTGTTAATTGCTGCATTAAACGCTGGAATTCAATAGACGCAATAAACAACAGCTTAATAGACCGCAAGCTGCTGTTAAGCTGCTGCATTAAACGCTAGATAAAAAGAAGGCGCGCGCAACACGGCACTGGACGACGCGGCGCGCGCACGTGTGGTGGTTATGTGCTGTAACGACCCGTAATTTTCAACAGTTCAATTTACGTATTTATACGTATTTTTAAGAATAAATTTTACATTATAAATGTTAGTCAAGAATTTTCTAACAAAACTGATTTCAAAAATTCTTATAAAAATATTTTAGAGCACTAGACTTATTATAAAGTATTTCAGCAATTTCAGATTTCCTCAAATACCCAAAACATTTCTGTTAAAATTCATCTTCCAAAATTACCGTTTTGATTCGACGAATTTATTTTCTATTCAAACACTTTCAAAACATTTTCAAACTCCTGCAGTAGCATCCTAAGATCATTTAGGGCCTCCCACATTAATTTCATAATTTTCGGATATCATTTCAGTAGAGAACCCGCAAACCCGCTTTACAAACGTTTTGGCCTAAAACTAGTATTTCCGTAGCTCAAATCCAGAACGGACTTCGTATTCGCCATCCTCGCGACGATACGATCACGTGAGTATGTTTTCGTAATTTTTCGGACACGTTTACTAGTAGGGGCAAAATCGTAATTTTGTATTTATCTACTAATTATGTTTTAACCTTTTTACTAATTACCTTAAATTACTTTATCTTAACCCGTTGTATCCATGTGTTTCATGCCAAGGCGCTTAGTCAATAACCTATACCTAACCCCTACCTTATCCCTCCCGATGGCAGCCCCTTCCTCTAACAATTTTCACGTGTAATCGTATTCCTTGGCATTTGTCAAAACTCTCATTTATGGGAATGCGATTTTGTCAATCAGCTCCAACAACCCACCTAATCCCTAATTAATGCCACACAACCCTATTTAATCTTCCCTAATCACCTTCTCCCCTTCACTTCAGCTCCCCACAAGGCCACAACCCACAGCAGCATCAGCTCTCTCTCTCCCGTTCTCTGTCTCTCGTCTCTCCCACTCACCCTCACTCTCTCACCCGTCTTCGCCGTCGCCGGAGGAAGCGTCGCCGCCGAGCTCCACCGGAGCAACCGCCCGCCACCGCAACCGCCAACCTCCCCTGTTTCCGCTCGAGCAACCAAGAAGCCCGCCACACCCCGATGAGCTCCGACGTCAGCACCACCCTCCCAAGCTCGCTGCGAGCTCCGACGAACCCCGAAGTCGCCGCCCCGAACGCCCCGAAGCTCCCCGGCGTCGATGCGTAAGCCCCCAGCCCAAGCCTCAGTCAACCGCCGCCCCCGCCTCCGAGGAGCTCCACCGCCCCGACAGCACGCCGGCGAAGCCTCCCGAGCTCCGCCCGAGGCCGCCACCACGCCCCCGAGCACCCAGCACACCCCCGCTTCCTCTCTCTCTCTCGTGTTCGCCGGCGACGACGCTTCGCCGTCGCTTCGCGGCCGCCCCCCGCGTCGCCCCTCGCCGTCGGCCACCGCCCACCGTCGACGGTCGCCGTCGCTCAGCCGCCTCGCCGCCGCCGAGCTCCAGAGACCCCCCTCCATCGACCAACGAGCTGCAGGCGGTAAGAAAGTCGCGGTGGCACGTTCGTAATTTCGAAAACTTTCGAAATTTCCTTATTTAATTAATTATTAAATAGGTATACTTGGTTTTAAATGCATAACTTAAAATACAGGGCCCGGAAAAATGTACGGGTAGCTCTGCAAAATCAAAAATGACATTCTGGACCCAATGACGCTAGTTTCGTCTCAATCCGACGCTTAGTTTGTCCAGAATTAATTTTTAAGCCTATAAATTAAATACGTTATTTTCATTTAAAAATCCGTAACTTGCTATTTTCACGTAAACTTATATATGATAAAAATATATGTTAAATTACTCTTCGAGACGGCCATTTTGACAGTTCATTCGCAACATTCTGATGCAGATTGCATCCAGAATAAATGTTTGAATAAATACGTTAGTAATTGAAAAATAGATTTTAAATTGATTTTGAGCTTTGAAAAATTATAAGAAATTACAGAAGCTTCTGAAAATTCTCCCCTCTTGCAGTAAAATCTAAATAATTATTTTAGGTTTATATAAAAAATTTAAATATTTTCCGACACCGTTTTAATGAGTTTAAAAATCAAACTAACCTAATTATTAAATAGGAAAAAGTCGTGTTTTTCTAAAATAAGTATTTTGTGTTGCAGGTACGGACTCTGGTGTACCAACTTCTGAGAAAGCCCTAGATCCTCTTCCGGCTTACTACAACGGTATTAATTTTGGTAAGTCACGATAGGTTCTAACCTTAGAAATCTAGCCACTGTGCTCGTACGAACTTGTAGCACCGCACTACTACGTGCTCGAAGCACGGAAACATACGCCACTTTCTTGTGTTGGACTTGACTCGGAACATTCCGTGGAGCGTTCATGTAAAGAACTTGTACTTGACACAACACCGGGTTTTGGGGTAACTCATAGTTTGCGAGAGTACGGGAGTGACTAGAGTTTGGTCTACCTGTCAAGCTGCCTGTGTTTCGGCAATCCTGTCTAGCTGCCTGCGTTTCGGCAAACCATCCTGCTGCCTGGGTACCGGCATTCGTCTGGGTAGCACCCAGGCAAGAGACGAACTGAACGGTCACATATTGTACTCTCCGACTTGAGTCACGTAGTTTTAGTAGAGCTTGCACGGTTACTTCTTTACAGTCATGCACTTTACTTTTCTGCACTTGTACAGACACTACACCGTACTTTACTTCTGCTTGTCATACTTGTACAGTACTCCTTTTCTTTGTTTAGAATCTTTGTGACTTACCTTCGGTTCCACTTGTGGCACCGACAGACGAAGATCAGATTGAGGAGATTGCTCCAGAGTATGAGGAGCCTGCGTACGACCCGGAGGCCACAGAGTTTTAGTTACTTTTATATCGGAGTGTGTATTGTACTATGTATTTCCGTTTCTGCATTTCCTTTCAGTATTTCCTTTCATGTATTGGTGTGAGAGAGTGTTGGTTGTTGTACTTTAATTTGGACTGTAATAATGTCTGTAAGCTGGTTTGAGTGTTGTTGGTACATCTCTGCGTTGTGGCTATGCTGAATTCACTGGTAAACTGCGGAACCTGCGCAATTATCAAATAAGTAACCGGCCCCCGAGAGCGGGTCGTTACATGTGCGTACTCGCTCGTTTACAAAAGAGTCGTACCCCTTAGGGCGTGCCCCAAGTAGCTGCAAGTCTAAAAAGAACTCAATAAAGTCCAGAGGAAATTCCGATGTGGGACAAAAAAAATTGGGAGTGAACAAATGGCTAAAAGAGCCATTAATTCAAACAGAAAAAAGACGTACGAAGGTGAGAATGGTTGGAGAAAAACAACTTTCATGGGAGATGTACAATGCAAAGATTGGAGGTGGTGAAGAGAAATGAGAAGAGCTTAGAGAATTAAAAAAATTAAAAAAAAAATAAAAACTCTCGAATCTTTTAACCATTTATTCATCTATATCACAGGTTGTGCCATATCACTCCAAACCAATGACACTATATCTGAGTATCTCTACTCGCAAGTTAAGCCATGGTTCACTCAGAATCAAAGAAGGTATTAAAACAACAAGAAAAAGAATGCCTTTAAATATCTGTTCCTTATATCAATTATATTTTGATATTAGTTGCTCAAACCATTGTAATGGAAAATAGTCACTCAAAAGGGCTAATCTGAAGTAACCTCAGGTATTTGAGGATTATTTTAAAACAAATTTAAATTACAAACTTTGTCCAAAAGAATAATAATTTGATGCGTAACTTAAAACATTTACAGGATGAGTGTTGTTACGACCTAAAGATCGTAGGAGTCCGACTCCCACCCAGATCCGCTGACATACCCCGTGAACTTTCCCCTTCGCGAAAGGGCCGCCATCCCGGAGGTCCGAGGCTACACGGGGACGGGCGCACCTCGCAGCACCCCCCCACCCAGCCGAGACGTACAACCGCCTTGCTCGACCCGTCAGGGGCAGTGCACTGGGGGAGCGCCCAGGCAGCGCCGCCGGGTATGCTGACGTAGGCATGTGCGTATCCTTCCGTGCCAGCGGCCCAGCGAACCACGACCAAAAAGGGGCACGGCCGGGCCGGACAACCCCCGAGCCGGTCGACTCGGCTGGTCCCCACGAACCACGGTGCCAGGGATAGCATAGCCAGACCTTTAGTTCGTCACAAACGACAAACAACCTAGGATAATGACACGACTGACACTAACGCCGCCAGACCGTCTGACAAAGCACCCCTAGCCGCCGAGCCCCCTGACGGTTAATGCTTTCGGCCCTGACCTCCTGACCAAAGTGCCCCTGGCCGTTGCGCCGTCTGACAAAAGCAGGTCAGGCACTCCTGTTCCTGACATCCTCGTCCGAAGCTTCCGCTGACAACCAAGCCAGCTCAGCACGTCGAGTCAGCATGCCAGGTCAGCCCCGCCTAGTCATCTCCCATCAGGTATAAATACCCCCTCACTTCTTACGGTAAGGGGTTGGCAAATTCTCTCTCAATCTATTATTCACACACGAGAGCAAAGGTCGTTCATATCTTTGTTCTCCCACTTATAGCTCGCCACGTACGGTCGACACACCCTCAGTCCGACCGGCGTGCCTAGCCCCCGTTTTAAGTCCTATTACTGACTTAGGCATCGGAGGGGCTAAGGGTTGGACCCTAACCCCGCCCTTCTGACGAGTTGCTCGTGCTGCAGGAAAGCTCGCCCCTTGGTCGACATCAGCTCCAGCCTCCCGCCACCCGATCTTCCTCCGCCGTGTCCGGTGAGATTTGACTCCGTGGCCACCCCCGGCGGCAAGTCCAGCCTCTTCACCCCATTAATCACTTGTTAAATTGCCCACCTAAACCCTCTTGTCAACAGAACCACCGTGCCCTTGGTTTCCCTCAATACAAATTCATTGTGTGCGAGTTCCACCTCGTAACAATTGGCGCCGTCTGTGGGAACGAAGGGTCACACCCATGTTAGACTACATGCCGATCACTCGGAACCCTGACCACGGCAAGGATCCTGTGGGTCAGGAGCCGCTCTCTCTACTAATCACCCCGGCGCCCGACCCCACTCCGGGGATGGGCACCGAGACAGACCATACTTCGGCCCACGCAGTCCTGAAGAGCTTCAAGGACGTTACTCAGGCGATGGGAAGCTACCCGGCGGCGGGGGCAGAGCCACAGCCCGGCCCCTCGGAGCCCCAGAACGTGAGACGGAATCTCCACCCTCAGTTCTAGGAGGAGGGGGAAAACAGGGGGCTCGCCATGGAGGTTGCGGCCCAACAGAAGCTCCTGGAAGAGGAAATGGAGGTCGCGCGACTGTGGAGGCGCCGGGAGGCGCCGGCCGCCGCGCAAAGGCGTTTGGACGAAGCGGCCGAGACCACCCGGAGGGCCTACCAGGACGAAGAAACCGCCCACCACCAGCTCTGCTTCATCATCACGGAGCGCAAGAGGCTAAGGAGGGAGAACGAAAGCAACCGAGAAATCCTGGAGGTGACGGCGACGGGCCGGCAGCTCGGGGACGGGAGGGGCCCGTTGTTAGCTAGGTCCCCACCGGGAGGAGGCAGTTCACCACGCCTGCACCATGCCTCCGATCGCCTGCACGAGGAAGCCATTTGTTGACAACTACGCTTCCTCGCCGCCGAGCGCGAAAGGCTTCTGCGGGAGAATCAGGAGCGGACGGAGGGCCGAGGGGAGGCGGCCGGGAGGCGATGGCACTGGGAGAACCGTAGCCCGCAACCCGTCGAATCCTCGACCCAGGGAAGGAGCCCTGCCAGGCGACCGCCAGGCGACCGCCAGGCTACTCCCCGGGGCAGGAGGACCGTCGGCGACCGAGGCGCGACCGGAGCCAGACCCCCGAATGGCGGAGAGGGGATGCGCCCGATCGCCCTACCTATCTGGAGGAGGCCACGCCGCTTGCACGGTGGATTACGTCTGCCCCAAGGCCCATAAGGTTCAAACCCCCCCCACTTGGCCATGTACAACAGAAGAGGCGACCCCCTCACGCACGTGCAGTAGTACCGGGGGGAAATGGAGGCGCATGATGTGGATGAGGCGTTCCTATGCCGGCATTTCTCCCAAAGCCTGAGGGACACCGCGTTGGACTGGTACTTCGGCTTACCCGCGAGATCCGTTGGGAGCTTTGGCGAGCTATCCCACAAGTTCTGCCAATAGTTTCGGGCCGGGCGGACGAAAAAGAAGCCCTTAGACTATCTCAGCACGATAGTCCAAGGAGAAGGGGAGACAACGGGCAGATACCTCCGCCGCTTTCAGGATGAGAGACGGGCGGTGGTGTCCTACGGCGACGAGGGGCTTATGATGGCCTTCAAGACGGGGTTGCGGACTCGGAGCCTCCACAAATCCCTGCTCCGGGATCTGCCGACCGACTATGAGGCGTTGGTTGCTATGGCGGAGAGGCATGCGTTGGCCGAAGAGACTCTCGGCACAAAGGCCATATTTCCCCCAGCGAAGCCATTCCCAGGCGAGCCCCGGTCACACCCTCGGCCGAGGCAAGAAGAGGGGCACCGAGGTCGCGACCAGCTGGCCCAACCAAGGCGCGAACCGGCAGGGCGACACCCGCAAGATCGCCCTGGCCCGGCGCGCGAGTTCGCCCCGGCCCAAGGGCCCACCCGATTCGTCCCGAGACAAGAAGGCCCCCTACGGGCACATTACACGCAACTCAATGCCCCCTGATCGAGGTGATGGCCACGGCTACGAGAGCCGGACTGCTGCCGGAGCCGCCTCGAGAAATGAAGTCGGATCCGGCCCGGAGAGATTTCAAAAAATACTGCCGATACCACCGGGACCATGGCCATGACACCGACGACTGGTTCACCCTCAAAAGGGAAATCGAGCGGCTGATCCAGGCGGGCCACCTAGGGGGCTTCGTTGGGGGCAGGAGACCAGACCGAGAGGAGGGGAACCACCGAAGGGCACGGAGGGCAGACCCTCCAACAAACGGTGAGTGGGAAGAGCCTCACCCCCCGAAACAAGTCATGCGCATAAACACGATATACGGCGGGCCATCCTCCGGAGGAGCATCATCGTCAAGCAAAAAGGCGTACGCGAGACAAGTGATGACGGCGGGTCTTGGAGGGGATCCGAGAGGGAGAAGGGTAACCTACCCTCCCATTACTTTCAGCAACGAGGATCTAGAGGGAGTCGAGCTGCCCCACGACGACGCCATCGTCATTGAGGCCCAGATAGGGACGGCCATCGTCAGCCGCCTCCTGATCGACACAGGGAGCTCCTGCGACATCCTGTTCATGTCCACAATCGAAAAGATGGGGTTAAGGCCGACGGACCTGAGACCCTGTACCGGACCCCTCATCGGCTTCACCGGTCACTCGACCCCTATTGTAGGAGTGATCACCTTGCCAATAACCCTCGGAGAAGAGCCGCAGGTCGTCACTCGGATGACTATGTTCGTTGTGGTCGACATTGCGTCGGCGTACAACGGGATCATAGGACGACCTTACATGGCGGCCATCGGAGCGCTCCCCAGCCTTCTCCACCAGATGGTCAAGTTCCAAACCCCCCGAGGGGTTGGGTTCATACGGGGAAGCCAGAAGCTGTCTAGGAGCTGCAACGTGAGATCGACCAAGCACAAGGGACCAGAGCTGAACCAGAGGATCGACCTAACAGGGCGGAGGGACGACTCCTACCATCAAAATTTAGCTCCATCTGATGGCACCGCGGAAGGGAACATGACCTTCCGCGCCCACCAAAGCCCCCCTGATGAGGACGGGCTAATCACTCAGAAGAACACGGAACGCCAGTCGTAATATAGCCGGAAACTGTAAGTCATGAATGAAATATCTTGTCCCCTTTTGCATCTTCGAATTTTGCCTTTTCTACATGAAAATTTCAGTTCAAAACACGCAAGACTCCGGGGCAGGACCAATCCTCGCTACCCAAACCGGAGAGGGGCACGGGCTGAGCTACGCGCTCGATCCCCCCCAAAGAAGACCTCCGGGGCAAGCTTACGGAGCTTAGCCACCCAAACCGGAGCGCCATATGCGGGGTAGGCGACGACACAATACCCGTCCGACTATATAGGCTGCAGGGAGGCGACGGCCCAATACACACCCTCTCAAAGACTCCGGGACAGGACCAATCCTCGCCACCCAAACCGGAGAGGGGCACCGAGCTACGCGCTCGCTCCCCCCCAAAGAAGACCTCCGGGGCAAACTTACGGAGCTTAGCCACCCAATCCGGAGCGCCATATGCGGGATAGGCGACGGCCCAATACCCGTCTGACTATAGAGGCTGCGGGGAGGCGACGGCCCAATACCCGCCTTCTCAAAGACTCCGGGGCAGGACCAATCCTCGCCACCCAAACCGGAGAGGGGCACGGGCCGAGCTACGTGCTCGCTCCCCCCCAAAGAAGACCTCCGGGGCAAGCTTACGGAGCTTAGCCACCCAAACCGGAGCGCCATATGCAGGGTAGGCGACGGCCCAATACCCGTCCGACTATAGAGGCTGCGGGGAGGCGACGGCCCATTACCCGCCCTCTCAAAGACTCCGGGGCAGGACCAATCCTCGCCACCCAAACCGGAGAGGGGCACGGGCCGAGCTACGCGCTCGCTCCCCCCCAAAGAAGACCTCTGCGGCAAGCTTACAGAGCTTAGCCACCCAAACCGGAGCGCCATATGCGGGGTAGGTGACGGCCCAATACCCATCCAACTATAGAGGCTGCGGGGAGGCGACGGCCCAATACCAGCCCTCTCAAAGACTCCGGGGCAGGACCAATCCTTGCCACCCAAACCGGAGAGGGGCACGGGCCGAGCTACGCGCTCGCTCCCCCCAAAGAAGACCTCCGGGGCAAGCTTACCGAGCTTAGCCACCCAAACCGGAGCGCCATATGCGGGGTAGGCGACGGCCCAATACCCGTCCGAATATAGAGGATGTGGGGAGGCGACGGCCCAATACCCGCCCTCTCAAAGACTCCGGGGCAGGACCAATCCTCGCCACCCAAACCGGAGAGGGTCACGGGCCGAGCTATGCGCTCGCTCCCCCCCAAAGAAGACCTCCGGGGCAAGCTTACGAAGCTTAGCCACCCAAACCGGAGCGCCATATGCGGGGTAGGCAACGGCCCAATACCTGTCCGACTAAAGAGGCTGCGGGGAGGCGACGGCCCAATACCCGCCCTCTCAAAGACTCCGGGGCAGGACCAATCCTCGCCACCCAAACCGGAGAGGGGCACGGGCCGAGCTACGCGCTCGCTCCCCCCCAAAGAAGACCTCCGGGAAAGCTTACGGAGCTTAGCCACCCAAACCGGAGCGCCATATGCGGGGTAGGCGACGGCCCAATACCCGTCCGACTATAGAGGCTGCGGGGAGGTGACGGCCCAATACCAGCCCTCTCAAAGACTTCGGGGCAAGACCAATCCTCGCCACCCAAACCGGAGAGGGGCACGAGCCGAGCTACGCGCTCGCTCCCCCCCAAAAGAAGACCTCCGGGGGCAAGCTTACGGAGCTTAGCCACCCAAACCGGAGCGCCATATGCGGGGTAGGCGACGGCCCAATACCCGTCCGACTATAGAGGCTGCGGGGAGGTGACGGCCCAATACCCGCCCTCTCAAAGACTCCGGGGCAGGACCAATCCTCGCCACCCAAACCAGAGAGGGGCACGGGCCGAGCTACGTGCTCGCTCCCCCCCAAAGAAGACCTCCGGGGCAAGCTTACGGAGCTTAGCCACCCAAACCGGAGCGCCATATGCGGGGTAGGCGACGGCCCAATACTCGTCCGACTATAAAGGCTGCAGGGAGGCGACGGCCCAATACGCGCCCTCTCAAAGACTCCGGGGCAGGACCAATCCTCGCCACCCAAACCGGAGAGGGGCACGGGCCAAGCTACGCGCTCGCTCCCCCCCAAAGAAGACCTCTGGGGCAAGCTTACGGAACTTAGCCACCCAAACCGGAGCGCCATATGCGGGGTAGGCGACGGTCCAATACCCATCCGACTATAGAGGCTACGGGGAGGCGACGCCCAATACCCGCCCTCTCAAAGACTCCGGGGCAGGACCAATACTCGCCACCCAAACCGGAGGAGGGCACGGGCCGAGCAACGCGCTCGCTCCCTCCCAAAGAAGACCTCTGGGGAAAGCTTACAGAGCTTAGCCACCCAAACCGGAGCGCCATATGCGGGGTAGGCGACGGCCCAATACCTGTCCGACTATAGAGGCTGCGGGGAGGCGACGGCCCAATACCCGCCCTCTCAAAGACTCCGGGGCAGGACCAATCCTCGCCACCCAAACCGGAGAGGGGCATGGGCCGAGCTACTCGCTCGCTCCCCCCAAAGAAGACCTCCGGGGCAAGCTTACGGAGCTTAGCCACCCAAACCGGAGCGCCATATGCGGGGTAGGCGACGGCCCAATACCCGTCCGACTATAGAGGCTGCGGGGAGGCGACGACCCAATACCCGCCCTCTCAAAGACTCCGGGGCAGGACCAATCCTCGCCACCCAAACCGGAGAGGGGCACGGGCCGAGCTACGCGCTCGCTCCCCCCAAAGAAGACCTCCGGGGCAAGCTTACGGAGCTTAGCCACCCAAACCGGAGCGCCATATGCGGGGTAGGAGACGGCCCAATACCCGTCCGACTATAGAGGCTGCGGGGAGGTGACGGCCCAATACCCGCCCTCTCAAAGACTCCGGGGCATGACCAATCCTCGCCACCCAAACCAGAGAGGGGCACGTGCCGAGCTACGCGCTCGCTCCCCCCCAAAGAAGACCTCCGGGGAAAGCTTACGGAGCTTAGCCACCCAAACTGGAGCGCCATATGCGGGGTAGGCGACGGCCCAATACCCGTCCGACTATAGAGGCTGCAGGGAGGCAACGGCCCAATACCCGCCCTCTCAAAGACTCCAGGGTAGGACCAATCCTCGCCACCCAAACCGGAGAGGGGCATGGGCCGAGCTACGTGCTCGCTCCCCCCCAAAGAAGACCTCCGGGGCAAGCTTACGGAGCTTAGCCACCCTAACCGGAGCGCCATATGCGGGGTAGGCGACGGCCCAATACCCGTCTGACTATAGAGGCTGCAGGGAGACGACGGCCCAATACCCGCCCACTCAAAGACTCCGGGGCAGGACCAATCCTCGCCACCCTAACCGGCATGGGCCGAGCTACGCGCTCGCTCCCTCCCAAAGAAGACCTCCGGGGCAAGCTTACAGAGCTTAGCCACCCAAACCGGAGCGCCATATGCGGGGTAGGCGATGGCCCAATACCCGTCCGACTATAGAGGCTGCGGGGAGGCGACGGCCCAATACCCGCCCTCTCAAAGACTCCGGGGCAGGACCAATCCTCGCCACCCAAACCGGAGAGGGGCACGGGCCGAGCTACGCGCTCGCTCCCCCCCAAAGAAGACCTCCGCGGCAAGCTTACAGAGCTTAGCCACCCAAACCGGAGCACCATATGCGGGGTAGGCGACGGCCCAATACCCGTCTGACTATAGAGGCTGCGGGGAGGCGACGGCCCAATACCCGCCCTCTCAAAGACTCCGGGACCGGGCCAATCCTCGCCACCCAAACCTGATAGGGGCATGGGCCGAGCTACGCGCTCGCTCCCCCCAAAGAAGACCTCCGGGGCAAGCTTACGGAGCTTAGCCACCCAAACCGGAGCGCCCTATGCGGGGTAGGCGACGGCCCAATACCCGTCCGGCTATAGAGGCTGCGGGGAGGTGACGGCCCAATACCCGCCCTCTCAAAGACTCCGGGGCAGGACCAATCCTCGCCACCCAAACCAGAGAGGGACATGGGCCGAGCTACGTGCTCGCTTCCCCCCAAAGAAGACCTCTGGGGCAAGCTTACGGAGCTTAGCCACCCAAACCGGAGCGCCATATGCGGGGAGGCGACGGCCCAATACCCGCCCTCCCCAAAGAGGGCATGCGACCCCTCTTCTCAAACATCGGGAAACAAATCAGTGCTCGTGGATCGAGGCAACCCCCACGCGGGGCCATCACTGAGGAGTAACGCTTGACACCTATAAAGCCGACAACCGAAATGACTCGTCAAACCAAAGGACGCTCAGGACAAGCGCCACTGATAAACGGCACGCCCGCCGAAAAACAGGAGCTGATGAGTAACGTCAGGCGTCACCCGTCGGGAACGGTCCACAAGGAACACAACTCCAAGATGGCCCCAGCTCATCACGTTAAGGAAAGGGAGGAGGCGAAAAATACACCATTATAAATACCCCCCCTCAGCCTCTTCAAAGTGGAGGGGGGCGAAAGAGAGAATTTGAGGAAAGGCCAATCCTTTCGCCACACTCTCCCCCTAGAAGATGCGGAAAATGCGAGGAACGCCAACTGCTCTAGTAAACGACCCCCCAACAGGATATTCCTCTTACACGAGGGGCACCCTGCCTGCTGCTCCCCACCTTCCCTTAGACAACTTAAGGCACTGAAACGGGAGCTCCAATGGCATATCGTGCCCCTCCACGGACACCCCACGGGCACAGGCGCGGCTGGCAGACAACCCGATGGACGGGACAAACCTGCCAAATCACCCCATCGGGCACCCCAGCACCTGCCAAAGTCACCCCAACCCCAGGGGACTCGCCCCCGAGCGCCGGAGCACTCCAATAGGCTATTCCACTTACACCTGTAGCGCCCCGCCTTCCACTCCTTGACTTCTCATGGACCACATATGCCAGGAAGACGCACGGATCGGCGGCGGACCACGTCCTCCCGCGCCCGTCACACGGCGACTCCAGTCGATAGGAGCGACAAGGCCCCGCGGGATAGAGCAACCACCAAGGACTCCCTCTCCCACCAATTCTGGGAACGAGGGCCAAAGCCACCGCCCCAGGCATCGACACAACCATCCACCCCTATCCCGAGCGGGAACCCTCTGAAGTAACTCTGCACCCCTTCAGGGGCACGACGCCGGGGAGGGACGCATCAAATACTACGAGGACGTCAACCTAACTAGAACGACTCAACGTTTCGCCTACGGGCCCGTCCTGTTTATTAAAATATTGATAAAAGCTGATGGAAAGACTATTCCCAGTTGACCACTAGCTATAACTCAGGCGCACTCAGGCACGGGAGAAACCCCCGAAAAAAGAGACTAACCAGCTGTAAATTTTCTCGGGCGCACTGCCCTAAATAAAGGGAATTAACACAACTCCCCCAACGCCGGGCTAGAGACAGCCGCACCAAAGTGTAACTCTGAAAGGGAACTTCCACACACACACAAAGATGGAAGATTCCAGAAAAGTGCGGGTATCAACCCCACATAACTTTACTTTTTTTTCTTTCTTTCTTTCTTAAACGCATATACATAACTACTTGGTTGCATTTCCCGCGCCGATGGCGCATCCGCCAGTCACGACGTCCACCCCGTCCCCTTCGCGGGAATCTCTCTCCCCCCCGCCCCGCTGGTCTCTGCCTCGTCGCCCTCCCCTCCCTCGCCGGTCTCCCCCTCGTCGTCCCCCTCCTCGTCGCTGCAAGCTGCGAGTCCGTCGAGGTCGAGCTCAACTGGCGGGGACAGACCCGCCACCCTCTCCTTTATCCGAACCAAGCAGGCTCCACATGTTGTGTATTGATTCCCCGGATTTAGTTTTGGATGATGAGCAAACATAAATAATGTATACTAACTTATTTGTGAGCGCAGTTATGGAGATCGTCGCCAAAATTCCACTTACATCAAAAGCGACATCTCAAGACTTCTCAATACGCGTGATCGTGTACCTGGAGTTTCGTTGAAGCTCAAGGAGCAATATTGAAGTCAATAGGAATGAAGATTGAAGCTTTGAAGATGGCTCGTAAGGGTTATTTTTGTAGTCTTCTAGCTTCATAGATTAGAATGTTAAGCCTTGAGTATGGCTTACATTATAAACTTCATTTCGCTCATATCTTAGAGCTAGGATAATCTTAGAAGCCATTAGAAACTTTCCTGAAGCCTATCGCTTCTTCTCTCGGCTTCGAGTGCATGTTAGTTGGTTCATGAAGAGTCACCAACCGACTAGATGACGATCTAGTCGGTCGGCAACTATACATGAACCGACTAGTTTGCCTCTCTTTATTCAGCTATTTATATGACTACAGTTAGTCGGTCAAAGAAGAGTCACTGACCGACTAGATGACGATTTAGTCGGTTAGGAATCCTTCTTAGACCGACTAGTTGTGTACAGTCATTTTCAGCCTGAGCTACTGTTTCGAGTTAGTCGGTCAAAGAACGTTTGTCGACCGACTAGTTGAGAAACTAGTCGGTCAGTATTTGTTCTTAAACCGACTAAGTCAACTTGAAGTCTGCCTATTCTATTTCGACTGTTAGTCGGTCAAAGAACATTCACCGATCGACTAGTTGTGAAACTAGTCGGTCGGCAAGTCTTCTTAGACTGACTAGTTGTCTTTGCATGTACTTCAACCTTTTGGCTGTTCAACCGTTAGTCGGTCTATGTTGTATCACCGACCGACTAGTTGATGAACTAGTCGGTCAGTGATCCTTCTTTGACCGACTAGTCTGGTTCAGAATAGAGCCGTTGGAGCTTTTCTTGAAACGTTTTTCTCCCCCTCTCTCCTCTATCCTATATATAGTTGGAGGGGCTCTTTCATAAGTTTCAAGGCTGCCATTTTAGAGATTTGGAGAAATCTAAGAGAAGCTATTCTACTCCATTCTAAAGCTTTCTCTTCCTCACAAGAATCTCTCCCTCAACTCTTTGAGCCATTTCCTCAAGAGAGATTCTCTCCATTGTGAGCCTTCCAAGCCAATAGCTTGATCCAAATTCACCATCCTCCATCCTAGCCTTAGATCGCTGATCTTATTGGTGGAGATTCGGTTTGGTGACATTCTCTCCTCAAAATCCATCATTGCCCTAATTTGGTAAGATTTACTCAAGGCATAGGATTTTGTACAGTAAGAGTTTATTTCATTTACTTTCATTTTGTAAGTGTTTATCTCTCGGTTGTGAGAGTTGTGTTTGTGATCCCGGGTTGTGGGAGTCACAAATTACTTTGTGTACGATTTGATTTGGTGAAGGTTCTTCATAAGTATTTCATAGTGGAAATCTTGAGTTAGGGTTTCTAACTCAAGTATCCGGAGGGGATCCGGGTGGTTGGGACGTAGGATCACCGGGAACAAGTCGGGGAGACTTGTGTGGATCCGAACCCAGTAATATACTTTGTTTGCGTTGTTTAATTCTTGTTGATTGTTGTTTAATTCCGCATTGTCGTTTGTTCATTGCACAATAGTTAGGAATAACTCTCTTAATTATTTTAAGTACTATTCACCCCCCCTCTAGTACGTGTGCAGTAGCTTAGCATGGCACTACAATTGGTATCAGAGCCAAGGTTAAAGCTACAAGTTCAAAGCAATGACGAACAACGACTACGATGTCTTCAAGGATCGTCAAGGAGCTTCTTCAGTCTTGGAAGGGCAATCTTCATCTAGGCCTCCCTCCTTCAACGGTACCAACTACGGGTACTGGAAATGCCGAATGGAAACATTCCTCCGGAGCGCTTCACTTTGGAGAGCCACGATGAATGAATATGTCGAGCCCTCCGAACAAGATTTCGCGAAGTGGACTCCCGCGGAGGTCTCCGCGGAGGTAAGTAATGCCAAGGCAATGAACGCCTTGCAATGCGCATTGGAGCCCGAGGACTTCAATAAGATATGCACATGTAAGAGTGCATATCAAATATGGAACTCCCTCCTCATCTTACATGAAGGGACGAGTCGGGTAAGAGATTCTAAACTCGTGGTAGTGAATAAAGATTTCGAATTATTTCATATGCTGCAGGGTGAAAAGATGAAAGAGTATTATGCTCGATACGTCGACATCACAAACGAGTTGGAAGCTCTTGGGAAGACCTACACCCAAAAGGAGAAAGTCTCGAAGATAATCGATGGACTTCCTTCTTGTTGGGAGAAGCGTACCTTCGCCATCGAGGAAGGTAATGACATGAAAAATTATACGGTTACTCAACTAATGGGTACCTTGATGTCATACGAGGTATGCAAGGATAGCAAGCTCATGATGAAAGAAAAGATGAAGTCGTACTTGAAGCAAGACGAGCCTAAGAAAAAGGCGATTGCATACAAAGCCGCTCCATCTACCGATGATGAAGAATCGGACGATGAGTTGGACATGGAAGCTTTGGCCGATATGGCAAAGAAGTTCATCCGATTCTTCCGACAAGGTAAGTTGAATCGTAAATCAAAATTTATTTCTACTAATGTTTCTACTCCCGTGTGTTACAAATGCAATAAGCCAGGACATATCAAGCCGGATTGTCCTCTCTACAAACACAAGGGAAAATGGAAGGGATCCAAGCACGACAAGTCAAGAAAGCACAAGAAAGGGCTTGTCGGCACTTTCACCGACTCCGATTCCTCAAGTGGAGAGTCGGACGATGAAAGAGTGGAGAAAGCACACACGTGCTTCATGGGCAAAGAGGATCGTGATGAAGAGACTTCCTCCGATGAAAGCGAGGATGGAAGCGATGATGAAGGCGAAGAGGTAACCAATGATGAACTTAGATTAGCCAATGAACAACTATGGAATAAGTTTTCTAATATGGCTACTAAGTTTATGAAGACTAAAAATGAATTAGATAGTCTTAAAAACTCGCCTAAGCCTTTCATTATCAACAACGACACCGTTGTTGATGGGTTGAGAATTGAGATTGAAAATCTCAAGTCTCAACTTGAGCATGTTCATATCGAAGATTCGGATGAACATGTGATAGCGGATTTGACGTCTCAAATCTCAACTTTGAGTATTGAGAATAAAAATCTCAAGTCACGTGTTTGTGCACTCGCATCGCAAGTGTCCACTTTGGATGCTTCTTTGCATTCTCTCACCGAGAAGCATGAGAGCACATTAGGCTGAATTCATGAATTCAACAAAGGTAAGGGCAAGTTGGATAATATCCTAAATGACTTACCTCCGGCCAACCATCACATTGGTTTGGGGTATAAGATGGGAGATTCATCCAAATCGTCCGCCACCTTTGTTAGGCCATCTTCCGATGCTTCTACTAGTGGAAGTAAACACTTCATGGGTAGTTCTTCTACCAATGGTGCTTCCACTAGGAACACACCCCCATTTGGAAAGAAACCCAATTTGGGTAGACCTCCAAAGAAGGGTCATGCTTTCATGTATACCATGCCACGTAGGAACACACATCCTACCCCACATGTTAGCACGTATGATGATTTCTATGCTCCGCATCCACGAGCACGTGCACACCATGTGAGACACACTCATGCACGTGTCCCTCCACATTCATATGCTCATCCTCATTCTCATATGAATAATTATCATCATGCACCATTGCATCGCATGCCATATGCTTACCCACGACATGCATCACATAGAAATCAACAACGTGAGCATGTTCCCAATAGGATTAGGACTCCCAAGACATACACCATTTGGGGTCCGAAGAACACAAGCATGCATAATAAGAATTTGTATGTGCAATCGTTTATAAATGATATTATTTTGAATGATGATTATGTTGGGAAATCACGGTCCTCGTGGACTTGGTTTCCGAAGGGTTAGTTTCCTTTGACCCTTCATTGCTTGGTACCATAAGTTTAATTTCATTTTTATGGGTACCAAAGTAATAGTGGTAAGAATGGGTTACATTTAATTTGAATTTAGTTCACTAAATTTATTGCCTAACCCATAGGATCCAAAAAGATTTTTGGTTACCAAAATGATTTTCTCTAGGTTAAATCCACCATGAGATACCAACCCTACCAACTCCATGATTTGCAAGGATTTTCATTCGAATGGAGTTGATGGTGCTTAAGTTATGCACCAAAGTAGGGGGAGCTTAATGTTGTAAGTATTTTCATACTTTTGATTCACATTGGTATCCATTGGTAGATTATATTACAATTGGTATCATTTTGCTTCATTTTGTATGCTAGATTAATGTATGCCATTGTCCTATGATGTTCTATCTATTTTTTGCGTAACATTTTTGCATGATACATTTGATATGCACATCGGATTATTTTTGTCTCTGATGTTGATTTCATCGTTCGATGATTTTATGGATTAAATAGAATTCTTTCTATGGAGACATAGAATTGTTTTCCATGCATTCTATTGATTTTGGAGAGTATGTTCCAAAACTCAATAAGTGAAATTGATTTGAGTTTTGATGATTTCGTATTTCGATTTTCGCCTATGGCTTGATGATTTTGTATTTCGATTTTCGCCTATGGCTTGATGATTTCGATTTTTGATTTTCGCCTATGGCTTGATGATTTCGCTTTTCGATTTTCGCCTATGGCTTGGTGATTTCGTTTTCCGATTTTCGCCGATGGTTTTATGATTTCAGTTTTCGGTTTTCGACTTTGGTCTCTTTGGCACGCTTTGCTTTTATTCGGTATTTTACATTTGATTTTTTTTGCATTGGTGTCATTTTGGACCGTGGTCGTATTCTTCGACTCCCTTGAGTTATTGTTTAGCCCTTGGTTTTGTTGTTGCTCTCCTCCCGCTCTTTTTGCTAATGCCAAAGGGGGAGAGATATAATAATGACAATGTGCTAATTAATAATTCAAAGGAATTTACCATGAATCTAATTTGATGTGTTAGATTCAGGGGGAGTGAAGATATAAAAATGGATTTAGATCCCATATGTCAATATTTGGTTCATATTTCATATCTTCCTCGTCTGCATGATGCGAATGATTATTATTGAATACGGAACTAACGTGTCATCAATGCAGGGGGAGTAAGTAAATTTCAATTGAATCATTATTATTGATTATTATTTATGTTGGTTTGTCATCACCAAAAAGGGGGAGAATATTGTGTATTGATTCCCTGGATTTGGTTTTGGATGATGAGCAAACATAAATAATGTATACTAACTTATTTGTGAGCGCAGTTATGGAGATCGTCGTCAAAATTCCACTTACATCAAAAGCGACATCTCAAGACTTCTCAATACGTGTGATCGTGTACCTGGAGTTTCGTTGAAGCTCAAGGAGCAATATTGAAGTCAAGAGGAATGAAGATTGAAGCTTTGAAGACGGCTCGTAAGGTTTATTTTTATAGTCTTCTAGCTTCATAGATTAGAATGTTAAGCCTTGAGTAGGACTTACATTATAAACTTTATTTCGCTCATATCTTAGAGCTAGGATAATCTTAGAAGCCATTAGAAACTTTCCCGAAGCCTATCGCTTCTTCCCTCGGTTCGAGTGCATGTTAGTTGGTTCATGAAGAGTCACCAACCGACTAGATGAAGATCTAGTCGGTCGGCAACTATACATGAACCGACTAGTTTGCCTCTCTTTATTCAGTTATTTCTATGACTACAATTAGTCGGTCAAAGAAGAGTCACTGACCGACTAGATGACGATTTAGTCGGTTAGGAATCCTTCTTAGACCGACTAGTTGTGTACAGTCATTTTCAGCCTGAGCTACTGTTTCGAGTTAGTCGGTCAAAGAACGTTTGTCGACCGACTAGTTGAGAAACTAGTCGGTCAGCATTTGTTCTTAAACCGACTAAGTCAACTTGAAGTCTGCATATTCTATTTCGACTGTTAGTCGGTCAAAGAACATTCACCGACCGACTAGTTGTGAAACTAGTCGATCGACAAGTCTTCTTAGACCGACTAGTTGTCTTTGCATGTACTTCGACCTTTTGGCTGTTCAACCGTTAGTCGGTCTATGTTGTATCACCGACCGACTAGTTGATGAACTAGTCGGTCAGTGATCCTTCTTTGACCGACTAGTCTGGTTCAGAATAGAGCCGTTGGAGCTTTTCTTGAAACGTTTTTCTCTCCCTCTCTCCTCTATCCTATATATAGTTGGAGGGTCTCTTTCATAAGTTTCAAGGCTGCCATTTTAGAGATTTGGAGAAATCTAAGAGAAGCTATTCTACTCCATTCTAAAGCTTTCTCTTCCTCACAAGAATCTCTCCCTCAACTCTTTGAGCCATTTCCTCAAGAGAGATTCTCTCCATTGTGAGCCTTCCAAGCCAATAGCTTGATCCAAAGTCACCATCCTCCATCCTAGCCTTAGATCGCTGATCTTATTGGTGGAGATTCGGTTTGGTGACATTCTCTCCTCAAAATCCATCATTGCCCTAATTTGGTAAGATTTACTCAAGGCATAGGATTTTGTACGGTAAGAGTTTATTTCATTTACTTTCATTTTGTAAGTGTTTATCTCTCGGTTGTGAGAGTTGTGTTTGTGATCCCGGGTTGTGGGTGTCACAAATTACTTTGTGTACGATTTGATTTGGTGAAGGTTCTTCACAAGTATTTCATAGTGGAAATCTTGAGTTAGGGTTTCTAACTCAAGTATCCGGAGGGGATCCGGGTGGTTGGGACGTAGGATCACTGGGAACAAGTCAGGGAGACTTGGGTGGATCCGAACCCAGTAACATACTTTGTTTGCGTTGTTTAATTCTTGTTGATTGTTGTTTAATTCCGCATTGTCGTTTGTTCATTGCACAATAGTTAGGAATAACTCTCTTAATTATTTTAAGTACTATTCACCCCCCCTCTAGTACGTGTGCAGTAGCTTAGCAGGGCACTACACCACACCCCTCCTTCCTCTCGCAACCTCTTGGGGCCAATTCTCTTCGACGTTCGCCCCGCCTGCTCCGATGCGTGTTGCATCATTTCCTCAAGGGACAAACTCATCGTGCGACCTGCCAAAGAAAAAAAGTTCAGGGTAAGAACTTCAGATGCACTAACACCAAAATCTGTTGTACCTTCGGGCCAGATGTTCGTCACTATCATCTCAGCCCGAGCGAGCATCCGGTAATCTCGGCCCTCCACTGGTATTGCCATTAGAAGCTGGGCCACCATTTTCTCCTCATCCCCCAATTCAACCCCCTCCTTCGTCTCGGGATTCAGCTCCACCCAATCAGATCTCATCAACACATCCTCCGGCACGCCCACAAACACATACTGCTGGCGCCACAACTTAATCTTCCCGGGCAACCCCCTAATGAGCGGATGGCTCTTTTTCACGGAGATATAGTAGCAGGACCCCAACCTCTTCACCGAGAAGAAATAGCGAAATAAGGACAACGATGGGCGAACCTGGTTGCTCACACACAGCACTAGGAATCCCACACCGGCACTAATGACATTGGGCATCAGGCGATACAAGGGCAGCTCCAGGAAGTTCAACACATCTAGCAAGAACGGATGGGAGGAAAGCGCAACCCTTGCTCGAACGAGGAAACATACACTCCCACCTCACGGTCGCCCGCGAAACACACCCTCTCTTGCGGCTCCGGTTCACGAATAGAATACGGTGGCCTGACATACATCTCGAAGATCTCCGCGATGGATTTCTTCAGCACCGACTTCACGCCCGCAATCTCGAGAGGCACCTCTCCAGTCTCCGCGGCGGAGCTCTCTTCCCCAACCACCCTCGACCCCTGACCACGAAATGAAGACGTCGAGGAAGACATCTATAAAACGGACCTCTTACCTAATGGGCTCCGACAACTCGGACGGCTTTGCTACGTCGTCGACCGCTCCCACGAGGACGAATCTGGCAAGGATAATGAAGTCTCCGACAAGCTCCAGCCGCTTGCAAAACCTTCGCCCAACAATCAGCTTTGCTTCGCTCCCCTCCCTGAGATCTCTTTTACGCAACTGCGCAAAGCATCATGACCGTCGATCTCGCGACACGTGTCATCAAACCATTCCCTATCCAGCGTCGATCCACGCGTTCTGACGCCTCGCGTACTGGCAACCGTCACTTCCGCCACGCGTCCGCTTTGAAGTGGTCAGATCGCTTCGATTCCCGCCCGCCGTCGATTCGCTAGGCTGACATCTAATCACGCGATCGCCAGCAGGCCCCTTCAATTCCCACCCAAACCCCGGGGAGGTGATTACCCCCATTCGAAATTACTCCACCCTTCGCCTCTTCTTTCTAAGCACCGCCCGTCTGAAGGCTGAGTCCGACCTCCGTCGAGGCGGCCGAAACGAGAAGGCGCCGCTCATCCCAAGGCTGCGTCCGACCTCCGTCGGGGCGACATAACCGGTAATCCACCGCTCAATCAGTTCTGGATCTCGGTTGCAATGCTTAGCAAACGTTCGTACGGAACAAGCTACCTCGGCCCTCCTCTGGTCACCGAGAATCACTCTGGATTTCCGATCAAACCCCTTCTAACCGCGGTATATCTCAACTTCCCTCTACCGATGACCGGAATATCCTCGGCAGAGCGAAGTTGGGGGCAGTCACGTCCCTCACAAAACTGCCGGTCTACGGACACAACTAGGAAGAATACAGTTTCGATACAAGACCAATACAATGCATTTGCCCAAATAGCAATGGTATACATTAAACCTTCCACACACTACAACAAAACATTGGCTATAACCCTTACACAAGAAGGTACAGGCCTCCCCAAACCCACTTTCTTAGCGGCGCCACCTCTTAGCCGACCGAGCCCTCACATCTCTCGCCACTTGCCGAATCCCCGCATCCCTCGCCTCTTGCAACATCGGCACAACATGCTCGTCATGATAGCGGCGGATAGCGGCTTTGATCATTTCGCCTTCAGCTTCCCGTTTTTCCTCCAGCCGCCGCGTCGCGACACCCCTCTCCCTTTTCTTGGCCTCAAGGGCATCCTTTAGGCCTGCTATTTTCCGCCTCTGTACCCCGATCACCGCCTCCTTGCTAACCAATTCCGCGGTGTGCTTCGACCGGATGTCATCCCTCTCACGCGTTACTTCTTGGAGTTGGCTCTCGACCTTTGCTTTTGACGAATCAAAGTACGCGGCCCGCCCCTTCTCCACCTCATAGGCCTTCCTAACCCTCTCCAGCTCCGCTTCCGTGTCCCTCAGCTTCGCCTTGACCTCGTCGAGGTTCGCCCTCGTCGAGGTTTGCCCTCGCTACCTCAAGAGACGCTCTGGTGACGGCCACAGGAGTACGGCCCCGCAGGTCTACCAGGTTCATAACCATCTATAGAAGACCCGAATTAGCGGGGCACGAATAAAGAAAGCCCAAGGGCGAGGCAAGAGAACCGGCTTACCTGCACGACGTGCCATATAGCAGAGCCACACAATCGTTCCGCCCCCACGCGAGTCAAAGATTTACGATCGCGCGGTAACACGCAATATTCGGCGAGGCGCGCTGCCACTCTCGCGTCCTCGAATACCGACTCGTCGCAGCCTACTCAAAAAGGAAACTTATGGAGACGGTCATCTGGATACGCCTCGACCTCTTCTCGGGTCCTCTTGAAACGAATGAGGGCGCCCTCACAACCCGGGCTCGACGACCCCCCAATTTCCCACGAAGGGATTCTGTATGGCCACTTCTGAACCAAATACACTCTGCGAGGCTTGACCACCTCTGATACCCTCGGCGGGACGGAGGGTCCGGCCCCCGCGCGGACGAGCCCGCATGAAGATCTTCGTCGGGCCCGTCGGCAGAGATACCTGGCTCAGCTGCCCTCCATCCCGGATGCGCCCTCTCCCCACGGGGGACCCAGCCTCCCCTTTCCCGGGATCCTGCCTCACGCGCCACCCCTTGCCTTTCTCACGAGGATCAGTGTCCTCCGAGACCGGGGCTCCGGCCGATCCCGACACCTCCTCCGGCCCCCGCATCGCGTCTCCGCCTACAAAAAAAAGAAGATCAGGGCAAGCCTAGCCCAAGGTTTACCAAATATCAAAGATACCTAGGGGCCAAAAGTCCTGGGCGAGCCGACTGCTCAGTGTCAGACTCGCCAACTGACGGTACGCCTCGGGTAGTTCCATCAAAATCTGAGCTTTGGCAATATCCTCCCCAGTCAACTCCACCCTTTCATTTACTAGGGGATTTCGCGCCCCCCAGTTCGACATCAACGCCACGTCGCTTGGCATCATCACGAAGGCGAACTCCCTCATCCACTCGCCGACGTCGTCGGGCACCCCGAGGATAAGTCCTCGTCCTCTCCTAGCGCAAACACAATGATACATTCCCCTCTTTCGGATTACGAAGAAATACTGGAACAGCGTCAGTGAGGGACTCAAGGAGCAGGCAAGGCACAAAACAACAAACCCCACTAACAAGCCCCAAGAAGGGGGCGCTAGGGCAAATATCGGCAACTCCAGGAAATTCAGCAGATAAAGCAAATACGGATGGATCGGGAAGCGGAGCCCCAACTCGAATGACCGGACATAGACCCCGACCTCATTATCTCCAGGCGAACACACCGTTTCCTCTGACCCGGGGACCCGAACCTCATAGGGTTGCCGCACGAACCGCACGCGAATCTCCCTGATGTTAATCCTATCCAACCTACATCGGAGGGATCCAATCGCTCTTGGGACAACGGAACGCCATGACCCTCTCTCCCTAGGCCGCCGCACCCCCCGCTGCGACGCCCCCTCACCCACCAACTCCTCCTCCCCCGCTTGGCTACCGCCTCCAACCTCGAAACCGGAAGCCCTCGGTCGGAAAGGAAGGAAATTAATTATTATTACCTGGCTGATCCGTCAAATCAGGAAGACGTTCGGAAGAGGATGACCAGCGGCGGAAGTAGCAAACTAGCCAGCAAGCGGCAGATAGAAGTATCGAACGCCGGAGAAGAATCGAAGATGGATAAAAAACTCCCGCCGACCGCCTTCCAGACCCTCTTATTTGTAAAGTGGGCCACCGGGTCATCACGACCGTCGGTCTTCCGCCACGCGGTGCCCATCGGGATGTCCTTGACGCCTCGACTGGCGTGAGGGTCACTTCATCCACGCGTCGCGAACCCAATCGTGGAGGCGCTTCGTTTTTCTCTACCCCCCTTTCAAATCGTAATAATGACCAGTAAGGCGGGAGTTCCGAAGCTGACGCCGCCACCTCTGGGCGTGGGCCAAGGCCCTTACCGATGGTCCAGGACGTTGGAGATGGTTCGCCCTCCGAGCCGAGTCGGGCTACCGCCTCAGACTCGAAGGCCGGGGGCAATTGTTACGACCTAAAGATCGTAGGAGTCCGACTCCCACCCAGATCCGCTGACATACCCCGTGAACTTTCCCCTTCGCGAAAGGGCCGCCATCCCGGAGGTCCGAGGCTACACGGGGACGGGCGCACCTCGCAGCACCCCCCCACCCGGCCGAGACGTACAACCGCCGTTGCTCGACCCGCCATGGGCAGTGCACTGGGGGAGCGCCCAGGCAGCGCTGCCGGGTATGCTGACGTAGGCACGTGCGTATCCTTCCGTGCCAGCGGCCCAGCGAACCACGACCAAAAAGGGGCGCGGCCGGGCCGGACAACCCCCGAGCCGGTCGACTCGGCTGGTCCCCACGAACCACGGCGCCAAGGATAGCACAGCCAGACCTTCAGTTCGTCACAAACGACAAACAATCTAGGATAACGACACGACTGACACTAACGCCGCCTGACCGTCTGACAAAGCACCCCCTAGCCGCTGAGCCCCCTGACGCTTAATGCTTTCGGCCCTGACCTCCTGACCAAAGTGCCCCTGGCCGTTGCGCCGTCTGACAAAAGCAGGTCAGGCACTCATGTTCCTGACATCCTCGTCCGAAGCTTCCGCTGACAACCGAGCCAGCTCAGCACGTCGAGTCAGCATGCCAGGTCAGCCCCGCCTAGTCATCTCCCATCAGGTATAAATACCCCCTCACTTCTTACGGTAAGGGGGTTGGCAAATTCTCTCTCAATCTATTATTCACACACGAGAGCAAAGGTCGTCCATATCTTTGTTCTCCCACTTATAGCTCGCCACGTACGGTCGACACACCCTCAGTCCGACCGGTGTGCCTAGCCCCCGTTTTAAGTCCTATTACTCACTTAGGCATCGGAGGGGCTAAGGGTTGCACCCCAACCCCGCCCTTCTGACGAGTTGCTCGTGCTGCAGGAAAGCTCGCCCCTTGGTCGACATCAGCTCCAGCCTCCCGCCACCCGATCTTCCTCCGCCGTGTCCGGTGAGATTTGACTCCGTGGCCACCCCCGGCAGCAAGTCCAGCCTCTTCACCCCATTAATCACTTGTTAAATTGCCCACATAAACCCTCTTGTCAACAGAACCACCGTGCCCTTGGTTTCCCTCAATACAAATTCATTGTGTGCGAGTTCCACCTCGTAACAAGTGTTGTTATTCGCACCACAAAAATTTATGAATACACCACACTGCTTGATTCGCTACACCTATATTTTTAACATCAGATGTTCGGATTTGAAGATCCGAACGGCTCTAATACAATACCTGTGTAAATCCGAACACAATACATATTTTATTATACTGTCCGGCTTTGCAATTCCAAACGGAAGAATAAAAGTATTAGAGCCGTTCAGATCTCCAAATACGAACATCTGCTGTTAAAAATTTAGGTGTGATGAATCAAATAGTGTGATGTATTCGTAAATTTCCATGGGACGAAAAACAACATTGCGAAACACAAAGATTTTAAGAACTAAAATCAAAATAGAAATGATTAAGAGAGTAAAATTACAAAACGGATGAGCACGTGCGGCCCACTGCGGGAAGCAGACAAAAATGGTTAGCTTAAAATATTGGGGAAGAGGTTACTGTACATAAAACGATTTCCTCCATTCAAACCGACTCTCGGTAAAAAAATAACATCTTTACTTTTGCAAATCAAAATTGTGCACATCTGAAGTAAGGACAGCTGTAAGCCAATCTGTATCATTTCAGTTGAAGTGCATGCTTCATCCCTCAACAATTTACAATTCCAATGCAAAGATTCCATTTTTTTTTCAATGGCACCCCTTTCCCTTTCATCATCTGAGAGCTTAACTCACTCTTTTTTTTATTTTGATCCGCTCCTCCTCCAATCTCCTTCAACAACCGACTCCCTTGCTTTAAAAAAACCCTCATGAAAACACTAAATATTTCCAAAAATTAAAACAAAAACCCCAATTCCTCATTTTTTTTGTTCTAAAGCAAAAATGGAAGCAACCCATTTTTTCTCAGCTCTTCATCTTCTCCCTCTTCTGCTGCTTCTGAGATATGTGGAGTGTGGTGTTGGAGTGAACTGGGGGACGCTGTCCACTCACAGGCTCCCCCCTCCCATTGTGGTGGATCTGATGAAGCAGAACAAGATTGACAAGGTCAAGCTGTTTGATTCTGACCCAGATGTCCTCAGGGCTCTCATGGGCAGTGGTATTCAGATCATGATTGGGATCCCCAATGAAATGCTGGGGGTCATTGGGTCCTCCCCTGCTTCTTCTGATTTGTTTGTCAGGCAGAATGTTTCAAGATTCTTGATCAAAGGTGGTGCTGACATTAGGTATGCTACTGATTAGTTCAATTTAAAAATTTATTTTTATTTTTATTTTTTTTAATTTGTTAGATATGATGGTTGTTGATTGATGGTGCTATGTTGGCAAATGTGGGTTGTATGTCCAAAACAGAAACTTTTAAGGTAGTTTTGGTCTCTTGATTCCTAAGAATGCTTGGAATGCTTACTTTCTTTCGTGCTAATTTTTGATAGCCAATGTAGGTGAGTGTTTTGCATCCAATTGGACTGTTTTTGTTGAATAAGGTGTAGGATTAGTCTGTTATATTAAGCAAGGAAAAAGTAAGCAGTGAGATAAAATTTGGACCCAATACTCTTTAATGTATTATTTGGCAATGGATCATGGAAGGGGTGTAACATTATCTCAAATTTAATGGTATTAACATGTTGCAAAAGATGGGCTTTGAATCATAAAGATGACTCACAAAACAGCGAAATGTAATAGTTTGAATTGAAATGAAAAGGGGAGAGAACACAAAGAGTTTGCACAAGATCAAGCTTCTTCTATGCGCGTTTGAAACTCTAATTTCTCTCAAAGAAATCCTTCCATTTCCTAATTTCTCTCAAATTTTAGCCAAGCCAATTTAAAGCATCTATAAAACCTAACCAAGTACAAAAAAGAGGATTGCAATTATCTCATAGGGTGTGGGCATGTCTCTCTAACATGGATTAGAGGTCAAAATTGTGATTAACTTTAAATTGACGATTAATATACTAGTTTAGATTAATTTTTGGTTACTATTCTGGGAATATGAATTTGAAATATCCTACTTGAGGGTATATTGTAAACGAGCTGTTAGTAATAATAGTGGGTTGTTGAGTTTCACGACATCAGTTACTTTCACTTCTGATATATACTACAAGACCATGGAAGTGCAATTACAGGGCCATGACTACATGTTGTAAGTTTGAATTGATAGGAAATATGCAGTGGCCGGTCTTAACCCAAATGTCGTTGTCTAAACTAGGTTGGATTTTGGTTTAGCAACTAAATCTTCTTTCTCTGGATCACTATTCTGTTTGGAGTGAAACATTTAGTGAAATCATTGCAGGTACATTGCAGTTGGAAATGAGCCCTTCCTCACAAGCTACCAGGGGCAGTTTCAGTCTTCAGTCCTTCCTGCAATGCTCAACCTCCAGCAGTCACTAGCAAAGGTGAACCTGGCAGGCTATGTAAAGCTAGTAGTCCCCTGCAATGCTGATGCTTACGAGTCCTCGCTCCCTTCTCAAGGAACGTTCCGGCCTGAGCTCACGCAGATCATGACCCAGCTCGTTTCTTTTCTAAACTCAAATGGTGCACCTTTTGTGGTCAACATCTACCCCTTCCTTAGCCTCTATGATAGCACAGAGTTTCCACAAGATTATGCATTTTTTGATGGATCATCTCATCCGGTCGTAGATGGCCAGAATACATACTATAACGCATTTGATGGCAATTATGATACCTTAGTTGCTGCACTCAACAAGATCGGTTACGGGCAGATGCCTATCGTTGTCGGTGAAGTGGGGTGGCCTACTGATGGAGCGATGAGTGCTAATCTCAGCGCAGCCAGGGCCTTCAACCAGGGGCTCATCAGTCACGTCCTTGGTAACAAAGGGACTCCTCTGAGACCTGGAGTTCCTCCAGTGGATATTTATCTCTTCAGTCTATTCGACGAAGGGCAGAAGAGCGTGCTTCCAGGGAATTTCGAGAGGCACTGGGGGCTTTTCTCCTTCGATGGGCAGGCAAAGTACCCGTTGAACCTTGGATTGGGTAGCAGTGTACTAAAGAATGCTAGGGATGTTCAATATCTTCCGGCAAGGTGGTGTGTTGCTAATCCATTGAAAGATCTGGATACCGTCTCAAATCACATGAAGCTGGCCTGCAGTGTCGCCGATTGTACCACACTCAACTATGGAGGATCATGTAATGCAATTGGGGAGAAGGGCAATATCTCGTATGCCTTCAATAGTTACTATCAGCTGCGGAAGCAGGATGCAAGGAGTTGCGATTTTGATGGCATCGGAATGGTGACTTTCCTCGACCCTTCGGTTGGGGACTGCCATTTTCTAGTTGGGATCAGTGACAGTAGTTGCTCTTGCATTGGCTGCAGCATCTTTTGTGGGATAGGGTTTATGACATTGTGGGTACTGGCGTATCTAAGAGTTCTCGGCTCTTCATAATTTATCGGAGAGTGAGCTATCAATGGTTAACCCCTTTGTTGTAGGGAGAGCAATATTGGTCTTAATAGGATCTATGGAAAGTATTTACGTAGCTTAGAAATTTTGACCTCCTCCTCGGTGGTGATTGCCGATACAACTGTTATATTAGCAGCAGAGATATTCGAATGGTTCTGGAATTTCTTCCTGAGGTGAACATATGTGTGCTTCTCTGCTGGTTCCTTCTGATGTTGGCTGCTGCACACACGAGGTATGGAGCATTTGCAGGTTCGCGGTAGATGAGAGTGCAACTGAGCACTGCATGTTATTATGTAACTGTAGTTCAGTAAGAAAGCATGTTATTTATTACTAGATAACATCGTGAAGGGTTGCGAAATAGAAATTGTTTACAGACAGTTAACAAAGATTTCGACCTCATACACATGCTAGAATTGGTAATGATTGATCATGATGGAGTGCACCTTCGCTTTGAATCGAAGCTTCAAATTTCTTTCACACTTCATTCCTCGTACAAATATATACATATATGCAAGTGCAGAGCTTAGGTCTCAGGGCTCATTTTGCATATATGGAGGGCAAACTCAGAATAGCATATGTAGGAGACTCTTGGCTGTACAAGTCGGGCAAGACTATTGGACCCAACTGCAATACAGTCACAAAATGAAGAACGCGAGAGAGGAAGCCACAAGTCTTGCATAAAATCTTGATGGTAATGTGTTTTCAGGGAAGAAGTCGGTTAAATATTCAGGCGTATATTTGTCCACACCAAACATAGCAAAAAAGAGTTATTTTTCTAACATCCATTGCCACTAATAATCAGCAAGGTTGTTTACAGACAAAAATTATTACTGACGAACAAACCAGCCTGGGATGACTCTCTTGCAAAGGAGCCTACATGTTCTTTTAGATATAATGTGTGACTGCCTTTCAGCTAATGATCACCTGGTTGAAAAATGAAGCTTTTTCTGGAAAATATTCCATCAATTCATCCTTGGTCACCCATACATAATCCTCGCACTTCCCGATGCTAAGTTTGTTGGTCCCAATTACTTGCGATTTGAAAAAGAATTGCTGCAAAACAATAGCAGGGAAAAAATGTTATGCTAAGAAAAACAATGCTTACAAAGTTACCAGGTCTCTATATCTGGAGGTATTCAATGAAGGAAAAAAAAGGCAGGTGCCATGTAAATTTTTGACGAACTTATTCCAATCCAGAGCTCTACTGACTTTAATTTTTATCTTTTTCTAGCCATCCATCCCAAAACAGAATATGGAAATGGAAATTTTCGGCAGGCATTATTTTGCAAACTTGGTACATGCCTCAAATCAATCAGCAGAATTAAGTATAATATGCAGGACCGCATACTTCCATCCATGATATTTGATCATGTATTTGATAATTTACTACATAACAGTTTATAACCATATTGCTTTTTATGCTAACCATCAAGCTGCCAGGAATCAGTCAACCTGTCATAATATGCTAAATGCTAATAAGATTGGGTTTCAGGATTGAACTGTCAAAAACAGAGCTCTTTGGATCTTTATAGACCGAAAAGGTCTTAATCAAGCTTCTTAGAGCATCTCCAACTCTCCCCATCAAAAAAGCCCCTTTAAAATGGAATATGCCTCAAAGATTTCATTATTGCAGGATGGGCAACTCCAACCCTCCCCCTTCAAATCTTATTTTTTCATATTTAGTTATCTTTACATAATGATAAAATATTTATTTTGAAAATGGGTTAATCTAATAAATTATTTCTTTATTAAAGAAATTTATAAATAATATATAATTATTATTATTTCACAACTATTATAATTTTGGTGAATTATAGTAGTTAGTTTTCTGTTATATTATAAAGTTTTAATTATAGTATTCAGTTTTTTGTTATATTATAAATTTTTAAATATGCTTGAAAAAAATTCAATATTGGTATCATATTATAAGTATTATCGCGGTCTTTCCAATGGTACTAAAATTGTTAAATTTGGTGATGTTGTATGAAAAATATTAAAGTTTTAACTAATCATGTTTAATCTAATAAAGGGACACAATAGTAGTTTAGCATGAGATGCTAAATGAAGGGGTGAATAGTGCCTAGTGCCCCTTCATATTTGAAGGGGCACTATTCACCCCCTTCATTTTTGGCTTCAATTTGAAGCTGGGTTGGAGCTTCACCTGCCTTAATTTTGAAGATATGAAGGCTGGGTTGGAGCTCCTGCTCTGAAAGATTTTGTTACAAATTTTGCAAGCCACATGGATGCCATTCTCAAATCATGGCAGGAGCTTGGAGTGTATGAAGCGCATTTAGAAGCTCATTATATATGTATAATTTCCTCACAAACATAAGCTTGAAAAGACGGGAAAAATGAAAAGAAATGAATAAACATGTTTTGTGTTTTGCAAATTAAATAATTTTGGCACAAAAATTATTTGGCTTCAAAATTCATCCACAAGATAAAGGAGTATCAACAAGTGCTAGCTCACCTTTGTCCTTTCGTTTCATAAATGTGATAGCAGACAGCTTCCTGATAAAACAAGGTTAAGTGATATGGCTTATCTTACGGGGTGGTCAACAAACTTGTCTTATTGTTAGGGCATGTTTTTTTTGTTGAGAATGGAATGGAAAGTGGAATTTTTACAATGTTCATGCACTATTCACTCACTATTCACACCTTTCTCAGCTCATTATTCTTCAGTCTCATTATTCTATGTTTTTGCTGAGAATATTGGGAGGGAATCTAGCTAATATGGATCCGAGCTGGCGGGGTGGCTTCTCAAATTGAAATCCGCAGAAAATCCACGGATTTTACAACTTTCCGCCGAGAAAGTTGATGTCTCTGCTGCATAGTCCAATCACCGCGGGCTTCAACGGGTTTTATTTGATTTTTTAATGCAAACGGATCACTGTGCACTGAGAGATGCACAGGGATCCCGTGAATTTTTTGTCCCCATCCGGTTTTTATATTTTTTTTATTTTTTATACATCGGAAAGAATGCATCCGCATTTTTTTAATCATATTAAATTGGACGGAACCCCACTCAATTCAAAAGTGTTGTTTTTTAATTATTTTTTCCCATTCAAAAGAGACCGTGGACCCTACACAATTCAGTTTTGTTTTTTAATTAATTTTCCGATTGAAAGTTACAGCCGATGGTTTTTACGCCAAATGCAAATAATCACTCCAAACTTTCTTCATCCAACATTCCAAACAAAAAACACACAAGAAAGTTTTGTGGGACCCACAAAACTTTCTCAAAACAAATTTCCAACACACTTTCCAACAAAAAAAACACAAATCCCTACTCTTACCTCAAGATTTCAACCCCTAAACACTATTCACAACTTTCTCAAAAACTCATTCTCAACAAAAAGAACATGCCCTTAACTGAAACAACGTGATTGCTTTAGACATTATTTGACCAAAAGCTACACTATAAAGGATTACGCGATTACAGGTCCATCACAGAAATCTCCCACAAAAAGAGAAAATAATGATAAGTTATACTGTGGCTAAATTTACGAAAACTACCAAATACTTCGGCATGTTCTCCTAAAACATCAGGTACTTTGAAAATTAAAGGCAACTCCCTAATACTTTTCCTGATCTTTTCACACTAGTGACTGTCATCCGTTATGTTGCAATTACCTAAGTTATCACATGACGTGCATATGCGACAATTTTTGGATGAAATTACCCTTTTTACCCATATGCTGGCACATGAAAAGCACATGTTTTCTTTTTTTTCTTTGGCTAAATTTCTAAATAGCACTATAAGCTTTCATCCATTTTAGAAAACCCCCCAAACAAAAAAATATTTCACCAAAAGATAATTCAAAAGTTCTTTATGCAAAAAAGTCATCTACTTCCTCACAAACCATTCTCTTCTCCCTTAAACCAAATCTCTTCAAGCCATTCTCAGTCAAGCTCCATTCCTACATCAAATCGTTTTTAATTAATTTGCATTCTCAAGTTTTGATTTTAATAGGATCAAGCCTGAGGTTCAGTTCATGCTTTTGATCGTTCAAAAATGCTCTAGAAATATCAAAATATTATAGCGATAAGAAAGATGCAGGAAAGGGGACGTCGGTCGTGAAATAGGACTTGCCGACGGCTGTTGCGGGGTGGGCCACACTGAGTCGTCGGCACATATGCCATGGAAGGAATGGAATGTGAAGGAGGTTTGGTGCCAGATTTGAAGGCCGTTAAGATGGAGGATGCGTGGAGAACGATGAAGAAGATGAGAAATTAAGGACAGAAAAGAGAAATTAGATGTTGGGTTTGGATTTGGGTTTAGGATTAAGGTGTTTGGTTAGGGATTGGGAGGGAAAAGGAGGAGGAAGAAGAAGGTTATTGGTAAATAATTTTTAACATGTTAGGATTTTTTTCAAATAGGAAAATTTAATGATTTCATATTTGAGACAATAATCATATTTTCTATAGAAATTTTAATAGAAAAAAGGTTTAAATATTTTTATTTTTTGAGAATTTATTTTTATTTTTATAATTTCTTTAAAAAAATTCAGCTACAATGTTTCTGATTTACTAGGTATTTTTTACTATAAATTCATAATAATAAAATATATACTTTTAATAAGGTATTAATTTTACAAGATTTCAGGGTATTTCTATGTAAAATTTTTCCTTTTTTATTCTTATCAAAGTTTTTGAACTTAAAAAGAAAAGACAATCAAAAAGAAAAGGGGAGAAAAATAAATAGCAAAAAATTATTTTGCAAAAAAGAATTAAAAGAAAGGAAAAAAAAGGAAAACAATGAAAAAGTCACAAAATAGCAAAAAAAGACAAGTATAATATAAGAGAAATTATGAAGACTTAAACAACAAAGTTGAAAAGAAATAAAAAGTAGCTTTATTGAATTAGCCCATAAAAAGGATGAAGTATTAAATAGAAAAGTTAAAATAAGAAACTGAAAAAAAATATAGTATAAAAAGGTGAGTCTAAAATAGAAAAGTTAAGCACTATACGATGGAAAAAAAGAGAAAAAATTGTGAAATCTAAAATAAAAAAGATAACAACAGAAGTAATGATTAAATTATATCATAAAAAGGAAAAAAATTGCAAACTCTAAAGTTTAAAAAATGAACAAACATTGGGAAAGAATAAAAAAATCAAGAGGACAAACCTAGTCTAAAAATCAAGATGTACATAGACAATCAACGATTGGATTAATCGGTTAGAATATGAATCACATCTCATAGCCTCATATTATCTTTTCTATGGACAGAGAAAATGTCTGTGTTGTCAGCACGGGAAATTTTTACGCCCGTACTAATGCACATATACATCATTTATTTTTATTTTTAAAACATTTTTAAATGTGTTCTATGTATCACTGATGATCTACATACCAAAAATTAAGTGAATACAAACTATTGGACATTCAATCATATTATTACAATTTAACAGTTTCAGAACAATAGAACTTTTTGTAACAGATGAATCGATTGTTAAATTCACCTAGGATTCATCCATATTTGGTGTTTCAATATTTTAGAATGTGTTCACCAATCCAATAAAAGTTTTAAAAAAAAATACATGGTGTGGATTTTTGTTGTGCCAACGCATAAACTTTCTTACGCTGCAGCACATACACATTAACCACACACACATGAAAATTGGGCATATATGGAATTGGGTATGTGCACATGAATTTTCTTACGCTGACATGATAAAAACATCCAATTTTTTATTTTTAACAGTTTTTAAGTGTTGTACACATTCTAAAACATCAAAATTCCTAATGTGGATGAATTCTAGGTGTATCTGACGAGTGATCCATTCCTTACAAAAAGTTATATTATCCTGAAATCGTTAAATTTATAACGATTAAATCGAGGTGATAAATATAAGGGGATTAACTTGATTTTTTGGTATGGTGATCATCCATAATGTGTAGATCAATTCATAAATTTTTTTAAAAATAAAAACCAATGAACATGACTGCCCGCATCGCAATTTCAGCACATTTCCATTTTGTGAATATATATAACCACAAAATTTTGATTTTTTAACTAAATGCGTGACACTTTGTAACTATTGATATTACTATAAGATTTGTGCATATTAATCTATAAAGGATATGACATGACATCATGGCTTTTGTCTTGTAGCTAAATCCACTTTTGCACAAATCTTAAAGCAACATCCCTAGCTACGAACATGTTGAGTATGTAGTCAAAAACAAAATGAAGATTTTGAAGTCCAATTGCATACACGACCCCGTCCCCTGAAATCATTCGTGTGTAAATTCGCATGACTTAAAATGTAAATAATTAATTAAAAGACAAGCAAAAGATCAGGATGGTTAGAATGACGAGGGGAAAAAGAAATATGGAGAAATAATCAGGTTAGAATTCTTCTCACAAAAATCTTAATCTCTTCCACGTTTTTTTTCTTGTTTTTTCTCAAAGTTCCAATTTTTATGATATAGTATGTGTTAGTGCATTACTTGGCTTGCTTCTCAAAGTTGCAATTTTCTTTCTTCTTCATACATGTTTGGTTGCTTGGATTGCAGGTTTTTGCATGCAGATCACGAATCACGCTTGAATCTGGTCATGCATTTTAGATGTAACATTGTTCAAAATTTTCACAAACCCTATTAACTTTGACTTAAAAGGTGTGATTTAAGCTTGCAACCATGCTTTAGGTTTTAGGGGTTTTATTGTCCCCTCTAGCTTGGGTACCAACCATCTTCTCGTTTAAGATAAGTGTCTACGGCCTACTTTCTCCATCTAATATATTAAGATGATGAACAAATTCTCGATGCATCTTTTTGTAGCAGAATTGCTCCAATCACCTTTCTATATACTTTCTTAATGCATGTATCATATCAAATGCATTGTTCACATTCACATTCTATTTACCCTCTCAACGATATACCTTCATAAGATGCCGGCTAACCAATCTATCGATCATAACGCCACATTAAGCAATTAAAAAATCAGTGAGCTGATATTAACAATCAGGAAAACTACTTAGCATCTCATCATGATCATAAGGGGCAACAACAAAATTTGCATAGAAAGTGAAGCTGCAATTTGCATGAGAGATCACTTGAAGGATCTTTCAATTTGCAAACGACTTAAATTTTTTTAATAAATATAAACAAAATAGTTTCATATACAGCAAGGAACGAACTAGTTCAGAGGTAATTCTAATGCAAGTTACTTAAACTTTCATGCAACTGATTGCTAAAGCAGAGGCTTAAAAGTCGCAATCTTCCATCAGGCTTAAAAGTTACATGGCAAGTGAAATGCACAAGAGGTAATTTACATGGCAACAAACGTTCCACCTTTTCCTCATATGATATCAACTAACAAAAGGAAGAAAAACATCACAAAATTTGATGATATTCCTTTTACATGTTGTCATTTACCATTTTGAAAATACTATATATTCATTTCCCTTCAAAATGATATGCTGGTCCAGATGCACCATATCATAGCAATCATACCCTAGCTTAACACCAAATGCTGGCTTTACACTGGCGATATGGATCCTTCTGTTCCTCAAGTTCCATAAATGCCCAATAGTTTAATAGACCAAAAACAATTGAACTTCCACAAAGAGATGACCACACACATGAAAAGATTTTGTCAACACACTATGCACAATTGAATGCAGGATCAAATACTTAAGAGCTGGTGTACTTATTTACCCAAAATTGTAAATATACATTGGAAAACAGATAAGATTTAAGTTCATTAGTGGTACCTTGAATGGTGGAATGCCTTGTGAGTCTTCGGTTGGTCCTACTGTCATATGGCCCAGCGGTGCATTTCCAACAAAGTATGTATTATGCAGCCCTCCAAGCACAGATTTTAATGCTGATTCTGCACACTGAAATATAAGAATTTGAAACTATACGTCTGAATATTCAAGGGTGCTTCAAAGCACGAAACAATACAATACCATGTGGTGAAGACCGAATAAAGAAGTTAAACATAGTGGAAAATGAACAGTTAAAGAACCATACAGAATTTGTGCATGCATTAATACAAATATGTTACCATTCGTAAAGTTTCTTCATTTTCATACACCTTCTCTGGAAAATGCCATGCAGGCTTCTTATCAGGAGCTCCATATGTGGTACCATATAGAAGAAGATAAAGTCTTCTATCAAGTGCTCGCTGCAATGACCTTATTAAAGCAAGCAGAAAAAAATTAGAAAATAATGATGTATCAAAATAATAAAACATGGTGATGTTCATTTGTCTCAAGAACAAGTAAAAGATATTAAAGATTAAAATGTTGGTCGGGTAATGTGAGATCACTAGTTTCCTAAAACATCCCTGCTTTAATAAAATAATGGCAAAATGAGTAACATGGAGCAGACAAATCATAAGTAAACCACACAAAAAAGTATCTTCTCCGCTCAGAGAGAAATAACTATACCATGAATCATCCGAGACTCTTTCACAACACAAAGATGAGAGGCTTACTGGTTAGTCAATTGGTAACTATTGGATTTCTAGATGCATTCATAATTAATAGGCATGACATGTAGCATATATAATAATGATTTTTCCACACACAAAAAGGTTTTTCCAACATGTAAACTTCATGATTGACATATCACTTGCATGTTTCTTTTTATAACTTAAGTGATTGTTCTTGCAAACAATAGTGAAACCAGGCCATAGGTTTGGTGGGGTCCACACACATATATATAGTCATAAGCCGTGCCCTCGGGCACGGTTCAGTTAAGATATCCACTCAAAATCTTTGTTCCCCGCCAAAAATTATTTCTCCCTCCAAAATTTAAACGAACAAAAATTTAGCTTCGGCGCGGGCGCCTTTGGGTGTGGGGAAAAAAATTTAACCCGGGCCAAAAGAGAAGCGCACGAAAATGAAGGGGGGAAGTGCATAAGTGTGGGTGTGTGTGTGGTAAAAAAAGTGAAATGAGATGGTTTTTTTAGCAAAAAGAGGTAAGGAACGGTATTCTATGCAAATGTAGTGATTGTGGGGGTTTAGTTTTTTGGTTTTTCCAAACACTCATCTCAACCATTCTCTTACCAAGATTAAATCATAGCCATTCTTCTATCAACCTCTTTATACATCAGCATGACATCAGCTTGTCCCAGTCAGCCCTAGAATTCAAAAAAAGTGCTCAAATATAATATAGATAGATATATATATATAGAATAATGGGTATTATATGACATGTGAGGCATCTCCTCACATACATACACAAAAAGTGGGATGGTATAAGCCCATATAGGCTTGTACTTATTGTATCACCCCACTTTTTGTGTCTTGATATATGAGAAAGATGCATCCATTGTCATATGATACACATTATTCTCATATATATAATAGGTATCATATGACAATGGAGGCTTAGCATCATATACCAAGACACAAATGTGGGAAAGTGCAAGCCTCACATGTGATTGTACTTGTTGTACCGCCCAGTTTTTATGTCTTGGTATATGAGGCTAAGCCTCTATTGTCATATGATACCAATTATTCTCATATATGTATATGTATATGTGCTAACAGCACATGAAAATATGGACACATCAAGAACACATTGCAGATTTTTTTAAAAAATGTGTTTTGATCCCAAAATGTTGACAACACAGGAAAATTTCCCGTGCTGTCAACATTTTTGGATCAAAACACATTTTTTAAAAAAAAATCTGCAATGTGTTCTTGATGTGTCCATATTTTCATAGCATTTTCATCATCCAAATTTCACTTTTTAATATATTATCGCGCTTTTCACGATATATTTGACTCTCGCAGAGATTTGTGGATTTTCAGAAACTTTGGAGCGGTTTGGAGCAAATTTGAGACATGGACACATCCGAGCTAGCCGGAGCATCAATGGCAAGGTCTACTAGGTGTTTGACGAGGTGGAGAAGAAGAATTGAGGAGAAGAGAGAAGGAGAAAGAGAGCTTAAAGTTCAGATTTCCAGTCAGTTCGACCGAGTAGAGTTGTCCACTCGGGCAGAGCAGCTGCACCCAAAAGAGAAGCTTCAATGCTTGAGACTATTACACCACTCGGACCGAGCAGAGCAACCACTCGGTCGGTACACTCGACGGCCGCAATACAACCCCAAACACTTAGCCGCCAAGCGAAGGCGAAGAAGCAGCTCGACCGAGCTGAATGCAGAACAGAACGATGATTTCGAAGCCTTTCCAGTCGTCTGCCGCTCGACCGAGCAGACGAGCTACTCGACAGAGTCCAACTGAAGACAAAACGACATTTTGGAGCCTAGCAGCGGCTCCCTGCAGCTCGACCGAGTAGGACCCCAACTCGGTCCAAGCACCCAAATTCTAAAGCTGAGTCCAACACGAAGTCTACGGCAGTGAAGCCCTAACTCAGACCGAGCGGCAAAGCTACTCAACCGAATAGGGCGACCAGCCAGTTTTTCATTGGGCCGAGTTGGTCCTTTTTCGAAAATTTTGTGGAGTCCACCCCTCTTGTATTTAAACCTATTTTCTACACTAGGTTTAGAGAGCTGAGTTTATTATTCTAATTTTAGTTTGAGCGAGATTTGAGTGTCGTCGCTATTGTTTTTGAAGGACCAATCTTGGATTTTTATTTGCTTTGTATTGGAATCTTTTGAATCTTAATTTTCTGGATTTTAGTTCTTCATCTCTATCGGTTTGGTAACGATCTTTCGTTTCTCTTTATTAGTTTTGATATTTACTCTTGTGATGTTGAGTATTATTGATGTTTTTATTGATATTTGTATGAATTGCAAGTAGTCATTTCTAGGGCTAATGGATAAGCCCTAAGATCTTAGGATTTAGATGTAAAGTTACAATTTTTATGTTGTTTTGGTATAAAAGGGATATGATTTGGTTGATCCAGCCAAGTTTGTAGGAGATCTTATTCAGGGTTTATGATCCACGATAGTGACACATATCCTAGCCATACTATCTTACGAACTTAATTAGACTCATTAGTGAATTCAATTAGAGTTCGTGATTCACAATAGTGGCACGCACTTTGATGATTTCCACCAGCGTTCTATATTAGTAATTGGTGATCTATGATAGTTGCATCAATGAGAGCCATCAAATCACAGATCGAAGCTCTAACCCATGATGGTGGCATGAGTAGAGATTGAGAATAGTTGTCGTTCGTAATGCACGGATCGCGTGCAAGGCCATCCACGATGGTGGGGCTGAGTACGGGATACGTCAGATGAGTGGTACAATGATAGTTGGCCATGAATTCCACATTCTAGATGCGACAATCTCTCATTATATAAAACAATTCAACGTAGAAATTATAACCTAGCATCGACATACGACGATCCTAGTGGTGACTTATATTGCCCTAGTTTTTATTATATTGTTAATTTGAGATAAGAAATACATGTGACAACATTTAGAAACGCCCACAACTAATATTTTTCAAGACTTTGAATAAACTCAAGACCTTAAATCAACTGCCTCCATGTGAGATCGATATCTTTCTCTATTACAATTTTATTCTCTTTCTTTGTGTTACTGACATCTTCTCGGAGTTTGTTTCTTATGCATGAACACTCGTCTTGGGGGATCCAACGATCTATTCTTTGACCCCGAGATAGAAAGGACCGCGAGACAGCTCAGAGCAGAAAGGAGGAATAAAATTTTGGAAGACCAAATGGTTGAGACTCCGACATCTCCTCCACGTACGGGCAATATTGAAGACTACATGAAACCCAATCTCTCCAACAACTCCTCTATTTTGATATCGCAACTGGCGGCGGGCAATTTTGAGCTAAAGACTGGATTGATTCAATTAATACAGCATCATCCCTTCCATGGGCTCCCTCACGAGAATCCAAACCATCACTTTGATCTGTTCCAGGTAAAATGTGATTCCTTTCAGATGAAAGATCAAAGTGAAGATGCTATCAAACTCCGTCTATTCCCGTTCACTCTTCGGGACAAAGTAGCGTATTGGTTAAGGACGCATCCTACCAATACTTTCAAGACTTGGGAGCACTTAGCCCAAGCCTTTGTGAACAAATATTATCCACTGTCCAAGACGATGAGGATTAGGAGCGCCATCGCATCTATTAAACAGCTCCCACATGAATCACTTCATGAAGCTTGGGAACGCTTCAAGGATCTTCAGCATCAATGCCCACATCATGGTGTTCAGGAATGGGACCTCATTCAGAGTTTTTATAATGGTCTGAAGCCTGATACGAAGATGATTATTGATGTCTTTGCAAATGGCGCATTATTGGCAAAGCTGCCTGAGGAGGCCACATCACTTTTGGAGCAGATGGCCTCCACCAATCAACAATGGAACGATGAACGCTCAACAGCTAGAGGCACCGGTTCGAGCCATTCTGAGATGAAGGTAGCTATGCATCTTGATGGGCAAGTTGGGACACTCTCTAAGCAAGTTGCAAGAATTGAGCAAAGGTTGAGCAACATTCCTACTCCTCCAAGGGCTACGATATGTGCTACTTATGAAGATTACGCCAAGCAAGCGTGCGCTCCAATTGAAGGTTCCTATGAAGGAATGGACGCACCGACGGAGCAAATACAATCACCATCTCAAACAAGGCTGCCACAACCTCCATCACAACAAGCACCACCTCCACAGCAGCAGTAATACGGATTTAGGCCAGCTGGGCCCTACAGACCGCCGGGATATTACAACCGTCAACTATATCAGCAACAGCAACAACAATACCAACCATCAGCGGCACAAAAATCTGGAGTGGAGGCGGCATTAGAAGCTTTTATGAGTGCTCAAGCAAAGCAAAATGCGGAGTTGGCGGTCACCCAAAGGTAACTTTCCACCACCATAGATAATCTGTTGGTCCTAATGAGCCAACTTACTAAAGCTCAAGGGAGATTGTCATCTCAACCTGAGCAGAATCCACGGTGGCAAGTTAATACGGTGGTGGCAGTGACAACTAGAGGAGGTAAGAGTACCAATATAGTGATGGTAACGGTTTCTAAGCATGTGGACCCACAATCGTCGACGACTATTCATGAGGAGGATCCCATAGTTTCTGAGCCCATTATTACGGTGAATGAGGAGAGAGACGTTGATGAGCCATCTGCTGCTACAGAAAAGGAGACTTCAGCTACTCCATTACCCATTCTTATCGCTACAGTACCGGCGGACAACTCCACCTTCCGTGAAATCTACGCCAAAGGATGTCGACAAAGATAAGAGAAGTCCTTCGCCTCCATATCCGCAAAAACTAGCCATATCAAAGCTCGAAAAGAAGTATGCCAAATTCATAGAGCTTCTCAAGTGTGTTTACTTGAACATACCTTTCATGGATGCACTTACGGAGATCCCCACATACGCTAAGTTTTTTGAAGGATTTGATAACAGGAAGGAGGAAACAAGAAGCTGTGATGTTGGCGGATAGTTGCACTTCAGTTCTAAAGAACACCCTACCGAAGAAATTGCCCGATCCCGAAAGCTTTACGGTGCCGTGCTCCATTGGCGGCATCCCCATCAATAGAGTGCTAGTTGACTTGGGGGGCAAGCATTAGCTTAATGCCGCTCTCCATTTTCAAGAGATTTAACACGGGAAGCACGGATATGAGCATACAGTTGGTGGATCAATCTGTCACCTACCCGGTTGGTATTGCACGTGACGTTATCTTGCAAGTGCCGAGAAGGATTAGCGTGCTGGTGGACTTTGTGATCATGTACATGTCTGAGGAGGGGAGTTCTCAAATTATCTTGGGATGTCCTTTCATGGCCACAACTGAATTTTTGATAGACGTATGTCAAGGGACGTTATCTATGAATGTTGGCAATATTGAAATTGAGTTCCATCTATAAAAGCCGATGAAGGAGCGCTTCCCGCGCGAAGATGCTAGCTATGGCGAAGCTCGAAAAGAAGTATGCCAAATTCATAGAGCTTCTCATGGGTGTTTACTTGAACATACCTTTCATGGATGCACTTTCGGAGATCCCCACATACGCTAAGTTTTTGAAGGATTTGATAGCAGGAAGGAGAAAACAAAAGGCTGTGATGTTGGCGGATAGTTGCACTTCAGTTCTAAAGAACACCCTACTGAAGAAATTGCACGATCCCGAAAGCTTTACGGTGACGTGCTCCATTGGCGGCATCCCCATCAATATAGTGCTAGTTGACTTGGGGACGAGCATTAGCTTGATTCTCCATTTTCAAGAGACTGAACACGGGAACGGAGCTAGAGCCCACGGATATGAGCATACAGTTGGCAGATCAATCTGTCACCTACCCAGTTGGTATTGCACGTGACGTTATCTTGCAAGTGCCGGGAGGGATTAGCGTGTTGGTGGACTTTGTGATCATGTACATGTCTGAGGAGGGGAGTTCTCAAATTATCTTGGGACGTCCTTTTATGGCCACAGCTGGAGTTTTGATAGACGTATGTCAATGGACGTTATCTATGAATGTTGGCAATATTGAAATTGAGTTCCATCTACAAAAGCCGATGAAGGAGCGCTTCCCGCGCGAAAATGCTAGATATCTAGAGCTAATAGAAGATGAAGCTACAGAGGAGTACGTCATAAAAGAGATCATGAGAGACCTCATGAGGAAGGACATAGATGATGACGGCAACGTCATACAGGATAAGGCGTTGGCCGCCTATTTGAAAGTCTTGGATGAGGAGCCGCCCGGTATACCACTTCATCATCAATAACCGGAGGCTACAATCACTACGATCGCTGAAGGTCAACAAAGCAAGACGAACCAACTCCCACCTCATGGTCTCATAGGGAAGCACGACGAGCACATCTCGTGTGCGCCTAACATTAAGAAGGATTGTTGAAGATCAAGAGTCGAACTTACGAGTTTAAACAAGCTCTTATCGGGAGACAACCCGAATTTTTCTTTATTTTTAATTTTTATTTTTTGATTAGTTTTTTATTCTTATTCAAAAAACCAAATAAAAATGTTCTTATTTCCTTTAAAATCTTTAAAATATAAAAATAATAAATATTTTTGACGCATATATTCATGTGCAGGTGACCGATGAAGGGAGCGCTATAAACGATGAAGAAACGAAGAAGAATTGAAGTAAAGAAGATGAAAGGAACATGCTCTTTTATTGAAGGCAAAGGGGAGCTACTCGACCGAGCAGAAGCAGTCACAGAAAGGGAGAAATTTGGAGCTCTGATAATATTTTAGATCGACCGAGCTGAGTAAGCAGCTTGGTCGAGCAGCAGAGGCCTGCAGGGGAAGCTGAAAAATCGTTCTGATTATATTTCAGCTCGACCGAGCTGCGTAATCTGCTCAACCGAGCGGCAGTGCCTACGAAACTTGAGAAAATAGGGTCACTCGGTTTTACATCCTGCTCGACCGAGCAACTTCGCTTACTCGACCGAGTAATAACTTAAGAGTTTGGGCCACGTTTTTTCGCAAACGAACCGACCGAGTTACCCTAGCTCGGTCGGCCCCTTATTACAGCCCGACCCAACACCTCCCACCCTCGCAATCAAAACCCGCGCACGAGCTGCCCTCTCTCACAAACCCTCTCGCTCAACCCGCTACCCTGTATGCCACCCGAGTCCGAACGAACACCCAGCTCGGTTTGCCCCTTCAACCCATTCATCCCCACCTTCCCTCTCACCTTTCTCTCCCACACAACTCTCTCTCTCTCTCTAAATTTCAACCCCTAATAATGAAATTTACCAATTTTGAACCATAAACTCTATCAATTTCATTCGTCTGCAACTACTATTCTTCATATCATATCGTGCAGGTATACATGGAGCGCTAGGAGACTACGTTTGGGCCTGGAATACTTTGGAGCTAGCTTGAGGGAGGATTGTCACTTTGAGGCTTCGCACATTCATTTCACTTGTGATCGCCGCACTACACGAGATTCGGTACACTCGTTCATTTATACTTTTTACATCACCATATCTCGTACTCGCATTCCTTCGCACTCAAACACACCATGCCTCCTATGACACGGGGTAAGAAACCCCCGGCGAAGAAGATGAAAGATGATAACTCTGGTGCATCTGCTTCTCGCCGTACACGCAGACCCCGTCAGTCTCCATCCCCTACTCCATCTCTACCTCCACCAGACTCACATTCACCATCCCTCGCACCACTTGCACTAGAGGGACCACAAGCTAGTGCTGACATTCCCACTACCACACCCCCACCCCCACCTCAGCTACCCCAGGAGACCCTGCAGACATGTATTGTCTTCAGGAATGATGCTCACCGCGATAGGTTTGCGATCATTTCTAGACACCCCATCATTCTTACCAGATTCGTTGACATCCCAGCCCTGCAGAGTCTAGGGTTGTTAGAGGGGGTCCAGCGCCTATATCAGGCCATAGGTTGGGAGCACTTCTTGCAGATGACCACAACCACCTATATTTGCCTCACCTACGAGGCGATGAGCTCCATTTTGTGGGACGACCAGGGCATCAGGTTCAGGCTTTTGGATCGTGACGTAGTAGTCACTTTCGACGCGATCCGAGCCTTCTTTTGTTGGCCCACATCCCAGATTATACTCAGGCCTTCTCACACAGTACAGATCCACTATCTTTCAGTGCAGAGGGTTTCTGGAGACGGATAGCGGCCTCCCATATTTCAACCATAGCAGGGCGAAGTCTTCCTCCATCATCCATCCATGTCTTCGCTACGCTCAGCGCCATCTCACCACGATTATATTCTCTAGAGGCCTGAGCTTGGCACCATTTCCTTCCCTGAGTTGGTCCACCTTAGTGGGATGACTAGACCCGTCAGACGTGCTGACGATTGTACACTCCGTCCTCACCTCCTGTCAGACACGGCCCGTTGGCTGTGCAACCGCCTGGTTTCCACTTCCACCTCCGCCACGGAGATTTGTTGCGACGGTTTCTTCGCCCTATTCGCCCTCTTGCTAGGACTTGACCTTCCTGCTGACCTCTTGGTCGCGGCCGGGTCCACCACACTGACGCTTGAAATGTTTGCATACATGCATATCATTCGGCCCCATAGTGAGCGCCATTGGGTCTATCTTTTAGGTCCTCAGCGAGTGCAGCACATGGTCCTAACCCGCCCTGACCTCACACGCATTGAACCCGTCCACTTGGATTGGCTACTTCCTGGCGTGCTCCCCATTCCACTCATACACGAGCTGGAGCCTAGAGTACCGACCGCTGAGGCGGCGATGATGATTGTGCACTCAGTCTGATGAGAAGCCCGAGAGAGCTGTCCATACCACCACAACACCCTCCACTATTCCAGCCGAGAGTTTCGGGGTAGTTCCCACTTCTATCCCCGAGGTCACTGCACTATCACCTTCACTGCCCGTCTCTGATGGCGTTTTTTATCTATTGCTCATGCACCCACCATAGAGCATCCTCATATTAAGCATGCCCCTTCCGATCCTGTTATTACTTCTGTCCTTACCTCTGCCGCATCCGCATCTGTGGACTCCATCCATATCACTCATATCACATCGGAGTCCACACATGTTGTGTATGCACCTCCTTCTGGCAGCATTTCTGTCCCCATCACCGCCATTTACACTAAGAGCATCATGGTATCTGTCATCATGTCTGCCGCCACGTCTCTACTTGCGGACGTTCCTATTCCTACTTTTGCACCAAATCTCACATCCCTTCCTGTATCCACTTCTGCTGAGATCCCGTGTAGGTCTCCTTCTCCTGATTTTGCTTTCCGATCCTGTGCATCACATGCACGAACCCAAATAGAGAGAGGTGCACCTAGTCGTGTACGTCAGCCTGGTAGTTCCCGCATCACTGATACACGCCTAACAGCGGTTGAGGCTGAGGTTGCTAGGCTGAGGCGTGACTTCCTCGCGGACAGTCACCACCCACCACCGATCAGTGCGATGGGACATCACAGAGATTCTAAATATACTCCGAGCACGAGGTGCACCACCTGCCACACTTGCACCAGCTGCTCCTTCTGCACCTCCCGTACCACCTGTTGCACCACCTCTTGACCATTCTGCACCACCATCTGATGTTATTTCTGGTCCACAATAGCAGGACCCATCGCCACCCCTAGAGGGTGGTGCTGCTGCCTGATTCATCCTTTTACTCATGTTCTCCCCGCTCATAGTTTTTAGTGCCCATTTGTCCACACGAGGCCTAGAATTGCATAGCTTGGAGGAGAACCCATTTCTTCTCTTGCATATATATCATACCATCATTTGCATGCTTGTTCTTACATTAGACATTAGGACCATGCATTTGCATTCATTAGATTTTCGTATTGATTTTTCTTTTTCTAGGCCTTTTCTTTTATCCCACCCACCTCACCCTAGCATCATTCTCTATCATTCACACGTGTTCTCAGCAGTGAGGACACTACTGTGTTTAGCTTAGGAGATGAGCGCTATCGCTTTTTATTTATTTTGTATTTTTCGCCTTATTTTTCCATTCTTTTTCACCACATTCTTTTTCTTTTTAGCATCATATTTTCCTTCTTTTAGTGTGCATGCATGCATGTTTTTATTTTACTCTATTTTCTTTTCTTTTCTTTCGCTAGATGAATTCTTTGTGATGATATCTCTTATGCTTTCACCGCCATCACGATGCTTATTTTCCATGTCATGCTTAGAGTTATTTCATAATCTTACTCTTTACAAGTACTTGCAACTATAATTCTTTTGACGATCTATCTGAGTAAATACATGAAGCTTATTGAAACTGAATGTGTAAAGTAGTGTTTAGTATGCTTTCGTTGTAAATGCACCAAGATTCACGCATCATTATCATATCTGAAGCCTCGCTTTCATTCTTTATTTGCATTCTTATTGCATGCTTGATATGACTTAAAAATCTCACTGCTTGACTTTGCTATTCATTGATATAATTAAGAATACTCATGCTTATATATGAGTTTAGTTGATGTATTATTTTACTAAACTGTTTGTGCACACTTTTGAGTGAACCGATCGTTATATCTATTTCTTCTCCACATATATCTTGTATATATCTAAATGCACTTGATTTTACTTACCAACCCTATTTCTACCGCAACCATGCTCCAAAAAGTTCAAAAAGCGAAAAAAGGAGCCAATATCAAAAATACAAATCCTATGCTCCTACAAAAGTCCAAAAAGAAAAAGAAGCAAAAGTTTCAAAAATAAAAGAAAAATTCAAAATCAAAATTCATTACTCGGAGCAAGAGATATATTCTTGGAAAAACCAAAACAAAAATCTCAAATCCATAAATATTTCTTTGGATGCGACGCCTCAATTCAAGCTTGGGGGTGAAATCTTTTGATCATATGAGTAAGCATGACATTAGAGTGGAGTTGTGCATGAACAGGAAAGTTTGATAATACTGAAACTTAGCGAAATAATTTAGTTATGAGAATTTCCTATGATTTGATGTAAGTATGTGCATGTCTCGACTTCTATTTCATTCTTGTTGCATGTTTGTTGTGAATTCTCCATACTTCAGTTATAGCTTTTAATTGAAAAGTGCATTGCCAATGTTGTGTATATATATGATACTATGGATCACATTATGTAGATATAAGTTAATTGCATGAGCTTTAGAGAGACGCCTTTTGTTCGATCTTAAACTCTCAAGTACCATATTCATTTAAGATATGAAACTTTTTCATAGCATGTGATTTATTTTCTGAATAGTTGTGATGTGGAGTGAATGGCACGTGATTTGAGAGAATGATCTAGCAACCCCCTCCTCTTCCCGTTTTTTTCTTTTTCTTATTTTTACTCCTCGGTAAACTTCATATTCGTCTTCCTCAAGAACGAGTAAGAGGTAAGCTTGTGGGATTTTGACGTGTCCATATTTTCTATACTTTTACTGCATATTTTCATATTTTCATCGTCCAAAGTTCACTTTTCTAAACAGTATCGTGCTTTTCACGATATATTTGATTCTCGTGAAGATTTGTGGATTTTCAGGAACTTTAGAGTGATTTGGAGCAAATTTGAGACATGAACACATCCGAGCTAGCCGGAGCATCAATGGCAAGGTCCACTAGGTGCTTGACGAGGTGGAGAAGAAGATTTGAGGAGAAGAAGAGAGAATGAGAAAGAGAACTTAAAGTACAGATTTCCAGTCAGCTCGACCGAGTAGAGTTGTCCACTTGGGCCGAGCAGCTGCACCCAAAAGAGAAGCTTCAATGCTTGAGACTATTGCACCACTCGGACCGAGCAGAGCAACCACTCGGTCGGCACACTCGACGACCGCAATACAACTCCAAACACTTAGCCGTCGAGCGAAAGCGAAGAAGCAGCTCGACCGAGTAGTCAAGCTACTCAACCGAGCTGAACGCACAACAGAACGATGATTTCGAAGCCTTTCCAGCCGTCTGCCGCTCGACCGAGCAGACGATCTACTCGACCGAGTCCAACTGAAGACAGAACGGCATTTTTGAGCCTAGCAGCGGCTCCCTGCAGCTCGACCGAGTAGGACCCCCTACTCGGTCCGAGCATCTAAATTCTAAAGCTGAGTCCAACACGAAGTCTACGGCGGTGTAGCCCTAACTCTGACGGAGTAGGACGACGAGCCAGTTTTTCATTGGGCCGAGTTGGGTCTTTTTTGGAAATTTTGTGAGGTCCACCACTCTTGTATTTAAACCTATTTTCTACCCTCACTCTTGTATTTAAACCTATTTTCTACCCTAAGTTTAGAGAGCTGAGTTTTATTATTCTATTTTTAGTTTGAGAGAGATTTGAGTGACGTCGATATTGTTTTTGAAGGACCAAGCTTGGATTTTTATTTGCTTTATATTGGAATCTTTTGGATCTTAAATTTCTGGAGTTTAGTCCTTCACCTCTATCGGTTTGGTAACGATCGCTCGTCTCTCTTTATTAGTTTTGATGTTTACTCTAGTGATATCGAGTATTATTACTATTGTTACTGTTTTTATTGATATTTCTATGAATTGCGAGTAGTCGTTTCTCGGGCTAATAAATAAGCCCTATGATCTTAAGATTTAGATGTAAAATTATGATTTTTGCATTGTTTTGGTATAAAATGGATGTGATTTGGTTGATCCAGCCAAGTTAGTAAGAGATCTTATTCAGGATTTGTGATTCACAATAGTGGCACACATCCTAGCCATACTATCATATGAACTTAATTAGACTCATTAGTGAATTCGGTTAGAGTTCGTGATCCACGATAGTGACACACAATTTGATGGTTTCCATCGGCATCTTGTATTACTAATTGGTGATCTACGATAGTATCATCAATGAGAGCCATCAAATCATAAATCGAAGCTTTAACCCACGATGGCGGCGTGAGTAGAGATTGAGAAAAGTTGTCGTTCGTAATGCACGGATCGCGTGCAAGGCCATCCACGATGGTGAGGCTGAGTACGTGATACGTTAGATGAGTGATACAATGATAGTTGGCCATGAATTCCACATTCTAGATGCGACAATCTCTCCTTATAATAACCAATTCAACGTAGAAATAACCTAGCATCGAAATCTGAAGATCCTAGTGGTGACTCCTATTGCCCTAGTGTTTATTATATTGTTAATTTGGGATAAGAAATACATGTGACAACCTTTAGAAACACCCACAACTAATATTGTTTCAAGACTTTGAATAAACTCAAGACCTTAAATCAACTGCCTCCCTGTGGGATCAATATCTTTCTATGTTACAAAGCTTTGACACCGTGCACTTGCGGTATGTTTTCGGAGTTAAATCCACAGCACATTAGTTCTACAACTTGTTGGCTACCTCCCCACCAATTTTCAAGTGAATCCAACACTTTTTGAGCCTATATCCATGCATTTAAAAAAGACCGCTAAAGTTCTGAAACTGTCAGCGCAATCTTTTTGAAATGCATAGATGGAAGCTCAAAAATGTTGGATTCATTTAAAAATTGGCGGAGATGTAGCCAACAAGTTGTAGAACACATTGCAAAAAAATTTAAAACTGTTTTTTGGGGGGGGTCAAAGTGCTAACAGCACAAGAAAACCGAGTTTATGTTGTCAGCACACCTCCATATTCCATTTGAAGATTTACACACATGTGAGCAATATGTTCATATGCTGTCCGCACAAGAAATTTTCCTATGCTGACAGCATTTTGGGGCCCAAAAGTATCTTTTTTGGATTTTTTTCACTGTATTTTACAACTTGTTGGCTACCTCTCTATCAATTTTCAAGTGAATCCAACACTTTTTGAGCCTCCATCCATGCATTTCAAAAAGATAGCTCAAATTCTGAAACTGTCGGTCCAATCTTTTTGAAATGCATGGATGGAGACTCAAAAAGTGTTGAATTCACTTGAAAATTAGTGTGGAAGTAGTCAACAAATTGTAGAACACATTGCAAAAAAATCAAAAAATACTTTATGGGCCCCAAAGTGCTGACAGCACAGGAATACCACACCTCCATATTGCTCTATATATATATAATACATTTGACGACCTTTTTGAATTGTTTCCTACGTAGCACCCCAAATATGACTAAGACAAACTTTGTTGATGACTAGGAAAAAGCTTAATGCATCTGATCCTGACTATGACAAAGGTTAAGAAAATGGGTTGAATTGTATTGGGGGGAGGATTTGAATCTTTGGGTGAAACTATATCGGGGGAATTCTAATAATTTGAAATTTGAATGGAAATTTTGAATTTTGTCTTACTATGACAAAGGGTTGTCCCATGTGGCACCCTTTTGTTCTACTAGGACAAAGTGTTTAGGAGAGTGGGGGACCCAATGAGGTGTGGGTGAGTGGTTTGGTGTGGGGTTGGGTATTTTGGTGGAACCCCCAAACAAAAGCCCACCACGGTCACCTTATTTGCAAGCTTGCCATTACTTTTTCATAAAACCAAAAGACCCCTCATCTTCTCGCTATGTATGGATTTGCCATCGCTCTTTTTCCACTTTGCCGCGTTTTTTACACTTTAGTCTCTGTTTGTGCGCCCCTACGACGACTAACCCGTGGTTTCTTTTCGCCGTCAGTATTGCGCCCAGAAGACGACGGTTACCGTCGTTCTTGCGTCCGGGAGACAACTGCCCCGTCAGCATTTCACCAGTAAGCCGGTTGTCCTTGTCGGTTTTGCATTTGGGAGACGACCTTCACTAGTATATATGATTGGGACACTGTGCATACATACATACATACATATACATATATACATAAATAAATTTTTTCCGAATTGTGGTGAGTGCCCGTGCTCCCACACACATGCACCCAGTTCCACCCCTGCTTGCAAATACTTCCAACTAAATAGTGAGAACGCTAGTAGCATAACGCAATTATCAATTCCCATCAAACACCTAAATACCTTTCATTTCCTTCTTTCGCAATTAAACTTTTGTGCTCATAAACACTTTCAAACTAGCTAGCATCGCACATGTACCGTTAAATTATGACCCGTGAGGCATATATTAACACAAGAATCTCCATATAGTACACCTACACTTGTTAGCAAATATTCAATAATCCTTCAATTATGTAGTTCATGCCCATCCTGATGCTTCTTGGAAACTAATTCATTGCCCACAACAGTATATGAAAAAAAATTCCTCGATTTCATTGTAAACTTTTAATGACCATGAAACTATTAAGGATAGTAATTAGCATCAATATATAATGTTAAACTCTGATAAAACAAGTTGCGCTGCAAAAATACGGAAATAAAATTCCAGTTCTTCCTTAAGTCGGTTCAATGGACTAGAAGCTATAGTTATCATATATTCTAAACAAATTATCAAAAAATCACATTAACTTAAACACTTGATATCCAAAATAAGATCTTTAGAAAATACACTTCTTAATAGCTTTATAGCATGGATACTGGCACAACTCACAGACATGCCACAATAGGGACATGATGACATGGCAAACACTTAAAAAATATGATATAGGGACATGGCAGTTTATCATTTATTATGTACATGAGTATTTATGAGTATTTGTATATGGTACACATAAGAATAGATGGTGATTATGATGTGTTCTAAAAAATACAAAGAAAAACAATGTAAAATGTCATGTAAAGTGTCACGTATTTAGAAAAGTGTTAAAATGTAAAATGACATGGTCTTTTTATGATTCACGTATTTAGAAATTAGTATGAGTTGATTTATCTAAAAAGTGTTAAACCAAAATTAGCTTTATATATGCTTTAAGTGATATAACCAGTGTTTTAAAACAAGCTATATGTGGTCGCTTGCATATATATAAGGAGGCGGCCTTTAGTCGTATAAAAAATTAGATATGCGACCGGATTATGCGATTGGATTATCTGGCAGCATAATCAACCATATAAATATTATGTACAGTATATGCGAATATACATACGCAAAATTAGCAACTAAAAAATCCCAACCCGTTAAGAAACCCGACCCATTAAGCATAGTTTTCTTTTTGTTTTAAGGGTTTTCCCATAACAGAAAGCAACGGCCTCCCTTTTCATCCTCTGCAAGACGAAACAGTAGCGAATCGTGACAAAACAGTAAAGGAAAGTGATGCGGACGCACCCTAGCCGCCGTCCCGCTTGCCGCAAGCCGCACCCGGGTCCCACGTGATGCTTAGGCTTTGGTGATTTAGTTATCTAGGGGTATTCTAGTCTTTTCAGACTAGATTAGTAAATCCCCTCTTTTTCTATTTATTAGGGCTAGCCGTCATTTTATTTCTTTATGCTTATTTTGTGAAGAACAATTGTAGGCATCTCTTGTGAATGTTTTAGGCTTTGTTCCGTGCAACAAAGCTAGGAGAGCGAGTCTCCTCTCGAAAGAGACTCATTTATCAATCTTTTCCTTAGTTCTTCGCAATCTAAAAAATCCAAAATTCCTCTTTTTATATTTTTCCACCTTTAAATTCTGAAATTAATTGATACGAAACCCTAGTTCGTATCAAATTGGTATCAGAGCATTGAGATCCAATGACGACGAGCACGAGGTCAAAGACGGATGGCGTGGATGAGAAGGTATAAGGGCTTCGAGAAGAGTTCAACCGGGAGATCGATGGATTGAAGAAAACCCTAGGTGAATCCATCAAGGATCACGCCCATTCGCAAGAGGACATCCAAACCGAGCTTCGGGGCATGCGAAGGGAAGCCGCGCAAACGTCACGGGACATCCAAGGGTTAAAGGAGGCAACTTCAGATCTGAAATTTTTGAGGGAGGCCACATCGTCAATTACGGAGATAAAAGCTATGCTCCAAGCCCTAACAATGGAGAGAGGAGGAGATCGGGGCAAGAGGATTCAAGGGGGAGAAAACCAAGGAGAATCTACACTTGAATCGGCAAACTGGGAGCAACCGGAGGGGGCGACGGCTACGGCAACAAATTTGGAGCAAAACATAATCGCCGCAAACCCTAGAGGGGCCGGCGTGCCCTGGAAAAAGCCGGCAGGCCCTCCTGGGCCTGCGGCTGGAACAGCAGGCCCATCAGGGCCTGCGGCTGGAGCAGCAGGCCCTTTAGGGCCTGCGGAAACATCTGCAGGCCCTGTCGGGCCTGCGCAGCAAGCGACAGGGCCCAGTGGGCCTGCCGCAACTGCGGCAGGGCCCAGTGGGCCTGCCGCAACTGCTGCAGGCCCGGAGGGGCCTGCTGCGACTTCGGCAGGCCCGTTCAGGCCTGCCGCTGTCCTAGCAGGCCCAAACAGGCCTACAGTCCACTACTGGGGGCCTGCCGAGGTGCAGGCAGCCCCCTGGGGGCCCGCGTCGAGGCCAACTACCTTCCGGGGGCCCACTGCAGCACAGACAGCCCCATGGGGGCAAGATGGAGGCGGATGGGCCCGGGACACGACGATTGGGGCTCCAGTAGCCCAATTTTGGAGACCAGAGGCTCATCCACAGGTACTGAGGCCACAGGTGGATCCCAGACAGGCCTTTGATGGCTTTCCGGAGCGGGGACAAGGCTCAGGGGCTATTTTGGAGGACGGATAGCACCAGTACAGCCACACAGAGTGGCAGGAGGGCCCGTGTGGGCACGGCAGCAGGAGTTCTCGGGGTATCATAACCAGCCGGAGGCGTGGGAGAGACCCGTTTGGCCCGAGGAGGTGTACGGGGTTGACGGGGGAGGACCAGCAGAGACAGTCGGCGGAGGATTCGGCCGTGGGGGTGATCGCGGTAGAGATGGGGGACCTCAGGGGGACATCAATGTTGATCGCCGCCTTATGAAGCTGAAGATGCCGATTTTTGACGGCACGGATCCGGATGGGTGGATCTACCGGGCGGAGCGTTACTTCCAGGTGATGCGGTTGACGGAGGAGGAGGTTCTGAGGGCCATCGAAATCTACTTCGAGGGCAAGGCGTTGGCCTGGTACAGATGGAAGGTGGCGCGGGCCCCCTTTCGCACTTGGGAGGAGCTGTCCGCACTGATACTAGACTGGTTCCAGGAGACCCCAGGGGGAGATTTCTACGAGCAGTTATCTGCGCTGAGGCAGGAGGGGACGGTCAGGGATTATGTGGAGAGGTTCGAGATGCTGAATAGTAGGGTGAAGGGGGTGACCGACGAGGTAACGATTGGGAATTTCATGAGGGGGCTAAAGCCCTCTATACGAGCGGAGCTGAGGATGCAGAGTCCGGGGACACTGGAGGATGTCCTTCGCCTGGCCCACAAGGCGGAGGAGAAGCATGCAGAGGAGAGACGCATTCGGAGGACTTGGGGAGCCCAGGGCCAGCGTAGTCAGACAGCACCGGCCCCACTTCCGGGGGTTACAGTAGCACCAGTGGACACGGAAATGAAGAGAGAGGAAACCCGACCAGTGATCCCTGGTAAACGGATGACTGAGGCTGATATGAGGGCGAGGCGTGCTGCAGGCCTCTGTTTCAGATGCGATGAGAAGTTCAGTCCCGGTCATCGATGTGCGAGCAGGCTGATGCAGATTGTGCTAGAACCGGACGAGGGGGAGTATGCAGATTGTGGGGAGTCGGTGATGACGGAAGAGAGCGAGATTGAGCACGCACATCTGGATGTAGCAGAGGTGTCCCTGAACTCCTTGGTAGGGGTGACCACGAACCATACCATGAAGTTGGCAGGACAATTGGACGACGTGCCGGTGACGGTACTCATAGACAGTGGGGCTACCCACAACTTCATCTCTCGACATTTGGTGGATCGTCATAGGTTGCAGGTGAGCACCTTGGAGACGTTTACGGTCCTCTCAGGGACATGGAGGAGAGCAGTGGGATGTACAAGGGGCTGAGTCTGACCTTACAAGGGGAGCAGATCATGGAGGACTTTTTGCCCCTAGAGTTGGACAATATCGATGTGATTTTGGGCGTGCAGTGGCTGAGGGGATTGGGCGAGGTGAAGATGAATTGGAAGCAGCTTAGGATGGAATTCTAGGAGGGGGGTCGCACGGTGGTTCTGACAGGTGACCCTAGCCTCTGTTTTCCATCGGGGGCCTTCAAAGCCAGATCTCCACCTTGAGGACAAGGTGGCTCTTTTAGGGGAAGGTATTGATGCGGACACACCCTAGCCGCCGTCCCGCTTGCCGCAAGCCGCACCCGGGTCCCACATGATGCTTAGGCTTTGGTGATTTAGTTATCTAGGGGTATTCTAGTCTTTTCAGACTAGATTAGTAAATCCCCTCTTTTTCTATTTATTAGGGCTAGCCGTCATTTTATTTCGTTATGCTTATTTTGTGAAGAACAATTGTAGGCATCTCTTGTGAAAGTTTTAGACTTTGTTCCGTGCAACAAAGCTAGGAGAGCGAGTCTCCTCTCGAAAGAGACTCATTTATCAATCTTTTCCTTAGTTCTTCGCAATCTAAAAGATCCAAAAATCCTCTTTTTATATTTTTCCACCTTTAAATTCTGAAATTAATTGATACGAAACCCTAGTTCGTATCATAAAGCAACGGTGGTAAAGCGACGAGCGAAAGCATGTAAGCATGATTTTTCTTTTTTCTTTTTCTTTTTTTAGCAGTAAGTAGCAGCTTCGCCCCTTTATTTTTTCTTTTTCTTTTTCTTTTTCTCTTTCTCTTTTTAAAGCAGTGAAAACGCAGGGTTGTCGTTTTTTCCAGTTTTGTTTTTTATTTTTGTATTTTGGATTTTTGCTTTCTTAAGCAACGATGAAGCAATACCAGCATGCGACGAAGTAGCGATGTTGCTTCGGGCATCTCTCTTTTTATTTTTTATTTATTCCCAGCAGGGAGCATTTGCATATTGTTCTTTTTCTTTTTCCCTAGCAAGAAGCAGCGGATTCGTCGCATGTTTTTTCTTTTTTCTTTTTTCTTCTTTCTTTTTTTTTCCAACAAGAAATAGCGGCTTCGCCGCATGGTTTGTTTTTAATTTTTATTTTTATATTCCTATTGCAGGTAAATATCATCATCTATGGTATCCAATTCATTAAGAATGGATTGTTTATCTAGTGACAATCAATATGAGACTACTTTTGTTCAGAAGAGGCCACCCAACTCCAAAGATATAGGCTAGAAGTACGAAGAGAGAATGAATCCAGAAAATTCTAATGATGTGAGGTGTTTAAAATGTAATAAAAATTTCTAAGGATGCATCAATCGCTTGAAGCAACATATAGCTGGAATGTCTGATGATCTACGGATGTGTTTAAAGGCCAGCGACGAAGACATGTCAATTTGTAAGAAGAATTTAAAAGCGATAAAGATGAATAAAATGAAGAAAAGAATAGCAGAATTTGAATTGAGACGAGGTGTAGATTTTCGAAGAACATGAATCAAAAAAACCCTAACTTACAAATATTGGACAAAAAATCTCGTGTTATTGGACCTTTCGATCAAATGATGGATGAAGAAAAGCTAATGCAAACATCTTTTAATGAGGGAGGCACGAAAAAAGGACAGGATTTGGCTCGTGAATATATTAGCATGTGGTGTTATGGGCCAACCCTCCATTCCATACTTTCGATTTCATTGAATGGGACCTTGCATGCTAGACCATCGATAGACATGAGCCGGGGTACATAAGGCAAAGCGAATATCAGTTTAAGGTCCCTCTTTTACGTCGTTCTTTATCGTTCTTTATCAGAAGATGAAATAAGAGGTTAAAAATATAGAAGTAGCTTGAGATGAATATAACTGTAGTATTTTAACTAATGGGCAGACTGGTGCATAGAAGTGTAATGAACTTATGTGTGCATTGCCAGATAAAAGTTTCATCAAGTCAATCAAATATTCTCAAAATGCATATACTAGACCGTATATATATGAGTGTGTCGAAAGATGTATTAAAGAGATAGGACAAGAACGGGTAATACATGTATACAGATAACCACTCCTCAAATATGATGACAAAAGATATGATGAAGATTACTCGACCAAGATTATTTTGGAGTAGTTGTACAGCAAACACCATAGACCTTATGTTGAAAGATGTCGAAAAGCTTTCCAATTATAAAGTTGCACCATAGACCTTATGTTGAAAGATGTCGAAAAGCTTTCCAAGTATATAGTTGTGATTGAGAATTTAAGATCAATTACAATCTTTCTATATTTTCATATATACATAAGTTCACTAATAGAAGAGCATGTTCGATGAGGGGTGACAAGATTTGCTACCATATTTATCAGCTTAGATTGCCTTCTCAATAAAAAGATGCAATTAGCTAGTATGGTGTCATTGATGGCTTGAGAAGAATATAGATGGTGCAATACTAGAAAAGAAAAGGTAGTTAAAGCTACCATCTATTCAGATACGCAACAATTAATGAAGATACGCAACAATTAATGAAGATTTACGCTGCTCTTTTTAGACTATTAAAAATTGTTAATGCGTATATGATGCCATCAATGGGTTTTGTTTATAGAACGATGGGTTTTTCGTATATAGGTCTCCCAAAAATATATAATTTGAAAAGAGTCCCTCAAATAATAGCTTTTGCCAGGAGGTCCCCTAATTCACCTAACTCACGTGAAAAATGTCTCTTTCAACGAAATCTGTTAAAAACGTAACGAAGGATAACTCGGGTCGAGTTAAGATGTAGTTTATGTGAGGTTTAAACCAAATAACCCATTCTTAACCCGATATACCATTCTTAACCCGATAACCCTCATCACTGGCACCACCGACGCACCGGTAAGTCCTTCGCCTTCCAGTTCGCCCGCAAGGGCCTCAACCTCGTCCTCGTCGACTGGAACCCAGCAAAGCTCCAAGACGTCTCCTCCGCCATCCAGTCTAAATACAGCTGTGTTAGGATCGAGATGGTGGTCATGGACTTCTCTGGCTATCTTTCCGAAGGGGTGTAGCGGATCAATGATAAGATCAAGGGGTTGGATGTGGGCGTGCTGGTCAACAACGCCGGGGTCTCGTACATGTACGCGAGGTACTTTCACGAGGTGGATGACGAGCTGCTGACGAATTTGATCAAGGTAAACGTCGAAGGGGTTACCAGGGTGACGCATGCCGTGATTCTGGGGATGCTCGAGAGGAAGAGAGGGGCCATTGTCAATATTGGGTCTGACGCCACCATCGTGATCCCGTCAGACCCGCTTTACGCCGTCTATGCCGCCACCAAAGCGTGAGTTTTCTCTTCTTATGCGGGTTAAACGTTTGATGAAATGCTCCAATGAGTTAGACTGGAGGAGGAAGAAAGGAGGGAGGGGTATAACGGTCACTTTGTGTTTTCTGTTAGAAGAGAAGGAATATTCTCTTCAAATTAACCACGGGGACTCTTTTCACGTGAGTTAGGTGAATTGGGAGACCTCCTTGCAAAAGCTATTCATTAAGGGACTATTTTCAAAATATACGTTTTTTGGGGACCTATATACGAAAAACCCATGGAACGATTCAAGTTGCAAAGAATGACATCATTGCTACTAGTAAGAAGAAGGGAAGTGCATATCAACCGATGCTTGACATCATTGAAAAGAAGGCAAATTGTAGACTTGATATCCATTACATTTTCTGCATATTATTTGAATCCTTTTTATTAATATAAGCATAACACAGTAAAGGAAGACTCCGCGGCTAGGAATGTCGTCATGTATTGTATAGATGTGTTCTATCCTGACGTCGAGATTCAAGATAAAATTGGAGCAGAAGAGTTAGTGACATATATGAGGGCAAAGAATTAATAGGGCGTGAAATAACAAAGAGATATTAGAAAAGTTTTAATGGTACTGATAACTTTTGATCCATGTAATGTATTATTAATTTATCATCACACTTAAATATTTATTTAATGTTTATTTAAATTTCTAACATGCTTATTGGTTTATGTTCATTTTATAAATAGCTGATTGGTGAGAGTTATATGGAGGAGGTACATCGTATCAAAGAAAAATGTCAATCAAAATATTGAGTTTAACAAGTAGCTCCTCAGGTTGCAAAAGAAATTAGAGCATGTTTAAGGGGATAATTTCAAGAATTATAAATTTATAATATGATTTTAAGTTATTTATTTTCATGGTTACTCATGTTATATATTTTTTAAAACTATACAAATATATACAAAGAAACAAAATAGGCTATATCCAAAGAGTTTGCAAGATCTAGTTTATGTGAAATTCAATAGAAGGATATTTAAAAAATGTAAAGACAAACAAAAAATGTAAAGAATGTGACAAAGATGTGCTTTTAGGAACGGGTGATTCAAGAGCTCTTCATTGAAAGAGTGAGTGTTTGGGTAAAAAGAGAGAATGAAGGAGAAGAAGATGCATTTTCCGGTTCTGGACTTGCATGGACGGTTGTTACCAAGGCTAGTGGAGCTAATAAAGATCCACTTAGGAGCGAAAAGCCATTGATGACATATGCAAAGAGAGAAAACAGTTCTTCTACTGTAGCGATGGATGATGTTCAAGATTACTCATATGGAAAAGATTTGGATGGTGATGATAATGTTTTCAATGTGATTGATGATGTTTTTTTGATGTGGGTTAGATGATGATATTCGTTATGAATATGACAAGGAAGATTATAAGTAGATATAGAATGTATTATAGATCTTTTATTATTTCAAAGTGCTTATATTTGACATGCTTTTGATTTGTAAGTAAAACTAAATATTTATGGTTTGTGCATATAAATTGCTTTAGACTTTAGACTTTAATTATTTTATATATTGATCATCTTGAGAGTGCTGATGTTTCAATATGAGTTAATCCATATTTTTAAATATTGATATGATTTTTTTCATTATTCCCATCTTTTAGGATTTTTTATTTTAATATAAACAAACAATACACACACATATATGTATATATATTTAGTACACATATATATGTATATTTATTTACTGCTAATTTATTTACTAAAATATTCATTTTTGCATAAACCGTATAATCTACATACTTGGCCGCATAATCCACATATGTGATATGTGTTACTAGACAGCGGACACAATGAAACCGTCATTTAGAACACTGGATACAATGATAACTGAAAATGGCATTAGGATAGACATTACCTCAACCCAATATGAGATTCACGCATTAACAATACGAAGATACACTAAACCCTTAAAAAACTCAACTCACTCTCCAAACCACAAGTTTTAGGTTCTTAAAGAGAAGACTAAAACCAACCAGTCTGTCTAATAAAGGTGATTACCGTTTGGTAATTTAAAGTAGCACCACATCTTTCAATCACAGATGCACGTGATTGTTGGTCAGTTAGCCACTATCATCCATTTCAAAAGTTTGCATGTAAACACTAGAAAGATTGAGTATGACCATTTGAGGGACAAAAGGCACATGCCTGATTTAGTAGGCTTTAGACCATGGGATTTTCCCTCTATCCTTGGCTTCATAGTAATAGGGCATTTTAAGATTCTTCATTTTATTGGCAGGCTTTCTTCCATTGCATCACATATCCAGTCATGCCGAGTCTACGTTTATGTGCCAATGCTTGAAATTATATAACAAACTTCCATTCGGATTTCTGTATGCATTTCTGTGTTCTCTTCAATGTATTTCTGTGTTCTATTCAATGTCTTGAGATGTTTCATTCAGTCAAAGGCCGGACTCCAATTGCATCATATTTCAGAGCATGCATTATCTCATTCAAATTCAAGGTTTTAGATCTCGGTTTTAGTCTTCCGCTAATTTGGGTATCGGTATCGGTATCGTCCGTTTTGGTGGTTTCAAAAGTAAGTTTCGTTTTGTTCGTATCGTTAGTTTCAAATACTTAAATACCTATCAAATACTAAAGTATCAAATATTTTTTACAAGTTAGACATTTTGCGAAATATACAGAGTGCATGGCGAAGAAAAAAAACCCCACAAATGATGTGGTGAACGCTCGGAACTGAAAAAAGAGCGAAACGAGTGTGTGTAGGGCGGCATTGTCGGGGGTAAAAAGGCAAAAAGCAAGGGCCAACGTGCAAAAAACATTTTGGGGGCTACCCTAGAAAAGGCCAATGGCATACATGTAAATAGTTTAGAGAGTGAGAGGATTAATTTGATTTATGAAAAAGGGATGGTATGACTGTAATAAAGAGAAAAATCATGGTTCAAAGTTTGGTTTCTCCACCAAGACACCTCAAAACAACACCCAAACACACATCCAAGAGGGCCCACCTTGCCCATATGGCATAACAATAGACAATCCTTTGTCCCAGTCAACTTGTAACTAGGACAAAGGCTTATGACTGGAACAATCCTGGGTGGACATCCCTCTTTTATATAATAGGTATAAAAATATAAAAATATATTACAATATAAAATTATACTTAAATACATATTAATAAAAATAAGTTTGTTTGTGGACCGAGCAAGAACCCTCTAATGCTGCTAATCACATTACACTTTTTGCTAAACATACTTCATTTATTTACAAGTTCGCCATTGAAATGGCGAAGTTGTAAATAAATGAAGTATGGTTAGCAAAAAGGTCTGTTAGCATAATAACCCAAAAAATTTGAGACATCTTAAGTGCTGCTAATCACATTATACAATTTGCTTAACACACTTCTTTTATTTAAAAGTTTGCTATTGAAATGGCAAACTGTTAATAAATAAACCATGTTTAGCAAAATGTGTAATGTGAATAGCAGCACCAAGTGGGTGCTCTACAGCCCTGACTTCCCACGTGGGTCACATGCTCACTTCTGTCTCTTCCCTCTTCCCTCTTCCATTTTTCTTCCTTCTCAGCTTCCCACAGGCCCACGAGGAGCGGCGGCGGCGCATGATGAGGCCGCGGAAATGGTGGAAGATTGAAAGCTACGACGGAAGCAGAGACAACGGAAGCGACAAGCAAAGGTGAGTTTTTTAAAAATAATTCCTCCGTATTTTTTTCTATTTCTTCAATTGATACTCTTATTAGTTGAGCGTTATCTTCTTCTTCTTCTCTTTCTTCCTCTTCTCTCTCTTTCTTCATTTTTTTTACTTGGGTTTCGGCCGGAACTTTGCCATTCGGCCTATTTCAGCCGGTTTCAGCTGAAACTGGCCGGAACGGCAAAGTTCCAGCCAAAACCGAAACTTTGTTGCTGGTTTCATCTTGGTTAGGGCCAAAATCGGGTCGAAACGCCCGATGGTATCGGGCGAAACCTTATACATTGCCTTCAATGATGTGGATGTCCAAATTGTTTAACAAAAACTTCATTTAGATTTTCATAGGCATTTTCCGAACTGACTAAGTGATCTAGTCCTGCAGATGCTACTTTTGATATTACCTGACTTCAAAATTCCAAACACCTATCTCTTTTTTGCTGTGACATTTAAAATCCATTATTCTACTCATTTTGAAGTATGGATAGAAATTTATAAATAAAAGGATCAGGTAACCTACATGGTGGACAAACTGCAATCAAGAACAAATTACTGGAACATACATCTCATAGTCAGAATATCATGACTAAATGAATAAGCAAGCACATATAACTTGTGACGATCCCAATGATGAAATAAAAGTTTACCACGTTAATACTTACCAGTGGTGCTATTTGTACCTATCTCTGCAGTAGAAAAAAAGTAAGAGAAGACATAATAGAAGCATAAACAATTTCCACCAACCTACATAATTTTTCACCAAAAGCTTCTGCAACCACTGAAATATACTGTTACCAACAACATTCAGCAAAAAGAAATGAAAGCAATGACACATTTAGCAGCTAGCACGACTTTTAAGCATCTATTTCATTCATCGCACACCAAATTACCCTGAGAGGGCCATGGGTTGATCAGTCTAGTAAAGGATCTACAGGTAAATTCAAAAGGAGAAACTCCTGAAGGGGTAAAGTGAATCTGCACAGCTACTTCCAGAATAATTTCATATCATAACATCTTTCTACTAGGATAAGCACAAGCAAGTGTTCTATGTTTACAAATACAACATAATAATCCAACCCATATTTGTCATGAAAGCCCTATATCCCCCTCCCCCCTCCTCACATACAAATACAACATAATAATCCAACCCATATTTGTCATGAAAGCCCTATATCCCCCTTCCCCCTCCTCACATACCTTTTTCATGCAGTATAGACCAAGTAGAAATTGTCCAGTTCTTAAAACACATCAAGGAAATAATATCGGAATTTTGACAAAGAATACAAACTTCAGGCATTCACCTCTCTACCACTTGTAATATGCAGAAATCGCAATGACATACAAATATTGTAAGCTAGTGTTGAATTTGTACAAAAGCTAGGCCCATGTTTTAACGTACAACATACTGTTCACAAATGGTAAGGTATGTGTCTATTATTTATTTATTTATTTTTGTCTAATCAAGGTATCGTGCAATTGCTTGGCATTCCATGTAAATTAAAGTTATTGAACATATACAAGTTGAAAAAGGATGCTTACTTGTCCACAGTAAATATTCAGTAAAAGGGTGTATTTGGTTACTTGTAGCTGGATCTAAACTTGTCTTCCAATTGTATTGAACACCAACTACTGAGGTGAGAACAACGCATCGGCACTAGGTAAGTATTGCTTTTGGAAATACATGTTTTACAAAACTTGTTTTTGGCTGCCTTAATGTGTCCAGAAAAGAGAGAAGGACCTTCTACGTATTACTTACTTGTTCCTAATTACTGCGTTCAAACCACTGGAGTTGAATGTTTTCTTGCATTTATGATAACATTGTGCTAGGCCAAGAATCCAAGACACCCAATCAAACATCAAATTTTGCAAAATTGATCTCAAGAAAACATGTGTGAAGGTTGAAAGTGTGCTTATTTAGGGCAAAGATTTAATTTCATGCATGGACTGCATGCATAATTATTTTATGTAAAGAGACCAGCAATATCTATATTACATTTGAGGACTTTTTAAATTGACCAGCAATATCTATATTACATTTGAGGACTTTTTAAATTGCTTTGCTGACTAGGACAAAGAAGTTGATAGAAAGACGGCTCAGATTTAATCTTGAGGAATGAATGGATAGGAAGTGAATTTGTGAAAAATTTTGTGGGGAAATATTTATATTTTGGGGGGAAACTTTTCTGGGGAAAGCCGAGTTACTCCATTTAATTCACTCAAGGTCTCAAATGTAGGGCCATCAAATGGGGGGACCACAATAGGGGGCAACAATGCAGCAGATGCAATTTGGGGGACCACAATTGCATATGGAAGCGGCTTGGTGGGCCATTAAAGACCACAATGCAGCAAATGCAATGGACGCAGACATGCTTTGGATGCGGGGATCCCTATGGACGCGTGCATGGGGACCACAATGCCATCCCTCATATAATACAGCAAGGGAAAAATTGTTAGTCTCTCTTAACGTGGACAAAATTGTTGGCAAACATATGGCTGTGATTTAATGCCAAGCTCATTGTCAGACCCATCTCTGTATGTGAACCCATGCCCGCTGACAAATAAGGGGGCCTAATTTAATCCCAAATAAGGGGAACGATGAACCAAAGGTAAAACTCTAATTTTTTTATTAATTTGAGTATATTTACTATAGTCCCTTTTGGTTGGAGAGAAAAAAGTAAGCATTCTTTAGTATGGGACAGAATTGTTTAATTGAAGCATAGCGAAAGGTCAAATTTAATGGTAATAGCTTTTTAGCAGTATATTTACTCTAACTGCTTGAGAGGCGCCCGACCGCTAAATTTTTTTATGCTAATTTGTTGTTCCGCGCCAAAGGCACCAACATCGAATTTGTTGTTCAACACCGAATTTGTTGTTCCGCGTAGAAGACACCCGCGCCGAATTTGGTGTTTCCTGTTGAAGGCGCATGCACTGAATTTGTTGTTCCGCGCCGAAGGCGTCCGTGCCGCTAAATATTTTTATGCTAATTTGTTGTTCTTTTAAATTTTGGCCGTGGAAGTATTTTTGGGGAACAAAGATTTCGCGGGGAAAAGCTTAAATGAACCGTGCCCTCGGGCACGGGTTATGACTAGTTATATATTAAAAGATCAATATAACAAACAACTACAGATAGGAAACACATAGAGATTTATAAGCAAAAAAGGAAGAATTAAGAACCAAACACATTAGAAAGTGAAAAGAGAACTTGTCCACTATTTGCTTGGTTAGACAAATGCATGACTTGCGATCTGACCCATTAAGCAAGATAGAAGAAAATATGGTCCATCAGTAACATACCATTAAACTAGTTTACTTCATTGTATGATTAGCTATACAAACCATAGAACCTTCCACTGCCAAGTCAACTAATCTTCACATGATTGATAAACCATAAATTCTATGAAAATTAGCACAACAAATCACCATGGATGTATGAGTTTGTATATCGATCATTAGCAAACATTTATTACATATATAATTTAACAACACTTGCACGCATAATTAGCTTACTTTCGATCAATTTTCTTATCAGCTTCGGTGATTCTCGGAGCAGGTTCATAATCTATCTGGTAATCACCTTTTCCCCTGTTAACGAAAAAGGGGAAAAAGTTCATCGTTTGGATACATTCATATTGCAGCTAATTAAATATCATATTAATATCATTGAGGATGATATTGAAAATTGAAATGCAACTACAATTTATCAGCAGAAATCCACTAATAATTTTATTCTTTCTCCTGAAGTCGACAAATTGAACAAAGCTTCAAGGACTCGAATTAACTATTAACCCATGAAAATATTGGGAAAAAATATCACCTAGCATCGGCCTTCGCCAAAACTTCATCAGGGTACTTCCTCCTATACTGCTGCTGCCACCGGAGCCTACGCAAAAACACATCAAAATCAAAACGTTTTCCATAAAACCAAGAAAATCAACAATTAAATACAAACCCACGATTGGCTTGAGAAAATTACGAGAATTCCTGGAACGCGTATACAACTGGATCGATTTTGGGAATGACGACCGGCAAGCGCTCGAAGAGAACGGAGGCCAAGATGTAATCCGATGTATTCGAAGACGAGAAGTTTCGACGAAGAGATCGGAGGAGAGGAACAGCTGATCTCTGCATTTCTTGTTCTTATTCGTCTCTCCGGTTCTATTTCATTTTTTTTGGGATATTTTTTCAAACCCACCTTAAACCCTAATAAGCCCGTTATAAAACGCAGAAGCCCGAGGAAAAGTTTAGGCCATCTTAGAATTATCGGGTTGGGCTTTACTGCCCATACAAACGTAGGTTCATTTTGAGGCCGTATATTTAACCCAATCCACTGCATTTAATTATATGTTTATTTATTTAGAAAAAGGATATGACAAACCGGCGTAGGAAATTTTCTACACTAACACCATTCATCTGTTTCCACATGATGATAAAAATAACAAAAATCAAGTGAATCCAATATTATTTGATCATCGATTTGATTGTTGCAAGTTCAACTGGTTGAAAACAATAGCACTTTTTGTAACGGGTGGATCGATGGTCACATCACTCTAGAGTTCACCCATAGTTAGGGTCTCGATGGTTTAGAACATGTACAGAACCCTCCTTAACCCCTAATAAGCCCGGTGGAAAACGATAGTAGCCCGAGGAAAGTTTGGGCCATCTTAGAATTATCAAGTTGGGCTTTACTACCCATACAATGAAGGCTCATTTTGAAGCCATATATTTAGTCCAATCCTTTGCATTTAATTATTTGTGTGTGTAGATCTTTGGAAGGCCACAACAACAACAAAATCTAAAAACCCTGAAAGCCATGAGGCTGCCCTGTCAAACTATACTAAATCTAGAAATTCATATCACTGAATTTGAAAAATGAGCTCTATGCGACCTAGCATACATTTCTTCAGTTCCTAGAGCTTAAGGGCCCGTTTCTTTGGTTGAATGTGGGTTTTGAGAATCATGGAGGGGTGTGGAATCTTTGGAGAGAGAAAAGAAGAGTTTTGTGTTTCTTTTGTGGAAGTGGGTTTGGAAAGTGGGATTGGGATGTGTATGCGGGTCCCACACAAGAATCTCGTGTTTCTTTGGTTGAATGTGGGATTCGGAATGTTGGAAGAAGTTAGTTGAGATTGGGATGAGGATAAACAAGGTGAGATTACCCCCTTGAGCCAACTGCAAGGCATATAAAGTCCATATTCATCAGATATACCATGGTGCCACAGCAATGCATATATATAACTCAAGTAGGGAATGCATAGGAAACACTAGATAAAAGAGGGTGAGAAGAGATAACCCAATGTCCCAGCTGCAAGGCATATAAATTCCCAGATTCATCAGATATACCATGGTGCCACAGCAATGCAAACATATATAAATCAAGTAGGGAATGCATAGGAAACACTTGATAGAAGAGGGTGAGAAGAGATAACCCAATGTCCCAGCTGCAAGGCATGTAAATTCCCAGATTCATCAGATATACCATGGTGCCACAGCAATGCATACATATATAAATCAAGTAGGGAATGCATAGGAAACACTTGATAAAAGAGGGTGAGAAGAGATAACCCAATGTCCCAGCTGCAAGGCATATAAATTCCCAGATTCATCAGATATACCATGGTGCCACAGCAATGCATCTTGGTACCTCAAGAATGCATAGGAAACACTTGGCTGCCATAGGGTGAGAAGAGATAACCCAATGACACAACTACAAGGCATATAAATTCCCAGATTCATCAGATATACCATGGTGCATACATAAATGCATACATATATAAAGCAAGTAGGGAATGCATAGAAACAAACTTGATAGAAGAGGGTGAGAAGAGATAACCCAATGAGCCAACTGCAAGGCATATAAATTCCCAGATTCATCAGATAAACCATGGTGCCACAGCAATGCATACATATATAAATCAAGTAGGGAATGCATAGAAACCACTTGATAAAAGAGGGTGAGAAGAGAGAACCCAAGGAGCCAACTGCATGGCATATAAAGTCCAGTTTCATCTGATAAACCAATGACCCTGAAGCAAGGCATATATATAAATCAAGTAGGGAATGCATAGAAACCACTTGATAAAAGAGGGTGAGAAGAGATAACCCAATGAAGATACACCATGGAGCAACTGCAAGGCATATATATAGCATGGAGGCAACAGATACCATACAGATACCACAATAAACTAAGCCTAGCATCAAAGGTACCTAATACTTCAGTCTAATGCTTACCCAAGGTACAAACAAAATACATCAACGCCCCACCATACTCCATCCTACCCAAGTAACACCCAAAATACATCCAACATAATCCACTTAATCTTCCATAATTGTTACAACCAAAATAAGCATAGTCCTGACCCACTGTACACCCAAAATACAACCACCACCATCCACCTTCCATCCATGGAACCTATGAAACCCCAACCTACTGGTTCACGGCCCTACATTGGAGTCATATCCAGCATCCCTTAAATCACTTTTAATCTCAGCAATTTTGGCCTCCATCATCATCTTCTTTGCATCTGCAGGCACTGCCAAAAATTTCTTCGCTGCCAATTCATCCTTGCTGAAGTGGGTATACAACATAAGTAGTACGTCTCTAGGATACTCCTGAAACGCATATACACTATCTGAAAGCTCCTTCATCCAGTTATGTTGTGTGCGCATTATCGCTTTCGCGACCAAGGCAACATTGTCTGATATGTTCTGAAATACTTCAGTCACATCCCGCACGGGCCGCCTTCGATTTTTCTTTTTGCCCACCGATGGTGGGGTAGGATGTCCTGACCCAGCTGATCTACAATCATTTGTGGAAGCACTGGGGGGGATGTCATGTGGTGCATCATCGCTAGGAGATGGAATATGAGTGGAGTCCTCTCCATCTCCTTCATCAACCGGGCCGCCGAAGTTATCGTACACCGACTTCTTGAAATCCCCCTTCGCCGCGTCATCCCCTATGATCACCACCAGTGCATCATACCAAGGTAAAGGTTTGTTGACATAGTCCCGCTTCCGATAGTTTGCCTGCACAAATATAAGATCATTTATGATCATGTTTAATATTTTCTCAAATTATTATACACTGAGGTAACCTATACCGTATGTATAATTAAATACCGCTGCCCATGTCGCATATGTAACTGGATCCATTGTTATCATCTTCGTCTCTTCACACCAACCAGCGCCACTCAAGCCCATGCACTCTTGGACATCTTTAAGACGGGTCCGTAGTGCTTTCATGTGATTGCGTACATTCCCACTTGTATACGTTGTACCATACAAGGAATTGATATACGCTGCAGCAAGAGTGAAAGCAGTCCCTTTGAAGGTCTTATCGACCTTATTGCCATTCAGAGCCTGTTCTGCTAGGAACGGAATAAGGGAAGCATCATGCTCAGCCGTCCACACTACGTTCTGTCGGTTAGAAGATGCAGGACCCTTGCCTTTTTTCCGTGGGCTATCCACAGATACATCCCCCTCTTCGCTTCGCCGGCTTGACTTTCTAGATCAGTCGCTTCCGGCCGTATGTTTATTCCCACTTTGGGGCGACTGCATCCTTCCACTTGGGGTCAAAGGACGTGCGGCAGCAGTTTGTGCTACATGGCTTCCCACTGATTTCATTTCCCCCGCTTGAAGTAGTTGCATGTATCCTCAGTCAGCCTGAGGGGAAATCGATATTGGCATGGGCAGTTGAATGCCAAACGGGTGATATTGAGGATATGGCACGTGTTGGGGAACTCCTGGGTAGGTAGGAGCTGGAAATTGTGCAGGATTCAACCTCCTCGGAATAGGGCGGCCCAGACATGGATCTAGACGTGGATCGACCTCTCCCCACTGAGGAATATAGGCAGGGTCATAGTATTGTGGCAATGGAGCACTACCCTCCCGCATTGGGTCGCTGCCTTGACCCGAATTTGATGACCCTTCCATACCTGCCACATGTATTATAAGTTAATAACCATGATATAGTAGGGAAATTATCTTCAACCAACCAACACATGATGCATCAAATGTCATAATCATCATATGTAACATAATTAAGTTAATAACCATGTTATAGTAAGGAAATTATCTTCAACCAACCAACCCATGATGCAACAAATGTCATAATCATCATATGTTACATAATGAGACACACTCTAGTCATACGAAATAGGATCAGCATAAATGGTATATAACGGAGAAGCTCATAGGCCCTGCTCCCTCGTGTTCCCATTATTATGTATCTTACAGTAGTCCACCCACATTTCCCAAGCTATATGATCCATGCGCATTTTCCATTCATCCCTTTGTTCGGTTTGTTCACGAACACGCAATTGCTGGGAAAGATCCATAACGGCGTCACCATGATCATCAATGTCATCCTCATCGTCGTCACCCTCATCAACATCTTCTTCATTAAGCTGCGGGTCATGAGGATCTGCTATTTGGACGTAGTTATGAAGTACGGTGCAAGCAAGGACGGTATCAACCTGACTTCTGAAGGGGTAGTGCGGCTTTGACGTCAAAATTTTGAACTTGTTCTTCAGTATACCAAATGTCGACTCAATCTTTGTTCTTAAGGAAGAATGGCGCAGGTTGAAGAGCTCTCTGTGATTACGAGGGACGCGATCAGTATGGTCCTTGAGATGGTATCTAACTCCCCTATAAGGCGATATGAAACCTGGCATAGTCGTATACCCAGCATCGCAAAGGTAATATTTACCTACATTCAAAAATAAAAAACCAATTTATGATCCAACGTTATCGTATGGCCGTATATAAATTAAATGTGTAATAGTATGCCTAATACCTTCATAAACTCGAAGCCCCATGGGGGGAGGTATAGACAAGGCATCCTTCAGGACCGTAAAATCGTTCGCTGATCCTTCCCACCCGGCCAGTACGTACGTGAATCTTTTATTTGGTGTAACTGCTGCTAGCACATTTTGCGTCACCCCTTTACGCCCTCTAAAGCGGGGTACAAGCTTGACTGGGAGCATGGCATCTATATGCGTCCCATCAATGATACCAATGCAATCCTATAATTTCAGCAATAATGAGGATTGTTATATCACCATAACCAAAAATTATTAATATACTGCCACATATAACTACTTTCACACATACCTTAAAATAAGGAAACCAATTTTGATTACTGACTATCTCTGGTGGCGTCTCATTAGGAGCTTGCTTCATGTACATATCCCGTAGTGAACACACTCCAGCCATAACTTTGTTAAAGTATCGGCTAACTGTCCCCCCTCCCCTGATAAAATCCACTTGCATTACTCTATTCTTTGACTTGTGCCCTACAATGTGAAGGAACATGGCCACCTGCTCCTCTACGGAGACATGTATAGTGTCATTGAGAAGCCCACTATTTCGCATTAATGATGCAAGATTCATGAACGCATGTACGCGCATTCGTAAGTAGCTTAAACAACTACTATCAGACCCATGCAAAATTCTCCTCATGTGGGCTTTCCTATGCAGATCCCGCATAGCTGATGGCTCTCTAGGTATAGGGTTGGCCCTATCAACGTGGTAGAGTTGTAAAGCTAAGATGACAAACATAATAGCAGACGCGGCAGCGGTACACGTATAAATCCCCAGACTGTCTCCTTCTCTATCCATGGCAACCTTAATTGCATCAAACATATCTTACCACATAAGTGATTAATTACATATGATTTGAAAATGGAGTAGTGCAGTGGATACTGATGCAAACTAACAGAAAGTAACATTTTTTCCCCGTAATAACCATAAGATGTGAAAATAAAAAAATATAAAACATATACAGCGTGTTCCTTGTTTCTTTCATAAACTTTGGTTTGGAAAGTGGGCTTGGCCCAATATTCACAGGTCCAATCTTGCACTATTTGACATTTCTTTATGCTAGAATGAATGCTTTAGCCCTCAGAAATTAGTTTAATTCATGTTAAACACTGGTTGCAATTCCATTGTTGATCCAAATACATTCCCCAATTATTTTTTTCCCTTTTTTTGGAAAATCACAGACTATCTTTTCATTTGTGTCCGAACCTTAATGTAGCCCTGGAATCAGATATACTTTGGTTCACTCATCCCTATCATTCAACATCTCACCTCACTACTTATTACCAACATAAAATAAAAAACAATTGGGGAATAATTTGAGCCAACATGCATGCCATCCAGAGCAATCTTTGGGGTAACAATGCGTCATCGCTATCATATCACCTTTTCATCATCGGGCTTTACTATAACAAAGGGGCTCATTTTTCCCACATTCTTTCATATCATCACATTTTAATAATTTAGATATGAATTGTCTCTAGGATAAACTGACATGCAAGCTCACACTGTTAGGCTTTTCTTACCCCAAATTCCTCTCGTTTGTTTCATTCAACCCAAATTGTAAGGGGCTGTTTCTTTAGTAATATTGCTTGGCATTTCTAACCCCAAATTATGTAAAAAAGATGGATATGCACTTGGATTATGATATCTGTTGCCTCCAGTACTTGGCCTTCATTCATTGCCACGGTACGGGACAGAAGTAGATGCTTATGAAAACAGAAATCCGGTTACTGGGAAAAGTAATTGTAGTAAAATATTATATACCCCTCAGGTTAAAAAATGATTTTTCTCCATCAATTACAATGGTATTAGGCAGTTGCTCCATCATTTAAACCCCACAGTGTCCCTATCCTTCCTACAAATGATGGAACCCTCCAGCCTTCAACCAAACAATTGGGTCAAGCATGCCAAGCAACAATTTATTCATCATTGGGGATTATGAAAACCAAAAATTAAACCAGAACAATGAACTGCATCGCCCGTTGTTTCCAAAATCATGCACAGAAGGCATCAAACCAACCAAGTAGGGCAGTAGCACATGCAATCCACATTCCAGCAATTTTTTTTGCAAAAGATGCAGAGCAGTAGCACAGAAGGCATCAAATTATACCTGATCTTGCAAAGACAGCAAGTATAATTGCACAAACCCTCTTCAACGGCAGACCCCAAACCTCGCGTTGCCTTCACCGTTCTCAGTGGCACCCCCGAGGCATATCCAATGTAGGATTCACCATCGGCAACCACGTTTTGAAGCTTCCATGCAAAAAAAATTGATCTTCAGCAGCTGTCGTCGGATGAAAAAAAAAATCTGAAAATATCTTAGATCTAGACCTTCACCGTAAAAATTGAAGCTTTTACCTCAAAACCCTAGATCGGAGCAGATCCACCTTCAGCAGAGAACTAGGGTTTCATCGCGACCTAGGGTTTGAGCGCGAAGCCAACAGACGAGGCGAGAGAGGTGATCACAAGCGCGAAGGGGGCCCACGTCGCTGGATTCTTCACACAATCGCAGCCAAAAGCTCGGATTGTGCAGAGCGGATCTTGGCTACCACGGCAGAGCGAGATCGCCTCGCTTTCTCGAGGGCGAAAGGAACACGCGAGAGAATTTTGGGTTAAGAAATGCCCAACAGTGCAAGACATGACCCGTGAATAGTGGGCCAAGCCCACTTTCAAGTCCAAAGTTTACGAAAGAAACAGCCCCTAATTGCTAATTAGGTTAAGCAACACCCAAAGAGAGAGTGGAAATTCTAATGGCTAATGATTGCTTCTCAAAGAGGAAACCTTTGTCAACTGTCAAGTCATAGCCATTTTGTCTGCCATTGCTACTAAGTATAGACTATTCGCACATGGCAAGGGTTGGTAATCTTTCAATTCGTTTCCATATTTAGGCCATTTAATTTCCCCTAAATATGCCTACCTCCAAAGGCAATAATGCATCTATATTGTATGCTAACATGGACGTCATTTCACCCATAGGTAACTTGGGAATCATCCTATATGCCCACAAAATCCCTAGTAGTTTACATAGCCAATTATCCTTCTTATCCTTAAGGACCTTCTTCTTCAATGAAACTATGATGGTATTGTTTTTTTTTTTTGCATCCAGTAGATGCCTCAGTGGAACTCCCTTAGTTAACAATCTACTTCTTCTAGAGCAAGGCACCTGAGGCATGTGTATGTGCTGTTCTTAGTGAAAGATTGCCTCGACAATTTTTTATTGCCTGACTTGTATTTTACTGCCTTCAGTTATAGCTTTTTCACCTTAATTTTGTCCATAGGTAAGCCACATGATTCCAATTAACTTCATTAAGATACATCAATATCATCCCCCTAAATCTGCATTATCATCTCCTAAAGGATACTTGGTTGGGCCAAGTGTTTGATATAAACTATCCAACAAAGTTTTGTCGTCGTAGATGAAGCTAGCTTTAAGAGAGCATCAGCTCAACTATTATTGTCAAGCCTATGAACATGGTAAAATTATTGCCACATCATTTGGCGAACTCTATTGAGATATTGCTTCATGATTGACTTATAAGATTGATATTCTTCACATATGTAGCTGAAGATTGATATTCTCCACAGATACAACCTTGGGCCGGCCCACAGACCACCTAGCTATTTATCTCCAGCCGATGAGCCTAGTAAGGCCAACAATTTTGGCCCAACGTCCAAAAGCCCCCACGTCCGGCCAATCACCTCCTCGTTCAAAACGACAGCTCGAATGACCATCGGGCTCCTTCAGTTAATGGGTCCGCCTATAATGTGGGTGTCAGCCCGTCATCAATGTCGATAACTCAGGCCAAATGTAATAAAGCGTCTTCAATACTCGACCATTACTTGAAGAATGGCTTCAAAGGGCCATAACCTATATATAGCCTCGAGAATAACGAGAGAAGGGGTCAACTCACGACTCTCTGACATCCACCCAAATCAGGTATTCTTACACTGATATCTGTTCCACCAAACTTTACTTTTCATCCATATATAGCTCGGCCTGAGAACTAGCAGATGACCTTCCAACCGGTCGGACATAGTTCCTCCGAGCCTCATTTAGTCATCCACTGACTTAAGCATCTGAGGGGGTTTGGTTTGATTCCAGATTCGACCCCATGACAAGCTCCTTGTGCTGTAGGCATCCCAAAGATAGCTCGGACCTAACTATTATAGCTCAGCTCGGAGCTCCTACAGACCGTGGTTAGCTCACCTAGTACCTTATCAGCAGCATACGGCGTCCTACGTCAGCGGCCACATCCAATTCCTATCCAACAACATCAGTGGTGAGAAAACACCCTGAAACACTCAGCTTCATTGTCCAATGACTGGAGTTACAAACCAACTACGGTACAAACAAGAGAAGAAGAAGAAGAAGAAAGATTGAGAACTTCATGATCCAAGACATCAAAGTCGACACATTGCCATCAACTGTATCCTAACATCTTCCCTCGGAAAAAAGAAACTACATAGATCCTAACATGTGTCATCCTCCTCCTCCTGTGAAACAACGACCCAACGTAGTCCAGTTCCCTGGCTCATCTGGCAAACAAACCCCTGAACCAAAGTCCAAGAACCAGATTGACATGGATTTTGTCAAAACCTTTGTCTTCCATTGCCTCGCCAAATTTTTTTTATGACTCATCCTTTGAAAATAACTTAAAGATTGCAAGGTGGCAACAAGATATAGGAGAGTTGGAATCAAATTAATCAATGTAGTTCGGTTGTCAGTGTCGGGTAAATTGCTTCTCGAAGCTTCAAAGCTGACCCCCTTGAATCAAAGTTTAAGGGCCAGATTGACTTGCATTTTGTCAATTCTTTAAATTTTTTCAATGCTTTCACCGAAATTTTCATGACTCATCCTTTGATTACAAACCAAAGATTGCTATGTGGCAGTAAGGTTGAGTGTTAGAATCATTATTAATCTGAGTGCAGTTTGTCAATGGCAGGTAGATCAATAGCTTGACCTAATTACTAATGTTAGGAAACTGTCTGCCTTACAGCAGTACTCTTTTTTGGGGGTATTCTTCTCTGCATCAGAGATCAAAACCCCGTTGTCCAATGAAGCTTGGACTTGGGTCACTCGAGTCCATCTTCAAGTTCAGTGAGCATGCCATGTTGTCCTCTTTCCTGGAGAATTTCCACATCACTGTGTGACACAGGAGCCGAAATTTGAGGATGAAAATCCCAGTCTGCTTCTACATCTGGGATTTGATGTGTGATGAGTTACTTCTAGAAATATGATACTGTTCATTCTATGACTTGGCTGAAAATTTTGTAGAAGCTTGTCTTTTACCAGATTACAAGAAAAAGAGCTTTTTAAAATAACCCTGTAATCAAAAGTGATAGCTTCACATAAGTCATCAGCTCATTATGATGCACACTGCGAATCACTCTTGTAACTGGCCACCTACCAGCAAATGACCATTAGTCACATGAAGAGCCAATTGAGAAAGACAGCTAGCTCATTGATATATTTTTTTTGGGTGATTTCATGCAGCCATGAATGAAGAAAATGGAAACACAATTAGGGATTTAGAGTACAACAATCCAAAGGAAACAGTAGGCCCACCTCTCACTGGAGTGTGGAAGGAGACAAGGGTTGATGACCGCAGCCCAGCAGCGAAACCCCACCAAAGATTCGCATGATTCCATATCTAGGCAATCCTTCTCTTTCTCTTTCTTTTTCTTTTTTAATTATTTTTTTCTTCCCACTTGCACAGTTGCACTTGGTTGAAGAAGAGCCCTTTGGATAGTATTTGGACTCAAGGAGACCAATCATGCCCATTCATTAGACTCGAGATGGATTTGATGTGGTTTAGGTAGGGAGGCAGATCAAAGTCCAATAATATTATAACAACGATTTGAACGGGTAGAAGACACTAGGTTGCCTAACATTTACATGCTTTGCAAAAGGAGGAGAAAACTTTCTGGGGGTTTGAAAACTACTGTATATTCAAAAGAGGCAATGCAATTGATGTGAACTAGTATTGATACAACCTTGACCGCCTAGTTAATTATCTCTAGCTGATTAGCACTGTACGGCCCACGCCTTCTGCCTGGCAGTCCAGGAGCCCTCACGTGCGGCTTACCCCCTCTCCATTTACGGCGACAGCTCGACTGGCCATTGGGCTCCCGCGATTACGGGGTCCACCCATCAAACCAGGCAATCGATGATTCACCAGTAACACTCATCCATACGGACAACAAAGGCCAAAGGCAATAAAACATCATAAATAAATGCGTGAGCGTTATGGACGGACGACTACTTTATTGTTTTTAATGAAAAATTATTTTAATTATTTTGAAAAAGTTTTGAATAAATTGAGAATTTTTAAAAGCTAAAAACCCATGTATCAGAAATGTAGTCGGCTACTTTATTGTAGAAGTCGACTATTTTGAATGGAAGATGTGTTGTGTCCTCTTCACCCCAAAAGAGTCGACCGTAACTTTGCTGGTATTCGAATGCAGTTGATTAGGGAGTCGACTACCAAAAGAATAACGGTTGACTATTTTGACTTGACGACAAAATTAAACACAGTTCCAAATTTTATTAGATTTTGTTTTTTCAACTATTGCAAGGGTATTTTGGAGAAAGGTTTTGAACCGTTAGTTGGGTTACAAATAGCTAGAGATGGATGGAATTAATGCTAACATCAATTATCATATTTTTATAAGTTTTATAAGCATTCATGTGATTTTCTACAAGTTCTCTCTTGCCAAAAACAGTTTTTAGTCAAAAGCTTTTAAGCAAATTTTCTTTTGGCAAAACTGATTTTGTTTTCTAAGCAAGTTTTAATCTTCATATTCAGAGAAACATATCAATCTCAAATCCTCTTGATCTCTCTAAACCAAGTTCATCTTCTTAGAGAGAGAGTTTTTCTTCTCATAGCCACTTCACACAAGCCCCAATCTTTGTTGGCTATAGGAAAGTTGTTGCAACTTATCTTCATACGAAAAGAGGTTTGTAAATCCACTAAAGGAATGGTGATAAGTGTCTAAGTGTTTGCATTTCACTTGTTGTAATTGTCTTGTAGTCAAGGGAGGTCCTCTAGAGAAGAGGTATTTCATTGTATTTGGGAAAATCCTAGCAAGTGTGGCTAGGTGTTTGTAAGCCCTCATTTGAGGCAAGTTTCTGTTTTCGTTGAGAGTTGGTTAGTGAAAAATCTCAACAATGAGGTCGAGGACTGGAGTAGCCCAGGGTGGGTGAACCAAGATAAAATTCATCGTGTTTGCGTTTGTTGTTTTTTGTCTCTCTATCTTATTACTGGTAAATCTGTTGTATTTTTAACTTCCGTTGCATTACTCTTATTATTTCTTGTAAGTTATATTTGGGTTTGATTAAGTACTTAAGGAATAACTTCCTTAAGAGACTTAATCTAAATTTAGAGGGTTTAATTTTATTTGTGCATTGTTTTTAAGAAACTCTAATCACCCTCTTTAGTGTTTAGCTTGCCATCTCAGTATCCCCAACACTACTCAATTAGTTTGGTTACGACCTTTCCGATGTCTCACCATAGTCCAACCACTTTTCACCTTTCCTGCATCATCAACCCCATTCTTTCCCACTGTAGGCTATAGGAACTTGAACCCCTCAAAACCTCACCAACAACAACAAATGGATGATCCATTGATACATTCTTCCCTTGAACACTATTTGCCTTCCCCAAATCATGAACACTCCTCGTAGACCCCCTGAACATGTACGATGCTTTGATTTCCTCCTCTGTTTCCTACATTCACCGGTGACTGAGTCTTCACAGTAGCATTACCCCACATTAAGTCCACCATGTCGCTTGCAGCACCAGCATGCCTACCAGCAACCCCAATATCCCCCAAGGAGTGGGAGGGAATGACCTGGGACTGCCCCCCGCACATGATCTCCCTGCCGATGATCCCCGATCTTAACTACTGAGCACAGTCGATTCCCTATGGACGTGGTCTCAATCCGACTATTGCCACAAAAATCTCTCCGATCGCAGATTGTCACTGCTCACTGAGGGCAACTGTGAGTTCTAAGATCTCCATTGTAATCTGATAGCCACCAGCCTCCATGAACCGTGATTGAAATGTTGCCGTAACACCTCCCTCAGCGGTCTCCGGGGGAAGAGAATGGGCATGGAAACTTACCTCAACACTGGGGTCGGGGGGATAGTCGGAGCCTGTCAGACAGGAGGTCGAAGAAACCCTAGGATCAAGGGGCGCAGCCGAATCGTCCATCACCAGAGAAATTTTTTTGTTCATATATATATATATATATATATATATATATATATATATATATATATATATATATATCTATTATACATTTGACAACGTTTTTTGAAATCTAGGGCTGACTAGGACAAGATAAAGAGTGGCTGAGATTTGATCTTGGTAAATCAATGGTTAAATTGGATTTTGTGAAAATTTTAGTGGTAACACTTAAATTGTGGTGGGAAAAGTGTCTTGGGAACCAAAACTTTGAAATTAAAAGTGTCTTGGGAAAAATTGTGGAGATTAAATTTGGGGGAAAGTGCATTGGAAACCTAAACTTTGAAATTAAAAGTGCATTGGGAAAAATTGTGGAGAAGCATGATCCATTAAATTAAACAAAATAAAAAATTTTGCGTAAAACAATTTAGAGGAACAACAAATTAGCGTAAAAAACCCCTGAGGTTTGTTGTTCCGCGCCGAAGGCTCCCGCGCCGAATCTGTAAATTTTTTTACTCTAATTTGTTGTTCCGCGCCAAAGGCGCAGGCGCCAAATTTGTTGTTCGACGCCGAATCTGTTATTCCTCGCCGAAGACGCCCGCGCCGAAGGTGCCTGGGCCGCTAAATATTTTTACGCTAATTTATTGTTCTGTTAAATTTTGGCTGTGAAAATAATTTTTCGGGGAACAAAGATTTCACGGGGGAAATCTTAAATCAACCGTGCCGGCAGGCACGGGTTATGACTACTATATATATATAAGAGAATAATGGGTATCAAATGGCATATGAATGCATCATATACCAAGACACAAGTACAAGCCTACCTTTTTGTGGGGCTTGTACTTCCCACCTTTTTGTGTCTTGGTATATGATGCATAGCCTCATATGCCATATGATACCCATTATTCTCATATATATATATATATATATATATATATATATATATATATATATATATATATATATACGTGTGTATGTGTGTGAATCTTCATATGAGAACATTTCGCACCGTGCAAAATGATTTTTAGTTTTTTTTTGAAATTTTTTTTTCAAAATTTTTTTCCCACCTTCATTATATGTTGTTATAACACCCTCAAAAAATAATCATTGATAAATAGTGTCATTTGGCCTTCGATCAAGGCATTTCAACAAATTCGCATGTTTTGAGACCGTTAAATTTGTAACTGGTGGATGTGTGCTCTAATCCTCCTGGGGTATATAATTGTATGGATTAAACATCAACAAAAATTTGAAATTTTTTTTTTCAAAAAAATAAAAAAAAGTTTTCACACCGTGCGAAAACCCCATTTTTCGCACCCTAAGATTGCCACACACACACACACATATAAGAATAAAGTCGATAGCGGGGTTGTGGATCCGGCTAATCCCATGTCGTCTGTTGCTGCGCCGGTTGTGGTTGGGCCGTCCCTTCCTCCCCATGATGATGGGGGCATGTGCCCTCCCTATGTGAAGGCCAGGCCGTTGGCGATGCCTAGGGATCGCGACAAGTCCCCTTTTGTGCCACGTTCTCTGGTTTACGACCCTTGGTCAGGGCCTCCACCTTTCCCGAATGTCGTGGATAATCCAGAGTGGGCGGCATTGATGGCTGAAGCAGGTGGTAAAGAAAAGTCAAAGAAATCAATTCCGGTAGCTCATCAAGTGACTACACACTCGAAAGGTGGCTCTACGGCTGGTGGCGCCTTTGTCGGCTTTAGTAGCCTCAAATTCTGACAGTGTTCTTTTGCTCCACTGGGGCTAGTTTGTCGATGAGAGATTTGCTATTTAGTGTATGTAGTAGGTGTTGTGGGGTTGTTTTTTGTTGGGGTTGTCGTCCTTGGCGACAATTGCCTTGGTTGAGTAGTTTATTGTATATGTGGGTGTGAGGGGGTTCTTGTTATATTGCGATTTGAGTCGGGTCATGTCGGCTGTTTGCGCTAGTACTTAGTGACTGCTTCCCTGCCTCTCCCAAGTCTGTGCACTCGGTTTTCTGTCCTGTTTTTTCCATGGTCTTTTATGAATGATATACTTTACTTTTCAATAACTTATTAGTGTCAATGAGTGACACTGATTTCCCTGAGCTTAGTCCTACCCGTAATGTCCCCCCAAGCCCAAATATCCTACTACTCCTCCCTCGACCTCCTCTGAATGCCCTCAGCCGGCCACCATCCCAAATCCTGCTTTTCCTGTGCCCACTAAAAAGTCAAAATCCACACACCCAGAGGCCTGGCGCCCTCCCGAGTGAAGTGTTGAGTATTGGTGTTTCATACCAATGTTATTTTGATGATGATCACAACATTATGTTGTTGCTAATGACTCTCTTATTTTAGTCTCATAGTTACATTTCAAGAATATCATTTTTGGAGACTAAACACTTGGCGCAAGGATGGACATCAAGTGGAGAAGGGCCAAAGCTTGGACTCAAGGGGTACCAAAGCTTGGAGATGATGGGGAGCATCAAGGCATCAAGATTGAAGCCATAGACTCTAAGGAAAGCATTGTAATCCATGTATTATTTCATTTATTGCTTTCTCTCTTTTTCAGTCTAGGTTTAATGTAATGCCTTGATAGATGGTTTACTCATTCATGCATATGCATTTAACCATCTTAGTCAGCCTTAGGATTATCATAGAATCCAACCCAATAGGCTCATCTTGCCCAAAGACTCATTTGGAGTCTCTGGCTCTCCAGCAGTCGCCTGATGAAGGTTTTAAGTCGACTGGGTGATTTCCAGTCGCCAGTCGAGCCTTCTACAATCGACTGTGGTGCACTGCTCAAGTCAACCTTTTATTGACTCATACTTGAGCTTTTAGAACAGTCGATTGACTGTCAATTTACAGTCGCCTGTCTTCTAACAGTCGCCTGTGAATTGATCTACAGTCGACTGTGCGCAAGTCGCATTGTCTGGGCTTCATCCCAGTTTGCTAATCAGTCGACTGGTTCAGTATTTACAGTCGCCTATCCATTTGACAGTCGCCTGTATACTGGCCATCAGTCGTCTGTCTGCAACAGTGCGAAAGAGTGCATCTCTCTGTTTTATTCCATCCCCTGCAGCAGTCGCCTGCTGAAGGATTTACAGGCGCCTGTCCTGTTTACAGTCGATTGTATTGTCTTCATCAGCCGACTGTCGAGGCTTAGATTATAGCCGTTGGACAGTCGACTGTCATTTGTTCATCAGTCGACTGTCGGTGACGTTTTTGGCCAGAATCTAGCAGTTGTAGCTTTTTGTTTTTGGCCGTTTCCTTGGCTTTTGAGAGTTCCTATAGGGTTCTTATATATATGATAAGGCTGAGTTTATTAGAACTTCTTGATGTTATTGAAAATCTTTAGAGATTAAATAAGCCACTCTCAAACTCTCTCATTTCCCTCTTAGAGCTCTAAATCTCCATTCATTGAAGTCAAGCTCAAGGAAAATCATCCAAGTGCTTTCAAGGAAATCTCATCACTTGGAGATCCTCTTCCATGCCTTGCATTCATTTATGAGTAAGTACATCTCAAGGCATAGGTAAGAGTATTTATTTTACTTTGTGTTTCTTTGAAACCCTAATTCTCTTTGTGGGAATTAGACACTCTCTTTGTGGGAGTAATTCTCTTAGTGGGAATTAGATATTCTCTTAGTGGGAATAACTCTCTTTTTGGGAGTTTGGTGTCCTAGTGTAGGGCTAACCCTAATTCTCTGAGTGGGAGTTAGTAATTCTATGTGTGTGAGTTTGGTCCTTGTGTAGGTTTGGTTTGGTTCTTGTGTAGGACAAAATCCTCTAGGTGAGGTATCTATTTGTGGGATTGTATTCACTTCTCTTTGTGGGAAATATAGTGAATATTTGTGTGGCTGAACGTACCCAAGTTTTGGGGAACCAGGGTATATTCTTGTGTTTGCGTTTGATTTGATTGTGTTGATTAATTCCTCTTGCATTTATTATTCTGCATTTGTAAGTTAAATTTTAATTGCACAATTTATTGCCAACACACTATTCACCACCCTCTAGTGTGTTGTTGTTAGTATTGCAAGGGTAAGGCGATCCTTACAATTGGTATCAGAGCGAGGTTATAGCATACTGCAATGATGGCATTGAAAACTACATCCGCGTCTCATGAAGAAGGTCATTCTACCGTTCGAGCCTCGCTCTTCAACGGAACCAACTACCCAAGTTGGAAGATCAGGATGATGATCTACATGGAGGGTCAAGACCTACGGGACATCACGGAGGTGCCATTTGAGAAGCCCACTACACATGTGGCTTCAAGGACAAAGGCGAAGAAGGACTCAATCAAATTCACTACAAGGGCTATGAATGCATTCCATTGCGCCCTCACTGCAAATGAGTTCAACCGCATCTCCATGTGCAAAACGGCCAACGAAATTTGGCATACTTTGGAGATATGTCATGAAGGGACTTCAAAGGTAAAAAAATCTAAACAAACTGTGTTTAGGTCTAAATATGAAATGTTTAAGATGTAGGAAGGAGAAAGCATTTCAGAGATGTTCACAAGGTTCACTGACATCGTGAACGCTTTGGAGGGACTTGGGAAGATGATTTCCCAAGAGGATCGTGTAGAGAAGACCTTGACTCTCTCACATCTTATTGGGAGTCAAAGGCCAACAAAATTTTGGAGTCATATGACATGTCCAAATACACCGTTGAGGAGTGCATTGGAAATCTCATGGCGTATGAAGTGAAGCTTCAACACAAGAAGGCGATTCAACCATCCAAGCCCAAGAAGCCGGAGAAGCAAAAGGGGGTTGCATTCCATGCCAAGGAGGAGCCAATCAAGTGGAGGAAGAAATTCCATCGAGAAGCTCCTAGTGAAGAAGATGAACAAGAAGAGGCTAGTGGAGAAGAAATTGAGGATCTTACCGAGAAATTCAAGGCATTCCTCAAGGGCAAGTAAGGTAAATCTTTGTCAAAGTTTGCCTCCAATTCTAACAAGGTTCCTACTTGTTACACTTGCAGATGAAAAGGTCATCTATCCACCGAATGCCCTTCCAAACCCAACAAAGAGACTTACAACGGTAAAGAAAAGAAGCATTGGAAAGGGAAGTCCAAGGTCAAGAACTATAAGAAGTGACTTGTTGGGACATTTGATGACTCGAGTGAGGATACATCAAGTGACGAAGAAGAGAATGACAAGGAGAAAGCTCATGCGTGCTTTGCGGTAATTGATGTTTCTTCACCAATCCCCTCTAGCTCAAATGAAGAAGAGGTAGATGCATGGCTCAACTTCTATGAGGAATTGTGCCTCATGGAAAACGGGGAAGAGACATCGTCAAATTCTAGTGAGGAAGAAGACGATGATGAGATCGAGGAGGAAAAGATCGCATACGAGGAGCTCGAATATCGTTTCGACATGGTCTCTGAAGAAGCTAGTAAGTGCATCAACTCTTACAATAAATAAAAGCAAAATATACGGTTGCTAAGAGTTGATTGCATGAACTAGAATTTGCTAGTGTAAACAATAATGATATGCATATTTGTGACACTAGTGAGAGAGACACACTTCTCTCTCAAGTTAAGAAATTAAGCATGTCTAATGATAATTTAGTTACTCAAAATCTTAGCTTAGAAACTCGCATTCAACAACTTACGTTGAAATGCAAAGATGAATCCCATAAGCTCAAAATATTTGTTTATTCTAGGGATTCACTCCACGGTTTGCTTGAAAAACAACATCCGACAAATCATAGAGCGGGTTTGGGGTATATTCAAAATGCGGTACCCAAACCCACCTCTAATTCTTCTTATGGTGCAAATACAAGAAATATTGCTAAAGCACTTAAGAAGAATCACCATGATTTCTTGTATAACAATAACACTAACAAGAAGCATGTAAATCGCAAGGTGGTGAGGAAAAATGAAAACTCTTCATTTTTTTGCTAAGAAGCAAAATCCTCACTTCATGCATGCTAAGAAAATATTTTCTACACCTAAGCATGCCACATCCACCCCTCTTGCAAAGGCAAAACCCTTGCCTAGGAAATCTTTGAGTTTATGGATTCCCACTAAGGTTAGTCTACAAGATAGAGATAGTTACATCAACTCTCTAGTTAGGGATGTGATCATCCCATGTGATTACATTAGGAAATCAAACTCCTCTTGGGTTTGGTTCTCTAATGTTTAGGTTCCTCACACATATGCATATTGCATGGGTATTATGCTTAAATGTGTATTTTTAGCATACCCATTGTTTGTTTGTGTTTCATGACTTTGAAAATGTTTTCAAATGTAATTTTTTTCATGAAAATGGGGACCATGGGGAATACATTGTCATGGATGCATTCACTTATCCACATGTATGACAATGGGGGAGTTAATATGTTGTATTTTTAAAATTATTTTAAAACATATTTGACTCTCATTTCGGGGTGTGTTTGGGATCATTGTTTCACAATTGGTGTCACAATTGATTAGTTTGGTCTTAAACTCAATCCCTTGGATATTGCCAACATATTTCATGTTGTATTTTGTTTGGCAATATCATTGTGTATGATTGAAGCTTGATTTTTACATATCTATTGCTTTGATACACTTTTGGTCTATGGCTCCAATTATGTATAACAATTCGTAAAGAGGATTATATTTGAAGATTCTTTTTCTACAATTGGTATTATCTCAATTGTTAGAGATTGTTTATCTCCTACTTTACAATTGGTATTAGATCCTAGAAGTCAAAAAATTGACCATTTCTATGATCTAGGGGGAGCATGTGATAGTGATTGATACCCACTAATTTTTTTCAATTTGGTATCATACATTTCTTTACTCTTACATATTGTCACATCTTTAATTAAGATGGCAAGGGGGATATTTTTGATGTCCACCTTTTTGACGATGTCAATGGGAGAGATATATGCATTATGCAAATCTTGTATTTCATACATATGCATATGGGGAGAGAGATATATCTATGGGGAGAGATATGTGGGATTATATAAATCATTCATGTATGCATGATTATTTTCTATTGCAATTGGTTTATGTAATCCATGCATATTATATGTCACCATGGTTTCTCATTATTTCATTTGGTATAATGAGTATTTGCAATTGTGTATCTTATTTTACAATTGGTGCATATAAGTAGGGGGAGCTCATTAGCATTGTGCTTTATTTCTTTATGTTTTACATAATGTGTGTCGTCATCAAAAAGGGGGATATTGTTGAGTATTGGTGTTTCATTCCAATGTTATTTTGATGATGATCACAACATTATGTTGTTGCTAATGACTCTCTTATTTTAGTCTCATAGTTACATTTCAAGAATATCATTTTTGGAGACTAAACACTTGGTGCAAGGATAGACATCAAGTGGAGAAGGGCCAAAACTTGGACTCAAGGGGTGCCAAAGCTTGGAGATGATGGGGAGCATCAAGGCATCAAGATTGAAGCCATAGACTCTAAGGAAAGCATTGTAATCCATGTATTATTTCATTTATTGCTTTCTCTCTTTTTGAGTCTAGGTTTAATGTAATGCCTTGATAGATGGTCTACTCATTCATGCATATACATTTAACCATCTTAGTGAGCCTTATGATTATCATAGAATCTAACCCAATAGGCCCATCTTGCCCAAAGACTCATTTGGAGTCTCTGGCTCTCCAGCAGTTGCCTGATGAAGGTTTTACATTCGACTGGGTGATTTCCAGTCGTCAGTCGAGCCTTCTACAGTCGAATGTGGTGCACTGCTCAAGTCAACCTTTTATTGACTCATACTTGAGCTTTTAGAACAGTCGACTGACTGTCAATTTACAGTCGCCTGTCTTCCAATAGTCGCCTATGAATTGATCTACAGTCGGATGTACGCAACTCGCATTGTCTGGGCTTCATCCCAGTGTGTTAGTCAGTCGACTGGTTCAGTATTTACAGTCGCATGTCCATTTGACAGTCGCCTGTATACTGGCCATCAGTCGCCTGTCTGCAAATAGTGCGAAAGAGTGCATCTCTCTGTTTTATTCCATCCCCAGCAGCAGTCGCCTGCTGAAGGATTTACAGGCGCATGTCCTGTTTACAGTTGACTATATTGTCTTCATCAGTTGATTTTCGAGGCTCAGATTATAGCCATTGGACAGTCGACTGTCATTTGTTCATCAGTCGACTGTCGGTAACGTTTTTGCCCAGAATCTAGCCGTTGCAGCTTTTTGTTTTTGGCTGTTTCCTTGGCTTTTGAGAGTTCCTATAGGGTTCCTATATATATGAGAGGGCTGAGTTCATTAGAACTTCTTGATGCTATTGAAAATCTTTAGAGATTAAATAAGCCACTCTCAAACTCTCTCATTTCCCTCTTAGAGCTCTAAATATCCTTCATGCATTGAAGTCAAGCTCAAGGGAAATCATCCAAGTGCTTTCAAGCAAATCTCATCACTTGGAGATCCTCTTCCGTGCCTTGCATTCATTTATGAGTAAGTACATCTCAAGGCTTGTTTTACTTTATGTTTCTTTGAAACCCTAATTCTCTTTATGGGAATTAGACACTCTCTTTGTGGGAGTAATTCCCTTAGTGGGAATTAAATATTCTCTTAGTGGGAATAACTCTATTTGTGGGAGTAACTCTCTTTGTGGGAGTTTGGTGTCCTAGTGTAGGGCTAACCCTAATTCTCTGAGTGGGAGTTAGTAATTCTCTGTGTGGGAGTTTGCCCCTTGTGTAGGGTTGGTTTGGTTCTTGTGTAGGACAAAATCCTCTATGTGAGGTATCTCTTTATGGGATTGTATTCACTTCTCTTTGTGGAAAATATAGCGAAAATTGGTGTGGCTGGAGGTACCCAAGTTTTGGAGAACCATGGTATATTCTTGTGTTTGCGTTTGATTTGATTGTGTTGATTAATTCCTCTTGCATTTATTATTCCGCATTTGCAAGTTAAATTTTAATTGCACAATTTATTGCCAACACCCTATTCACCCCCCTCTAGTGTGTTGTTGTTAGTATTACAAGGGTAATGCGATCCTTACATAAAGACTCGAAGCCAAACCCCCCATAGTTGTTGATTGATGTTGGTCCTGGTGCGAAATGTTCGGGGTTTGAATTCCAAAGCTCGTCGTAGGGATGTCCGTCACCACATTAATAAGTTTAGTGCTTCGATCGTGGGCCTATTTGTCACGACCCGCTTCCCTAAAATGGAGGCGAGACGTGAAAAGGTCCGCACGGGAGTGGAGCGGTGAAGCCCCAAACCCGATAAGCGTCAAATTAGTATAAGCAGGTCCCTGTAACTGCACTCGAAACAACAATAATAATAATATGAGACGGAAAAGAAACACCAATCCCAAGGGTTGTCCACAAATGTTCAACATCACAGAAAAGCCACCAGGCTAAAAAGAAAGAGTCTAAAGGCCCAGAACAAGGCCAAACAAAAGCAACGACATAAAAAGTATAGGTGCCACGCACCGATAACAAAACAACTATCTAACAAAAGTAAAACACACGGAGACACTAGGACTGGTCCCCAGTGTCCACGTACTCCCCGTCCAACACGGGCTCAAGCTCGGCGTCCGCAAACACCTCACCCTCAGCTGGCAACTCAGGCTCAAGGTCTAACATGCGTCACCCAAAAGAGAAAGGGGCACATGTCAGCAAGTCTAAAAGACTTGGGCAAGGAAACTGAAAGTAAGGCAACTAGCAACCTAACAGTTTAGTATGCATGACATGGCAGTTATAACATGAGTGCACAATTTAAAACAAGGCAAGACAATTTGTACATGAGAGCAACCATCGGGACAAGACAAGACAAAAGTAGCCACGCTACTAACATTCTCAATCAATTCACATTGTTGTAGGTGTTTACGCCCTTCGCTGAATGGCAAGCATTTCAGACCGATCGGCACTAAACACAATTCACATTTCACGATTGTTTTGCAAGCATTTAAGACCGAACTGGATCGTCATCTAGTCGGTCGGTGGCCCTTCTTACACCGGCTAATGAGCACAGAAAAGTACCGATACGGAGCGCGAGACCCCGGCTCGTTACACTATTGGAGACCAAGATCTTGGATACCGATGGGGATATTGTGGCTTCCTGCTGCCCTAAGGGTTGGGCGTCTTTCCATAACTACTCTCATGTGGGCAAGGGTAGAGTGTGGGTCTTGGCTGACCCGAAGGTGTGGGATTGTGTAGTCATTACCTCCTTGGCGCAACATATCACTCTTGTATGCACTAATAAGGGTGGGTTCTATCTTTTGTTTATGCCTCAATCTTGCGTCGGAGAAGGCTTTGGGATGCGCTCATACTGATAACTCTCTCGGGGGCCTGGGTGGTGTGGGTGATTTTAATGTCGAGAAGGTTGGGGGCCAACACTTACGCCTGGCCTATGAATTCAACAGATGCGATGGGTGTGACCTGGAACATCCGTTGTGTGGGAATCCCCTTAGTTGGAGTTAATTCATCAGCTGGCGATCTTTTGCAGATTGGAATGGCCCTTGTCAATGCGCCTGGACTACTGCGCTTGATGCCTTCGCCGCCGATGTCATGAGCAATCACGATCTTGGTCCGTATTACTTTAGTCACTACCTTCGATCCCACTACCTTCAGTGGCTTCTACGCCTTGCGCTTCAGACTTGGTGCAACTACACAGGCTCTCCTTGTATAGGCTTGTTTCTTCAAGGTGGCTATTCGCCACCGTCATTTACCCCAAGGTCACTAGGCATGACCTGTTCTGATGGCTTTGACTTCCACACTTGCCCTATCTATTGCGTCAGGATCGCGCCCTCAACCGTGCTATGATCTATAGCCTTGATTGCAAGGAGAGCCAGGCGAGGCAGAAGAGTAGGCAAACTTGGCTTGCCCACGGTGATAGGAGCACCAAGTTCTTATATGCTGCTTCTAAGGACCGAGCGGCTAGCAACAGTCTATTACACTTGATTGGCCCTAGAGGTGATCCCACCACCAAGATTGTTTCTCTCCGTTCTGAGCCGGTTGACTTCTTCACTTCCTTATTCCACCAAGATTCATATTGCTCTTCCTTCCCTGAGGTCATCCCTAAGCGTATCTTCTCCTCTAATGCCAATGTTTGGATGGGTGATGTTGTTTCTGATTAGGAGATTAAGGAGGCCCTCTTCTCCTTGGACAAGGATAAGTCCCCTTGCCCAGATGGCTTTCCTCCCTTATTCTTCCAGGCACTGTTGGGGGTTGTGGGTAGGGATGTCCTTCTTGCGGTGCACTCTTTTTTCAGCTCGGACAATATCCTAAGGCAGATCAACCATACTTGTCTCACCCTGGTCCCCAAGTCACCTACTGCCTCCTCTCTTGGTGACTACCACCCTATTTCTTGCTGTAATATGATCTATAAGACCATCTCCAAGGTCCTGAGTCGGAGGCTTGCGGCTATCATCCCTGGTCTAATTTCTTGGAACCAGTCAGTTTTCATCAAGGATTGCCTGATTTCTGATTCTTCTCTTCTGGCTTACGAGCTCATCCGTGATTTCTCTACTTCCATAGGTGCTAGGGTGTGCATTCAGTTGGATTTATGCAAGGCATTTGACATTATTAATCGGGAGTTCATCTATTTTTTCATGTCCCGCCTTGGTTTTCCTCCCCCTTCATCCACTGTGTTAAGGTCTACATTGACTCTGCCTCCTTCTCTATCCTCGTCAACGGGTACATTGCGGGGTTTTTTTGGGAGTAATAGAGGGATTCGTCAGGGTGACCCCATTTCCCCCTTCCTCTTCGTCTTGGTTATTGAGGATTTTACTATACAGATGGATATTGCCTCGCTCGCTGGTGTCATTCGCCCCCCCCCCAAACGGGGGTACTGGGGATTCCCTCCCACCTCCTCTTTGCGGACGACATGCTTGTTGTAACGGTCGCTTTCCGATCGTACCTTCTTCGTGCACGTGCTGCTGACCGTGCACGTATTTGTTTTAGACTTTGTTTGTTTTTGACCACTATGGTGTGATATGTCGTTGTGATCGTCTCTGAGAGTATTAAATTGTGGCACTAACTTGAAACGACATTTCTCGGGTCGTTCTTCCACGACTTGATCTTATTTGAAGAGACGTCACGATTTTCACTTTTGACGTGAGGCGTTTCTATTTTTAGTTTCGTCCCTCGACGTCGAAATTGAGATCCGTCTTCTTAGTTTTCTTTCTTTCGTTGTTTCGATCACCCCAATATTTATTTCATAATTTTTGGATTTTATTTGACCTATTTTACATTTTTGGCCAAGCTTATAATATTTTTAAATACTAAGTTTTCAAGTATTTTTAACTCAATATAATTTCTACTATATTATAAATCTTCAAATTGTTTTTGGACACATTTTCCTAGCCCCTTGGCCGCACCCCATGCTAGATAGAGAGGGTGAATATTTGGGTTTAAAATTGATTTAAAATCAATTTTAATTCAAATCAAACCCTAGACTTAGTCAAACCCGTCTACCATATATATATGAGCCCTAGGATATCATTTTTACCCATGCAATCAACCCTAGCCGTCACTTTTCCTTCCCCCAACTTTCGCATCCCCAGCAGCTCACATCGCATCGCAGCCGCAGCCCGCAGCCGCTCGGCCAGACCGACGAAAACCCCCGCATTCTCTCGGTCTGACCGAGAGCCGCCCCCGCATCACCCCGTTGCTTCGTTGCAACGCTGCAACCCCCGCAGCGACCGACGCCCCCGCTCGGTCTGACCGACCCGCTCCCCGCATCGCATCGCACCGCTCCCCCGCTCCGTTGCAACCCGCTCCGCTGCAACCGCTCCGCACCCCGCGCCCGACCGAAGGAATTCCTCGCAGCGGCCCGCTGCGACCGAGAGCCCGCATCCCCGCAGCGCTGCGACCGACCGACTGCTGTGCTCTCTCGGCCTGACCGAGAGAAATCCTCGCAGCGGCTCGGTCTGACCAAGCGAAGTTCGTCGCAACTTCGCAACTTTCGCATTGCTTGCTATCGTGGGCCCCCCAAGTTCTCCAGAGGTGTAGTGGGTCCCCCATTGACCCCTAGAACTGCTGTGGGTCCCACCCAAGTGTTTCCTCTCCGTTGTTTTGCCGATTTCGACGTCGCGACACGTCGTAACTCTTCGTCGCACGTCCTAGCGTTGGAATCTTGGTTCGTCGATCTGGTTGCTGTCCAGACTTGACGAGCGAGGAATTTGGACTAGGAGCACGATCTTATTTGCCAACCCCTGGCGCGCTACCCGACGCCAGTGTAGCTCTCGCGTCGTGTTGAGGTAACGTTTTGCACCCGTAGGACCCCCAACCACAGCCTGTTAATCAAGACTAAAAATTGATGTTTTTAAATGTCTTAGACCACTAATCAAGATTAATAATATGGGACTGTAGGCTGGTGGACTCGTGCTCGTAAGTTGTTTGTGACTTTTGGACTTATTGGACGGTGTATTCAGACGTCGTGTTGCAGGCAAGTGAAACTTGCCTGTTGCTTGTTTAGGCCATGTTTTAGGCCACTTTTGTACCGTAGCATAAAAGAGACTAGGCAGTGAAATGATAGCTGCCTAGACGCCTATTTGATCTAGTTTGAAACGAAACTAGATCCGTCACCTCACTTGATCTAGCTTGACAACGAAGCTAGACCCAACCCCTTTTTACTTGCTTTGTTCATGCTGCCATGTCATCCATGCATTTGTAACTGCCATGTTTAAATTCCTTATCTGTACACATTTAAATTACAGCTTGCCATGCCATGCCATCCATGTCTGATTATTGCATTCGTAGCACACGCTACTATACTTGTACTTGCTTATTCAGGCTAGGCACCTGCGTTGCAGGCACAACCATATACCAAATACACTTCCTGGCTCGTGATTCAGAAGCGGGCCAATAATGTTGGTCAAAAGCCAATGCCAGATACACGTGGAGGGGTAGGGTTGAGCGACCACTCAGCGTAGAAGTATGCCCGTACAGCCACTTCAGCTGTAAGGCGTGAACTCTGTGCACGACATGAAAACGTGACTTGTGATTGTTAGTAGTTTGCTACTCTTGCCATGTCATGCTAGTTGTCCTCTTGTACTCGTTATTGTACTTTACTTTACCTGTTGCACTCATACTTTAACTGCCATGTCATTGCATCATGCTAGAACTGCTAGGTTGCTTTGCCTTACTTTCAGTTTCCTTGCACAAGTCTCTTGTAGACTTGCTGACATGTGCCCCTTACTCTTTTGGGTGTCACATGTTAGACCCTGAGCCAGAGACCGTTGTTGAGGATGTGGTGTTTGCTGACGCTGAGCCTGCGCCCATGTTTGTCAAGGAGGAGTTTGTGGACACCGGTGACCAGTCTTAGTGACCTTGCTGAGCTTTCCTTTTGTTTTAGGATTGCTGTTAGTTGTCGGTGCGTGACACCTTTACTTTGTACGTTGTACTTTTGTTGGCCATGTTTGGGCCTTAGACTCTTTTCCTTTTCAGCCTGGTGGCTTTTCTGTGATGTTGGAACTTATTTTATGGATATTCTGAGATTGCTTTTGTCTCATTATCTTTGTTTCGTATCGCATTTGCAAGGACCTGCCATTTGAAGTTTTATTGACGCTTATCAGGCTTGTAGCTTCGCAGCTTCAAGTCTGTGCGGACCTTCTCACGCCTCGCCTCCATATTTTTGGGAAGCGGGGCGTGACACTTGTCTTCTGCAAAGCGGATGTCTCGTCCTTTGTGGAGCTCGGGCGGTTACTCTCCTCCTATCATCTTTTGACGGGCCTTGAGGTTAATAAGGGTAAGAGCAAGCTGATTCTTAGTAAGGGGTGCAGCGATGGGAGTCCCTTCTCCAGGGTACCCTATTGCCTCCTCCCGGTGAAGTACCTTTGTCTTCCTCTTTCTTCCACGTATCCCACGGCGAAGCTTTTCTCTAGTCTGGTGGATAAGTGCAAGGCCAAAATCCATGGTTGGTCCTCTCGGCTTCTTTCCACTGCCAGTCGCATTGAGCTCATCCGTACCATCATCCACGGGATTGTGTCTTATTGGATTCAGTCTTTTCGCGTCCCCTCCTCTTTTTGGGAGCTATCGACCATATGTGTCATGATTTCATCTGGGGGTCGAAGCTTCACCTTTGGAGGTGGGAGGACATGTGCTTACCCAAGAGTGAGGGTGGGATTGGTTTGCGTTCCTTATGCGAGGTTGGAGTGGAGGCAGGGGCTAAGCTCCTTTGGAGGATCCTTCATTCTCCTTCCCTCTGGGCCTCCTAAATGCGCAATGTTTATTTGAAGCATACCCCCCTTTTTCCAGTGTGTGGCCTCGGTTCTGGACTCTGGTTCTTGGAAGCATATTTTTCGGTGTCGAAATACTACTACTTCCTAATTATTTCGTGTCATTGGCGATGGCAATACCTCGTCTTTCTGGTATGACCCTTGGTTACATGTGAGCCGCTAGCCAGGCTGTGTGACCCCCCTCCTTAAGGTACCGTTCAGTTGCTGATTTCTGGGATGGTAATTCTTGGTCACTTCCGGACTGTCTTGGCCATCTTGCCCCTCACCTAGCCTCTTCTTTGGTTCTGGGTGGTACTGATTCTTGGGTTTGGGATGCTGCCGGTGGTTGCTCTCTTCGGTCTGCTTGGTCCTCTACCCCCTCCCGTCTTGCATCATTGGTTTGGTTCCCTGGGCACACTCCCAAGTACTCCCTCACTCTCCTGCGGGCCCTTTCTGACTGGCTTCCTACTACTCACCAGCTTGCCAGGCGCGGGATCCGGGATCAGTCTTCTTGTGTTCTTTGTGACTCCCATCCGGAGTCGACCCGCCACCTTTTCTTCCGCTGCGATTACAATGTTTTTGTCTAGGCGGCCTGCAAGCTCAGGCTTGGTCTTCCCTCCTGCTCCAAATCCCTTATTGTTGACGCTCACATGCTGAGGCGAGGATTTGGAGTAAGGGGGAAGACCACCCCTCGAGGCAAGCTCTCCATGCTGGTTTTCTCTGCGGCGGTGTGGCATATTTGGCACGAGCGGAACAACAGGGTTTTTTGCTCCCGGTCGTCTCCCATGGATGCCCTCCTGGCTCAGATTTCTACTGACACTTCCGATGTGATGGTGTCTTGTGACCTTGAGGATCTTGTTTCTGATGATTGCTCTATTTTTGTGAATTGGGGGATTACCTAGGCCTCCTTTTTGTGTGCCCCCGGTATACTTTTCTTTTTCTTGGTCTGTTCCTTGTAGTTCTGGCGTAAGGTGATTGCTTCCCAGCCTCTCCCTTATCTGCTCTACTTGTTGGCACTCTCCATGATGTAATTACTGTTTATATTATATATACTCACTCACTTACTTTTCAAAAAATATGTATATATGAGAATAAAGTATATGAACATTCACCATAGGATATTTCCTACACTAGCCCTATAAAACTTCCATTTCCAATCTTTGTTTCAACACTCAACATCATTCATCTTAATCTACACATAACAAATGATCAATATGCCAAAAATTAAATGAATATAGTGATATTTAATTATCGATCTGATTGTTTCAAATTCAACTGTTTAAAAACAATAGAACTTTTATACCTTGTCGATCGAGGATCAAATCTCACTAGGGTTCACCCATACGTATTTGAGGTTTTGGGGTTTTAGAATGTGTAAAACAACCCAAAACAAAAAAAATTGAAAAGACAAAGTGGAATGCGATATTTTTTTATGGACGGTGTAGAAAATTTTCTACACAGAATGCTCACCTACCTTCACACACACACACACACACACACACACACACACACACACACACGAGAGCATAATGGGTATCATATGACATATGATGCTAAGCCTCATATATGCCTTCCAAACTCCCACCTTAGCATTCGTTTGGAGGATCGGAACCGTTCATTTTGATCTACATATTCTAAAACCACAAACACCGAATATGGGGTGAATCCAAGGGGGTTTACACTTTCATCCACTCGTCACAAATTTAGCGGTTTTACATGAATAGAACTTTTGCGACGGGTGGATGAACCGGCAAAACCCTTTGGATTAATTCGAAATTCGGTGCTTTGAATTGTTCCGATTCTGTAAAAAAAACTAACGGAGATATGCGTTTTGAAGGCCGCATACGAGTCTAAGTCGCATATGTCACATGATACCCATTATTATTTTTAATGTGTGTGTACGTACGTACACACGGAATTCTCAAATGATGCCCTTTTCTGGTATTTTCATCCTCTTAAGATGGCAGGAGGAATAGAGAATAATTTGCATCATTTGGCAAATGAGACATATCTTTAACAGTAGAAAATATGTTATTCCGTTGCAAGCAACAAGTATGCAATATTAATCAAAACAAAGCACTAGGTTACCTTGATGTGACCCTGCCAATTGCAGTGTGTCAAGCATTGCACACCTAGCCAACGCCATTTTTTCTCCATCAAGTGCGTCAACATTGACGGCCTCAGACATACCTTTTTCTGGCAAAGACGATGAAAGAAAAAGCATCTGCGGCTGGTCAATACTCTTCCACAGTTTAACAGCACAGCAACCCTTTTTATCATCGAGTGTTTTTTGATCCATCGGACGGTAGGAAATATGTGTTGTGGAATACAGATACACCCTTCCTGATGGCTTAACTCCGTACACGGAGAAATTAGGTTTACATCGTAGACCTAAAAGCTGGAAAATAAAGAAAATTAAAAGGGATGATGAGATTGGCCTCCACAAAGGCAGCCAAATGATTCAACCACTGAAGTGAACACCGGATCTTATTTAAGAAGGAAAGAAGGAAAAACAAAGAACCATTAATTTTCTCTTCGTTTATTCAAAACGCATATCGGGTAACAGCATTGTTTGGGTTTGATGACGTGGAATCTGAATATAATTGTTTGTTATCATGTTATTTATTATTTACATCTAGAAATGGGAATCTGATTGCTTGCTCCAAGGGAGTGATGGGCACAAGATTCCAATGGGGTGGGGACGTGGAGCCCAAGGCAGGGATCGTAGATACTTTTCTTGCCCACTTGGCATCTGCAGAGAATAATTAAAGGTAATTAGCTTATTTAAGTTATCTCCCAATGCATATTTCTAATGCGATGCGTCGACATCAATCATTTTCGAAGGTCCGTGATCAAAGTTTCATCCGTGAAGGGTCATAATTAAAGGACAAAGTCTCTCTTGGGGGTCATGACTTGCTACCCGCACACACCATTTATTTGCAAATTTCTCGTTCAAAAAATTTACAGGTGTGCCATTGCGACTTTTTCCTTTTTAACCCATCAAATCCCTTCAAAATTTAGAGGTGTGACATCTTTGACCTCTTCTCCACTGTCGGCACGACTACTGCTACCGCCGCTGCATCACGCCACAGCCCCTCCCCCGTGCGCGGTAACCCCCCGACTCTCTCCTCTTCCCCCCTTTCATTCCCCCACCCCCTCCCCTCGTCCGCCTCCTCCCCAGCCCCATCTACTTGTCCTCTATTGGGGCGACTTTTCGTCCGTGTCGGCGAACACCTACGTTCGACCGACACTTGAGGTCTTGGATTATATTAGTAGGACTCCTATGGGTTACTCTTTTAGACTCATGGACCGGGAGTGTGAGATCACCCATGACATGGCCCGAGCTTACTTTCACTGGCCCCCAGTTTCAGACACTTAGAGGGCGTTTGGCCCCAGTCATCACATCCCCTCCGTCTTTTCTGTTGATGCATTTTGAGAGTTGATCACATGCATCCCACACTTCGACCCTAGTAGGACGAAGGCCTCAGCGATAGTCCACCACTGCCTACGCATTGCACAGTGCCTTATGACGACCACCATTCTAGTTAGGCCAGATGTCGGGACTATGTCTACACATGAGCTTTTTACCCTTTGGGCTATGACACGTAAGAGAGCATTCAAGGCTAGCAGGGACGCCTTAGTCCATACCATATCCATTGATGTCGCTAGCTGGTTTTTCGACCGCATTCTTTCCACGCTCGCCTCCATGAAGGCGATTTGTTGTGGCGGTCTGATCAACCTTCTGGCTCATATCTTCGACATCCAGTCTTCTGCTGACCTGCACCTTGCTACGAGGCTTACGTCTCTCACAGATTATGTTTTGACCCGTATGCATATGATCCGTGCGCATGGCCATCGTCATTGACTCATTGGTTCTGGCTCCATGGTTCCTTCTCTGCAGACTATATCATGCCTCCGAACCCCGTTTGGACCCACATGATACCAGCATGTGCTGAGTGGAGGTTCCACATGGACCTTCTCATTCTACCTGCATACATGCTAGAGCTCGATGATGAGCAGCATGAGCACCCCGTCACTGTAGCGATGGTCACGTTGTCACTGTAGCTCTAGACATTTAGCCTCTCTGAATTGAAGCATTTCAGGAAGCTTATTAATGTCTCCACCTCTTTCTACAACAAGGTGAATAGGTTGTCTGAGCTCTGCTTCCCTATTCTACCTGTTATGAATTATTAGCAGCAGACTTGGGTCAATCTCTTGAACGACCCAAATATGAAAGTCCATTGTACCACTCCTTCGCAGCCTTCTGTAAAGTTGTTTGGAAAGCCTGGCAAAGGAGGGAGTCATCGGACCCTTGTATCTCCATCACTCCCTTATAGTTTTGGACATGTTTACGCGGATCGCTCGAGCCAGTTCGGGCATCTTGAATCTGGGCGAAATAAGTGCTGGGTTATTTTTTTCTTCAAGGAGGTTTGCTCCTCATCCGAGCTGTTGGAAGCGTTCGGATGGCGGAGTATGTCTCCCCGAGCCTTCCTATTGAGGCCTCTGTGAGACCTACAATGATGGCTGCGACTTTGCCCAGATGACTCACTCTAAGTCGACCATCAGCTAGAGTAGGGAGACGGTCCTCAGCCTCACCGAGTGAGGGCCGAGGGCCCTTGAGACCAGCTGTAATTGAGATGTGGTTCCCAATCTCGTCGTTCTGTGCTCCTTCTGGACAAGGAGAGACGGGGCATTGTCGCTGTCGCTGTCGCTGAGAATGAGTTGGGATGACTGATGGGTTCGCAGTTAGCTGGGCTGTGAATCTACCAATCATTCTATCACATCTGTTATTGCTTGAATATCGACGTTCACCTCCCGTGGGAACGGATGGAGCTGATTCAAAGTCACTTATTGCGACTTGGGCATTCCATGAGTGGAAGAACTGGGATGCACGAGGTGAAACATTACATCTATGGCCACTGTGGCAAATGACCTTTCAAGCCCTTGATAGGTGGATCGAGTCATCATCAGTGTGGCTGATGACGTGGATGTCGACTCGATTCCCACAGACGACACCAATTGTTTATGGGTGTTTTCTCACCACTAATGATGTTGGATGATCATTGATGATAGTAGGGTTGCAATAGCTGATGTAGGATGATGCTGGCAGTCGACTGAGAACTAGGCGAGTTGGCCTCCAGCTAAATAGATCTCAATTCGAGCAATTGGAGCCAAGTCTAAGCTGTCTCTAGGCTACCATCAGCTTCCTATAACACAAAGAGATCTTTAGGGATGGCCAAATCTTGGGTCCGACCTAATTCCCTCCGATACTTAAGTTGGATGATGGCTCAAGGTGGCACGTGGTAACTATGGCCGATAGTTGGGAGACCAACCGATAGTTATCTCATCTAGCTATGGAGAAAATTTAGAGTTTATGTGGAGCAGATACCGGTATAGGAGTACTTGACCATTAGAAAGTATTGTCCCAGTTTATTGATGCGTCCGGAATGTAACCCCGAACGATGTCGTTTACCGCAAGCGCACGGTATAAGGGCAAGCGGGTATCGAACACGGGGAAGCGGTGCTATACTATCTATCTACTCCTAGGTTGAGTTAGACTTGCGGGTTTATTGGTGGATGTGGAATATGGATGGTCGTAATGGTGATGGATGCGAAGGTTGTGTCACTCAACGTCGCAAGTAAGTGGTTCCACACAAAGAAAGAAAGAAATAAAATACAAAATATTAGGGCTTAGGGCTCGCCACTAGGACCGTCGGATGTCGACGCTAGGTTGGGACTCTTACGTTGCATTGGTTTAATTGGGGATTGTAGCATCTAGGAAGTGAATTCATGTGTATGGGCATCATGAATCTAACGTACCGCGTTAACCTTGCTCTCGCGATAGGCGCACACAATACGTGCATTAAGGATCTACAATAATTTCACCACTCTCGTGGTTCGAATGCTCCTAACTCGTACCACTCTCGGGGGTTATAGCTTCGAGGTATTTTGGTGGCTCTTATTGACGCAATGGCGGTAGCCGTCAATTAGTTATATAGTTCATCGGTGGATCCCCTCAAGGCACGAGCCGAGCATGGTCACGTGACTCGGTTGAATCCACTAACTCCCTAATTAAATCCGTAAGATATTCCTTAAGCTAATCGATTCCACCGACCGTGTGCACGATTTCAGTAAGAATTCTCCTAGGGATCTTGCTAGATCAACCAAAATATAACCCCATTTATAACCAACGCACCATAAAAATCCCAACTTTGCAACTAAGTCCTAAGATCCATGGGCTAATCCCTTAGCCTTAGAAAAGATTACCCAAGCATAGCAATATCAATAGATGAAATAACGTATAAAGATTTCATTGCATGCATCAAGAATGGATAAATAATAATAAATCACAAAGAAATAATAATATAATTAAAAAGGAGAAAAATACTTATCTTGATACAAAGGAGGGGCCTAGGGCATAGCCAAACTCCCCCAAAAGATCTTCTCTACAAAAGTCTAAGAAGGACCAAATTCTCTTTAGAAAAGTATACAAAAATCTCTCCAAAATCTATTCTAAAAAATCTCCGTAAAAGCTCCCTACAGAACTCTCCTCCGGCGGCTGTGCAATAATCGCCCCAAAAACCCTCGCTCCACAAAAATCAGGGTGCAGAACAAAATATGGGCCCACGGTGACTCGGTCCGAGCACAAAGCTGCTCGGTCGAGTCGTTCGGCTGCTCGGACCGAGTAGGAGGTTGCTCGGTCCGAGTTATACAGAGAATCCAAGCCTCCAAAATATGTCGCTCTGCCAACCCGGGCTGATTTGGCGCTTTTCGGTCGAGTAGGACATTGCTCAGACCGAGCAGGAAGTTTCTCGATCGAGTCGAAGGTTGCTCGGCTGATTGGGGACTAAAAACACACTTCAGCCTCATTTGCACACTACTCGGACCGAGGAGAAGGTTGCTCGAACCGAGTAGGGGGTTGCTCGGTCGAGTCGGACACCAAAAACAGTATTTTGACCGAGTAGTGCACGACTCGGACCGAGTAGAGTGCTACTCGACCGAGTAGGCTGCTGCGAACAATTTCAGCACTGCACCATCAACTTGCAGACATTTCCTAGGGCTCATCCGACCTCCGATTTGCACGTTCTTGGTGGCGTTGGAACCATCTTGAAGTCTACTACCGGGAAAAAATATCAAAAAATAGTAAAAAATCCCAGGTGATAGCATATTTAGAAATAGTGGACGGCTATCCTGTTTTCAGCACTTCGGGTCACTCGATTCCTTCGTCGCATCATAGCTCGATCGCGTGACTTTCTCTCTTGCCCCTTCTTTGCTCCAGTATTCTTCTTTGGCACCTTGAGCATGTCATCATGAGTCTCATTGGTGCTCTCACGTCGCCGATCGTCTTATCGACTCCAAGATTGCTCCAATATCGCCCAAATCTCTGAAATGGACATAAACGCTCCGAAAGTCATATTATTCCAAATAATAGCGTAAAAGCGTATAAAATACATAATTGAGCAATCATTTTGACGTGTAATCTTATCGATAAAATGTGGAATACAATGTCACATCAAAATCCCTCTAGCTTACCTCTTATTCGTCCTCGAGGAAGACTAGTAAGAAGCTAACACGTGAGTGTGATACAATGAAGATGTGAGGTGGTGATGTGTAAATGGATACAAGGGGTTCAATCTTAAATTCAGAGAAATACAAGAACCCAAGATATGCAAAATCTCGTGAACACACGTCAATATGAAATTAGAACACATATGCACCCCAAATAAATAAATCTCGCTCAAATTGAAATAGAGTGGATTTCAATAAATGAAATGAACTTGATAAGCAATAAAAAGAGATTAGAGTTATATCACATCATAGTTTATCATGCAATGTACTAAGTTCACAGAAATGAAACCAATGTTCACAACTCATTCTCTAAGCAGTATAATATGTCATGATCAAACGTTTTCAAGCATGCGTGGTATTTTGTTATACTTCATGGAATGAGTTTAGTAAATCCAATCAAGGTAAGGCATCACCACACTACGACCATTTCAAGACTCCTAGAACCCATCAACTTTGCCATGTCTTAGTTCTATAAAGAAATGGAGATAAGGATATGGGATTTTGTAGTTTTATATTGTTTTTGGCTATATGAAAATTTCATATGTATTTTTATTTCTTTGTATACACGAGATAACTCAATATATACAAAAAGTGGCCTATGCATCCCAGACCAGATGGTCTTAGGGCATTAGGTTACGAAGAACCCCTGGGGCCTTTTATTCAGGATTTTTTTTATTATTAGGATTTTTGCAAACTCACGTAAACGCGATGGAATGTAAAGTATGATCAAAGATCATTTATTGGCTATTTTCAAAAGAAAAGAAAAAGCATAGAATCTACACATGGCTCGGTTTCAGGAATCCTAATCATCACTACTTTGGTTGTCGTGGAGTTATCATATCTTTTTTGAATTACTAAACATCCATGAAGCAATAGAATTATCAAGCAAATCACGCAGGTGTCAAATAATTTTCAGAGTTGCTTCATTCATTTTTAACTTAATTGTTTCGAGAATATGGTTGTGAAACTATGGATTTAACTGTGAAAAAGCATATTAACAAAGATTCACTAATCAAGGGATTAAACTCTAATCTAACAGATACCAGAGTTCATAAAAAAATAAATCCACGATATTTCATAGAAAATAAAGCATATGATACATAACTATAAGAGTGAACATGGTTCATTTGGAAAATACGAAGTGTGTTTCACGATAAAGCAAAGTGCGTGCACTATGCACTCCCCCAAGCTTAAACATCACATTGTCCTCAATGTGTGTATGATATAAATAGAGGACAACGATATGAGGCGCCACTCAACAAAATGGTCTCTCTCCCCCAAGCTTAAACATCACATAAAAATTGGGGAGAGAGGCGAAATAAACACCAAATATAATGGTGGGCAAGCATAATAAGTAGAGGGTTGGGTGCAAAAGATAAATGAGCCGTCATAAGAGGGTGAATTTATTAAACTTAAAAACATATAAAATCCTATACGGTCCTCTCGCTGCCGAAAGGATTCGTGATTATTTAAAGCATAAAATTCTACACTACTGGATTGGTACCACATGTAGCAAAAGGCGGATCTAGAATCTTTACCGGTGCATGTAATTGCTCTATCTGCACTTTCTGTGGCTCCGCCAGGTGCGTATCTCCATGGGCTTCATCAGATTTCAGCAATGCGGCTCCCAACATCTCTCCAAGGACTCCACCTGTACCCTGCAAGAGATGAGCCGCATCAATCCGATGTGGATAATTTTTCCCCAGAATAAATGTATTCCATATAAGGTCATCAACAATAGTATTTAAAATAAAACATGGTTGACAACACTTCCCTGAAAATAAATCTCTATGCTCGTTCAGCACGTCGATCAACTCCTTATTGTTTTCATCTGGTTCCTCAGGTAGCTCTGGCATAATAGAGTGGGTCTCGTCAGGATGTTCCTCATCATCGTCAGACTCATCCCAGCGCACCTCCTGATCATATTCAACAGCGTCCATGTGTGCTAACTCCTCGCCCTCCTCCTTGTATACGTCCCATTGTACTTCTTGATCATATGTATGTGTATCCTGCAAAAGGTGCAATGAGTCATTGAAATCCGAATCATAATAAACATCATACACGGGAGGGAAATCAAATGTAAAGGGCAAAGAGGTGAAGAGATCTCCCTGAAGGGAAGCAGTAAGCTCTGGTGGGTGGTCCTCATGGTCAGTGGAAGGAAGAGGTGGCTGCAGAAGCTCTGAAGGAGGAGGGTAATGCTCGGGATCCTCATGAATGGCTGTGTCCTCGTCCCGACGCACGACCTCCTCAGCGAAAGTCTCTGGCTCCACATGCAGTATGTAAAATAAATATAGCTCGGCCTTCTCGCGATGCACTGCTTCGGCCTCCTCCTCGGGTTCCTCTGTTATTGTAGGCAAAGTGAATTTCATCTTCTCCTTTCTACGCCTATGTCTTCGTTTCTGTCCTGGAACTCGAGGCACCTGATTACATGGCTTAGCCCTCTCAATAGTAGGTGCAGGTGGCTCTATGGGCTCCTGTATCTCGGCCACGGTATAAAAGTGGGTCTTATGCCCCCTCAACTAGAGCGTAGACTCCATCATCAATTGTGCCTGTGGAAGAGATACGATGAGTAATATACTGTTGAAATCCAAGCTCAAAAGGGTCACCTGCCGTTATCGTTAATGGACCGGTGCATCGACTGCGTCCACGATGCTTTTCAATAAGTCCACTATGCGTCCTCCTCTGACAGCTCCAATGTCTCTATTTGTGGAGTGTTAATGGTGTAAAGGTGGATATGATCACCTTCAAGTGAAGCATACACTCCATCTATGATACTACCTGCATCAGAGACATTAGCCATAACAAAATCGATGAATGCTTGGTCGGATGGTTAACCTACCGTAATGGTTAGAGAACGGGTGGATCGAGCATCATCAATCATTTGCTCCAAGGTTGCTGCCAACTGAAGATCACTGAACTTCCCCACTTGCATCCTCTTCATAAACTCATGTGAGGGTCCCTTTAGTCTTCCAGCAAAAATATCAAATAGCTTGGAACCATCACACTCATGGTCTGACTCCGTATGGAACATCCCTAACATTCTTTCGAACTTGCGCAATGCCTCTCTAAAGGACTCTCCATCAGCCTGATAGAATGTAGCGAGGTATATATAAGATCGTATAGAACCCAGTCGCGTCTTCGAAAGTACCATCGCTGCATCAACTATACCTGATCAAGAAAAAATAGACAACCTGGAAAAGACGTCAGTAGTACAAAGAGAGATAAAGATAGTAATAATATCAGGTGGTGGGGAAAGTATCTCTTTTTTTAAAGAAAAAAATTAAAGAAAAAAAGATTTTATATATATATATATATATATATATATATATATATATATATATATATATATATATATATATATATATATATATATATATAGGGTAAAGGGATCCTAAGGTGCCTCCTTAGATTCAATCTAAGGAGGCGCCCCCATTTCCCACCATCTCACACATTTTTTTTGAAATTTTTTTCATGGGTTTATTGTTCACCTTATGGATGATCAACATACCAAATTTCAAGGGATTCCAATACTTTTTGAGCCCCCATCTATATATATATATATATATATATATATATATATATATATATATATATATATATATATATATATATATATATATATATATATATATATATATATATATATATATTAACGCAATCTAATCAACCTAATCGTGGTAAATAGGTAATATGGCGGAACGCCTCCTCGCTCGGCAACGGCGCCATAAACTTGGTGCGTCCGGAATGTAACCCCGAACGATGTCGTTTATCGCAAGCGCACGGTATAGTGGTAAGCGGGTATCGAACATGAGGAAGCGGTGCTATACTACCTATTTACTCCTAGGTTGAGTTAGACTTGCGGGTTTATTGGTGGATGTGGAATATGGATGGTCGTAATGGTGATGGATGCGAAGGTTGTGTCACTCAACGTCGCAAGCAAGTGGTTCCACACAAAGGAAGAAAGAAATAAAATACAAAATATTAGGGCTTAGGGCTCGCCACTAGGACAGTCGGATGTCGACGCTAGGTTGGGACTCTTACGTTGCATTGGTTTAATTGGGGATTGTAGCATCTAGGAAGTGAATTCATGTGTCTGGACATTACGAATCTAACGTACCGCGTTAACCCTGCTCTCGCGATAGGCGCACACGATACGTGCATTAAGGATCTACAATAATCTCACCACTCTCGTGGTTCGAATGCTCTCAATTCGTACCACTCTCGTGGGTTAGAGCTTCGAGTATTTTGGTGGCTCTTATTGACGCAATGGCGGTAGCCGTCAATTAGTTATATAGTTCATCGGTGGATCCCCTCAAGGCACGAGTCGTGCATGGTTACGTGCCTCAGTTGAATCCACTAACTCCCTAATTAAATCCGTAGGATATTCCTTAAGCTAATCGATTCCACCGACCGTGGGCACGATCTAAGTACGAAATCTCCTAGGGATTTTGCTAGATCAACCAAAATATAACCCCATTTATAACCAACGCACCATAAAAATCCCAACTTTGCAACTAAGTCCTAAGATCCATGGGCTAATCTTTTAGCCCTAGAAAATATTACCCAAGCATAGCAATATCAATAGATGAAATAACGCATAAAGATTTCATTGCATGCATCAAGAATGGATAAACAATAATAAATCTCAAAGAAATAATAATAGAATTAAAAAGGAGAAAAATACTTATCTTGATACAAAGGAGGGGCCTAGGGCATAGCCAAACTCCCCAAAAGATCTTCTCCACAAAAGTCTAAGAAGGATCTAAAAATTCTCTTTAGAAAAGTATACAAAATTCTCCCCAAAATCTAATCTAAAAATCTCCGTAAAAGCTCCCTACAGAACTCTCCCCCGGCGGCTGCGTAATAATCCCTCCAAAAACCCTCGCTCCACAAAAATCCGGGCACAGAACAAAATATGGGACCACGGTGACTCGGTCCGAGCACAAAGCTGCTCGGTCGAGTCGTTCGGCTGCTCGGACCGAGTAGGAGATTGCTCGGTCCGAGTTATACAGAGAATCCAACCTCCAAAATATGTCGCTCTATCAATCCGGGCTGATTCGGCATTGCTCGGTCGAGTAGGACGTTGCTCGGACCGAGCAGGAGGTTGCTCGGTCGAGTCGAATGTTGCTCGGCTAATTGGGGACTAAAAACGCACTTCAGCCTCATTTGCACACTACTCGGACCGAGTAGAAGGTTGCTCGGACCGAGTAGGGGGTTGCTCGGTCGAGTCGGACACCAAAAACAGCATTTTGACCGAGTAGTGCACGACTCGGACCGAGTAGAGTGCTACTCGATCGAGTAGGCTGCTGAAAACAATTTCAGCACTGCACCATCAACGTGCAAAAATTCCCCAGGGCTCATCCGACCTCCGATTTGCACGTTCTTGGTGTTGTTGGAACTATCTTGAAGTCTACTACCTAGACAAAATATCAGAAAAATAGTAAAAAATCCCAGGTGATAGCAGATTTAGAAATAGTGGACGGCTGTCCTGTTTTCAGCACTTCGGGTCACTCGATTCCTTCGTCGCATCATAGCTCGATCGCGCGACTTTCTCTCTTGCCCCTTCCTTGCTCCAGTATTCTTCTTTGGTACCTTGAGCATGTCATCATGAGTTTCATTGGTGCTCTCACGTCGCCGATCGTCTTATCGACTCCAAGATTGCTCCAATATCGCCCAAATCCCTGAAATGGACATAAACGCTCCGAAAGTCATTTTATTCCAAATAATAGCGTAAAAGCGTATAAAATACATAATTGAGCAATAATTTTGATGTGTAATCTTATCGATAAAATGTGGAATATAATGACACATCAATTATGTGGAATCTTATTGTCCGAGAGACTATTTATATGCGATGGCTTTTATGACGCTTTAGTGCCTTTGGCCTGAGCTGTCATCATTGATGATGAGCTTAACGGTCTATTATTGAATGCATTCATTTTGAGTCAATACTTTAAATGGAGAAGTCCAACGGTCAGTCGATCGGTCGCTTTAAATGAGGAGACAGATGGCTTCACGTGGGGGCCTCCGAACTGTTGGGCCGAAACTGAGGGATTTACTGGGCTTGTCGCTTAAATAAATAACTGAGCGGTCATTAGGCTGGCCTAACCCGATAAGCAAGATAAGAATTCAATCCGTCCATGCGTCGGAGCCCGCGTCCAAATCCAAACTCTTATTGGTTACATGAATCCAATTTGTGTCGTTGCCTGCCTATTCAAATTTCATTTTCCGACCACATTCAAATTTCCTTTTCCGACAACCTTGCTCCTTCGACCATCACCAAACGTCACACAACCCCCAATACAGATTCTGTAATCATCAAGAAATTTCTTGTTGCTTGTCATGTGTCGTGAGCATCCACTGTCAAAGTACCACATGTTATCTGAAGATGCTATTAAAGATGTATAAGCCACCATGATGTACAGCTCTGCCTTCCTGACCGATTGCTTCGTCACTTTACTGCCAAGATGGCTGACAGTTCTGCCTTCACAGGAATGACGCATGCGACTAAAGCAATTTCTCTCCGAATGGCCAACAAATTTGTAGTATCCACACACATGACTTCCACCTTTGATAGCTCTAGTCAACTTCTTCATACCATTATGATCCTTGTGATGAACCATTTTTTCAAGTTCTTTAGTCACTTGTTTTCTTTTTGCAGTAGACACATCATAGTAAACTCCTCTATTATATGCCACTCCAGTACGATCTCCTAAAATTTTACACTTGTTCCATATATCATCCAGTTTGGATTTCCCAGAGTTCCACTTATTCAATGTGCACTCAGCTTTCTCTGCCCTGAGAAGAGCTATTCTGCAGGTACTCTCTAATTCTCTAAAGTTTTGCTCCACTTTCAGACATTTGACTTTGACTTCTTCATTCTTTTCATTCAGTCTAGCATTTTCCTCTCTCAGCAGTTTGTTGATATCATCTGGTAATATGTTTGGATATCCTCTTCACTAACTTCCTCATCACTATCAGCTTTAGAGTCTGATTCAATGGTAGATGGTGTGGATGATGTTGCAACAATGGATCTAACATTATCTAGTTTGTTGGCTGATGTCACAACTAATGTTACAACATCAGATCTAATATGACTCCTTGTGTTGCAGTCTGATTGCTTCTTCATTGAGGCTGCAAAAGCAACATGATTACTGGTGAGTTCCTCATCTTCAGCACTCCCTTCAGACTCATCTTCACTCCAGGTTATTGGGTTTTGAGGAACCCTTAGGGCATAATTCTACGCCCGTCCTACGTCGGATGAAAGAAAGAAAAATAAACAGCAGCAGAAAATTCGAATTATTAAACTATTTAATAAAACGCCCTAAGAATATCAAAGACCCTAGCCAGGATCTCTACTATCTTGGGGTGGATCTGATCAGCCCCAAAATAGATCTAAACTATTGTAATGATATAAATTAAAAGCATTAAAAGAACATATCCGGAACTTTGCTTTCACAGAAAACAAAGCGTCGTTTTCAGCAACAGACTTTGACTCCCCGAAGCTTGTCGCCTTCGCACCTCCGAACTAGTCCACCCGAAGCAAGCCGACGCCGTGCCTCCGAGTCAATTACCTACCGAAGAAAGTTTCACTTTGAGAGCGATCTGCGTCTTAGACTTTGGATCGAATCCAATCCTCCTTGTCGTCTTGCTAGGACGCGGACGAAGGAGCAGAAGAATTGAGGAGGAGAGAATAATTTTTGTCTTGAATCAAGCGTGCTCAAAAAATTTCGGAGTTACTCGATTTAGAGATTTGGTGCAATTTTTCCAGGGGATGTCGACCCCTATTTATATAGGAGGCCGGACCCCTTGCTCGTCTCACGAGCAATGTGGGATAATATAATTAGGGAAGAAAATTTGGATTAGTTTTGCCTACACTAAGGCTCAACGTCAACCAATTTTCTCTCCCTCACCGTTGAGCTTCGGAAGTGATACAACCTATCAATTCGAAGAGCTACGACTGGTGAACCTATAGAAACAAACGGCGACGAATTTCGACTTCGTTTGACCCCTCAAACAATTGCTCAAATTCAAGCAAAAAGTCACAAATTTCGCATTTAGCCTCTCTGAATTGAAGCATTTCAGGAAGCTTATTAATGTCTCCACCTCTTTCTGTAACAAGGTGAATAGGTTGTCTGCGCTCCGCTTCCTATTCTACCTGTTATAAATTATTGGCAGCAAACTTGGGTCAAGCTCTTGAACGACCCATAAACCTATAGGAAAGTCAATTGTACCACTCCTTCGCGGCCTTATGTAGAGTTGTTTGGAAAGCCCTTCAGAGGAGGAAGTCATCGGCCTCTTGCATCTCCATCACTCCGTTATAGTTTTTGGACATGTTTACGCAGATTGCTCGAGCTAGGTCGGGCATCTTGAATCTGGGCAGAATAAGTGCTGAGGCTATTTTTCTTCTTCAAGGAGGTTTGCTCCTCTCCGAACGGTTGGAAGAGCTTGAATGGCGGAGGATGTCTCCCTGAGCCTTCCTCTTTAGGCCTCCGTGAGACCTACGATGATGGCTGCGACTTTTCCCACGATGACTCTCTCTAAGTCGATCATCAGCTAAAGTAGGGCGCCGGTCCTCAGCCTCACCGAGTGAGGGTCGAGGGCCCCTGAGACCAGTGGTAGTTGAGATGTGGTCCTCAGTCTCGTCGTTCTGGCCTCCTTCTGGACCAGAAGAGACGGGGCACTGTCACAGTTGCTGAGAAGGAGTTGGGATGACTGATGGGCTCGTAGTCAGCTGGGCTGTGAATCTACCAATCATTCTATCACGTCTGTTATCGCTTGAATATCGACATTCACCTCCCGTGGGAACGGATGGATCTGATCCAAAGTCACTGATTGTGACTTGGGCATTCCATGAGTGGAAGAACTGGGATCCACGAGGTGCGGCATTACATCTGTGGCCACTATGGCAAATTTGCCTTTCAAGCCCTTGATAGGTGGATCGAGTCATCATCAGTGTGGCTGATGACGTGGATGTCGACTCGATTCCCACAGACGACACCAAATGTTTACATGTGTTTTCTCACCACTGTTGATGTTGGATGATCATTGATGATAGTAGGGTTGCAGTAGCTGATGTGGGATGATACTAGTAGTCGACTGAGAACTGGGCGAGCTAGCCCCCTGCTAAATAGATCTCAATTCGAGATATTGGAGCCAAGTCTAAGTTGTCTCCGGGTCACCTTCAGCTTCCTACTACACAAAGAGCTCTTTAGGGAGGGCTAAATCTGGGGTCCAACATAATCCCCTCTGATGCTTAAGTCAGATGATGGCTAAGGAGGCTCGTGGTAACTATGGCCGATTGTTGGGAGACCAACCGATAGTTATTTCGTCGTGATATGGAGAATATGTAGATTTTATGTGGAGCAGATACCGGTACATGAGTATTTGACTATTAGAAAGTGTTGTCCTAGATTATGTGGAACCGTTCCCTCTCTCATTGTCCGATAGACTATTTATAGGCGATGGCTTTTATGACGCGTTATTGACTTTGGCCTGAGCAGTCGTCATTAATGACGAGCTTAACTGTCTATTATTGAATGCCTTCATTCTGAACTGACGCTTTAAATGGAGGAGTCCAACAGTCAGTCAAGCGGTCACTTTAAATGAGGAGACATATGGCCTCACATGGGGGCCTTCGAGCTGTTGGGCCAAAACCGAGGGCTTTACTGGGCTTGTCGCTCAAATAAATAACTGACCGGTCATTAGGCCGGCCCAGTGTTGTATCACTATCCAAACCCGATAAGCAAGAGAAGAATTCAATCCGTCCATGCGTCCGAGCCCGCGTCCAAATCCAAACTCTTGTTGGTTACATGAATCCAATCCGTGTCGTTGCCTGTTAGCAAAGGGGAATACATTGTAGTCCATGACCGTACGTAACGAATCTCCAACTTGCTTCAAGGAATCACGACAATGAATATTCATGAATATTCATCAGCCTTTACTTATCAGCGTTGTTGCTTCTTCATGCTTTTTTTTTTTGATACATAGGAAAGAAGTTGCTTCTCCTTTCAAAACTCAAATTAAAAATATCAGTCTGAACAAATGATTTCAATTTTACTGTTAAGGGTCATCCCCACTGGTACTAATAACAAGCTCAAACAAATGGCATCTTAACATTAGAAATACTAGTAGACTAATTTAAAAAAGGGATTAATGTAGAGTAGGTGGCACCTGATCCATCGGATCAGGTGCAAGAAACAAAAAGATGGGGCCCCACGAGTACAAGCCCCTGTGGGATTTTGTACTTCCCATCTTTTTTGTGTCTAAACACCTGATCTAATCCAATAGATCAGATGCCACATTTTCTACATCCTTTGAAAAATTAGTATAATCAGAAATTGGTGATTAGATATTCTCAAAATAATTAAAAAAGAAATTTCCATCTTAAACTTTATTTTCTATTATTTTATCATTGACGCCCCAATTCTAGGTGAACTAATTTTCAAGATTGGCAAATTAAATCATGAACATATCTGTTTGACATCTTGTTGCTGCTTCTATCAGGAGAAGATATTTCCGCATGCAAAAAAAAAATGAAAGAAAAGAAAAAGAAAGGCTGATTAACATATGAATTATCATAAAAATCAAGCAGTAAAGGCCTAAAGTGGCCCTCTGTGCTGTTGCTCTTCCCATCATTCATCCTATTATAAATAGTCAGCCATTGGCTCCCAATTGCAGTGGACCCAATCAAAATTGGGATCTTTCTCTCTCATTCTCCATCTCTTGTATCTCCAAAGAAACCCCTTCCTTCTCCCAGAGAGCAAGAATTCACACTCTCTCCCTCTCTCTTCTCTCAGTATCAGAATAAATTTTTTGAAGTGGAGTGAAAGCCAACAAAAGAACCATCATCTCTCTCTCAACCCAATAAAAAACCAAATCCTTCCCCCATCCACCACAAACGTAGAAGCAATTTCCATCCCATTGCGTGCTCAACTTCTCCCCTTAACTGCCTCCCATTTAAAAAAACAGAGCAACGAGAAAACAAGAGTGAAAACAGAGTTAACTTCTTCTTCCTCTATGAGGGGGAGGGGGTTTGGGAGCAGCAAAGCTGGGAAAGCCGGGGGAGCTGCTGGGGATATTGGATTGCATCAATGAGATCAGGTACGCGATCGCGGCCGCGGCTTCTTCGGGCGAGGGGATGAGCGAGTCGGCTTACCGGGTGGATACCACGCCGAGGGTTGCACAATGGAGGATAGATGCCATCTCTTCCTGCACTTATCGCAAGTCGGATCCTTTCAAGATCGGCCTCTGGAATTGGTTTGTTCCCAGATTTGTCCACTCTCTGTCTCTCCCCCTGTTTGATGTAAATGTTGAATTCTATGGTATTTTGCTTCATGATTTCATCATGTGGGTTTTATCCAGTTTAGGAAATAGTTGTCAATTTTGTTCCATGATGATGGGCAGGTTTCTGACGGTGGAGAGGAATAAGCAGTTGTTTGTGAAGCTGTACCCCGAAGTCTCGAGCCTGACCAGAGAGCAGCCACCCATTGCATCCTTCAACATCAAACTAGTCTCCTCCTCGCCTCCCAGTCGCAAAACCGTAGTCCATCCTGGTACATACGTTTTCTTTCTCGCTCTTCTTCACATCTCCTCGTTTGTTCGATTTTGGCTTTAATTGGTGAGTTATCGGTTTGTATCATGCAGCAATTGTTGACAAGCAGCTGAAGAACAACGATGATTTTGTATGGGCGGTCGATACGCTATTCACAGGCAAATTCGTCATAGACGTTGAGTTTGTTGATCTAAAGATTGTGCCCCTATCCGTAAGCATCTTGAATTTATTCGTCACATACGTTTTCTTTCTCTACCACTTTCTTGGTTGTACGTATTAGTCAGATTCTTGAATTGCTTCCTGTCGCAATGTTGATCGTTTGAACGGAACTCTCATTCCCTCGGATTTGTGTGTCTCAGGGAGGAGAGCCTCTGTCCATCTGGTCTGGCCACCACAGCGAGAGGCATTCCCTGTCCACGGCCCTAACCTCGCTCGCTCGGATGCTCTCCGACGGAATCCTGACGGACATCACCATCACGGCCACCGACGGCGGCAGCATCGCAGCGCACCGTGCGGTGCTGGCCGCCCGCTCGCCCGTGTTCCGCAGCATGTTCTCCCATGACCTCAAGGAGAAGTCCCTCTCCACGGTGGACATATCCGACATGTCCTCTGATGCCTGCAGGGCGTTCCTCAACTACATTTACGGCAACTTCCAGGCCGAGGAGTTCTTGGCTCACCGGCTTTCGCTCCTCCGGGCGGCTGACAAGTACGACGTCGCGGACCTCAAGGAGGCATGCCATGAGAGCCTGATGGAGGACGTGGATGCCAGTAATGTTCTGGAAAGGCTTCAGATTGCACACCTCTACAGGCTTCAAAACTTGAAGGGTAGCTGTCTGAGGTATCTGGTGAACTTTGGAAAGGTTTGTGAGATACGGGACGATTTCAATGCGTTTTTGTTGAATGCGGACCGTGATCTGATAGCTGAAATATTCCATGAGGTTCTTGCTGCTTGGAAAGGATTTTAGAGGGTTGTTTGTGTATGGATCAAGACTGTACAGAGTTGTTTCCATGGCTGTGTGCGTGCATTCTTTGGGGGTCATCCGATGATGTATATTATTATCTGAATCAAGGAAATATACAATCATGGTTTCCGCTGATTTGATGCCATTAATCGACACTGATGTTGTCAACGATGTTGCGAACTCAAGATTTTATCAAGTCTGCTTGGATCAAAATACAAGTGCTAACATGAGGACTAACTATATGGGTTTCAAAACAAAAAAAGTTGTATTGATGGAGATGTTCGTAGAGAAGAATATTGGGATTGTTTTAAAACTAAAAAGACCGGAAAACTAGGAGGATATCCTGCTTTGTGTGAGGTTTTGTGTCTGGTATACTTTTATGTGATTAAAGCGGTGGTATGACAAATAAATTAAAGAATAAGATTAGTCACACGGTTTCAATGATAGAATGGATATGTGGTTAGATTTTTTAAGACTCATGACTCAAAAAAGAGAATTCTTGTATATTTGTCATATCCATCAGTAACCGTAATTCATTCTAATGAATCTACCTGCTCCTACATTTTGTGTCAAAATTATGGTCTGCATTTAATTTATAGTACTGCTAGTGTAAAATGGGTTTCATTTTATTTATAGAACCATACCGACCCCAATTTTGTGGGATGAAGGATATGAAGATGATGATGATGATTTGATTTATAGAACTTGATACGACCCTCCGAATGGGCCGAAGAAAGACGGGCCAGCCTCACGACCAAGAAGCTAAGCTGGGCCTAAGCCCAAAAGGCCACATAAGCGGGCCCAGGGCATTGCGGCCCGGCACCGCCACCTGGTGGACCGTTGGCCTCACGCCCTTCGAGGAAACCGCTCACCAGATCACGCCTGTCTTGATCACCATTGAAGGGACCATCAAAGCGGACGTGCACGAAGGGCGATATGGCAGGACGCCATAAAGGCGTTGACATGCGGACTCCTACAAGATGCCGAAAAGACGAAACGCCAAGGGATCGAATCCTGAATACTCAGCCCTGAGGTATTCCACATCTCCAAGACATTTCTTCCGCTTCACACATTTCTCCTCCACAGCTCGGCTTGAGGACTCGTGTATTGGTCTCTCTGTGAACCATTCTCGATCCCACCGAGCATCTTTCAAAAAAGTGCCGACTTTGGTATCAGAGGGGACTTGGTCGGAACCAAGGTCCGACCCCCCTGACGAGCTCTCTCGTCCGTGCGGGTCATAGTAGACGTCAACCAGTCGAAGCTACCCTTCAGCGTCCATAGTCCGGGTCCGAGAGCTCTCGAGCCCCCAGGCCCGTTCGACCGATCGTTCCACGAAGCCGTCGTTCTGCCGAAGCTACCCTTCGGCACATCGACGCACGGATCCGCGGATTTCTGTCCCAACAAATGCTCGGACAACAGACCCCTGGAGGCCGCATGCGTCCCACGTGATCGCGATGACCCCCGGACTTTCAACCTATCAATCAGTGGTGAGAAAATAGCCCGAAACATCTGACGCCGTCTGTGGAAAAATGAGTCTAAATCCATGTCAAACCACCCACCAAAAAATGGCACGCCCGCGCGCCAAGGTTTGGAGGAGCACAGTCGCGGCAACGCCCGCATCGGGCTCCGCCAAAGTCCACCTTTTCAAGGCCACCAAACGCTCGTCCCGAACCAAGGAACAGAGCGTCTTGCGAGCAATGGACATGAACCGAGAGAAGACCAGAGATGGTCCTCAGCCCATTGTTGAATTTTGGTATTTCATACCAATTTTATTTTGATGATGATCACACCATTATGTTGTTGCTAATGATTCTCATGTTTTAGTCTCACACTTTAATTCCTCGAATATCTTTCTTGGAGACTAATCACTTGGTCCAAGTATGGACATCAAGTGAAGAAGGGCCATAGTTTGGACTTAAGGAGTGCCAAAGCTTGGAGATGGTGGAGAGCAACTCAAGGCATCAAGATTGAAGACTTAGACTCTTTGAGAAGCATTGTAATCCATGTATTTTACTTTATTGCTTTCTCTCTCTTTTGAGTCTAGGGTTAATGTAATGCCTTGCTAGATGATTTACTCATTCATGCATATGCATTTAACCATCTTAGTGAGCCTTAAAATTATCATAGAATCCAACCGAATAGGTTCACTCTGTCCAAAGACTCATTTGGAGTCTCTGGCTTTCCGTCAGTCGCCTGCTGAAGGAAACACAGTCGACTGGGTGATTTCCAGTCGTATATAGATCCTTCTACAGTCGTCTGACATGCACAGCTCAAGTCATCTTTTCAATTGACTCAAACTTGAGCTTTACGCACAATCATCTGTCGATCAATTTACAGTCACCTGGAGATTGGTCATCAGTCGCCTGTATAGCGTAAGTGCATTCTCTGCATCTCTCTGTTGTTTCTCCATCTCTTATAGCAGACGACTGATGAAGAATATACAGTCGCCTGATTTCTTGACAGTCGACTGTAGTATTAACATCAGTCGTCTGTGCGAAGAATTGGAGAAAGAGTGCAGCTCTCTGTTTCGATCCATCCCCTGCAGCAGTCGCCTGCTGAAGGATTAACAGGCGCCTGTCCTGTTTGTCAGTCGACAGTATTGACTTCATCAGTCGACTGTCCTGGATCAGATTATAGCCGTTGGATATTTTCTAGCCGTTGATCAGTCGACTGTCTTTTGATCAACAGTCGACTGTTCCTGTCGTTTTCACCCAGTTTCTAGCCGTTGCAGATTTGTTCATTTGGCTGTTTCTTTGGGTTTTGGGCTTGATATGGGGTTCCTATATATATGAGTGTGCTGCCATCACTTGAGAACTCTTGACAACACTTGATAACTCTTGACTCTATAGAAAATCTCAAGAGATCAATAAGCAACTCTCAAACTCCCTCATTTCCCTCAATTGAGCATTCATATTTCTTCATGCATTGAAGTCCAACTCAAGGGAAATCATCCAAGTGCTCTCAAGCATATCACAACACTTGGAGATCCTTTTCCATGCCTTGCATCCATTCATGAGTAAGCATCTCAAGGCATATGTAAGAGTATTTACTTTACTTGGTGTAATTTGTTTTCCTATTTCTCTTTGTGAGATTAGGATACTCTCTTTGTGTGAGTTTCTCAGGGACTAGGGAATTCTCTTTATGGGAATTAACTCTCTTTGTGGGAGTTCTAGTGTCCTAGTGTAGGGCTAACCCTAATTCTCTGAGTGGGAGTTAGTGATTCTTTGTGTGTGAGTCTTGATCCTCGTGTAGGATTGGTTGGGTCCTTGTGTAGGGCATAAATCCTCTTTGTGGGGTATCTCCTTGTGAGATTTGTATTCACTTCTCTGTGTGGAAATATAGTGAATATTGGTGTGGCTGGATGTACCGAAGTTGGGGGAATCAGGGTAAAACTTTGTGTTTGCGTTTGGATTGATTGTGCCTTTTAATTCCTCTTGCATTTATAATTCCGTATTTGCAAGTTAAATTTTAATTGGACAATTTTATTGCCATTACACTATTCACCCCCTCTAGTGTGTGTTGTTAGTATTGCAAGGGTTAGACGATCCCTACAATTGGTATCAGAGCGAGGTTATAGCATACTGCAACCATGGCATTCAATGCCTCATCCGCGCCTCATGAAGAAGGTCTTTCAACCGTCCGACCCCCGCTCTTCAACGGAACCAACTACTTGAGTTGGAAGATCAGGATGATGGTCTACTTGAAGAGTCACGACCTTTGAGACATAACGGAGTCACCTTTCGAGGAGCCTACTTCACCCGCGGCCTTGAGAACTAAAGCGGAGAAGGACTTGATCAAAGTCAATGCTAGGGCTATGTATGTTCTCCATTGCGCCCTCACTCCGGATGAGTTCGATCGCATCTCCATGTGCAAATCGTCCAATAGTATTTGGTATACATTGGAGATCTCTCATGAAGTGTTACTTCAACATAAGGAAGAGATTCAGTCAGCCAAGCCTGAGAAGAAAAAGGGCGTTGCTCTTCATGGTGAGAAGGAGTCTTTCAAGTGGAAAAAGCAGTTCCAACAAGAAGCTCCAAGTGAAGATGAAGAAGATCTTAGCGACGATGACTACATCAAGCTTGCCAAGCAATTCAAGAATTTCAAGGTATTCCTCAAGGATAATCAAGGTATGTCTTCATCAAAGTTTGCCTCACAGTCTAACAAGTTGGTTTGTTTCAACTGCAGTGGAATAGGTCATGTGGCTACCGAATGCCCTTCTAAACCCAACATAGATACCTATAAGGGTAAAGGGAAGAAACATTGAAAAGCCAAGTCCGAGGTCAAGAACCAAAAGAAGGGACTTATCGACACATTTGATGATTCCGATGGGGACACATCTAATGAAGAAGAAGATGATGATAAGGAGCATGATCAAAGGTGTTTCGTTGCCTTTGATGATTCTTCATCAACTTCATCTAACTCAAGCGATGAAGAGATAGAGACATGGCTCAACTCCAAAGAAGAAAGTTGCTTCATGGCTAATGGGGAAGAGTCTTCGTCAAGCTCAAGCGAGGAGGAAAGTGATGAAGAAGCCGAGGAGGAAAAGCCATCCTATGAGGAGCTTGAATACCTCCTAAATGCGGCCTCCAATTTGGCAAGTAAGTGCATCGACTCATAGGAGAAAATGAAAGCTAAACTTGATAATGCTATGAGTAGGGTGCATGATTTAGAATCATCTAGTGTAATTCATGATGAAAGGCATGTGTATGACACTTGTGAGAGAGACACACTTCTCTCTCAAGTTAATGAATTGAGCCTTTCTAATGAAAAACTCGTTGCTCAAAACCTTAGCTTAGATGCTCACATTCAACAACTTACGTTGAAATGTGAAGAGGAATCCCGGAAGCTCATAAGCTTTGTGTATTCTAGGGATTCACTCCACGATTTGTTGGAAAAACAACATCCAGCAAATCATAGATGAGGTTTGGGTTATATTCAAAATGTGGTTCCCAAACCCACCTCTAACTCCTCTTATGAAGAAATATTGCTAAAGCACCTAAGAAGAATCACCATGCTTACTTGTACAACAATAACATCAACAAGAAGCATGTAGATCACGAGGTAATGAGGAAGAATGAAAAATCTTCATTTTTTTGCTAAGAAGCAAAATCATCATTCTTTGCATGCCAAGAAATTCGTTTCTACACTTAAGCATGCCACATCCCACCCTCTTGCAAAGACAAAACCCTTGCCTAGGAATTTCTTGAGATTATGGATTCCCACTAAGGTTAGTGTGCAAGAGAGGGATAGTTATATCAACTCTCTAGTTAGGGATGTGATCACCTCATGTGATTACATTAGGAAATCAAACTCCTCTTGGGTTTGGTTACCTAATGTTTAGGTTCCTCACACACATTTGCATATTGCATGGGTATTGTGCTTAATGCTATATTTTTGCATACCCATTGGTTGTGTGTGTGTTTCATGTTTTTGAAAATACTTTCAATTATATGTATTTTTCATGAAAATGGGAACCTTGGGGTTTATTGACATGCATGCATTTTTGATCCATGTGTATGTCAAAGGGGGAGTTAATATATTATATGTTTAAATTATTTTAAGACATATTTTAACTCTCATTTCGGAGGTTATTTGAGAACATTATTTACATTTGGTTATTTTGGGTCTCAAACCAAACCTCTTGTTTATTACCAATATGTTTCTTGTTTCATTGTTTTTGGCAATATCCTTGTGTATCTTTGAAGCTTGATTTTTTCATATCTTTTGCTTTGATACACTTTAGGCCCATGGATCCATTAATTATAATTGGTTTTAGATCCTAGAAGTCAAAAGTTGACCATTTCTATGATCTAGGGGGAGCATGGGATAGTGAATTGATACCCACTAAAATTTTAAATTTGGTATCATACATATCTTTCTTTTCTTGCATATTGTCACATCTTGGTTAAGATGACAAAGGGGGATATTTTCGATATCCACCTTTTTGACGATGTCAAGAGGAGAGATATATGCATTATGTAATCATATCTATAGGGGAGAGATATATACATATGCATATGGGGAGAGATATCTCTATAGGGAGAGATATATGGGATTAGATAAACCATTCATGTTTGCATGCTTTTATCCTTTGCAATTGGTTTATGTAATCCATGCCTATTATATGCCACCATGGTTTTATTGGTATTATGAGTATTTACAATTGTGTAGCTTATTATGTAATTGGTGCATATAAGTAGGGGGAGATCATTAGCATTGTGCTTCAATTCTTTATGATTTACATAATGTGTATCATCATCAAAAAGGGGGAGATTGTTGAGTATTGGTGTTTCATACCAATCTTATTTTGATGATGATCACACCATTATGTTATTGCTAATGATTCTCATGTTTTAGTCTCACAGTTTAATTCCTCAAATATCTTTCTTGGAGACTAATCACTTGGTGCAAGGATGGACATCAAGTGAAGAAGGGCCATAGTTTGGACTCAAGGAGTGCCAAAGCTTGGAGATGGTGGAGAGCAACTCAAGGCATCAAGATTGAAGACTTAGACTCTTTGAGAAGCATTGTAATCCATGTATTTTACTTTATTGCTTTCTCTCTCTTTTGAGTCTAGGGTTAATGTAATGCCTTGTTAGATGGTTTACTCATTCATGCATTTTAATCATCTTAGTGAGCCTTAGGATTATCATAGAATCCAATCCAATAGGTTCACTCTGTACAAAGACTCATTTGGAGTCTCTGGCTTTCCGTCAGTCGCCTGCTGAAGGAAACACAGTCGACTGGGTGATTTCCAGTCGCCTGTAGATCCTTCTACAGTCGTCTGACATGCACAGCTCAAGACATCTTTTCAATTGACTCAAACTTGAGCTTTACGCACAGTCGTCTGTCGATCAGTTTACAGTCGCTTGTATTTGTACAGTCGCCTGGAGATTGGTCATCAGTCGCCTGTATAGCGTAAGTGCATTCTCTGCATCTCTCTGTTGTTTCTCCATCTCTTACAGCAGACGACTGATGAAGAATATACAGTCGCCTGATTTCTTGACAGTCGACTGTAGTATTAACATCAGTCGCCTGTGCAAAGAATTGGAGAAAGAGTGCAGCTCTCTGTTTCGATCCATCCCCTGCAGCAGTCGCCTGCTGAAGGATTAACAGGCGCATGTCCTGTTTGTCAGTCGACTGTATTGACTTCATCAGTCGACTGTCCTGGCTCAGATTATAGCCGTTGGATATTTTCTAGCCGTTGATCAGTCGACTGTCTTTTGATCAACAATAGACTGTTCCTGTCGTTTTCACCCAGTTTCTAGCCATTGCAGATTTGTTCATTTGGCTGTTTCTTTGGGTTTTGGGGCTTGATATGGGGTTCATATATATATGAGTGTGCTGCCATCACTTGAGAACTCTTGACAACACTTGATAACTCTTGACTCTATAGAAAATCTCAAGAGATCAATAAGCAACTCTCAAGCTCCCTCATTTTCCTCAATTTAGCATTCATCTTTCTTCATGCATTGAAGTCCAGCTCAAGTGAAATCATCCAAGTGCTCTCACGCATATCACAACACTTGGAGATCCTCTTCCATGCCTTGCATCCATTCATGAGTAAGCATCTCAAGGCATATGTAAGAGTATTTACTTTACTTGGTGTAATTTGTTTTCCTATTTCTCTTTGTGAGATTAGGATACTCTCTTTGTGTGAGTTTCTCTCTTTGTGTGAGGTTGTCTCTTTGTGGGACTAGGGAATTCTCTTTGTGGGAATTAACTCTCTTTGTGGGAGTTCTAGTGTCCTAGTGTAGGGCTAACCCTAATTCTCTGAGTGGGAGTTAGTGATTCTCTGTGTGGGAGTCTTGATCCTCGTGTAGGATTGGTTGGGTCCTTGTGTAGGGCATAAATCCTCTTTGTGGGGTATCTCCTTGTGAGATTTGTATTCACTTCTCTGTGTGGGAATATAGTGAATATTGGTGTGGCTGGATGTACCCAAGTTGGGGGAATCAGGGTAAAACTTTGTGTCTGCGTTTGGATTGATTGTGCCTTTTAATTCCTCTTGCATTTATAATTCCGCATTTGCAAGTTAAATTTTAATTGGACAATTTTATTGCCATTACACTATTCACCCCCTCCTCTAGAGTGTGTTGTTAGTATTGCAAGGGTTAGACGATCCCTGCACCCATCTGCTTTTTCAAGGAGGATCTGGCTGGGGTCGGGCTGTTGCACGATGATGCGCTGGTCGTCTCGACGGTCATTAACACCTCCCTGGTTCGAGACTGCTCGTCGACACGGGAAGATCATGTGACATCCTGTTCATGTCAATATTAGAGAAGATGGGGTACGAACGGGCGACCTGGAGCCCTGTTCGGGTCCTGTAGTCGGCTTCACGGGACATTCCGCTTCGATCATAGGAATGATCTGCCTCCCGGTGACGCTTGGGAACCTTCCCACTCAATCAATCTAACAATAGAGTTCATGGCCTTGAAAGTTAGATTAGCTTATAACGGGATAATCGGCCGGCCGCTCCTCAACGCGGTCGGGGCTGTAGTCTCAACCCTCCATCAAATGGTCAAGTTCAAACCATGCAAGGAGTCAGGAGGATGAAGGGCAACCCAGCGAAATCGAGAACCGGCTACCAGCTGTCCAGCCAGGAGCGTGACGCAGAACGGTACAACCCGATGGATCTTCTCGACCGGAGATGGGGCTCGGATGACTCGAGACCCGTTCCTGTTAAGAAACCGGAGCTCATTCTCGTCACCAGCGTGGAAGGCAGGTTCGTGTCAATCGGATCGGAGCTCAACCCCGCCATGCGGGATGAACTAATTAGATGCCTAAAATCCAACCTAGACGTCTTCACTTGGTCACCCGAAGACATGCCTGGCGTGAACCCCCGGGTAATCACCCACCAACTACACGCCGACCCTAACTTCAAGCCGATCAAGCAAAAGAAGAGGAACTTGGACAGAGAAAAGAAGAGGGTTGCGACCGAGGATGTCGAGCGCCTACTCGAGGCTGGATTCATCAGAGAAGTCTGGTATCCCGACTGGCTAGCCAACGTAGTAATGGTGAAAAAGTCAAGCAGCAAGTGGCAAATATGCGTAGACTTCACTGATCTCAACAAGGCCTGCTCTAAGGATAGCTACCTACTTTCCCGCTTCGACCACCTCGTAGACAGTGCCCAAGCTACGAGATGCTCAGCTTCATGGATGCTTACTCAGGATATAGCCAGGTTCAAATGGACCCGGAAGACGAGGAAAAAACGTCGTTCATCACCGATTATGGGACATTCTGCTACACAAAGATGCCCTTCGGTCTGAAGCCTTATTAGTAAAAAATGCGAATTTTTATGTTTTTACGTTTAAAAACGTCTAAAATGGGTTCTCGTATTAAACGGCCGTCCATTTGAATTATTCGGAAAAATACGCGCTTTTTAGGGGTTGACGAACAAAACGTGTTTTATTAACGTATTGCGCATTCTATGCGTTTAAAATGCGTTTTAGTGGCACTTTTAAATCATTTTGAACTATGATTTTAATGATCATACTTTGGTTTAGTGCATGCTACATGAAATATAATAGTATGATCATGTCATTTTGGTTAAAACTATGAATACAATTTAAATTATGAATATAGAACTTATTTTACTCGTATTTCATATTAATATTGTTGATTTTTAAGTTCATTTGGATGAATGATATCTTGACAGTATTCGTATTTTTAGTCGCGTTTTTTATCCGGGATAACGAATTAAACACGATTTAACCCGTTTACGTATTATTCCCGTATTGCGCATATTTGACCGAATTTTTGATCGAACGTCTTTTGAAATTGATCAAATTAAACGCGTTTTATTCACGTCCTGAATATTTCCAATATTACGTATTGCTAACAAGGGTCTGAAGAACGCAGGGGCGACCTATCAAAGAATGGTCGACAGAGTCTTTGGCTCACAGATCGGGATGAACCTGGAGGTTTACGTAGACGACATGTTGGTCAAGTCCAAGAGCCCAGCCGACCATATCACCGACCTTCGGGAAACCTTTGAACAACTATGGAAGCATAACATCAGGCTCAACCCCACGAAGTGCACATTTGGTGCGAAGTCCAGAAAGTTCTTGGGTTTCATGATCACCAACCGCGGCATCGAGGCTAACCCAGACAAGATTGAGGCTCTGATCAACATGAGAGAATCGACCACCATCAAGGAGATACAGAGGCTGAACGGTTGGATCGTGGCCCTGGGGCGCTTCCTGTCCAAATCGGCTGAAAGATCGCTCCCCTTCTTCAGGGTCCTGAGAAGGGTCCTTGTCGTGCCGGATGGGAAGAGAAAAGCCATAGAATGGGATGCGAGCTGTGCCCAGGTATTCTCCGAACTAAAGAAATACCTCCGCAGCCCCCCGCCCCTCTCCAAGCCTAAGGAAGGGGAACCACTGAGCATATACTTGGCTAGCTCCGGGGAAGCAGTGAGCTCGGTGCTAATCAGGAAGGACGTCGCATGGTTACAAAGGCCAATGTACTATACTAGTCGAGTCCTGTGCGACGTGGAGGAGTGGTACAGCCCCTTAGAGAAATTGGCATACGCCCTCGTCCTCTCGGCATGGCGACTCTGACTTTACTTTCAATCCCAAACCATCTTGGTCCTGATCGACTTCTAGCTCGAACAAAACCTCAAGAGGTTTGATCGGATGGGGAGGATGCTGAACTGGGGGGTTGAGCTGAGTGAATTTGACCTCAGATACAAGCCAAGGACGGCCATCAAAGGGCAAGCGCTGGCGGACTTCATCGCCGAGTGTACCATTGGCGGTACGATGCCTCCCCGTTGAGGCAAACCCATACATGGTAATACCTCATCTCTTATCCCTCTTTTTGACTAACAATGATCCTGATGATCGACCAGAGGACAAGGATGCGTGGGTCATCCACGTGGACGGATCTGCAACCAAGGCGGGTAGCGGAGCGGGCATCGTCATCCGATCCCATGATGGGAACACCATAGAGTATGCCCTCCGGTTTGAATTTTCAGTCACCAACAACGTGGCCGAGTACGAGGCTGCCATCAATGGCCTAAAACTAGCCTGGGCACTGGGGGCAAACTCGGTGCACCTCTCAGTGACTCCAGGCTCGGCATCAGCCAACTACAAGGAGACTACGTAGCCCGAGATGAAACATTGCAACGCTACCTGACTTCGGCCAAGTCTGAACTGTCCAAGTTCGAGCACGCCGAGTCCATCCACATGTCGAGGTCGAAAAACGCTCGTGCAGACGCCCTCTCCAAGCTGGCATCCTCTTCCCTCAAAGAGTTGGGTCGTGCCATCTACGTCGAGATCCTCCAAAGCCCCAGCACGGAGGCAGAGGAGCTAATGAACATCGACGGAGAACCTTCTTGGATGGACCCCATCGTGCGGTTCCTCACCACCGGCGAGGCCTCCACAGACCGGGAGGAGCGCCAAACACTGGAGCAGAAGGCTCTTCGGTACGTACTCCACGAAGGCATACTATATAGAAGGCGTCGGACCAAAACTGACGTCTTACCCTACCTCAAGTGCCTTGGACCGCATGAAGCGGATTATGTCATCTGAGAGGTCCATGAAGGACTTTGCGGGAACCATCACGGAGGGAAGACGGTCGTGATGAAGATCCTAAGGCAAGGGTACTACTGGCCGACTCTGGCCCACGACTCGGCAGAGTACGTTTGGAAATGCTCGGAGTGCCAGAAGTTTACAAAACTCAGTTCATCACCTCCAGCCGACCTTATACCTATAATCAGCCCCATCCCCTTCGCCAAGTTGGGGCTGGACATTCTCGGCCTATTTGCTTCCGCAAAAGGGCAGAGGAAGTTCCTGATCGTGGTGGTGGACTACTTTGCCAAATGGATCAAGGCCGAACCCTTAGCCACCATCACCTGGAAGAATGTAAAGTGCTTCGTATGGAAGTCCATCATCAGCAGGGTTGGAATCCCTTGATCCATCATCACCGACAATGGAAAACAGTTCGAATGCGCGGGGTTCAAAGAGTTCTGCGCGGATTGGAAGATCAAACTCTTGTTCGCCTCCGTGGCCCATCCCCTGACCAACGGGATGGCAGAAGCCGCCAATAAATGCATCCTCGAACCGCTCCGCAAGAAAATAGGGGAAGCACACGGAGCTTGGCCGGAAGAACTCCACGGGATACTTTGGTCATACCGAACAACCCACAAGGAAGCCACGAGGGAGACGCCCTTCAAGCTCGCTTATGGGGTCGAGGCAGTTATTCCCATCGAAGTAGGCGAAGAGTCACTCCGACTCAGACACTTCGACAAAGAGAGAAATTCTGAGTGCCTAGAAGTCAATTTAGAGCTCATGGACGAGCAGCACGACCATGCTCATCATCCGACAGAAGCAACGTGTGGCCCGCTACTACAACTCCCGGTTCAAGGGAAGAAGTTTCCATCCAGGAGATCTTGTCTAGAGGAAAGCTATATTCAATCTAGAGATTGCTCGCAAGGGAAAGCTCATCGCAAAATCGGAAGGGCCATACAGGCTCACCGAGGTCCTCGGCCCGTCAACTTATCGGCTCTCGACCCTAGAAGGTAAAGCGCTCACCCACACTTGGAACGCGGAGCATTTGCGTAAATACTACCAATGAGGCGAAGAATGTATGGATCCACTCTGAAACATTGTACCAAAACGGAAAAATGTTCTAAATAAAGAAAAGAAGGGTCCCCCTTTTCCACCTAGGCGTCTGAATCCTGCATGATAAAATAGATTCAGCGGTAAGGCTAGGGAAAACTCCCCCAGCAGACCGATCAATCGATCGACCGTAAGGCTGGGAGAAACTCCCCCAACGGGCCGATCACCCGATCGACCGTAAGGCTGGGGGAAACTCCCATAGTGGGCTGATCGTTCGGTCGACCGTAAGATTGGGAATAGCTCCCCCAGCTGGTCAACCGACCTGCCGACCATAAGGCTGGGGGCAACTCCCCCAACAGGCCGACCACGCATCGACCGTAAGGCTGAGGGCAACTCCCCCAGCAGGCCGATTATTCGATCGACCATAAGACTATGGGTAGCTCCCCCAGCTAGTTGACCGACCTATCGACCGTAAGGCTGGGGCAACTCCCCCAGCAGACCGACCATGCATCGACCGTAAGGCTGGGGGCAACTCCCCCAGCAGGCCGATCATTCGATTGACCGTAAGACCGGGGGTAGCTCCCCCGGGTTGACCGACCGACCCGTCGATCGTAAGGCTGGGGGCAACTCCCCCAACATACCGACCATGCATCGACCGTAAGGCTAGGGCAACTCCCTCAGCAGGCCGACCATGCATCGACCAAAAGGCTGGGGCAACTCCCCCAGCAGGCCGATCATTCGATCTACCGTAAGACTTGGGGTAGCTCCCCAGCTAGTCGACCGACCTGTCGACCGTAAAGCTGGGGACAACTCCCCCAGCAGGCCGACCATACGTCGATCGTAAGGCTGGGACAACTCCCCCAGCAGGCTAATCATTCGTTCGACTGTAAGCCTGGGAATAGCTCCCCCATCAAGCCAACGGACCCGACGACGTCCGTAAGGCTGGGGGCAACTCCCCCAGTAGACCGACCCCACGTCGACCGTAAGGCTGGGGGTACTCCCCCAGTAAATCGACCGCACATTGATCTCCAGGCCGGTGGCAACTCCCCCGACATGTCGATCATCCGACAAGCCTTGATCAAAACGATCAGCCGGCGATTATCGATTTTCCCCAAACCTGGTCGTACGGCTGCTAGAGCACAACCAGGATTGAGGAAGGGGGTACAGCTACAAAAAAACAACATGCGTGGACAACAAACATGGGACGATCATCGATTCCCATTACAAAAAGAGGTCGTTTACAGAAAGACAAAAGAAAGAAAACAGCACAAAAATTCTAAGCCCCTGCTTCGGGCTGGGCGACCACGACCACCTCAAGAGCGTCTTCTGGACGGTCGGCATCAGCGTCCTCTTCGCCCTTGCCAAGGACCATTCGAGCCTCTCAAACGCAACCCCCAAGCTCGGGAATTTGCGCTCGATCTCGCACCGGCACTGGAGGAACCCCTACTCAAACGCCCTGAACATCCCAGGGGTGACGAATGTCTCGAAATACTCCTTCACCACCTCCTACGCTATTTGGGCGGGGTCCACCTTCTCCAGCTCCCTGACCCGGGCCTCAAGGACAACTATTTGACCCTGAAGCCTCGACTTCTCCATCTTCTCTGCATCGTTTGCGTGAGAATCCACGGCGAGCTTGGCTGTGAGGGCACCCTCCCTCTCCTCCTCCGCCTCCAGCAATTCCTCAAGCTCATGGATCCTAGCTTCCTCCACGGTCTCCCCGGGTGCCATTAATTTGGCAGCCCTCTCCTTGGCATGGGACTTTTTGGCCAAGGCTAAGGCCCTCTCAACATCCAGCCTCTCGACATCTGCAATAAGCTCGGAGATCCTGGTCTCCATCGACCATACGCGCACATCGGCCTCCTGAGCCTCCACCTCGATGGTCCCCCGATGCCGACTTTCGGGCGAGACTTGCCTCTGCATCGGCGAGCGCCACAAACTGCCGCCTCATCGACAGGTTGGCCAATAATAGCTGCACCAAGTGAAAACCGCAGGTCAGGACCGCCCACCAAAGATGATGCACGGGGCTACGAGTAAGCTTACCTGCTGGCCGGTGAGTACGAAAGCCGCGAGCCTATCGCCCTTCACCCCATCCAGCACGGATCGATCTTGGGGGCAGGCAGGAGTACTCGGCTAACCGGGTCGTGACCCTGCAGTCAGTGAAGACAGAGTCCGTCCGTCCCACCGGGAACCGAGGGCCGATCAACCCATTGATCGACTGCGGAAGGTCGGCCTCGGTCGACCGGAAGATGCCCAAAGATATCTCGTAGTCTGCGGGAGCGAGCCTAGGCAGGCCAAGGAAGACTGCCTCAAGGCCACTTGTCCTCAACCCGCTGGGAATGGTTGGGGGATGCAGGGGCCTTAGGAGTTGTGGCTTTCTCACCAGAGGCCAGGACCCGAACCTTTTCCCCTCGGCTCTCCCTCGCCCTGGCGACGAGCGATCCCTTTCTCTCTTCATGTCCCCTCCAGACGGACCATTGCTGACTTGGGAAGCCCCAACTCGCTGTTTCGACCAAACTTTTATTGATAGTAAATATATTTTCGTTAGACGAAGATTATATTGCATGTAAAATTTGGGAACATAATATTACTTCAGCAGCAAGTTGATGATGTTCGCCGAGGTGTGTCGGACATCTCTTGTGGCCCCAGCAGCAATGCTTGCTCTGTTGCCGACCTTGAGATCGTCCTTTTCTTTTCAGCCTTCTACTTCTTCTCTACTCCTGTAACAGATGTGAAAAATTGCACTGGTATCAAATACCATGTTTTAGAAGTCATAAAAAGAATTGTACCTGAAGTTGAGGCATCGGTATGCCCCTTCTTCTTTTGTTCCAGGAACATCTTGTAGTTTCTTCTCCAGTGCCCTTTCTTGTGGTTGAAATAGCACCCTGCCTCAGCCGATGCTTCCCTTTTCACCTTTCCCTTTCCATTCTCTATGACCTTCTTTGGTTGAATGGCCTTCTTCTTCTTTCCTTTGCCCTTGGACTTGGAGGAAGAAGAAGAGCCGACGACCAAAGCAAGAGACTTATCCTTCAAGCATTCCTTAAACTGTTGAAGCATGTTTAGGAGTTCAGGAAGTTCAACATCAATCTTATTCATAATAAAACTACTTATGAACGAGGCAAATTTTGGGGTAAGGGAATTAAGGACGAAGTCCGTAGACAACTCATAGTCCAAGATGAAACCAATCTTTGCTAGATCCTTAATATACACAATCATATTGAGGACATGATCTTGGACCGCTCCTCCACTCATCTTCGTGTTCAAAAATTTACACGAAGCTTTGAACCTTGCGGCTCGAGATGACTTCCTATACAACTGTTTAACATTTAAGAAAATGCTACAAACATCCATATGTTCATGCCGACTTTGGAGGTCATTGTCCAAGGAGGCCAAAGTGAGGCAGTGAGCTTTTTCGTCATTCAGGAGCCATTGCTTGTAAGATTAACAATCTCAGCTTTGCGGTAGTTTATGTTAACTTCATTGATTACGGCATATTAGTGCTAGCATGCTACATAGTGATAGCTTTTGCAATTTACCCGAATTTTTCATAAGCATGTTAAAGAATTGATTCATCTGTTATGGTTAGTGATATATTATCTTTGATTTGTATCATGACATGTGACAATAAAGACCATATCCATGGAAAATCTTGCAAATACAACTCCATTTAGTTATGGCTCCGGCCATGTAAGCCCTAACCATGCAACGAATCTTGAACTTAATTATGATCTAAATATGACGGACTACTTTAAGTTTGTATCACTTGGCCACAACTCCTCCCAAGTAGCTATGCACAATGATGTGAATACTCATGCCATTTGAGCACTCTTGATCTCAAAGACTCCAATTACCCTTCGATTGATATTTCCTGTCTTATTAGCTCAATCACCATGCAATGTATAGGAAAAACTTGTGATTTTCTTCGGTTCAACATAGCCATGTTCCTTTTACATGAAAATTAACAAGGCCACTCGCCACATGAAATGAATCTTAGCAAAAAATGTAGAAATATTATCCTATGTTTATCTGATTTTGCTTTGGTACAGATTTACATTTATTCCGTACACAGATAATGCATAAGTTGAAAAGAGAAGTTCAATAGAAAGGGTGTAATAATATATTCAACATCTAACACAAAAATCAAAGCATGTCGTTGGAAGAAAGAGAGTTTGAAGAGAATTAGTGTTTAAATAATAGGAAAATAAATACCAACAATAGTACAAGAAATTATTTATCGAATAACTTTGAATTAACAGTTTAAAGTCCATGCAAGATTGGGTCAACTTGTAATGGCAGGCCTCTGGGGAACTCAACATATGGATAGGCCATTGGAACATCTTCGCCGTCTGCTTTCCATCTATGACAAAAAATATTTCGAAAATTTGTAAGCATAAAGTTAATTATTACATGCATAATTTCTAAATCAATGCTAAGTGAAAAAAGAACTATTTGCATATGGAACAATTTGGTTACCAAAGAAAGAAAGAGCTCCGTCGAGGGAGGAGAAACTATTATAATTCTGTATTTATCATGTAGCAACATATGAACAAACAATGGAAACAATGCACAAGTTGCATGCTTGAGCCGGTGTTTCGTTTCTCTACAAACCCTAAAACTGTATTTAGTGTCACATCGCTTGAAAATGATTAATAATCATATACAAAGAATTAAATTGCTCATGATGTACCACATGACCATTTACTTTGATTTCTTGGGATCATTAGGATTATGAATTGGCTTTAGTAATGCTTCCCCGTCCCTGGGCCCTATCTTGATTATAACATTATGGCATGTTGTATGGGATAGCTCACATTCTCAGTACCATCATGAGTCTCTAGGTCTAATGCATCCTTTAGATGAAGCATGGTGCCCTTGGGAGGCTTTTGCTCTTAAACTCAATGCATGTCTAAGATCGCATCCCCTTCTTTGATTGCATATACCTCAATGGATTATTATTGATGGGTGAGCTTGATGCCATACCATACTCTAAAGAAGTATAGTTGTTCATGGATTCAATTTTAACAAAGCCCCAAATCCACACAAATGTCATCAATTAATGAATACATTGAATGGACCCAAACCTTCTTCAAATTCTCTTAAGCAGATCCTAATGCATTACAGTCTAAGCAAATGGCCATGTGGTTATTGTTCTAGTACTTCACCCATTAAGATCGATGGGAAACCAAGGCCCAAAGGGATGGTTATCATCCGGAGCAATCTATCTTGGATTAGATACGTGCATGATGCGAACCCTATTAATTTAGATTCAGTTACTAAAATACACTGAACACTCCAATGAATTGTCTCTTCGATCGAATACAAATCGTATGCTCTCTATGCAATCTCATGCTCCCGAAGACTCTAATTTCCTATGTATGATTACTTATTCTCTTGGTCTAACTTGAGTATAAGAATGTCTTAGGTTGGGAGCCATTTTGACCTAACAAATTTAGCAGATACACATTTATTAGATGGTCTGAAATCCCTTACTACATGTCTCTTATTGTCTGCCATCAGACCACAAAATCCGTGTTGCGACAAAAAATACCAATACTTTGCCATCAGACCACAAATTCCGCGTAGCAACAAAAGATATGAATACTTTCATGAGATTAACATCATGCAGATGAGTATTGATTTTTCATACCCAAATTTAGAGGGCATCAAAGCCCTTGCTCGCATGCATGTCATATTTTCATAAAGAAGTATTCAGAAATATTGGTTTATCAACCAACAATTGCAATACTGGAAGTTATTAGCATTCAGGTAATTTATATAAGAGAAAATGGATATAAGCTATCATGGGAGGTTCCTCATCGGACAGTTAAAAAGTCTATTATTCACTTTTATTTTAGATGATCACCATGACATAAAATATAGATATATGTTGAAATTTTTTATGCTTCAAAGCTTCAAAACAGTCTACAAGGCATGACAACAATCGTGTCATGCCCAGCTAATGAGGCACATGAGCAGACATGGCAGTGTGTTGCTGGACCAGTGACACTAACGTGTCATGCCCACATGCCCAGCTAAGGATTAACATGACCGTGCAGACATGTCAGAAACTCCATATTCTGAGCAGCACAGTTTGACACGATGGTGCCAGTCGGGTTTAGTCTCCAGACGGGTTTTGTTTTGAGCCGTTGATCTGTTACGTGATCAAATCGAACGAACACGACTTAAAACGGCATTTATAGTCCTAATGATGAATTTCTATGTGGGATCAACCAAGAATTGAAGGCGTACACGACAAGACTTCTTGGAGATTGCTACAAGCTTTAGGTGAGGGGATATTCCTTGTTCCAGGGTTCTGAGGTAAGATCTTTCCCTTGTTGAGTGTGCATGAGACTTTGTAATTGCTAGAGTGCTAGCTTTGCATTGTCAAGATGGTTCACTTGTATTTTGCAGGAGATTTTGGTATTGGGTGTATTCTTTTATGCTACATTTCTGATCTAGTTGAAACTGTGACAACTAAAGACTGGACTTAGGTGTTTCATAGGACCGAACCAGTATGAATCATGTGACTCTCTATGTGATTGCTTGATTTTTGCTTGTCTTTGTGCTTTCTATGATTTCTTCAAGATCATATCTGTTTGTTAAAGTTGGAAGGCAGCATATTCTGTTGCGTGCACATCACTTGTTCGACGTAATTCACACACGCCATCCACAGCAAATTATACATCAAAAATTAATATTTGCAACCACTATACAAATTAGTTATTTTTAAATTCTTGGGATTTATTTCAGAAGGACTCAAATTAATATTTTTTTTAGTAACCATCGTTTAATGAGATAGACTGGATATTATTATTTGAATTATGTATTTAGCAGAAAAAGTTCACCTGTATTTCAGTACAAGGTGGTGGAGGAAAACTGCAGTCTCTACTTTGCCAAGCTCGGATCCTGGGCAAAGCCTTGATCCACCGCCAAAGGGAGTTAGTTTTTTGCATGTTGCTAGATTTTGGCCCTTTCAATCATGCCACATAAAAATAAAACAAAAAAAAAGTATAAGCAAGCATGCAACTTCAAATATTGCAATATAAATAAGAAGTACATATACCTCCCATCTCCAAGGATTAAACTGCAGGGCACTGTCATGAAGAGTTGGGTCCAAATGCACTGAACTGAGGACTGGCAGGACTTTCCAGCCAGAAGGGATCAGGTGTCCTGCCCATGAGAGAGAGAGAGAGAGAGAGAGAGAGAGAGAGAGAGGCTCATTCTATCATTACAAATCATATTATAATTACTACCAACTAAACACATGACCCTACTGCATGAGAGAGAGGCTCATTCTATCATTACAAATCATATTATAATTACTACCAACTAAACACATGACCCTACTGCATGCATGGCCATGTGAAAAGCACAACAATGTGACTTTATACACTGTACACATATCATCACATTTGAGTATGTGTGTACCTTTGAACCTGACATCCTTGAGAGCCTTTCTGTGAACAAACTTAACAATGTTCCCACATCTCAAAGCCTCATTAATCACCTGAAAATTTAAATTGCACACATCACATTGAGTGAAATGGGTAAATTAATTAGTAGGTAAACTTCCACTTACACACTGAGTAAAATCCATTCTCTTATAGTCTTCCAAGTTCAAGCACTCATCCTTCTCCTTGTTAGCTCTGATACTTTGATGCTCTGACTGTGTTGGGTAAGAATAAAATGATTGTAGACACAAACATGCCCCATTAAAAAAAATGGAGAGATGACAAGTGTTGAAGTCACCTTGAGCTGTTTAAGGGAAGGAGGAGACTGGCAAAGGAAATAAACAGACATGGACATCAAGAGTGAGGTGGTCTCATAGCCACCAAGCAAAGCATCCAGTACAAAGCTCACCTTCTCCTCCTCACTCAAGCTATTAAGTGAAAGTAGTACATCAAGGAAGTCTCCATTCTTGTTAGAGTCCCCTCCATTTCTCCTTCTCTCATCAATTATGGCCTTCACAGTTGAAAAAATTCTGCCTCTAGCCTGCAAGAAGAGTTAACTACAGTTGAAGAAAATGGAGAATGAGTTGACCCAAAAGAAATTGAAGTACCTTAACAGCTCTAGCATAAGGGCTTCCTGGTACTGAGAGAGGGAGAGAGATGAGTCCCTTCATGAAAGTTTGAAAATCTTCAAGGATACTCGCAGCCTCTGGCTCATCTCGTGACAATCCAAGCACTTGCTTTACTATAACACTAAATGTGAACTGCATGCAGGGAGGAAAAAAAAAACCAATTCTTAATTTTAGCTTAATGACAACTTTAAGGATTCAATGGTTAATCACCTTTCTGGCTTCTTCACAGAATATGATTCTTCCTCTGTCCTTCCAAGAGTCAGTGATGAGGATGGCCAATTTCTCAATGTCATGGAGATAGCTAGGCCTTGACTTGGTTGTGGTGACAAGTGTGAGGGCCAAGCTCCTCAGCCTCTTGTGTGTGTCTCCCAAGACCACAATCATGGAGTGCTTGCCAAGGATCCCATGGATGGGCTTTGGGTAGCTACACTGGAAGAGTTTCTCCTCGTTCTGAAGGATGAAGTGGTTGAGCTCCTGATCACATGAGACTATCGTCGGAGAGCAGAAGAGATGAGACCTGAACACTTTCCCATACCTAGATACATGGTCTTCTAAAAAACTCCCAAGAGAATTAGACCTGTGTGGGCTCAAAAACCCCAAGGTTTCGCCAACCAGAGGCCATCCAAAACTCCCCCTCGGCGAGCCTCCAAGATTGAGCAACAAAGGAATGAAATGGTGAAGAACCAACCCAAAGGCTAGCAGAAGGAACCCTACCAAGAGAACTAGAAGGAACCCTCCCTCCATTATCCTTGCAATGAGCTTGAAGGGGAGCTCTCCTATTTATTGACACCATATGGAGGAGGGGCTTGAAGAAGATCAAGAAGAATTTATTATTTGGTTTATGATTTCCAAGAATCCTAAAGTCTAGGAAATGAAATCATCCTTACCCAAGCTTAGCATCTAGGCTTCTCAAGTGGTAGGGGCAGTGATGCACACATGTAGATAGATGATGATCCCTAGTATATATAGCTTTTACTTATCATAATAATAATTTTTTTCAAATACCGTCTTCTTGATCCAGGAAGAGGACAAGAACTTGTCAACTTCTTCCTGTTGTTATCCACTTTATACATTCCCAAAGGCATACTATACATTTTTAAAACTCATTTAAGAAATTTCCCTAAATATGTTACAATTATCACACCTTAAAAGTCACACATGGCCAACTCATCATGGTTGATGATGTCACCCATGCATGTTCCATAAACTTGCGTCGCATGTTACAAGATTGGTGTGGTCACTAGCATGAGCTTCATAAATCATGCTAGAGAGATAAATCATGGATTTTGCTATATACACCGAACAGAGTTGTATTAAAAATTATAGAGGTGTATTTTATATTCATATACACTATTCACCTCCCTCTAGTGTATCTTCTTGCCGTCACATGATCCCAACAGCTCATACCAGTGCTCACGCCTCTCATGTAATTGTTACTTCGATTCACCAAACAGGTTACTTAAAACTCAGTCCCCTATCTCCCTGGTCATGCTCTTCCATTTGCCCACCATCACTTCTCCCAGTGATGTTTTATAACTAGGGTTCCTACCATCTCTAATAGGATCTTTATCTCCTTCATGAGAGCATGGAACTCAACTTTTGTAATGAACTATTGATGAGGATTTATGTCACCCTTGCCCTCACCAAGGAAAAAGTACTAATCACAAGATCAAACTAAACTACAAGTTTTCACAGATGATACTAATTGACTGTTATTACAAACAACGAACTTATATGGGGTGGGGGTGGGAACTATGGTTACCATTATGCTGGTGATCTTTCCTTAGATAACAACCTTTAAAGATGCTCCTTTCTCGGAACTACATATCAAATATAGGAAATAATCAATTGAGAGGTTAGGATAGCACCCAATTTAAAACTCTCATACACTGATTTCAGGTGGAAATCATAGTCATCTACTGATTTCAGGTCACTTGGATCGAATTAATTAGTCGTGGAAAAAAAACCCCCCCTCTAAATTAATTAGTTGTGAAAAAAAAGGAACCTATAATGATGATCATCATCATTAAAGAGAGTGGGCTCTAATCAATCCTATCTGGCTTCTCTTTTCCCCATGAGTAATAATCTGCCATGTGATATTATATAAAATTTGTGTTGTGACATAACTAATGATAGTTTCCTATATTTAATTGGCAATTTATTTAAAGAGCCGCACGGGCATCAAATTATTTAAAGAGCCTATGTGTTTCCAATTCTTTGCTAATCAACCCTAAAAGTATTCAAACTTAGAGTTGACAGCCATAATTCAATTATTTAAAACATTCTATTTGCACCCTTCATGTTTATATATACATAATTAGATCATCCCAGTGTATGTAGGCATCTGAATCGCTCTCTGAGTGCATTTGGGAGAATTAATTTGAGTCAAACATGATGGTCAGGGATCATCTTTCACCACCCAACCACCTTGGGCTCCTCAAAAATCATCAGTCCCAAGAAAAAAGCACCTTTTTAGCCCCTTCTTGTCTGCTTTCTTGACCAGGCTCTTTTGAATGTAAAGCATGTTGTTAAGAAAAAATTTGATGTTCTTCTTTCATCTTAATGTAAATGTTGTTAAAAGAATAAGTTGTAGTATTGCATGTGTCCAAACATAATTAAGCATATACCCATTATCACGGCATAACTTCTAATTAATAGCACAAATTAATGGTCATGTTATTGTGTTATTATAACAGTCTTGCTTCAAAAAACTTAGTAAATGCTATGTATTGAAAGTTTCACACACTTCAAGATGACACGAGGCGTTGTCAGTTTCCCCTTTGTCGTCTCCCTCGTTTCTCTCTGATTTGAGTGAGCCTGGAATTCAAAGCCTAGGCTGTTTGTGCGTAGGGGAGGCCATGGCCTAGTGAGAGACATTGATGGTTGCACGAGGGGGGCATTCAAAGCCTCCTGTGGATTTTTCCATTGCACGAGGTGGGCATTCAAAGCTTCCCATGGATTTTTCTTCGTTCAGGAAATGGAAAAGCTTGCCCATGAGAAAGAGAGAGAAGGACTTGGCTTAGTTTGGGAGTTGGGAGAACATGGGGCTTGTTTTGGGATGAAAAAGCATGGCAACAAATGTCTTTTGTAGGCTTTTGTTCATGGCTAGCTTGGCCTTTTGACTGCTATCATGTCCAATGTCCATGCAAGTGGTACAAATTGTCAATTACCCTTGCTTCAATAGCCTGGGTTTGGACTTTTTGACCTTCTAAATTGAGGACAAATAGCTAGCTTATAGTTCACTGCAGCTTTGATGTTATGAGATTTTAAAATATGAAGATTAACATGAATAACTTTGTTCTTCATAAAATCACATGAAGATTGAACTTTTTGACCATCACAGAATAGGATTTTCTTCTATGACATTGTGTGTGTGTGTGGGGTCAAAATCCCTTGCAAAAATCATTCATGAGCAAAGTATCAATCAATAAATTAGCATCATTTAATTTAGCAATAGAAATATTATGCTTACTACAAAAAATATTATGATCATCCATCAAAGTATCATATTTAACTTTCAAGCACACATGATCAAGCAATAAGGTACTATGCTTATTTTTCAACAAATCATGATCATACTTATATTTATTTTGCAATAATTCAGAATCTTTGAGTAAATCAACTTTAGGGGTAGAGTTTATCTCATATTTTCCTTCTTGTGCTATGAAGCACATAGTAGCTACTTCCCTTGGTTGTTCCTCCTATTCATTATTTGAGTGTGAGGCATTGGAGGGAGATTCCTCATAATGATCAAGCTTGTGCCATACTTAATTTTTACTACTAGCTCCTAACATAAAACTTAAAAAAATTTCAGATAGAGAGGAAATCAAAATTTTCATTACCTCATCCCGAAGAGTAGTCATTCGTTTCTACTTTTTGACCATTTGGAGATGCATCTTATGGGTTTGTAATAAGGTTACTCCATAAGACTCCACATAACAATCGATAGATTTGATGTAGATCTTCATACGCTACTTCCATTGACCATAGGGGGATGTTGTGAAACATTGGAGGTCTCCTTGTACATCTACAACAGGCATATAGCTTGTTAACGCCATCCCAAAACCAATCTCTGATACCACGTGTCGGGATCCTGAGAATAGCAAGTAGACACTAGAGGGAGGGTGATTAGTGTATAAAAAATTCCTCTAAATAATCTACCTAAGATTACAATTAGTGTTACCTAATTTAATCTTAATTATCAACTAATTAATTCTTGCAACTATAAAGATAAGCACACATCGGAAATATAAACAAAAGTATGTAAGAGATAAAGAAATGCAAAACAGAGAAGGCAAACACAAACACAGAAGTTTTATTCTGGTTCACCCAACCCCGGGCTACACCCAATCTCAAGTCTCACTTGGATTTTCCACTATTTTACAAATAGTACAATCGCCTCTCCCCAAGAGGATTTCCAACTTGCCTCTTCCCAAGCGGGCTTACAACTCACCACCTCACAAATGAGGATTTTACAACACCAACACTTCTCCTCCGATGAGAGCACTTCCTCTCCAATGAGGTTACACTTTGAAGTTCAAATATTACAAACGTTCCTAAGCCTTGAAGATGAGACACAATATGTATTTGTGTGAATAGAAATATGGGTTCTACTCCACAAGAATTTGTCTTTGAAAGAGTATAAGAAGCTCAAGAGAATGGGAAAATATAACTATGCGTTATAGAGGGTTAACGGCTTTTTCTTCTTCTTTTTCCTTATATTTTTCATCTATTTTCTTCTTGAATGAATGCCTAATGATCTGAAATCAATCCCATATAAATAGGATGAAAACCGGTCAAGAAAAACACAAAGAGCCATTCCCAACGATAAAAAAAATGAGCAAAAATTTCACCGTTATAAGATAAGCTGGCCCTCACTAGTCGATTACAGTTCATTCCTGTCATGCCCCATTTTAGACATTATGGGTATGACACGATATATGTGTGGTATGGGCTAGGTAATGGCGGTATGCACGTGTGGTGCACGTGTGTAGGTGTCGGTATGCATAGTTGTGTGTGGTGTGTGTAAGGGAAGTGAGGGTCATTCTTGTAATTTCGTAGAAATGGGTTAGGAAGGGAGCTTAGTGTGGAAATGGTTAGGGTTAGTAGCATTTTTGTAATTAGTTAGGAGTGGGTGTGTGTAGTAGAGGAGTGTGTGCAAAGTAATGGCACACTTGTAGTTTAGAAGGGGTTGTGTGTAAAGTAAAGAGGTTGGGTGTAAAGGAATGGCAAACTTGTAATTACTTACAAGTTGATGGGTGGTTGGGTAGGGATGGTCTAGTCATTTCATATTTATCATGATGAATTAGCAATAAGGATGGGATATATTTCCTAAGAGAAAACTCTTAAGCTCTCTCTCCCTTTCTCTCTTTCTCTTCTCTTCTCTTTTCTTTTCTTTTTCCTCAAGTTTCTTCTCCCCTCTCTCCCTCATAAAGCCAGCCATGTTTTCCCCTTCCTCCCCCTCCTCTAAGCACAAAACTTACTCTCTTTTAATTAAAAAAATGAAAGAAGGGAAGGAGAGAAGAAACCTAGAAACAAGGAGGAAGAGGATTGAATAGAAATGAGAGGTTTCATGGCTTAAGGAGAAGTCTCTTAAGACTTGGGGCTATGGGACCTCGGGGGAAAGCTTGAGGGCTTAGAAAGAGATAATCTTGGAGGTAGGATTCTCATATCCACCATGTATTTCATTCTTGCATGACAAAACTTATCTTTTATGTTCATGAATTTGTTCTGAAATTTCCAGTAGTTTTAGCCTCTGTTAAAATGTGCATACCTCCCAACCTAGATAAACTAGAATTTGAAATATATATATTCATGTAGTTCACAAAATTCTACCCCAGAATCATATATAATTTGACATGTTCATTTCAGTAATTCGGGGTAAAAATTCTATCTTTGCAATATGTCTGATTTTTATCCAGTCTGGACACAGTTTGCCAAAACAGAGGTCAGCCACTACACACTTCATAAAAATTGGTGTTTTTGGTCTCGTAGAAAAGATAACAACATGTTTTACAACTTTCACCGAGTCCACATTTTCAAGATTCTAACTGGAACAAGACTTAAATTAGCAATCGTTACAATTCACTAGTCGAGTAATTGGCCACTAGTCGACTAATGATTGAGCATTAGTCGATTAATTCTAGTATGCTCAAACACCCAAGAACAGAAATCAACTCTAGCTCAATATGGAGTCGACTACTTTCAAATTTGTGGTGTTGGCCTTATATGAAATCTAGGTTTTTAATCATCAATCAAGTCCATATCAATTCTAAATGATAACATATAGTTTCTAGAGTGTGTACGTGTGACATCTTCAAGGCATTACAATAATTCTAATGACAAGAATAAAAAGATACAACAATTTAAATATTATGTCTTCAAGCTCTTAAATTGTGGTAGACTTAATTTCTTATCATCTTGTCATTGAATACATCCTATTCAAATCCTTTGCCTTGGGGTCACACCTCCATTTCCCAATTCTTGCTATGATATCATATCTTCTAGGCTTGAACAATCTTGAGCAAATAATTACGTCTAATTATGCAGTCTTACTAAATGAAATTCATTAGACCACAAACAATATTTGCTCATCATCATAACATGAGTTAGGAAATCCATTTCCCAACATGGATGACTCAATTTCTAGTACAATGATGTAGTACACTATAAAGGCCCAGCTTGCTATGATGACTACATGAGTTTATCATATGTATTGCACAAGCATGGAGATCATATGGTTAATATGGATTTGATAGATGGATTTGAGTTTGGACACAAACTCAAGTTGGAGGTATGCTAAGGAAGATGTCGATCTGTTGGCACATCTCAACGAAATTCACGAGAAGGAGAATCCGATGGTGGATAGGTTTGTGGCAAACTTTGATAATGGGCTCAAACTTGTTTTCCTTGAAATGCTGCTTTGGTGCAACGAGGTGGCATGAATAGACATCAGAGATTGCCTCACTCGGTTAGTTAGACATTCGGTTAGTTTGTGATGCTTAGTGTGAATCTCACTAGCCAATTAAGTACACTAGCCTCACTTTGAGGTGGTTATTTTTTGAAGGTGGAGATTTTGGAGAGTTGGTTTGGCTCAAGATTGGAGGTATATATGCATGTATTAAGGAGGAGTATTGAAATATTTGATACAAAATACCTACAATAATTCAAGATAATTCATGATTTATCCATGATTTTTTGTAGCCCAAAACACTACTTTTCGGAAGCCTAAATCAACGACCGTTATCAATAATTTTTGCTGAATTTTTTGTGGTCCAAATTGATGACAATGCGGCCTAACCATGGGCAGACATGGTGCACATGGCCACGTGGCGGGTGCACATTCAATCCGAGCCAAGGTAGGATTCGACGAGTAGCTACCACATGGCGATATTACAACTACGGCACGTAAATCCAACTAGCATGATCGAAGGGGATTTCATGCGGCGTTGGGTTGCGAAGTAGAAGCGGATTCAGAATCTGGTTTTAAGCCAGATCTAATTACTTTAGGGCGGGTTTCGGGTCTAATTTGAATGCCATTTAAGGATGTTTTTGTTAGGGTATTTTAAACTTTTGAAAGCTGATACATAGCGGCTATTTTCACAATTCCTAAAACATCTACAGATGGTAAAAATATGGAGGTTTGAGAGTTGTTTAAGAGCCAATAATAGATTTATCCATAGGCTTTTTTCTCCAACAAGCTACTTTAACAGGCTTGGTTTGCCTTTTGTTTCGGGGTGTTTTCTCACCATTGATTGATAGGTTGAAGGTCCGGGGGTCGTCGCGATCACGTGGGACGTGTGCGGCCTCCAGGATCGGTTGTCTGAGCGTCTCGCTGGGGCAGAAAACGCACAGATCCGTTCGTTGGTGTGCCAAAGGTAGCTTCGAAAGAATGACAGCTTCCTGGAATGATCGGTCGAACAGGCATGGAACTCGAGAGCGCTCGGACCCAGACGATGGGACGTCGAAGGGTAGCTTTGGCTAGTAGACGTATCTTCTGAACTGCACGGACCAGAGAGCTTGTCGGGGAGGTCGGACCTTGGTTCCGACCAAGTCCCCTCTGATGCCTAAGTCAGCACTTGTCTGAAAGATTCTTGATGTGATCAAGTATGGTCCACGGAGAGACCAATACGTGAGTCCTCAGGCTGAGCTGTGGAGGAGAAATGTGTGAAGTGGAAGAAAGGTCTTGGAGAGGTGAAATACCTGAGGTCTGAGTATTCAGGATTTGATCCCTTGGAGTTTCATCTTTCTGGCCTCTTATAGGAGTTTACATGTCAGCAGTAAGTGGTCTGTGAACTTTTTGACCATCACAGAATAGGATTTTCTTCTATGACATTGTGTGTGGGGGGGGGGGGTCAAAATCCCTTGCAAAAATCATGCATGAGCAAAGTATCTATATTACAATTGAGGGCAGATTTTGAATTTGTCCTATGTGGCAATGTCACATCAAGTTTTGGAGGGAAATTTTTGGGTTGAAGAGAAATTTGTTGGGAATACACAAAAACATTGAAATTATGGATAGCCTTTTAATATTAGTTATGAAAAAAAATGTTGTGCACATACACAATCTCACCTTGGGAATGAACGCGAGCTGTGGGGAGAATGAACGTGGGAGATGCTGCCAACTCATTGATCCGCGTTGCAAACCCCTGTAAAATTTTGATCCCATCTACTGATATTTCAGGGGAAACTAATAATTATTGATGTTTGTTTAAAATTAGTGGGTCCAAGATTTTTAAATGAACAGCGTCTGCGCCGAAGGCGCCCGCTAAATATTTTTACGCTGATTTGTTGTTCCGCGCCTAAGGCACCCACCCGCGTCGAAATTGTTGTTTTACGTCGAATTTGTTGTTCTGCGTCGAAAGCACCCACGCCGAAGGCGCCTGTGCCGCTAAGTATTGTAAGTTAATTTGTTTTTCTTTTAAATTTTGGCTTTGAAAAAAAAATTCGGGGAACAAAGATTTTCTAAGGGAAAATTTTAAATGAACCGTGCCCGCGGGCACGGGTTATGACTAGTCAATCAATAAATTAGCATCATTTAATTTAGCAATAGAAATATTATGCTTACTACAAAAATATTATGATCATCCATCAAAGTATCATATTTAACTTTCAAGCACACATGATCAAGCAATAAGGTACTATGCTTATTTTTCAACAAATCATGATCATACTTATATTTATTTTGCAATAATTCAGAATCTTTGAGTAAATCAACTTTAGGGGTAGAGTTTATCTCATATTTTCCTTCTTGTGCTATGAAGCACATAGTAGCTACTTCCCTTGGTTGTTCCTCCTATTCATTATTTGAGTGTGAGGCATTGGAGGGAGATTCCTCATAATGATCAAGCTTGTGCCATACTTAATTTTTACTACTAGCTCCTAACATAAAACTTAAAAAAATTTCAGATAGAGAGGAAATCAAAATTTTCATTACCTCATCCCGAAGAGTAGTCATTCGTTTCTACTTTTTGACCATTTGGAGATGCATCTTATGGGTTTGTAATAAGGTTACTCCATAAGACTCCACATAACAATCGATAGATTTGATGTAGATCTTCATACGCTACTTCCATTGACCATAGGGGGATGTTGTGAAACATTGGAGGTCTCCTTGTACATCTACAACAGGCATATAGCTTGTTAACGCCATCCCAAAACCAATCTCTGATACCACGTGTCGGGATCCTGAGAATAGCAAGTAGACACTAGAGGGAGGGTGATTAGTGTATAAAAAATTCCTCTAAATAATCTACCTAAGATTACAATTAGTGTTACCTAATTTAATCTTAATTATCAACTAATTAATTCTTGCAACTATAAAGATAAGCACACATCGGAAATATAAACAAAAGTATGTAAGAGATAAAGAAATGCAAAACAGAGAAGGCAAACACAAACACAGAAGTTTTATTCTGGTTCACCCAACCCCGGGCTACACCCAATCTCAAGTCTCACTTGGATTTTCCACTATTTTACAAATAGTACAATCGCCTCTCCCCAAGAGGATTTCCAACTTGCCTCTTCCCAAGCGGGCTTACAACTCACCACCTCACAAATGAGGATTTTACAACACCAACACTTCTCCTCCGATGAGAGCACTTCCTCTCCAATGAGGTTACACTTTGAAGTTCAAATATTACAAACGTTCCTAAGCCTTGAAGATGAGACACAATATGTATTTGTGTGAATAGAAATATGGGTTCTACTCCACAAGAATTTGTCTTTGAAAGAGTATAAGAAGCTCAAGAGAATGGGAAAATTATAACTATGCGTTATAGAGGGTTAACGGCTTTTTCTTCTTCTTTTTCCTTATATTTTTCATCTATTTTCTTCTTGAATGAATGCCTAATGATCTGAAATCAATCCCATATAAATAGGATGAAAACCGGTCAAGAAAAACACAAAGAGCCATTCCCAACGATAAAAAAAATGAGCAAAAATTTCACCGTTATAAGATAAGCTGGCCCTCACTAGTCGATTACAGTTCATTCCTGTCATGCCCCATTTTAGACATTATGGGTATGACACGATATATGTGTGGTATGGGCTAGGTAATGGCGGTATGCACGTGTGGTGCACGTGTGTAGGTGTCGGTATGCATAGTTTGTGTGTGGTGTGTGTAAGGGAAGTGAGGGTCATTCTTGTAATTTCGTAGAAATGGGTTAGGAAGGGAGCTTAGTGTGGAAATGGTTAGGGTTAGTAGCATTTTTGTAATTAGTTAGGAGTGGGTGTGTGTAGTAGAGGAGTGTGTGCAAAGTAATGGCACACTTGTAGTTTAGAAGGGGTTGTGTGTAAAGTAAAGAGGTTGGGTGTAAAGGAATGGCAAACTTGTAATTACTTACAAGTTGATGGGTGGTTGGGTAGGGATGGTCTAGTCATTTCATATTTATCATGATGAATTAGCAATAAGGATGGGATATATTTCCTAAGAGAAAACTCTTAAGCTCTCTCTCCCTTTCTCTCTTTCTCTTCTCTTCTCTTTTCTTTTCTTTTTCCTCAAGTTTCTTCTCCCCTCTCTCCCTCATAAAGCCAGCCATGTTTTCCCCTTCCTCCCCCTCCTCTAAGCACAAAACTTACTCTCTTTTAATTAAAAAAATGAAAGAAGGGAAGGAGAGAAGAAACCTAGAAACAAGGAGGAAGAGGATTGAATAGAAATGAGAGGTTTCATGGCTTAAGGAGAAGTCTCTTAAGACTTGGGGCTATGGGACCTCGGGGGAAAGCTTGAGGGCTTAGAAAGAGATAATCTTGGAGGTAGGATTCTCATATCCACCATGTATTTCATTCTTGCATGACAAAACTTATCTTTTATGTTCATGAATTTGTTCTGAAATTTCCAGTAGTTTTAGCCTCTGTTAAAATGTGCATACCTCCCAACCTAGATAAACTAGAATTTGAAATATATATATTCATGTAGTTCACAAAATTCTACCCCAGAATCATATATAATTTGACATGTTCATTTCAGTAATTCGGGGTAAAAAATTCTATCTTTGCAATATGTCTGATTTTTATCCAGTCTGGACACAGTTTGCCAAAACAGAGGTCAGCCACTACACACTTCATAAAAATTGGTGTTTTTGGTCTCGTAGAAAAGATAACAACATGTTTTACAACTTTCACCGAGTCCACTAGTCGAGTAATTGGCCACTAGTCGACTAATGATTGAGCATTAGTCGATTAATTCTAGTATGCTCAAACACCCAAGAACAGAAATCAACTCTAGCTCAATATGGAGTCGACTACTTTTCAAATTTGTGGTGTTGGCCTTATATGAAATCTAGGTTTTTAATCATCAATCAAGTCCATATCAATTCTAAATGATAACATATAGTTTCTAGAGTGTGTACGTGTGACATCTTCAAGGCATTACAATAATTCTAATGACAAGAATAAAAAGATACAACAATTTATATATTATGTCTTCAAGCTCTTAAATTGTGGTAGACTTAATTTCTTATCATCTTGTCATTGAATACATCCTATTCAAATCCTTTGCCTTGGGGTCACACCTCCATTTCCCAATTCTTGCTATGATATCATATCTTCTAGGCTTGAACAATCTTGAGCAAATAATTACGTCTAATTATGCAGTCTTACTAAATGAAATTCATTAGACCACAAACAATATTTGCTCATCATCATAACATGAGTTAGGAAATCCATTTCCCAACATGGATGACTCAATTTCTAGTACAATGATGTAGTACACTATAAAGGCCCCAGCTTGCTATGATGACTACATGAGTTTATCATATGTATTGCACAAGCATGGAGATCATATGGTTAATATGGATTTGATAGATGGATTTGAGTTTGGACACAAACTCAAGTTGGAGGTATGCTAAGGAAGATGTCGATCTGTTGGCACATCTCAACGAAATTCACGAGAAGGAGAATCCGATGGTGGATAGGTTTGTGGCAAACTTTGATAATGGGCTCAAACTTGTTTTCCTTGAAATGCTGCTTTGGTGCAACGAGGTGGCATGAATAGACATCAGAGATTGCCTCACTCGGTTAGTTAGACATTCGGTTAGTTTGTGATGCTTAGTGTGAATCTCACTAGCCAATTAAGTACACTAGCCTCACTTTGAGGTGGTTATTTTTTGAAGGTGGAGATTTTGGAGAGTTGGTTTGGCTCAAGATTGGAGGTATATATGCATGTATTAAGGAGGAGTATTGAAATATTTGATACAAAATACCTACAATAATTCAAGATAATTCATGATTTATCCATGATTTTTTGTAGCCCAAAACACTACTTTTCGGAAGCCTAAATCAACGACCGTTATCAATAATTTTTGCTGAATTTTTTGTGGTCCAAATTGATGACAATGCGGCCTAACCATGGGCAGACATGGTGCACATGGCCACGTGGCGGGTGCACATTCAATCCGAGCCAAGGTAGGATTCGACGAGTAGCTACCACATGGCGATATTACAACTACGGCACGTAAATCCAACTAGCATGATCGAAGGGGATTTCATGCGGCGTTGGGTTGCGAAGTAGAAGCGGATTCAGAATCTGGTTTTAAGCCAGATCTAATTACTTTAGGGCGGGTTTCGGGTCTAATTTGAATGCCATTTAAGGATGTTTTTGTTAGGGTATTTTAAACTTTTGAAAGCTGATACATAGCGGCTATTTTCACAATTCCTAAAACATCTACAGATGGTAAAAATATGGAGGTTTGAGAGTTGTTTAAGAGCCAATAATAGATTTATCCATAGGCTTTTTTCTCCAACAAGCTACTTTAACAGGCTTGGTTTGCCTTTTGTTTCGGGGTGTTTTCTCACCATTGATTGATAGGTTGAAGGTCCGGGGGTCGTCGCGATCACGTGGGACGTGTGCGGCCTCCAGGATCGGTTGTCTGAGCGTTCGCTGGGGCAGAAAACGCACAGATCCGTTCGTTGGTGTGCCAAAGGGTAGCTTCGAAAGAATGACAGCTTCCTGGAATGATCGGTCGAACAGGCATGGAACTCGAGAGCGCTCGGACCCAGACGATGGGACGTCGAAGGGTAGCTTTGGCTAGTAGACGTATCTTCTGAACTGCACGGACCAGAGAGCTTGTCGGGGAGGTCGGACCTTGGTTCCGACCAAGTCCCCTCTGATGCCTAAGTCAGCACTTGTCTGAAAGATTCTTGATGTGATCAAGTATGGTCCACGGAGAGACCAATACGTGAGTCCTCAGGCTGAGCTGTGGAGGAGAAATGTGTGAAGTGGAAGAAAGGTCTTGGAGAGGTGAAATACCTGAGGTCTGAGTATTCAGGATTTGATCCCCTTGGAGTTTCATCTTTCTGGCCTCTTATAGGAGTTTACATGTCAGCAGTAAGTGGTCTGTGAACTTTTTGACCATCACAGAATAGGATTTTCTTCTATGACATTGTGTGTGGGGGGGGGGGTCAAAATCCCTTGCAAAAATCATGCATGAGCAAAGTATCTATATTACAATTGAGGGCAGATTTTGAATTTGTCCTATGTGGCAATGTCACATCAAGTTTTGGAGGGAAATTTTTGGGTTGAAGAGAAATTTGTTGGGAATACACAAAAACATTGAAATTATGGATAGCCTTTTAATATTAGTTATGAAAAAAAATGTTGTGCACATACACAATCTCACCTTGGGAATGAACGCGAGCTGTGGGAGAATGAACGTGGGAGATGCTGCCAACTCATTGATCCGCGTTGCAAACCCCTGTAAAATTTTGATCCCATCTACTGATATTTCAGGGGAAACTAATAATTATTGATGTTTGTTTAAAATTAGTGGGTCCAAGATTTTTAAATGAACAGCGTCTGCGCCGAAGGCGCCCGCTAAATATTTTTACGCTGATTTGTTGTTCCGCGCCTAAGGCACCCACCCGCGTCGAAATTGTTGTTTTACGTCGAATTTGTTGTTCTGCGTCGAAAGCACCCACGCCGAAGGCGCCTGTGCCGCTAAGTATTGTAAGTTAATTTGTTTTTCTTTTAAATTTTGGCTTTGAAAAAAAAATTCGGGGAACAAAGATTTTCTAAGGGAAAATTTTAAATGAACCGTGCCCGCGGGCACGGGTTATGACTAGTCAATCAATAAATTAGCATCATTTAATTTAGCAATAGAAATATTATGCTTACTACAAAAAATATTATGATCATCCATCAAAGTATCATATTTAACTTTCAAGCACACATGATCAAGCAATAAGGTACTATGCTTATTTTTCAACAAATCATGATCATACTTATATTTATTTTGCAATAATTCAGAATCTTTGAGTAAATCAACTTTAGGGGTAGAGTTTATCTCATATTTTCCTTCTTGTGCTATGAAGCACATAGTAGCTACTTCCCTTGGTTGTTCCTCCTATTCATTATTTGAGTGTGAGGCATTGGAGGGAGATTCCTCATAATGATCAAGCTTGTGCCATACTTAATTTTTACTACTAGCTCCTAACATAAAACTTAAAAAAATTTCAGATAGAGAGGAAATCAAAATTTTCATTACCTCATCCCGAAGAGTAGTCATTCGTTTCTACTTTTTGACCATTTGGAGATGCATCTTATGGGTTTGTAATAAGGTTACTCCATAAGACTCCACATAACAATCGATAGATTTGATGTAGATCTTCATACGCTACTTCCATTGACCATAGGGGGATGTTGTGAAACATTGGAGGTCTCCTTGTACATCTACAACAGGCATATAGCTTGTTAACGCCATCCCAAAACCAATCTCTGATACCACGTGTCGGGATCCTGAGAATAGCAAGTAGACACTAGAGGGAGGGTGATTAGTGTATAAAAAATTCCTCTAAATAATCTACCTAAGATTACAATTAGTGTTACCTAATTTAATCTTAATTATCAACTAATTAATTCTTGCAACTATAAAGATAAGCACACATCGGAAATATAAACAAAAGTATGTAAGAGATAAAGAAATGCAAAACAGAGAAGGCAAACACAAACACAGAAGTTTTATTCTGGTTCACCCAACCCCGGGCTACACCCAATCTCAAGTCTCACTTGGATTTTCCACTATTTTACAAATAGTACAATCGCCTCTCCCCAAGAGGATTTCCAACTTGCCTCTTCCCAAGCGGGCTTACAACTCACCACCTCACAAATGAGGATTTTACAACACCAACACTTCTCCTCCGATGAGAGCACTTCCTCTCCAATGAGGTTACACTTTGAAGTTCAAATATTACAAACGTTCCTAAGCCTTGAAGATGAGACACAATATGTATTTGTGTGAATAGAAATATGGGTTCTACTCCACAAGAATTTGTCTTTGAAAGAGTATAAGAAGCTCAAGAGAATGGGAAAATATAACTATGCGTTATAGAGGGTTAACGGCTTTTTCTTCTTCTTTTTCCTTATATTTTTCATCTATTTTCTTCTTGAATGAATGCCTAATGATCTGAAATCAATCCCATATAAATAGGATGAAAACCGGTCAAGAAAAACACAAAGAGCCATTCCCAACGATAAAAAAAATGAGCAAAAATTTCACCGTTATAAGATAAGCTGGCCCTCACTAGTCGATTACAGTTCATTCCTGTCATGCCCCATTTTAGACATTATGGGTATGACACGATATATGTGTGGTATGGGCTAGGTAATGGCGGTATGCACGTGTGGTGCACGTGTGTAGGTGTCGGTATGCATAGTTGTGTGTGGTGTGTGTAAGGGAAGTGAGGGTCATTCTTGTAATTTCGTAGAAATGGGTTAGGAAGGGAGCTTAGTGTGGAAATGGTTAGGGTTAGTAGCATTTTTGTAATTAGTTAGGAGTGGGTGTGTGTAGTAGAGGAGTGTGTGCAAAGTAATGGCACACTTGTAGTTTAGAAGGGGTTGTGTGTAAAGTAAAGAGGTTGGGTGTAAAGGAATGGCAAACTTGTAATTACTTACAAGTTGATGGGTGGTTGGGTAGGGATGGTCTAGTCATTTCATATTTATCATGATGAATTAGCAATAAGGATGGGATATATTTCCTAAGAGAAAACTCTTAAGCTCTCTCTCCCTTTCTCTCTTTCTCTTCTCTTCTCTTTCTTTTCTTTTTCCTCAAGTTTCTTCTCCCCTCTCTCCCTCATAAAGCCAGCCATGTTTTCCCCCTTCCTCCCCCTCCTCTAAGCACAAAACTTACTCTCTTTTAATTAAAAAAATGAAAGAAGGGAAGGAGAGAAGAAACCTAGAAACAAGGAGGAAGAGGATTGAATAGAAATGAGAGGTTTCATGGCTTAAGGAGAAGTCTCTTAAGACTTGGGGCTATGGGACCTCGGGGGAAAGCTTGAGGGCTTAGAAAGAGATAATCTTGGAGGTAGGATTCTCATATCCACCATGTATTTCATTCTTGCATGACAAAACTTATCTTTTATGTTCATGAATTTGTTCTGAAATTTCCAGTAGTTTTAGCCTCTGTTAAAATGTGCATACCTCCCAACCTAGATAAACTAGAATTTGAAATATATATATTCATGTAGTTCACAAAATTCTACCCCAGAATCATATATAATTTGACATGTTCATTTCAGTAATTCGGGGTAAAAATTCTATCTTTGCAATATGTCTGATTTTTATCCAGTCTGGACACAGTTTGCCAAAACAGAGGTCAGCCACTACACACTTCATAAAAATTGGTGTTTTTGGTCTCGTAGAAAAGATAACAACATGTTTTACAACTTTCACCGAGTCCACATTTTCAAGATTCTAACTGGAACAAGACTTAAATTAGCAATCGTTACAATTCACTAGTCGAGTAATTGGCCACTAGTCGACTAATGATTGAGCATTAGTCGATTAATTCTAGTATGCTCAAACACCCAAGAACAGAAATCAACTCTAGCTCAATATGGAGTCGACTACTTTTCAAATTTGTGGTGTTGGCCTTATATGAAATCTAGGTTTTTAATCATCAATCAAGTCCATATCAATTCTAAATGATAACATATAGTTTCTAGAGTGTGTACGTGTGACATCTTCAAGGCATTACAATAATTCTAATGACAAGATAAAAAGATACAACAATTTATATATTATGTCTTCAAGCTCTTAAATTGTGGTAGACTTAATTTCTTATCATCTTGTCATTGAATACATCCTATTCAAATCCTTTGCCTTGGGGTCACACCTCCATTTCCCAATTCTTGCTATGATATCATATCTTCTAGGCTTGAACAATCTTGAGCAAATAATTACGTCTAATTATGCAGTCTTACTAAATGAAATTCATTAGACCACAAACAATATTTGCTCATCATCATAACATGAGTTAGGAAATCCATTTCCCAACATGGATGACTCAATTTCTAGTACAATGATGTAGTACACTATAAAGGCCCCAGCTTGCTATGATGACTACATGAGTTTATCATATGTATTGCACAAGCATGGAGATCATATGGTTAATATGGATTTGATAGATGGATTTGAGTTTGGACACAAACTCAAGTTGGAGGTATGCTAAGGAAGATGTCGATCTGTTGGCACATCTCAACGAAATTCACGAGAAGGAGAATCCGATGGTGGATAGGTTTGTGGCAAACTTTGATAATGGGCTCAAACTTGTTTTCCTTGAAATGCTGCTTTGGTGCAACGAGGTGGCATGAATAGACATCAGAGATTGCCTCACTCGGTTAGTTAGACATTCGGTTAGTTTGTGATGCTTAGTGTGAATCTCACTAGCCAATTAAGTACACTAGCCTCACTTTGAGGTGGTTATTTTTTGAAGGTGGAGATTTTGGAGAGTTGGTTTGGCTCAAGATTGGAGGTATATATGCATGTATTAAGGAGGAGTATTGAAATATTTGATACAAAATACCTACAATAATTCAAGATAATTCATGATTTATCCATGATTTTTTGTAGCCCAAAACACTACTTTTCGGAAGCCTAAATCAACGACCGTTATCAATAATTTTGCTGAATTTTTTGTGGTCCAAATTGATGACAATGCGGCCTAACCATGGGCAGACATGGTGCACATGGCCACGTGGCGGGTGCACATTCAATCCGAGCCAAGGTAGGATTCGACGAGTAGCTACCACATGGCGATATTACAACTACGGCACGTAAATCCAACTAGCATGATCGAAGGGGATTTCATGCGGCGTTGGGTTGCGAAGTAGAAGCGGATTCAGAATCTGGTTTTAAGCCAGATCTAATTACTTTAGGGCGGGTTTCGGGTCTAATTTGAATGCCATTTAAGGATGTTTTTGTTAGGGTATTTTAAACTTTTGAAAGCTGATACATAGCGGCTATTTTCACAATTCCTAAAACATCTACAGATGGTAAAAATATGGAGGTTTGAGAGTTGTTTAAGAGCCAATAATAGATTTATCCATAGGCTTTTTTCTCCAACAAGCTACTTTAACAGGCTTGGTTTGCCTTTTGTTTCGGGGTGTTTTCTCACCATTGATTGATAGGTTGAAGGTCCGGGGGTCGTCGCGATCACGTGGGACGTGTGCGGCCTCCAGGATCGGTTGTCTGAGCGTTCGCTGGGGCAGAAAACGCACAGATCCGTTCGTTGGTGTGCCAAAGGGTAGCTTCGAAAGAATGACAGCTTCCTGGAATGATCGGTCGAACAGGCATGGAACTCGAGAGCGCTCGGACCCAGACGATGGGACGTCGAAGGGTAGCTTTGGCTAGTTGACGTATCTTCTGAACTGCACGGACCAGAGAGCTTGTCGGGGAGGTCGGACCTTGGTTCCGACCAAGTCCCCTCTGATGCCTAAGTCAGCACTTGTCTGAAAGATTCTTGATGTGATCAAGTATGGTCCACGGAGAGACCAATACGTGAGTCCTCAGGCTGAGCTGTGGAGGAGAAATGTGTGAAGTGGAAGAAAGGTCTTGGAGAGGTGAAATACCTGAGGTCTGAGTATTCAGGATTTGATCCCTTGGCGTTTCATCTTTCTGGCCTCTTATAGGAGTTTACATGTCAACTCCTTTATGGCGTCTTGTCATCTCGTCCTTCTTGCCTGCCTGCTTTGATGGTCTCTTCAAGGGGCATGAAGGCGGTCGTGATGGTGCATTGACTGGTGTTCAAGGCGGGCATGATCTGGGGAGTGGTTTCCTCAACCGTGGAGGGTCAACAGTTTTCCCGACGTTGGCTTTGGGCCACTGCGATTTGATGCGCTCACGGGGCCTTCAAGTTTGGGCACAACCCCCTCTATGGGACGTGGGCTTGGCTCGCTCTATTTTGGGGGGTTGTCTCAAATGCCCCCCATCGCTAGGGCCGTTCAGCTCATGACGGCTTGGCCCGACGGATGTGATTCGTGTGAATTTGACAGGCGAGTCAGTCGAAGCGACGCATTAAATAAAGGCCATCATGGCGCTGTGAGCCAAGAATTCTTTCGCCCTTTGGAAGTGGGATTCAGAGGGCCACCTTCAAGGGGATGTTAACGCGTGTCCTTCTTTGGATGGTCTGGATTTGGAGCTTCCCTCTATATAAAAAGTCAGGGTTTTGGGGTTCCTTCTGTGCTTCTCAATTTTGCGTTCGATTCCTTCTCATCGTTGTTGAGTTTCTCTCTGTTTCCTCTTCGACATTCCCTTCATCAGCTTTCGCAAGGTAATCCCCTTTCTTAATTCCATTTTTTGTCTTGCTCAATGGCAAGAGCGTTGAGGATAGGAACTTTGCCGCCTGATGCTGATGATTTTGTTGCGGCCGTCAGGGTGTCCTCATCCCGTGAGAAGGGCAAGGGCTTGCTATTTGAGGACCTGATCCAGCGAGGGAATCCGTCTGAAGCTGGGAGATCCAAGGTTCCTCCCGTGATTCTCGAAGCGGTCTCTACCATCTCGTATTCCATTGTCGAGAGAGTCATGGCGGCATATCTTTCATACCTGTATGGGGTTCGGGTCCCGTTCCAAGACAAGAGGATCTGTTTTCCTGGGGCCCGTAAGATAGGCGTGTATGTCGAGTTGTTTCGAATGGAGCTCTGCTTCCCTCTTCATCCCTTCATTATCAAGGTTTTGGAATTTTTGCAAATGTCCTTGAGCCAGCTGACCACGTACTCAGTTCTGGTCCTGGTCGACTTTGTCGTGATCTGTCACCTGCATGGGCTCGAACCGCCCATTCCGCTCTTCTTCTATTTCTACAAGATTAGGGCTGTCTCCTCGTCAATGTGGCTCCATATTGATGTTAGGAGGGGCAAGGAATGTCTGCTAGGCTTGCCCTGCAGGGTCGGTTATTGGAAGAATGACTATATTTTTGTCACTTTCCACGGGAATGCAAAATTTTAATTGGCTGGGAAAGCTTGGGTGCATACGAGTTAGCGCTGGACCTCTCATAGGCTGATCGGGCTGTGGTTAAATTCCTGACTGCCCTGCCTGGGGGGAGAGATTGGTCTGGCCTTTGTTGGACGATCTCCCCTCAAGAGCGTCTTGTGATCCACCGGTAAATGCACCGTTTAGACTTTGTCCTTCTACTTGGCTTACCTGAGTCTCCTTTCTTTTGCAAGAATGGTGGGCCAAGAGTTCAACCATCCCTGTGACATGCATCAACTCATCCGTTGAGATACTCGGGGCTCTCGGGGAAGCTCCTCTGGCCATGCGCCGTGTCACACGGAGGAGGAGGCGATCCGTGCAACTGAGCCCCCGATCGGGACATTGAAGATGGTGGATGCGCCCTCAACTATAGGCTCTTCCCCCGTTGTGACATGTCCGATTGATGCTCCTCTGAGCCTGGCTCCGACCTCGGCCATTGCTGGTTCTTCTCCGGCTACGACAGGCTCGATCAATGCTCCCCTGAGTCTGGATCCGACCCCGGCCGCCGCAGGTTCTTCTCCTGTCGTGGTGGGCCTAGCTAACGCTCTCGCCGTCCCAGTCCCCGGTGAAGGGGCTTCGGCCCTCGACTAGTCTTAAGCAGGACCCTGCCGTGCCGACCGGAGGTCAGGGATCGAGAAAGAAACGTTCTTGCTCGGGTTCTGAGTGCCCGAGAAGAAGAGAAAGGGGAATAGCGCTCCCCTGGTGGTGCGTCCCACGTCGGTCGCCTCGCAAGGAAGCACCCAGGCCTTGCAGGAGGCTTCCCCTACCTCAAGGTCGAGGATACTCCGGTCGGGGTAGGACGTGCACTGTCTGTGTTCGGGCCCGGACTTGAGGCCCCGTCTGGAGGGTAAGTTTTTACTTACAGTGACGTGGCTGTCCAGTTGGCGCAGAGCTCCGCCCTGCCGGGGAATCACTCTCTCCTGGAGAGGGTCCACTCTAAAAGCCTGGTGGACTACATGGTATGGCAGATTTAGCAGGTAGGTCTCCTTCTCCTCTCACTCCTATCGTGTTTAGTTTGATCCTCATCCCTTCCGTCTCGCAGGCGTCCTCGATGGCCATAGAGGTGCAGCGGTACTCGGAGCGAATGGCCGAGCTTGAGGCAGCCCTCGAGCGGGAGTGTCTGAGGGTAGAGGCGGCTGAGCGAGCGGCCGAAGAGGTTCACATGGATTTACAGCCCTCACTCCACAAGGTCTCTGAGCTCGCATCGGAGGTGGAAAAGTTGAAGGAGGCATTGGCAGCCGCCAAATGTCTCTCGGGTTGCTGTCGAAGGGTCCATTGAGGGAACCAAGGAGGCGATGTCCTTCACCCACGAAGCGCATAGGAAAGTAAGGGCCGAGCTTTGGTCCGAGATCGGTTCCTTGCAGCGAGCGGATCCCCAGGGGCTTGTTAATAAGGTTGTAAGGGGTTACGACGACGCACTGGCCCCGCGGATCGCAAAATCCTTCTTGGAGGGATTCCTGGCATATGAGGAGCATGTTCGGCAGATGCTTCTTCGACCCTCTGCTGCCCCTGACCATCTTACCGGGATGAGGGACGTCGCTGATGCAACAGGGGACAGTTCCTCCCGGGCTCCCGCGCAGTAGGCGAGCATGGTGGTTTTCCTTTTGTTTTCTCCTCTTATTTGTAACAAACCAGATGAATAATAAAAGTTTTCACCTTTTTGGTATATCTGTTGTGTTTGCACGTTATCGTGTTGTCTTTGTTTTGTGTTCCGTCCTGCAAGCGGCCTCGATGGCCGTAGAGGTGTAGCGGTGCTCGAAGCGAGTAGCCGAGCTTGAGGCGGCCCTCGAGCGGGAGCGTCTGAGGACAGAGGGGGCCAAGCAAATGGCAACGAGGTTTGCAGGGATTTATATCCCTCACTCCACAAGGTCTCTAAGCTTGCGCGGAGGTGGAAAAGTTGAAGGAGGCGTTGGCAGCCGTCGATGTCTCTCGGGCTGCTGCCGAAGGGTCTACTGAGGGAGCCAAGGAGGTGATGTCCTTGGCCTAGGAAGCGCACATGAAGGTAAGGGCCGAGCTTTGGTCCGAGCTCAGTTCCTTAAAGTGAGCGGATCCCCAGTGGCTTGTTAATGAAGTTGTGAGGGGGTTACGACGACGTCCTTGCCCCACAGATCGCAAAGTCCTTCTTGGAGGGATTCCTGGCATACGAGGAGTGGGCTTGGCAGATGCTTCTTCGCCCCTCTGCTGCCCCTGACCAGCTTGCCGGGATGAGGGACGTCGCTGAAGCAACAGGGGATAGTTCCTCCCGGGCTCCCACGCCGTAGGCGACCATGGTGGGTTTCCTTTTGTTTTCTCCCCATATTTGTAACAAACCAGATGAATAATAAAAGTTTTCACCTTTTTGGTATATCTGTTGTATTTGCGCGTTCTCGTGTTGTCTTTGTTTTTTCGTTAACCCCCTCTTCCTGTCGCTCGTATCGAGGTCGGTCAGTGGCTTACGCTGTGGGAAGGGTTTCTTGATGATGCAATTTGACTAGTTAGGACCGATGGTGTGATCAGTCTACCCGAGGTGTCGTCCATTGGCCTAAGTTCGATCGCACGGTCGCCCCATTGGAGGAATTTCCCCTACCTTCCTGGCCGATTCACAGTCGGCCTGCTGGGGGAGCTGCACTAAGGCTTAAGGTTGATAGAGTGATCAGCCTGCTGGGGGAGTTTCCCCCAGCCTTATAGTCGATCGATTGATCGGCCTGCTGGGGGAGTTTTCCTTAACCTTATGGACGATCGAGGTATCAGCCTACTGGAGGAGTTACCCCCAGTGTTACGGTCCACAGGTCGGTCGGCCAGCTGAGGGAGCTATCCCCAATCTTATAGCCGATCGAATGATCGGCCTGTTGGGGAAGTTGCCCCAGCCTTATGATCGATATGTGGCCGGCCTGCTGAAGGATTTGCCCCAAGCCTTACGGTCGATAGGTCAATCGGTCAGCTAGGGAAGCTACCCCAGTCTTATGGTCGATCGAATGATCGGCCTGCAGGGGAGTTACCCTCAGCCATATGATCGATATGTGGTCGGCCTGCTGGGGGAGTTGCCACCAGCCTTACGGTCGACGGGTTGGTCGGCCAGCTGGGGGAGCTACCCCCAGTCTTATGGTCGATCAAATGATCGACCTGCTGGGGGAGTTGCCACAGCCTTACAGTCAATATATGGCCGGCCTGCTGCGGGAGTTGCCCCCAGCCTTACGATCGACGGGTCGAACGTCCAGCTGGGGGAGCTACCTCCAGTCTTATGGTTGATCGAATGACCGGCCTGCTAGGGTAGTTTCCCCCAGCCTTACGATCGATATGTGGCTGGCCTGCTGGGGGACTTTCCCCCAGCCTTAAGGTCGATGGGTTGGTCATCCAGCTAAAAGAGCCACCCCCAATCTTATGGTCGATCGAATAATCGACCAGCTGGGGGAGCTGCCCCAGCTTTACGGTCGATCGTAAGGTATGATCGGTTCTGCTGGGGGAGTTGCCCCAGCCTTACGGCAGAACGAGAGTTTGATCGGTCATACTGGGGGAGTTGCCCCCAGCCTTACGGCCGATCGATGGGTTGATCGGTCCTGCCGGGGGAGTTTCCCCCAGCCCTACAACCGATCGAGGGTTTGATCGGTCCTGCCGGGGGAGCTTCCCCCAGCCTTACGGTCGATCGAAGGTTTGATCGGTCCTTCTGGAGGAGTTGCCTCCAGGCTTCAGCCTTACGGCCAATCGAGAGTTCCACCAGTGCTAGAGGAGTTGCATCCAGCGTTACGGCCGTCTGCGAATTTGATCGGCCCTGCTGGAGGAGTTGGCCCAGCCTTACGGCCCTTCGAGAGTTGGATCAGTCTGGCTGGGGAGTTGCCTCCAGCCTTACGATCGATCGAGAGTTGGATCGGTCCTGTTGGGTGAGTTTTCCCAGCATTACGACCGATCGAGTGTTCCGTCGGTCTTGTTGGGGGAGTTGCTGTTGGGGGATGTATGCCCACAGATCATTTGTATTTGATACAAATGATATTTTAAGCTTAGATGAAAGGATCGCCTTACCCTTGCAATACTAACAACACACACTAGAGGGGGGTGAATAGTGTAATGGCAATAAAATTATTCAATTAAAATTAAACCTGCAAATACGGAATTATAAATGCAAGAGGAATTAAATGACACAATCAATCCAAACGCAAACACAAGATTTTACCCCAGTTCCCCAAACTTGGGTACGTCCAGCCTCACCAATATTCACTATATTCCCACATAGAGAAGTGAATACAAATCCCACAAGGAGATACCTCACCAAGATGATTTATGCCCTACACAAGGACCCAACCAACCCTACACGAGGATCAAGACTCCCACCAAGAGAATCACTAACTCCCACTCAGAAAATTAGGGTTAGCCCTACACTAGGACACTAAACTCCCACAAAGAGAGTTATTCCCACTAAGAGAATATCCTAATCCCACAAAGAGATAAACTCCCACAAAGAGAGAAAGACTAATTCCCACAAAGAGAATTAGTGTTACAAATTCACCAAGTAAAATAAATACTCTTACCTATGCCTTGAGATACTTACTCATAAATGGATGCAAGGCATGGAAGAGGATCTCCAAGTGTTGAGATATGCTTGAGAGCACTTGGGTGATTTCCCTTGAGCTGGACCTTAATGCATGAAGAGGAATGAATGCTCAAAGAGGGAAATGAGGGAGTTTGAGAGTTGCTTATAGATCTCTAGATATTTTCAATTGCATCAAGAAGTATAAGAGATGACAGCAAACCCATATATATATATATATATATATATATATATATATATATATATATATATATATATAGGAAAATTTTCAAATGCAAACATTTCGCACCGTGCGAAAATGTTTTTAGTTTTTTTTTGAAATTTTTTTTCAAAAATTCTTTTTTCCACCCTCATTATATGTTGTTATACCCCCCTCAAAAAATAATCGTTGAGAAATAATGTCATTTGGCCTTCGATCAAGGCATTTCATCAAATTCGCACGTTTTGAGACCGTTAAATTTGTAACGGGTGGATGGGTGCTCTAATGCCCAACAGGTTCACCCATTATTTTCCCTGGGGTATATATTTGTATGGATTAAACATCAAAAAAAAAAGAATTTTTGAAAAAAAAATTTCAAAAAAAAAAAATTCTTTTCGCACGGTGCGAAAAGCCCCTTTTTCGCAATGGAAGATCACTATATATATATATATATATATATATATATATATATATATATATATATATATATATGAACCCTATATCAAACCCCAAAACCCAAGAAAACAGCCAAAGAATCAATTCTGCAACGGCTAGAAACTGGGCGAAAACGACAGGAACAGTCGACTGATGATCAAAAGACAGTCGGCTGATCAACGGCTAGAAAATATCCAACGGCTATAATCTGAGCCAGGACAGTCGACTGATGAAGTCGATACCGTCGACTGTAAACAGGACATGCGCCTGTTAATCCTTCAGCAGGCGACTGCTGCAGGGGATGGAATAAAACAGAGAGCTGCACTCTTTCTCCAGATAAGCACACAAGTGACTGATGTCAATAATACAGTCGACTGTCTATTAGTCAGGCGACTGTAAAACCTTAATCAGTCGTCTGCTGCAGAAGATGGAGACAAGACAAAGAGATGCAGAGATTTGCACTTACGCTACTCAGGCGACTGATGACCAATCTACAGGCGACTACAGGCGACTGTAAACTGACCAGTAGTCGACTGTGCGTAAAGCTCAAGTTTGAGTCAATTGAAATGTTGACTTGAGCTGTGCATATCAGGCGACTGTAGAAGGATTTACTGGCGACTGGAAATCACCTAGTCGACTGTGTTTCCGTCAGCAGGCGACTGATGGAAAGCCAGAGACTCCAAATGAGTCTTTGGACAAAGTGAACCTATTAGGTTGGATCTATGATAATTTTAAGGCTCACTAAGATGGTTAAATGATATGCATGAAAGATTAAACCATCTATCAAGGCATTACATTAACCTAGACTCAAAAGAGAGAGAAAGCAATAAAGTGAATAATACATGGATTACATTGCTTTCCTTAGAGTCTAAGTGTTCAATCTTGATGCCTTGATTGCTCTCCATCATCTCCAAGCTTTAGCACTCCTTGAGTCCAAGCTTTGGCCCTTCTCCACTTGATGTCCATCCTTGCACCAAGTGATTAGTCACCTAGAAAGATATTCTAGGAATGAAACTGTGAGACTAAAACATGAGAGTCATTAGCAACAACATAATGTTGTGATCATCATCAAAATAAGATTGGTATGACACACCAATACTCAACAATCTCCCCCTTTTTGATGATGACACACATTATGTAAAATACAAAGAATTAAAGCACAATGCTAATGAGCTCCCCCTACTTATATGCACCAATTGAATAATGAGCTACACAATAGTAAATACTCATTCTATCAAATAAGATCATGGTGACATATAATAGGCATGGATTATATAAACCAATTGTAATAGACAATATCATGCAAACATGAATGGTTCATCTAATCCCATATATCTCTCCCCATATGCATATGTATATAACTCTCCCGTATATGGTTACATTTACATAATGCATATAACTCTCCCCTTGACATCGTCAAAAAGGTGGACATCAAATATATCCCACTTTGTTATCTTAACCAAGATGTGACAATATGCAAGAAATAAGGAGATGTATGATACCAAATTGAAAATTTTAGTAGGTATCAATTCATTATCTCATGCTCCCCCTAGATCATAGAAATGGTCAAATTTGACTTCTAGGATCCAATACCAATTATAAAGAAGGAAATTAACAATCTCTAACAATTGAGGTAAATACCAACTGTAGAAAAATAATCTTGGAAAATAATCCTCTTTACTAATTGATATACAAATAATGGAGCCATGGGCCTTACGTGTATCAAAGCAATAGATATGGAAAAATCAAGCTTCAATGATACACAAGGATGTTGCCAAAATAGATAAAACATGAAATATGTTGGCAAATGGCAATAAACAAGAGATTTGGTTTGAGACCAAAAATAACCAATTGTAAATAATGATCTCAAACAACCCCGAAAATGACAGTTAAAATATGTTTTAAAATATTTTAAACATACAACATATTAACTCCCTCATTGACATACATATGGATCAAAAATGCATGCATGTCAATCTAAACCCCAAGGTCCCCATTTTCATGAAAAGAATAAATTTGAAAATATTTTCAAAATCATGAAACACATACAAACAGTGGGTATGCTAAAATAAACATTTAAGCACAATATCCATGCAATATGCATGTGTGTGAGGAACCTAAACGTTAGGTAACCAAACCCAAGAGGAGTTTGATTTCCTAACGTAATCACACGAGATGATCACATCCCTAACTAGAGAGTTGATGTACATATCCCTCTCTTGCACACTAATCTTAGCGAGAATCCATAATCTCAAGGATTTCCTAGCTAAGGGTTTTGCCTTTGCAAGAGGAATGGATGTGGCATGCTTAGGTGTAGAAACTAATTTCTTGGCATGCATAGGATGAGGAATTTGCTTTTTAGCAAAAAATGAAAGATTTTCATTTTTCCTCACCACCCCGTGATTTACATGCTTCTTGTTGGTGTTATTGTTATACAAGAAAGCATGGTGATTCTTCTTAGGTGCTTTGGTAATATTTCTTGTATTTGCACTGTAAGGGGAATTAGAGGTGGGTTTGGGTACCACATTTTGAATATACTCCAAACCTCCTCTATGATTTGCCGGATGTTGTTTTTCCAACCAATCGTGGAGTGAATCCCGAGAATACACAACGCTTATGAGCTTACGGGATTCATCTTCACATTTCAACGTAAGTTGTTGAATGCGAGTTTCTAAGCTAAGGTTTTGAGCTACTAAATTATCATTTGTAAGGCTCAATTCCTTAACTTGAGAGAGGTGTGTGTCTCTCTCACTAGTGTCACAAACATGCAAAGCATCATGAATATTTTCACTGGACGATTCTAAATCATGCACCCTACTCATAGCATTATCAAGTTTAGTTTTCATTTTATCATATAAGTCGATGCACTTACTTGCCAAGTTGGAGGCCACATTTAAGCGGTATTCGAGTTCCTCGTAGGATAGCTTTTCCTCATCACTTTCTTCCCTGACTTCCTCATCGCTTTTCTCCTCGCTTGAGCTTGGCGAAGGCTCTTCCCCATTAGCCATGAAGCAAATTTCTTCTTTGGAGTTGAGCCACGCATCTATCTCTTCATTGCTTGAGTTAGAGGAAGTTGATGAAGAATCATCAAAAGCAACAAAACACCTGTGATCGTGCTCCTTGTCATCCTCTTCTTCATCATTTGATGTGTCCACATCGGAATCATCAAATGTGCCAATAAGTCCCTTCTTTTGGTTCTTGACCTCGGACTTGGCTTTCCAATATTTCTTCCCTTTCCCCTTATAGGTATCTTTGGTGGGTTTGGAAGGACATTCAGTAGTAGGATGACCTTTCCCTCCACAATTGAAACAAAAAAACTTGTTAGACTGGGAGGCAAACTTTGACGAATATATACCTTGTTTGTCCTTGAGGAATGCCTTGAAATTCTTGAATTGCTTGGCAAGCTCGATGTAGTCATCGTCGCTAACATCTTCTTCTTCTTCTTCTTCTTCACTCGGAGCTTCTTGTTTGGAACTTCTTTTTCCACTTGAATGACTCCTTCTCAACATGGAGAGAAAACCCCTTTTCTTCTCGGGTTTGGTTGGTTGAACCTCCTCCTTATGCTGAAGTAGCACTTCATGAGAAATCTCCAAAGTATGCCAAATTCCGTTGGTCAATTTGCACATAGAGATGCGGTCGAACTCTTCCGGAGTGAGGGCGTAGTGGAGTACACACATAGCCCTAGCATTGACTCTGATCAAGTCCTTCTCCGTTTTAGTTCTCGAGTCCGCGGGTGAAGTAGGCTCCTCAAAAGGTGACTCTGTGATGTCCCAAAGGTCGTGACCCTTCATGTAGACCGTCATCCTGATCTTCCAACTAGGGTAGTTGGTTCCGTTGAAGAGCGGGGGTCGAACGGTTGAGTGACCTTCTTCATGAGACGCGGATGTTGCGTTGAAAGCCATCTTGCAGTATGTTATAACCTCGCTCTGATACCAATTGTAAAGATCGCCTTACCCTTGAAATACTAACAACACACACTAGGGTGGTGAAAAGTGTAATGGCAATAAAATTGTTCAATTAAAATTAAACTTGCAAATGCGAAATTATAAGTGCAAGAGGAATTAAATAACACAATCAATCCAAATGCAAACACAAGATTTTACCCTGGTTCCCCAAACTTGGGTACGTCAAGCCTCACCAATATTCACTATATTCCCACACAGAGAAGTGAATACAGATCTCACAAGGAGATACCCCACCAAGAGGATTTATGCCCTACACAAGGACCCAACCAACCCTACACGAGGATCAAGACTCCCACCAAGAGAATCACTAAATCCCACTCAGAGAATTAGGGTTAGCCATACACTATGACACTAAACTCTCACAAAGAAAGTTACTCCTACAAAGAGAGTTATTCCCACTAAGAGAATATCCTAATCCCACAAAGAGATAAACTCCCACAAAGAGAGAAAGACTAATTCCCATAAAGATAATTAGTGTTACAAATTCACCAAGTAAAATAAATAATCTTACATATGCCTTGAGATGCTTACTCATAAATGGATGCAAGGCATGGAAGAGGATCTCCAAATGTTGAGATATGCTTGAGAGCACTTGGATGATTTTCCTTGAGCTGGACTTCAATGCATGAAGAGGAATGAATGCTCAAAGAGGGAAATGAGGGAGTTTGAGAGTTGCTTATAGATCTCTAGATATTTTCAATTGCATCAAGAAGTATAAGAGATGGTAGCAAACCCATATATATATGATGTTGGGGTTTTGGCGGACCCCCAGAGCTCGGATCCGTGTCCGTCCTAAGTCGGACGGACCACGGAGGCACAAAAAAGCGCAGCGGAAAAACAGAAATCATATTTCTACACTAGCTAAACTATTTAGCTAGGCTCTGGGGAGCCAGAACCTAGCCCGATCTATGCCGACTTGGAGTGGGTCTGACCACCCCAAGAAGGATCTACACTAAGCGACTAATTAAAAATTACGTTAAAAAACGCTTAATCCACATACCCGGAATCTTGGCCCTGGAGCAGGCAAGATGTACCGCACCGTCTTGAGAAGCTCCTCGTAGCCGAGCCGCGTTGACCCGATCTCCCTGAGCCACCTCGCACCCTCGCACCGATCCGCCCGAGCCGCTTTCGCCTCCGAGCCGATCACACGCGGTAGAAACTTTCACTTGAGAAGAACCTGCGTCTTAGACGTCCGGATCAGATCCAAACCCCCTTCGTAGTCGTGCTAGGACTACTCCGGAGAATAGGAAAATTAGAGAGAGAGATTTAGTCGCCGATCGAGCCTGCTCTAAAATTCTGGAGCTACTCGATCGTTGACTGGTGTGTTTTTCAACGAGGAGAGTGCACCCCTATTTATATAGGGAGTGAGCACTCAACTTCTCGTTGTGGGCAATGTGGGACAATCCCCATGAAGAGAAAAATAAATTAAGTCATTTGGCTTAATTTCAACTTTAAAGTTAGCCTTTCACAAAGTCAAACTTTAACGAATTAATTCTCCTCACATACTAAACTTCAGACACCAAACAAGCTATCAATCAGAAAAGCTTGGAATGGTGAACGCGTAGGAACTGACGGTGACAAATTTCGACTTCGTTTGACCCCTCAAACAATTGCTCAAAGTTTAGCAATTTTCACAAAATTCGTAGCCGTCATTAGGGTTTTCAAAAACCCTAATTTGCCTTAAGTTGCGGGCGCGCCCGCTAGACTTAGCGGGCGTGCCCGCCCAAGGGGGCAAGGGCGGGCCGCCCGCCCGCTGCGTGCAGCGGGCCACGCCCGCTGCTGCAGCGGGCGACGCCCGCTGTGCAACGGGCGTGCGCCCGTTGCAGCCAGCGGGCGTCGCCCGTTTGCCTTTGCACATGGGCCTTTTGGCCCAGTGGGTCTAACCCACTTCCCCTTGAACTCTTTCTACGTTTCTGGGCTCGTTTGAGCTCCGATTTGGACTCGGTTTGAACCTGTGTTTAGACCGGGACGATCCCGTCATCCAGGTAACCCTTTCCAACAAGTTTGTTCCTACTAAATTCGTTGTAACTAATTTACAACACGTTTAGTCAAAGTTAGCATCTAATGCAACGTTGTGTCCCTATTGCTAATGCGACTAACTTTCACAACTTAACTTGTGAATATCATCAAATGACATTTCTCTCTATTCTATATTCCTATTACTAAGACACGAGCACTACTCGGTGTGAGACCATACAGCCTGACCTTACTACAGGTTGGGGCTCGAAACCCCTAGACGACGGTCACTACGAGCAGTAGCTGTCGTCCCTGTTTCAGAGTCATCATAACGTGATCGACCCTTTGACAAAAGTATCATAGGGTTTGCATTGGCTGTGTCAGTGATGAATTCCGTTAGCTAAAATCCCTTCGTCAAGACTGTGTTATTGTTGGCCTAGGGTATGGTTTACTGTCAACCCTATTAGACAACATTGGTCAGTATACGGCGGTCTTTATTGTATACACGTTGTACTACTTGCAACGTACCCCGGTCGAGGATTAACATAAAGACCGTACTGAGCCTATAACACTAACTTCCCTTTAATGGAAGTGACGAATTCCATCTCAGTCATTTACTCACCTTGAGAGCTTCAGGTGCAACCCAACCTAAGATCTTTCATCAGGACTGGTCCTCGAAGCTAGATCATGGGTCTAAGCTACACCGTCCGCTCACAGGTTGGTACAGATGACTTCAGGTCTTAAGGATCAACTAACCTATCATCACCCTAGAGTTATTAAAGACAGATCATTAAAGTTAACCATTTAATAACTCTAACTTGGTCGTTCAGTGAACTCATTCTCTAATGAGCACCTGTGTCTCGTCTCCGACTTCGCTAAGTCGAATGACTTATGAGATCATCATTACCCGAAGGCAAGACGAAGACACAGTGATCTATCCGATGTGTCGATATCCAGTTCTCGACACATCTATGATCACGAACCGTTTAAGACTTACGTTTCTATTCGGTCACTTACTTCCTCATAATCGAGATCTCATCTAGATATGTAAGGACCTAACTATAAGTCTATGGATATCATCTAAGTATATTAATACAAATCTTTTTATACCTAGAATAATACGTACCATATACGGTATGAACAAGATGTATAATCAAGATAAATTGCCCTATGGGCATATATCTTCCTACATCTCCCACTTACACTTAGGCTATTTATCTCGGTATCTCATACCGTTATAGCATATCAGTCACTTTGACATTTGATATGACAAACCTAAGAATGGTTCTACTAATAGGTATCTACAACGAATTTTAATGGATTGAAATTACATCTCTTGATCACACAGGGTTGATCCTTTGGAAAAATGATCTGGATCAATTTTCCTAACTTTGTATAGCTAACAGTTAGCTTATACGATTTAGATGTGGGGTCTAACATTTCCGTAAGTCAGTTCTAGCTCATTCCACTTTATTGTGTCAATATGTCAAGTACATATTTGACACCCTAAGTCTATATATATATATTATTAAATCAAAACAATTTTGACTTAATGATTTATATAGAAGATTCATTAAAGTGAAAAAATCCTTTTTACTTAGTCCGAAAAACGGAACTAAGTATATGAGCTCGCTCCCACTGACTTTAAGAATTACCTGGTCAAATTTCTTTAACATAATATCTAAATCATATTTAGGTTTATGTGCAAAATATAACCATTTGGTAAGTGCCTCAGATGGAATGTACAAGTGTCAGATTCGGTTTGACGAATGAGTCAAGTCAAGATCGTTTTAAGGAAACTTGACATTGACTCGTTCAATCAAAACGTCCTACACTGTACTTATTCCTTTAACCACATTTAGTATTAGCTCTATTAATAACTAAATGCAGATAATCAAGAATTAATCTTGATTTGCGTATTTTTGTGTTCGCACACAATTTATACGCCCCCTGGAACCTGCACTTAACTACTGATTGACTTCTAGCATTTAGTCAGCTCCAAAATCAATATTATCGAAGCAATACATCATTATTCGAAAATATACGCAACCATCACAGAAAAGCCACATCCACAGAATTTAAGCCAATTCAATTTCAATTGCAACAAACGAGACATCCATTCCAAAACAACGGGTTCATTAAAAGAACCTTAATTTGTTTATCAAAAATAAACCTTGAGTGCAAAGCACTCATTCATTGTTTTCGATCCTTAAAGATGATACATTTTATTCAAATAAGAAAAATATCATCTCCATCACGATCAGCGTCTCCAGAAGTCTTTGAGCGGTCCCAGCAGCAACTGTTGCTTTAATTGCCGACCGATCTCCGTGCTTCTCTAATCTCCAGTTCTTATCAGCCACCTGTATACAGTACACAGATGTCTATAAGTATCTCATACTATATGATTGGAAATAATTGCATTTAATTGAATTTTAATTTGTACCTGAGGTGGAGGCATCAGTATGCCCCTTCTTCTTCTCTGCAATATAGATCTTGCAGTTCCTCTTCCAGTGGCCAATCTTGTGGCAATGGAAGCACTCAGATTTCGACGGGGCCCCTTTGTTCTTCTTCTTCCCATTCTTAGCCTTCGCAGGTTGTGGGACCTGCCTCTTCTTTCCTTTGCCTTTCGGCTTGTCGGAAGTAGCAGAACCAACAACCAGTGCAGCCGGCTTCTTCTCAATCTCCTCAAATTGCCGGAGCATATTGAGGAGACCAGGAAGATCCGTCTCAAGGCTGTTCATTATAAAGCCAGTTATAAAGGGCTTGAACTCGGGAGTTAAAGACTTTAGGATAATGTCCGTGGACATCTCATTGTCCAGGACAAATCCTAACTGGGCGGCGTCCTCCACGTACCCGATCATTTTGATAACATGATCTTGTACGGGTCATGTCGTCATCTTCGTGCCCCAGAGGTTACTAGTAGCTTCGAACTTGGCAGCTCTGGATCGCTTTCCATACAACTCTTGTGCATTAAGGAGTATGCTCTGAACATCCATATGTTCATGCTTCCTTTGCAGCTCGTTGGTCATCGAAGCTAGAGCAAGGCATCTTGCCTTCTCAGCATCCCTCTGGTACAACTTGAAGGCTTCTTTCTCTTCGTGGGTTGAATCCTCATCGGGCTTGTCCGGAGCGTCCTCGAATAATATGTATCCAATCCCAGCTAGGGAAAGGACCAACTTAATGTTCCTAAGCCAGTCTTTGTAGTCCAGCACGTTCTTTTCTACCATGTATTTTAGACCTGAGTCCATTCTGCATTTTATAGATACTTTAGTTAGTATATGTTCGTAGTATAGTTTTAATGGTTTTAATAAAACTATATTCTCCCACTAAATTTATTTAAAGCCATAATAATAAACAATTTATTATAAAATAATATTTGTGAGAGAGGGATCCGACTACCATGAGTCTGACAACCTTGAGTGTATCTCAACAAGTTGTCCGACTCTGCAGTCGGTAGACGAACTCGTCGTCAATCATATTTACTATGATTCCCTATCGATTTTTACCCCTAGTCATTTGTGATCATGAGTGTGCTCAACCGGATCACAATGGCTAGCCTAGTCGGACCCTTGTTTTCGTGTCTAGCCTGACTTGCCCCTTTGCTCGGTGTATGCACGACGCGCCGGTTTGGGTCAGGTCTTAGACTACATTCTTGGTTAGACTTACGCCGAAGCTCGAGGGATGAGACAACGGTTTCAGTCAGGTCAAGATGTCAATCAAGAAATCGGTTTCTATAAGATTGACATGTCACGGCTTGAGTGTAGCTCAACAACCGGAACATGTTTCTTACAGTTGCCAACTCCTAAAACAAGGAGGGCTACGATTTATCTTGAACAAGATTATTATCGTATTGACTTAGGTATAGTCGATGGATTTACATAGTCATGAATCGACTCCTTGCGGTCCAGCGGACGCGGCCAGGGAATTGACTAAGCCAGGACCACTTGTTACCCAGTCTAGCTAGGTTGGTCCAAAAACTTTAGCCAAGCACATTGACCGACATCATGATCCATTGAAGGAGTTGTCATCAATCTTATGTTTTCCAAACAACTAAATGGCTTTTAATTAAAAGAACTAGTTAATCCTTATCAACTAGTGGATCCTAAAATTCAAAATTTTTCAGATTGGTTGAACATCTTTTATTAAGTCCTTATCAACTATAAGGTTCTACGTTCAACTTACTACCCCAATCTTATTAGGATTTTAATAAAACAATTCAACATTTTTGTCTTTTATGAAAATCATTATTTAAACATTTTAATGAAATGATTTACAAACAAAGGGACTATCCTAATCAGGTATTAGGTTCGAATGTTGTTTTGTTTTATCAAACATAACATGTCACTAATTAAAATTTCATCTCATAAAATTTTAAATATTTAATGGCTAACCTAATAAGGTTTACAAGTCCATGAAACAACTAATTTATCAACATAAATAAAATGTTCATTTTATGACATACATGAGCATTTGCAAGTTCTAAAATTATCTACATAATTAAAACATGCAAATCTAAATTTTAACACTTAAAATTAAAGATTAAAATTTAAAGCCTTCATAAAAAAATTTTATCGCATAAAACTAGGTCGTACAAAATTATCAAATAATTTTAAACCTAGGCCTTTAAAAATTTTTAACCTTATTTCTAAAATTAAAATATCACATAAAAATTTTAGAAACAACTATGTAGTAAAAGAAATTAATTTATATTACATCTCATGAAATAAAATTATTTCAATTATTTACATATTTAAAACAATTTTAAAACTCTTTTAAAATCTTTTAGAAATCCTTTTTAGAAGCTTTCAAATAAAGTTTAAAGATTTCTAACTTTTATGTAACTAAAGAAAAATTCTTAAATTTCAAAAATAAAATTTTTCTAAAGTTTACATAAACTTTAAACACCCTTTAAAAATTTTTAATGTCTCATAAAAATTTACAAAGTATTTAAAACATAGTAGACTACTTTTAGATTTATCGCATAAAAATAATTGTCCCAAAATTAAAACTAATTTCCGTGTTGCAAAATTAATTTTTGAAACACAAAATTATTTTCAAAAAAAAAAATTTTGAACATGTAAGCTAAGCATTTTTTAATAATTTAAAAAAGTCGCTATAGTAGATCTATAGCATAACCTGGCTCTGATACCACTGTTGGGGTTTTGGCGGACCCCCAGAGCTCGGATCCGTGTCCGTCCTAAGTCGGACGGACCACGGAGGCACAAAAAAGCGCAGCGGAAAAACAGAAATCATATTTCTACACTAGCTAAACTATTTAGCTAGGCTCTGGGGAGCCAGAACCTAGCCCGATCTATGCCGACTTGGAGTGGGTCTGACCACCCCAAGAAGGATCTACACTAAGCGACTAATTAAAAATTACGCTTAAAAACGCTTAATCCATATACCCGGAATCTTGGCCCTGGAGCAGGCAAGATGTACCGCACCGTCTTGAGAAGCTCCTCGTAGCCGAGCCGCGTTGACCCGATCTCCCTGAGCCGCCTCGCACCCTCGCACCGATCCGCCCAAGCCGCTTTCGCCTCCGAGCCGATCACACGCGGTAGAAAGTTTCACTTGAGAAGAACCCGCGTCTTAGACGTCCGGATCAGATCCAAACCCCCTTCGTAGTCGTGCTAGGACTACTCCGGAGAATAGGAAAATTAGAGAGAGAGATTTAGTCACCGATCGAGCCTGCTCTAAAATTCTGGAGCTACTCGATCGTTGACTGGTGTGTTTTTCAACGAGGAGATTGCACCCCTATTTATATAGGGAGTGAGCACTCAACTTCTCGTTGCGGGCAATGTGGGACAATCCCCATGAAGAGAAAAATAAATTAAGTCATTTGGCTTAATTTCAACTTTAAAGTTAGCCTTTCACAAAGTCAAAATTTAACGAATTAATTCTCCTCACATACTAAACTTCAGACACCAAACAAGCTATCAATCAGAAAAGCATGGAATGGTGAACGCGTAGGAACTGACGGTGACGAATTTCGACTTCGTTTGACCCCTCAAACAATTGCTCAAAGTTTAGCAATTTTCACAAAATTCGTAGCCGTCATTAGGGTTTTCAAAAACCCTAATTTGCCTTAAGTTGCCGGCGCGCCCGCTAGACTTAGCGGGCGCGCCCGCCCAAGGGGGCAAGGGCGGGCCGCCCGCCCGTTGCTGCAGCGGGCGGGCGCCCGTTGCTGCAGCGGGCCGGGCCCGCTGCAAGCAGCGCGCGCTGGCCCGCTGCTGCAGCGGGCGCCCGCCCGCTGCACACAGCGGGCCATGCCCGCTGCTGCAGCGGGCCACGCCCACTGTGCAACGGGCGTGCGCCCGTTGCAGCCAGCGGGCGTCGCCCGTTTGCCTTTGCACATGGGCCTTTTGGCCCAGTGGGTCTAACCCACTTCCCCTTGAACTCTTTCTACGTTTCTGGGCTCGTTTGAGCTCCGATTTGGACTCGGTTTGAACCTGTGTTTAGACCGGGACGATCCCGTCATCCAGGTAACCCTTTCCAACAAGTTTGTTCCTACTAAATTCGTTGTAACTAATTTACAACACGTTTAGTCAAAGTTAGCATCTAATGCAACGTTGTGTCCCTATTGCTAATGCGACTAACTTTCACAACTTAACTTGTGAATATCATCAAATGACATTTCTCTCTATTCTATATTCATATTACTAAGACACGAGCACTACTCGGTGTGAGACCATACAGCCTGACCTTACTACAGGTTGGGGCTCGAAACCCCTAGACGACGGTCACTACGAGCAGTAGCTGTCGTCCCTGTTTCAGAGTCATCATAACGTGATCGACCCTTTGACAAAAGTATCATAGGGTTTGCATTGGCTGTGTCAGTGATGAATTCCGTTAGCTAAAATCCCTTCGTCAAGACTGTGTTATTGTTGGCCTAGGGTATGGTTTACTGTCAACCCTATTAGACAACATTGGTCAGTATACGGCGGTCTTTATTGTATACACGTTGTACTACTTGCAACGTACCCCGGTCGAGGATTAACATAAAGACCGTACTGAGCCTATAACACTAACTTCCCTTTAATGGAAGTGACGAATTCCATCTCAGTCATTTACTCACCTTGAGAGCTTCAGGTGCAACCCAACCTAAGATCTTTCATCAGGACTGGTCCTCGAAGCTAGATCATGGGTCTAAGCTACACCGTCCGCTCACAGGTTGGTACAGATGACTTCAGGTCTTAAGGATCAACTAACCTATCATCACCCTAGAGTTATTAAAGACAGATCATTAAAGTTAACCATTTAATAACTCTAACTTGGTCGTTCAGTGAACTCATTCTCTAATGAGCACCTGTGTCTCGTCTCCGACTTCGCTAAGTCGAATGACTTATGAGATCATCATTACCCGAAGGCAAGACGAAGACACAGTGATCTATCCGATGTGTCGATATCCAGTTCTCGACACATCTATGATCACGAACCGTTTAAGACTTACGTTTCTATTCGGTCACTTACTTCCTCATAATCGAGATCTCATCTAGATATGTAAGGACCTAACTATAAGTCTATGGATATCATCTAAGTATATTAATACAAATCTTTTTATACCTAGAATAATACGTACCATATACGGTATGAACAAGACGTATAATCAAGATAAATTGCCCTATGGGCATATATCTTCCTACATATGAACCCTATATCAAACCCCAAAACCCAAGAAAACAGCCAAAGAATCAATTCGACTGATGATCAAAAGACAGTCGACTGATCAACGGCTAGAAAATATCCAACGGCTATAATATGAGCCAGGACAGTCGACTGTAAACAGGACAGGCGCCTGTTAATCCTTCAGCAGGCGACTGCTGCAGGGGATGGAATAAAACGGAGAGCTGCACTCTTTCTCCAGATAAGCACACAGGCGACTGATGTCAATAATATAGTCGACTGTCTATTAGTCAGGCGACTGTAAAACCTTAATCAGTCGTCTGCTGCAGAAGATGGAGACAAGACAGAGAGATGCAGAGATTTGCACTTACGCTACTCAGGCGACTAATGACCAATCTACAGGCGACTGTAAATATACAAGCGACTGTAAACTGACCAGTAGTCGACTGTATGTAAAGTTCAAGTTTGAGTCAATTGAAATGTTGACTTGAGTTGTGCATATCAGGCGACTGTAGAAGGATCTACAGGCGACTGGAAATCACCCAGTCGACTGTGTTTCCTTCAGCAGGCGACTGATGGAAAGCCAGAGACTCCAAATGAGTCTTTGGACAAAGTGAACCTATTAGGTTGGATTCTATGATTATCCTAAGGCTCACTAAGATGGTTAAATGCATATGCATGAAAGAGTAAACCATCTATCAAGGTATTACATTAACCTAAACTCAAAAGAGAGAGAAAGTAATAAAGTAAATAATACATGGATTACATTGCTTTCCTTAGAGTCTAAGTCTTCAATCTTGATGCCTTGATTGCTCTCCATCATCTCCAAGCTTTGGCACTCCTTGAGTCCAAGCTTTGGCCCTTCTCCACTTGATGTCCATCCTTGCACCAAGTGGTTAGTCTCCAAGAAAGATATTCTAGGAAAGAAACTGTGAGACTAAAAAATGAGAGTCATTAACAACAACATAATGTTGTGATCATCATCAAAATAAGATTGGTATGAAACACCAATACTCAACATTAGATAGGGGACTATTTTGCATGTGATGCAAAAGGAATTAAATATGTCTTAAATTGTTTAAGACAATATTTAAATAAAATAAACATGTTGAAAGGGTTCCCTGTATAACGGGATCATCCCGGTCTAAACACAGTTCAAAAGGTGTCTGAATCGGACGCTAAACGCCCAAGATATGACCAAAACATTCAAAGGCCCTAAACCATAGCATTTCAGCCCAATAGGCAGATTTAAATGGAGATAGGGGGCCACCTTAAAGCCCGGCCCATTGCAGGGCGGTTTTGTTTTTTCCGGAGAAAACAGCACCGGGCGCTCTAAGCGCCCGTACATGCCAAAATAGGGGGGCCACCCGCATCATGGGGGCGGGGGCCCCGCCCAGAGCCTTGTGCACACGGGACGCATGCTGTGCACGTGCCTGCTGAGCAGCGCGTGCACTGTGTGCGCAATGCTTGTGGGGCCCACACGGGGGCCCCACAACCTAGGGCTACGAGCCTAGTTGTGGCGGTTGGCTTTTGTGCAGTTTTGTGGTTTTGGCTGGATCTTTGGATGATCAATTGAAGGATCAAACGAACTCGGATTGACGCGCCGTTTTCCTACGCATTCATCGTTCAGCGCCTTTCGATTTGATAGGTTGTATCAAATGTGAAGATCAACTGTGATGGAGTTAAAATTCATGGAAGTTTGTCCTTTATGAAAGGCAAACTAACTTGATTTATTTAACTCCATACTTTAGTCCCACATCGGAAGTGGAGTAAAGGGGAGGGGTCAGCCGCCTATATAAATAGGGGTCTGCTCCACTCCTCAAAACTTGTCCCTATCTCTAGATCTGAGCAGCTCCCAAAAATGTTGGAGCACGCTCGGATCTAAGCTTAAAATAATATTCTCTTCTCCCTAAATTTCTAACATGCTCCTGAAGGGCTCTAGCAAAGCCACGAAGGGGTTCAGATCTAATCCGGAGTCTTGGCGAAGGTTTACACTCGGGTGAAACTTTCTTCGGTGCGTGGTTGGCTTGGCGACAAGGGGATTGCTCTCCTCGAGACGCGAAGCGGTTCGAGGAGCGTCGGCTTGGGACGGGGAGCGGCTCGGAAGACGGTGCGGTACACCTTGCATGTACCAAGGCAAGGTTTCGGGTATGTGATTTAGTAGCTTTCTAGAATAATTTTAATAATGTCGCAGTGGTATAGATCCCTCTTAGGTTGGTCAGATCTACCCCAAGTCGGCATAGATCCTGGCTAAGGTCTGGCTTTCCATAGGGCCTTAGCTAAATTGTTTCGCTATATGTTTTTCTGCGGTGTTTTTATCCCTCTGTCGTCCGTCCAACTTAGGACATGAACAGATTTGTGCCCTAAGGGTCCGCCAAAACCCATCAGTGGTATCAGAACCTCGTCTGCATGATGATCTAGGACTGCGGCAATTTTAAAATTATTGATTGCTTACTAAATGCATTTAAAATGTTTTTAACTTTATGCGATAATTTTAAAAATGATTTTAGATTCTTTAAAATTTTATGTGATAAAATTTTCTGCAAGTAAATTTTAATTTGACAATTTTTTGACATATATTCATGTAATAAAATTATGAGATAATTTTGAACATGAAGCTTTAAATTTTATTAGATAAAATTTTTATGTTTTTAAAATTATGTTGCATGTTATGTTTAGTTGAAACATAGAATAATTATGGGATAATTATTGTTTATTACTGACACTTAATTTCATATGATTTAATTAAGATGTTAGTGTTAATGACTATGTTATTCTTGTCCCTTATTGATAACACAAGAAAACCATTATAAGTTAGCCATTAAGAATCTTTAAAATTTATAAGATGAATTTTAATGACATGCTATGTTTTGACAAATTGTTACAACTTTTAAAAATACCTAATTCCTGATTAGGGTAGTCCTTTTAACGACGATTATTATTTTAATCGTTATAATAATAATTTCATTAAAAGACTACACTTTAAAAGTGTTGTAATTTGAATTTGTTAAAATCCTAATGACGATTAGGATAGCACGTGAACCTTATAGTTGATAAGGATTTAATAAAAGTTATTAATAAATCCTAAAATTTTGAATTTTAAGGATTCAACTAGTTGATAGGCTTAATTAGTTATTAATAAAATCCTTTTACTCTATGGCACGCATATAAAAGTGATAAGTTTCATTCAATGGACAATGATCTGGCCAATGTGCTTGGCTAAGTTTGTTGGATCACCCTAGTTAGTCTAAGGGATAAGTGATCCTGGCTTAGTCAATTCCCTTGCCATGTTCTGTTAGACCGCAATGACGCGAATCATGATTATATGACACCCTAGACTATATCTAACTCAAATACGTTAATAATCTTCTTCAAGATTAGCCGTAGCCCTACTTGTTTTAGGGGTTGGCAACTATATGACCCGTGTTCCAGTTGTTGTACACTCAAGCTGTGACATGTCAACCTTGTAGAAACCAACTTCTTAAATACATATGAAGTATTCTCTATTTGACCCAACCCATCGTGTCGTGAATATACCAAGCGCCGGCGTAAGTTAATCTAATGATGTAGTCTAGACTTGACCCAAACCGTCGTGTCGTGAATACACCGAGAGCCGGCGTAAGTTAGGTTAGACACAAAAATAAGGGTCCGACTAGACTAGTCATTGTGATTTGGATGTGCACAGCCATGATCACAAATGGCTAGGGGTAAAAACCAATAAGAGAGTCATATATGATATGATTGATGAAGAGTCGTCTGTCGATCGCAGAGTCAAGCAATTTGTTGAGCTACACTCAAGGTTGTAAGACTCATGGTGCTTGGATCTCTTTCCCATTAATTTAATTTAAATTAAATTGTTCATTATTAAGGCTTAAAATGATCGCAAAATAGTGGAAGGATATAGTTAGATAAAATCCATTTTATCTATATTTAATATTGAACATATGCTAAACTAAGTTAAGTTCTGTGTTTACCGATGAAATCAAAATATAATATTCTAAAATAATAAGCTAACTGGTCAAATAGGCTGGTTAACGGAATATCAAGTTAAATTCTAATTGATAGAATAAACTATATTCTCGTTGACATTAAAATGACCTTCTTGTGGACAGACTTAAGAAATATAATTTCATTAAGTTCTGAATCCAACAAAATAAATGCACGATACATGTCACTCGCCTTTACATGGAGCAACTGGAACATATTGATGTTCAAAAGCAAGTTTCTCCATACAATTTGTTGAGCGACCCTCAAGGTTGTATGGAAAGCAGGTTCGATCCGCAAGGTTCGAAAATTCGATCAAACTGTTTGAATCGAATATGACTGCATGAGCGGTGCACGACTATGTATCCCAACCGGATCTTGAGACGAGCCACTCGTTGAGCTACACTCAAGGTTGCAAAGCTCAGGCGTTTGGATACATGAGATGCTTGCATGGCTACTTATTTTCGTTGGGCCATATAATATCTAAATGAGATTTAGAAAAGGAAGAAGGCACTGATGAAATTCAATTGAGAAAGATAGTTTTATTTATCATTAGTAAAGGCGTTAGTACGAGGAACTGAAAATGTGACATATTTAATGTCACGATTTCAGAATAATTGTTATACAAAAGGAAAATACATTTTGACGAATGTCGTCACATTGCTTCTGAAGCAATGAGTAATATGTATAACATAATATATTAAATGTTAATATATGAATACGCAAGATAGTAATAAACTTATATGGCAAAATAGACTAGGCCGTACCAAGGAGACTAAGCTTCACAGGTCACATAAAGAGGGGTCTGATTTCTCATATTATGAAGTCTACGGACACTTGTGAATCTTACTCTCAAAGGGATGATGGCCGAAACTCCTTCTGTAAAACAGTGGGAGAATGAGTTATTGAACTCACAGTCTCGTACATGCTGATACACCCGAACTCAAGTCTAAGTAAGCCAGGATAAGTCGTTCTTATTATTATTACGACACGTGTTCTTGATGAAACACAAGTCTGATAAAATAGAGAACAAAATGACAGAAGTATTTGAAATGATTCGATTAGATCGAAAATTCAAATACTTAGCTGTATAAATCTTGCATAAATAAAAGAAAATGTGATTTTCTCTCAGGTCAAGTATCTTAACATATTGGATGTGTTAGAGAGTATGAACCGCACTGTGTTAGACATAGTGCGACTCATGGCAAACTGACTGAGTTACAATCCTCCCTCTGGGTTAAGTCTAAGATAGAAATGCCTAGGTCTTGATAAGGTTTTGTGAAGACCTTATCAATAAGATACTCAGTAAATCAATCGTAAGGAAGTTGTAGAATTACTTGAGTCTCGTAAGATGAAGAGTCTAGTTAGACATCATAGTCAACAATGGCTTAGTCAACTTCCAGGTTGAAATTCGGAGTAGTGACTCCAATTAATAACTTGATGCAATCAGAAATGGTCCATGCACATAAATAAAGTATAGACTTTAGTTTATATGCCCAAAGAACATGTTTCTTATTGTCTGCAAGTAATTCTTCGAGTCTAGAAGATTGGTGCAGAAAGAAAATAGTGAAGTACAATTATGTTGGTAGAGAACGGTTTTCATCCTAATTCATATAAACGGATTATGATGAAACTGTCTCGCCAGTAGATGCGTACAGATCTAATCATAATTCCTATAAACGGATTATGATGAAACTGTCTCACCAGTAGATGCGTACAGATCTACAGAGACCGAACTCGATGTAAACGCTCATGATAACCATGAAAATTGGAGCATTCATTTATAGTTCGTTTTCTAAATATGATTTAGAATAACGAACTTATATGAATTAGCCAGAGAGTTTTCAAGGTCAGTGGAAGCGAGTTAAATACATGCGAGGCATCAAGGGGTGGAACATATCTATATTATAAAAGAGGGATGTTATCAAGAGAAATTGGATAAGAGATATTGGACATGAGAAATTGGATAAGAGATATATATTCTATAAAAGAGGGATGTTATCAAGAGAAATTGGATAAGAGATATTGGACATGAGAAATTGGATAAGAGATATCTATATTATAAAAGAGGGATGTTATCAAGAGAAATTGGATAAGAGATATTTGACAAGATAAATTGGATAAGAGATATCTATATTATAAAAGAGGGATATTATCAAGAGAAATTGAATAAGAGGTATTGGAAAATAGAAATTGGATAAGAGTGATGTTATCAAGAGAAATTGGATAAGAGATATCTATATTACAAACGAGAGATGTTATCAAGAGGGTGGAACATATTTTTTATAAAGTGGTCAAAAGAGTTTGACACTTTTGAATATGAACCATCCAAAATGACTAGTAACTTATTAAAATTATCGTTAGGAACGATGAGCTGGATGAGATCCAGGGAAATTAAATATTATGGATTACAAAAGACCAAAGGAATTATTTGAATGAGATTCAAATCGTTGGTCTAATATGAACATAGAAACCCCTTAAGTCTAATCAGTAGATGGTTTAGCAGATCCACTCACGAAGGCTCTACCACGTAAAGTCTAGAAAGACTTATGTGTATATAGGGTATGAGATACCGGAATAAATGGGCCTAAGTGCAAGTGGGAGATGTTGCGAGATAGATATGCCATCGAGGCAATTATCTCTGTGTAATTGTACAAACATCTTGTTTGTAATAACAGTAAGCTATTTGGTATAAATTTATCTAAGTTAATCATAATATAAATTTCATTAAATATTAACTTAGGTAAAGTCCTAAGACTTAATGCAAGGTCAAACATGTATCGAGATGAGTATCTTGATCATGGAGAAATGCTTGACCGTCTGTGGCATAAGTCTAAAAGGGTTTGTGGTCGTAGATGTTTCAAGAAAAGGATATTGAAACATCGGATAGACCATTGTATCTTATGCTTCACCGTATAGCGGTGACGATGATCTCATGATCGTTTGACGTGGCGAAGTCGAAGACGAGACACAGGTGCTCATTGCAGAATGAGTTCACTGAACGACCAAAAAGGAGCTGTCATATGGTTTTGATTGACGAAACTGTTAATGGTAACTCTTAGTGATGATAGGCAAGTTGGTCTTATGACTTGAGGTCATTGTACGAACCTGTGCGTGAACGGTGTGACTTAGATCACTGACCTAACTTCGAGGCTAGGCCTGTCGAAAGGTCTTTAGTTGGGTGACATTTGAAGCGTACGAGGAGAGTAATGACTAAGAGAGGATTCGTCTCTCTCGGTTAATGGGAGTTAGTGTCGTAGAGTTAATTCGGTCTTTAGTAAAAACTCTGGCCAGAGTATGTTGGAAGAAGTCCAACATTATTTGACTAAAGATCGATGGAGACTAACCGAATTCGAGCTATTGGGGTTAACAGTTTGACTGTATCCTAGGCTTGAACTAAATGACATAGTTTAGACGAAGAGACTATAACTGCGAAATTCATCACGGACACAGTCAGGGTGGTCCCGACAATACTCATGTCGACGAGTTAACCACATAAGTATGCTACTAAAACAGGGACGGAAACTGCTGCTCGTGGTCTCTGCCGTCTGGAGCTTCGAGCCCCACCTGTAGTAGAGTCAGGCTGTAGAGTCTCACACAGAGTGCGACCTTTGTCTAGTAATATGTAGAAATATTAAGGAGTATATGCATTTGATGAAAGGGATAGAAAATCGCAAAGAGTTTGCAGTTATCTTCTGCATTCGGGATAAATAATCCTGAGTGCAAGTGGGAGATGTTGGGGGATGTATGCCCTTATTTGATGCAAATGATATTTTAAGCTTAGATATGAGACTATTTTGCATGTGATGCAAAAGGAGTTAAATATGTCTTAAATTGTTTAACACAATATTTAAATATAATAAACGCGTTGAAAGGGTTACATGTATGACGGGATCGTCTTGGTCTAAACACAGGTTCAAACGGCGTCCGAATCGAACGCTAAACGCCCAAGATATGACCAAAACAATCAAAGGCCCTAAACCATTGTATTTCAGCCCAATAAGCTGATTTAAATGGAGATAAGGGGGGCCACCTTAAAGCCCGGCCCATTGGGCAGGGCGGTTTTGTTTTTTCTGGAGAAAACAGCAGCGGGCGCTCTAAGCACCCGCACATGCCAAAAGGGGGGCCACCCGCATCATGAGGGCGGGGGCCCCGCCCAGAGCCCTGTGCATGCGAGACGCGTGCACCGCACGCACCCGTGAGGTGCATGCTGTGCACGTGCCCAGTAAGTTCACTGCACGCACAATGCTTGTGGGGCCCACATGGGGGCCCCACAACCTAGGGGCTGCAAGCCTAGTTGTGGCGGCCGGCTTTTGTGCGGTTTTGTGGGTTTGACTTGATCTTTGGACGATCAATTGAAGGGTCAAACGGACTCGGATTGATGTGCCGTTTTTTCCTACGCGTTCACCATTCAGCGCCCTTCGATTTGATAGATTATATCAAATATGAAGCTCAAGGTGAGGGAGTTAAAATTCATGGAAGTTTGGCCTTTATAAAAGGCAAACTAACATGATTTATTTAACTCCAAACTTTAGTCCCACATTGGAAGTGGAGTAAATAGGAGCGGTCAGCCGCCTATATAAATAGGGGTCTGCTCCCCTCATCAAAACTTGTCCCTAGCTCTAGATCTGAGCAGCTCCCAAAAATGTTGGAGCACACTTGGATTTAAGATTAAAATAATATTCTCTTCTACCTAAATTTCTACATTGCTCCTGAAGGGCTCTAGCAAAGCCACGAAGAGGTTCGGATCTGATCCGAAGTCTTGGCGAAGGTTCACACTCAGGTAAAACTTTCTTCGACGCGTGATTGGCTCAGCGACAAGGGGATTGCTCGCCTCGGGACGCGGAGCGGTTTGAGGAGTGGTTTGGCGTGGAACAGGGAGCGGCTCGGAAGACAGTACGGTACACCTTGCCTGTACCAAGGCAAGATTCCGGGTATATGATTTAGTAGCTTTCTAGAATAATTTTACTAATGTCGCAGTAGTATAGATCCCTCCTGGGGTGGTCAGATCCACCCCAAGTCGGCTTAGATCCTGGCTAATGTTCTGACTTTTCTTAGGGCCTTAGATAAATTGTTTAGCTATGTGTTTTTTCGATGTGTTTTTATCTCTCTGTTGTCCGTCCGACTTAGGATGGGAACAGATCTGTGCCTTAAGGGTCTGCCAAACCCATCAATTGCCCCAGTGATCTCGGCGTCAGATCCGACAGGAGATTACCAAACCTTGAAGGATGCGTAGTTGTGAGCAAGAACTCAAGTTCATGTCGTTATTTTAGAAGAAGAAAAACTCGGGGTACATTTAAAACTGAAATGCGCAAAGAGTGGAAGATATGTGTGGGCGAGTTGCTCGCCCGAAGCCATGAGACACGGTCAATAGGCTGACTCCTTATTCGATTATGTGCACGGGGCTGTGGACGACGTTCACCTTCTTCCCCTTATCTGCTTGCCTCGATGTGCCCTCTTCAGAGCATGCCTTCGAGGCATCGACGAAGTTCTTCAAATATCCTTGGCTAATCAGCTGGTCGATGTCCTTCTTTAGGTGCCAGTAATCGTCGGTGTCATGGCTGTTATCCATGTGATATTTGCATTATTTCTCTTCGTCGCCTCATCCTTCCTTCATCCTCAGGGGAGTCTTGTTGATGTGGCCCTCTTTTTGGGCCTGCATCAGGACGATGTCCTGGGTTGCGTTCAGCCTGGCGGGCACTGTTTCCCCCCTATGTGGCTTCCCCCAAGACTCCTCTCCTACGCAGCGTTCACCTTCGCCATGTTTCTAACTCCTCCTGACCCCCGTGGGGGGAGCTCCTTCCTCCGCGGCCAAGGCTTTCTCCGTCAGCATGAATCGCTCCGCCCCGAGCTAAGACCTGGACGAGGCCATTAGGGGGTCTTTGATGTGTCCATATTTTCTATTATTTTCATATCATTATTTCATTGCATCTCATGCCATTTTCGCATCCAAATCCCTTATTTTACAACGATATTGCATTTCTGACGATATATTCGAGTCTCGTAGTGTTTTATGAGTTTTCAGGGATTTTGGTGCGATTTGGAACCCCCACTTGGGTATGGACACATCCTACATGCTCGTGAGATCATTGGCGAGGCTCTGGAGGAGTTTGTCACACTTTCGGAGCCATTGGAGGAGAAGAGAGAGAGCAGAGGAGAGAGAGACAGCCCCCAGCCGTCCCTGGAGACAGTTTCCCAGAAAATGCTCGGTCGAGCAGTTCGGCTGCTCGACCGACCAGCTTCAATAGAGAAGAGGAACTGATATGGGCTGGCTCGGACCGAGCAGTTCATCTGCTCGGTCGAGCAGCCTCAATTTCCACAGCTGAAGCAGTCCAGCGACACGGCCCGAGCAGCTGACCGAGTCGACCCCTACTCAGACCGAGTAGAGCTGACTCGGTCCGGGTTGGCAGAGCGGCAATTTTTGAATCCTCCCTATTTCCTGTAGTGCTCGGTCGAGCAGCTCATCTGCTCGGTCCGAGCGACCGAACGAGCAGCGTATTGCTCGACCAAGTCACCTACTCGGTTGGCAACTACAGGGTCATTTTTGGAATGTTTTCGGAGGCCGTCGATTGCGCGATCTTTGGCGACTGAAGCTGGGAGCTGCGAGAACTGAAGGGGGCGACTCATTAGGGATTTTTTGAATACGTTTTGGAGCGGAGAGCTTAGGCGATTTTTCTGTCTTAGTTTTTGAGATTAAAAATTTGGATATTTTTAGATTGGAATTAAGGGATTTATATTTTGGTTCTGAATTGCGTTTGCGTATTGGAACCTTGGAATTTTTCTGGATCTGCAATTTCTATCGATTTCTCGTTGTAAGTCTTGTATCCCTATTCTTTTGATTGCTATAATGTTTTCGTCTCTGAGAATGATGTTTTTATCTGTTGCCATCGCTATGTGTGAGTAGATTATTCTAGGGTTGATGGGTTAGCCCTAGTATCCTAGGGGGAAGATGTAGATCTGGATCTCCGCATTGAATTGGAGATTTAGGGAAGTATTTCGGTCGATCGTACTGAATCCCTAGATAACCTGTACTGAGATCATACCCACGATCTGTGGAATTGATGTGCTTAAGGGGTATCTACAGGATCCGAATAGGGAAATCGGTGGATCCAACCAAGGCTCGTGACCACGCTCGGCTCGTGCCTTGAGGGGATCCATCGACGAACTATCCCGCTACGTTGACGGCTATCGCCATTGTGTCAACGAGAGCCACCGAAATACCCCGCAATTCTAACCCACGAGAGTGGTACGAATTGGGGGATTAATCCCCTAGCCCTAATACGATGCAAGGATCCTATTCCAGTGTGGACCCCCGATGATTTTAGTGGCGATCCCTAATGCCCTAGTCCCTTTTATTAGTATTACAACACCACCACCACAACCAAATCTATCACCCCGATAGCTATCTTGCTTCGAGATCTAGAAATAAACTGAGAATCTATTTATACTATCACCGTCCCTGTGGGATTCGATATCTTATATACTATAACTCGACACAGTCCGCTAGTGGATTGAGCCCGGAATTGAAGCCTAGGGGCCATATCACGCCTGGCGATCGTGACACCGCCAGGTGGAATCTAGGTGTAGGTTTCGGATGCGTCAAGTTTTTTGCGTCGTTGCCGAGGACGGCAATAGTGTCTATCTCATTTTATTTTTATTTTGTGAAGTTTGCTAGCATTCTAATCATTTCTCTCCTTTCCATCATTTTTATTCTTTTTATTTATTTCGGTGCTACTAACGATATTTATTTGAGTTTTGTTGGTGCATGAACACTCGCTACAAGGGATCCACCAGAGAATTATTATTCGATCCCGAGATCGAGAAGACAGCGAGGGCTTTGAGAGCCTCAAGTAGAAGTTCATCTCCCTCTGCTCAAATGGGGGAAAACAATCCTCCTCCTCTTTGCACCGGGTCCATCAGGGACCACATGAAGCCAACGTTTGGAAACAACTCCTACATCCTCAGACCGCAACTGGCGGCAGCAAGCTTTGAGCTGAAAACGGGGTTAATAAATCTGATGCAGCAGGATCCCTTCCACGGGCATCCACATGAGAATCCCAACCATCACATTTACACCTTCCTGGCGAAGTGTGATACATTCAAGGCAAAGGACGTTAGTGATGATGCTGTGAAGCTGCGGCTTTTCCCGTTCACTTTGAGGGATAAAGCCTCATATTGGCTCCGGGCCCACCCTCCCAACCATTTCACCACCTGGGAGAAGCTTGCACTTGCCTTCGTGGATAAGTTTTATCCACCCTCGAAGACAGTCCGGATCCGTGGAGCGATTTCCAACTTCAAGCAGCTCCCACAGGAGTCACTTTACGAGGCATGGGAGAGGTTCAAGGACCTCCAACATCGGTGTCCTCACCACGGGATCCAGCCCTGGGATTTGGTGCAGAGCTTTTACAACCGGCTCCAGCCTAGCACCAAGATGATTATCGATGCTGCGGCACAAGGCGCCCTACTTGATAAGTCTCCTGAGGAGGCTATAGACTTGTTGGAGCACATGGCGGCCAACACTCAGCAATGGAGCGATGAACGGACTGTTGTGATCCAGACTCATGAGGTCAAGGTCGCTAGTCACTTGGATTCTCACATCGAGACCTTGTGCAAACAAGTGGCCCGCATTAAGCAGCGTCTGGACTCCATCCCTGCTTCACCCAGCAAATCGTACCATCCTGCACAGGAGTATGTAGATCAGGGCTATATCCATAATGAGGCCCACCACGATGTTGCTGAGACATCTGAGACCGTACAATACGTCCAAGGAGAGGGACGGAATCAGTGACAGCATCCAGCTGTTAGGAATCACCCGGGGGTTTCCTATGGAAACCCAAATGGAGGGCTGCAACCTCCGCAATTTCAGAGACCTCCTCCTCCTCCTCAGCAGCAGCAGAGCCAGCAGCAAGGCGGATTTAGGCCAGCTGGGCCTTACCGACCGCCGAGTTATCAGTTCAACCGGCCGCCTCAGCAAAATTATGCGCCAAACCCGCCACGATCTAATTTGGAAGCCACTTTGGAGACCTTCATGAGTGGTCAAACCCGCTTCAATCTGGACACCTCGGCCCAGTTCAAGAGTATAAACTCTTCACTTGATGAACTACGAAGTCAAATGTCGCAGCTTTTGAAGAATCAGGGGAGATTGCCCTCATAACCGGAAGCAAACCTGAGAGCCCAAGCTAATGCCTTGGTTTCAGTTACTACACGTGGAGAACGGGTGACTGACCCCGTCATGGTCCCGATGCTGAATAAGAAGAGAATCACCGTTGATGTCACGCCCCGCTTCCCAAAACAATGGAGGCGAAGCGTGACTAAGGCCCGCTTAGGCCAGAGCTGAGAAGCTCTGACCCAATAAGCGTCTGTGTGGTTCACCAAGTCGAAGGTACAGGTCCCTGCATGTTAGTACAGAACAATAAAAGTACTGAAAGAGAAAGACAATCATTTTATTCCAAATTATTTATCCAAAGTACTAAGTCCAACAAAGCCTGAGTCGGCTACAACTACAGAAAGAAAACTACTGGTGCAAGCACCCAACCTAAATAGAAGTAAACGGTGCTACGCACCCAACAACTAAGATGGAACCTCTGGATCAACAACGCAGATCTCTAACTCTGGTCCTCCTCGGGCACGTACTCAGGATCGACGTCCTCCGGCTCTACGTCCTCGGGTAGCTCTGCCTGGTCGTCGTACTCCGGCTCGACACCTGACGTACATCACCAAAGAAAGGAACTGCACATCAGGTAAAGTCTACAAAAGAAAGTCAGACTCTACTGCAAGTGTACTGAACTATTAAACATCGTTTTACTGGTTGATTAGCATGCTGGGGTTATAACAGAGTAGCAAAGGAAGTAACGTAGCAGGAAAGTAAAGCACGTCAAACAGTAGTCATAGCGTGTGCTACCGACTACTGGACTATCCTAAAGGTGACAGGACAAGACGGAACTAGACAAGACAAGACGGACAAGACACGTGAGACACGAAGGGTTCACGCCTTACGGTTCGAGGGGGATCAGACCCTCTCCCCGTGCGCACGCTCAACCCTACCCCCAACCCAGGAACTCAGGACAAGAAGTACATAGATCAATTTCGCTAGGGAAAGCATCTGAAACGCCCGAAGGCTTTTTGTATCACGGAGATCACTTCCGCTAGGGAAGCATCTGAAACGCACGTAGGCTTTTTGTATCACGGAGATCACTTCCGCTAGGGAATCATCTGAAATGCCCGAAGGCTTTTTTGTATCACGGAGATCACTTCCGCTAGGGAAGCATCTGAAACGCCCGAAGGCTTTTTGTATCACGGAGATCACTTCCGCTAGGGAAGCATCTAAAACGCCCGAAGGCTTTTTATGTAACAGGGACATGACATGACAAGTGTACGGGAAAGTTATTCTAGGGTGTCCACACGTACGCACACATAAGATAATCCTACGGTGTCAAAAGTTGTTGTTTGTCGAGCTTAGACTTCATCATCAAGTCAAAGTCGTCAGGGCGACCCGGACGCTATCATTTCACGTCCGGTTATATACACTCACAGACTATCAGTTTTAACAATTTAAGACCAAGACGCGGTCAAAAATGCAAGTGGGTACACTTGCCTGTGGTGGCGAGTGTGTCGTCCGTCCGGGGCGTCTCGTCCAGGCGTCGCGTCCGCGGTAGTCCATCTGAAACAATGTCACGGCGACGGTGTCAGGTCGCGATTTTCAATAGATCCTATTTAGGTTCGTTTCTAGGTTGTCGGGGCTACCCTAATCGTCCAAGTCACATTTTTGATGTTTTAACAGCCTACATCGACCACTATCCTATATGCACAGAAAATTGTCCGATGGTCGATTTCTACAGTGAGCAGCGTTTTACTGTTGCAGAAAAGTAAATTTAATTATTGTTGTCCAGTTTTAGTTAGGTTTTCAGTTTCTCTACGGGTGGGTTGTGCTACGAGTTTCGGGAACCAACCTCTCCGGTGTTCGATGTAGGATGAGCGTAGCGTCTGAATGGTAGAAGATCTGCGTCGCCTACGGCGTCTCGGCTACGGGTAGCGTAGTGAGACACGTTTTGGTAGCGGACCGGAGGTGAGGGTAGTGAGCGGGGATGACGGGCAGCGAAGCCAATCCTGGTAGTGGTCCGTAAGTGACGTTGACGGTGTCGAGTGGCCACCAAAACAGCGAGCTACGGATCAAAACGTCGTTTTGACGTCACCGGGCTTGGCCGTGGGGCTGCAAAGGACGTAGATGGTGGCAGCAGCTTAGGGGGGGTCGGTGGTGATCCTCCAACGGTCGGGGAGGCTGTCGTGGCGGTCAGAAAAACGAGCAGCAGCCGCTGGGCTGCTGCCGTGGCTGCTGCGGCGAAGAAGTGGCTGCCGACAGGCCGTTGAAGTGGCTGGGGGCGGCGACAGGTCTCCGGGGGTGGTCGGGAGTCGGAAGAGGCTGACGGCGGCCAGTAAAATGCAGCAGATTAGCTGCTGTGTGCGTCGGAGTTGACGGGTCGGGTGTGTGGCGTTGGGCAGCCGCGCGGCGATAGCAGGGCGGCGCTTGGCTGAGGAGATGGAGTGAGCGGGAGAGAGAGAGTCGAGAGATGTTTGAGTAGCCGGCGGCTGCAAAACAAAACCCTAGCTCTTAGGTTAAACGTGGGTAGGGTTAGGGTTTGGAATAGGTTTTTTTAAAAGAATTCTTAATGCTAAAGGGTTTAAGATTAAAAGTTAATCGGGTAGGGGTCTAGAGGTAAGGGTAGTGAACATAAGAGAAAAGAAGGATACAAATAGAAGATGCCACCAACCCCTTTAGATACGTATGAGCATACATAAGGATTCCATTAGATTTGTTCACAATTTGAAATTCAAAAAGATTTGGGGAGAAATCAACGGTTGAGATTTAACTGGAAGATATCTCTCGCTACGGGCGTCAGAAAAATAATCCGAAAATACTGGGGTGATCGTGGAGACGAGATGCACAGATCTACGGAGCCTGATCGTGTGCTACGCCTACCAAAAATTCACGTAAAATTGGAAACGGCGTTTTGAGTCAATTGACTAAAACACCCCTACCATTCCAAGTCGTTTTGCGAGAAAACGAGCCGTGAAATGACGTTCCCAAAAATTACAACAAAATCCTACACTTTCAAACAATCACAACGGCATATCACATCGCATATTTCGGAATCCAGAAATAGCCAAATAAAATACGTGCACGATAAAGCACGTGCACGTAGAAATTCATAAAGTCAGAAAGCGACCGTTACATTCTACCCCACTAAAATAAAGATTCCGTCCTCGGAATCAACAACACCACTAATCAGAAAACAAAAATGGGAAACGCTCTCTCATCTCTTCTTCGCGTTCCTAAGTGGACTCTCCAGGTGATCCGTGACGCCACATCACTCTCACCAGGTCGACTACCTTATTCCTCAATTGCTTCTGTCGACGGTCCAAAATCTGCACAGGCTGCTGGTCATACGTCAGGTCCGGGCGAACCGTAATCTCTGAGAAATCGATCGTGTGCGACAGATCACTGACGTACCGATGTAACTGAGATACGTGGAATACGTCGTGAACTCTCTCCAAAGATGGTGGCAGAGCAAGACGGTAGGCCACTGCTCCCACACGCTCCAGCACGTCGAACGGTCCAATATACCTCGGGCTCAGCTTTCCCTTCTTCCCGAAACGAATAACTCCGCGGCTCGGAGAAATCTTCAGGAAGACGTGATCTCCAGGGTGGAACTCCAAAGGTCTCCTCTTGGCATCAGCCCAATGCTTGAAACGATCATGTGCAACTCTGAGCTTCTCCCTGATGTCTCTCACGACATCCACAGCTTCCACTATCATCTCTGGACCTAACGGCTCTCGATCTCCAATGTCATCCCAGCTCAGTGGCGATCAACATTTCCTCCCATATAAGGCAGCAAATGGCGCCATGCCAATGCTCGCCTGGTAGCTGTTGTTATACGAAAACTCCACCAAGTGAAGATGGTCCTCCCAAGATCCCTTCAAATCGAGCGTACAAGCTCGCAGCATATCCTCCAGTATCTGAATAGTCCTCTCGGACTGGCCATCGGTCTACAGGTGATACGCCATGCTGAAACTCAGACTCGTACCCAAATTCTCCTGCAGACTTCTCCAGAACTGAGATGTGAACCTCGAGTCTCTGTCAGACACGATGCTCATGGGGACTCCGTGTAAGCGTATGATCTCCTGCACGTACACGGTCTACGTCACAACTATCTCCAAGAGAAAAATTTAAAAGAGGAGAAAAACGAAATTTTACATCTAGATATTTCCTCGCCAAGACTTCCGTAGACTGGCCCACTCGGAAGGGGATGAAATGCGCAGACTTAGTTAACCGATCAACGATTACCCAGACTGCGTTGTTCTGTTTCGGGGTCTGAGGCAAACCAGTCACAAAATCCATCGTAATATGTTGCCACTTCCACTCCGAAATAGGAAGCAGTTGTAGCAATCCAGCCGTACGATGGTGCTCAGCATTCACCTGTTGGCATATCAAACACTTGGCAACGCTCCGTGCCACACTCCTCTTCATGCCAATCCACCAGTAATTCAGACGGAGGTCCTTATACATCTGGGTGCCTCCAGGATGTATAGAATATGGCGAGCTATGAGCCTCGCTCAAAAGCTCCTCCCTAACATCACCTGCAGGTACGCAGAGTCTACTGCCGTACCGCAGCGAACCATCCTCATGAATCACGAACTCCGTCCGTAGTCCAGCTTCAACCTGCCTTCTGATCCTCTGCAACTTCGGATCTCCTGCCTGTGCTGCCTTGATCTGATCCACAATCGTGGACTGAATCTGCAAATTCATGAATGAAGGAACCACACCAGGTAGGACGACCTCTAAATCCATCTCTTTCAGCTCCTGCTGAATCCTCCAGTCGGCAGTATGCATCATCGCAGTAGGAAGTCTACTCAAAGCATCGGGCACCACGTTCACCTTCCCTGGGTGATACTGCAAGTCTATCTCATAGTCAGCCATGAGCTCTAACCATCGTCTCTGACGCATGTTGAGCTCCTTCTGTGTAAAAATGTACTTCACGCTCTTGTGATCGGTGAAAATTTTCATGCTCTCACTCAGCAAGAAGTGCCTCCAGATCTTCAGTGCAAAAATCACCGCTGCCAACTCCAGATCGTGTGTCGGGTAATTCTTCTCATGAGTCCTCAACTGACGAGAAGCGTACGCGACCATGTGGCCATGCTGATGCAGAACGCATCCTAGGCCCTTCCCTGATGCATCACAATACACTTCGAAGCCTCCGCTCCGATCCGGTACTGCCAAAACCGGTGCTGTGGTCAAACTTGCCTTCAAGATACTGAAAGCCTCCCCACAAGCATCTGACCAAAGGAACTCCACATCCTTCCTTGTCAGCTTCATCATCGGCTCTGCAATCTTTGAGAAATCCTTGATGAATCGCCGATAATAGCCTGCCAAGCCCAGAAAACTCCTGATATCCGACGCTGACTGCGGAGTCGGCCAATCTCTGACTGCTCTGACCTTCTTCGGATCTACAGATGTGCCATCACCTGACATTATGTGTCCCAGAAACGCGACTCTGTCCAGCCAGAACTCGCACTTACTATACTTGGCATATAGCTTATGTCGCCTCAGCGTCTCTAGCACTGTCCTCAGATGACAACTGTGCTCCTTCTCAGACTTCGAGTAAATAAGAATGTCATCTATGAAGATAACGACAAACTTATCCAAGAAGTCGAAGAATATCAAATTCATTAGATTCATGAACACGACTGGAGCATTGGTCACACCGAAAGGCATGACCACGAACTCATAATGTCCGCACTTCGTCCGGAAAGCTGTCTTCGGAATATCGTCCTTCTTCACCTTCAGCTGATGATATCCGCTCCTCAAGTCCAACTTCGAGAAAACTCTCGAACCTCCCAGCTGATCAAAAATATCGTCGATGCGCGCCAGCGGATACTTAGTCTTTACTGTGACAGCGTTCAGCCCTCGATAGTCCACGCACATCCTGCGGGACCCATCCTTCTTCTTCACAAGCAATACGGGTGCACCCCACGGTGACACACTAGGGTGGATGAAACCCTTTTGCAGCAACTCATCTAACTGCTTTCGCAGTTACTCAAGCTCAACAGGATGTAGAGGAATATGCCCTCGGATCATTTGTATTTGATGCAAATGATAATTTAAGCTTAGATAGGGACTATTTTGCATTTGATGCAAAAGAGATTAAATGTGTCTTAAATTGTTTAAGACTATATTTAATTAAATAAACGCATTGAAAAGGTTACCTAGATGACAGGATCGTCCCGCTCTAAACGCAGGTTCAAACCGCATCAAAAACGGAGTCCAAATGCACAAGTTATAGCCAAAACAAGTCAGCCCAAACTGTTGGGCTGAAACCAGCGAAAATAGAGGCCCACCAAGCCCGAATTTTCTGGTTAGGGTTTTTTGAAACCTGGGATTTTCTTGACAGCTACGTTTCTAAGAGAAGTATGACTTTTGGCTAACTTTGGACAATTGTTTGAAGGGTCAAACGGACTCGAATTGACGAGCCGTTTTTTCCTACGCGTTCACCGTTGAACACCCTTCGAATTGATAGGTTGTATCAATCATGAAGCTCAACGGTGAGTGAGTTAAAATTCACGGAAGTTTGCACTTTGTGAAGTGCAAACTAACTTGATTTTGATTAACTCAAATTAATAGTCCCACATCGGATTTTGAGAAAGGGGAGTAGTCAGCCGCCTATATAAATAGGGGTCTGCTCTCCTCCTCAAAACTCGTCCCAAGCTCTAGATCTGAGCGGCTCTCGTAAATGTTAGAGCACGCTCGGATCTAAGCTAAATTAATATTTCTTCTCTCCCTATAAATTTCTACCTTGCTCATGAGGGCTCTAGCAAAGCCGCAAAGGAATTCGGATTTAGATCCGAAATCTAGGCGGAGGTTTCACTCGCGTGAAACTTTCTTCGGCGGTTGGTTGGCTCGGCGACACGGGATTGATCGCCTCGGGATGCGGAGCGGTTCGAGGAGCGGTTCAGAGAGCGGTTCAAGGAGCGGCTCGGCGTGGGACGGGAGCGACTCGGAAGACGGTGCTGAACATCTCGCCTGCTCCAGGGTTGAGATTCCGGGTATGTGTTTAATTAAGCATTAGTTTAATTTAATCGCAGTAGGCTAGATCCTTCTTGGGATGGCCAGACCCATCCCAAGTCGGCATAGATCTTGGGTTAGGGTCTTGGACCTTAGGGTTAAATGTTAATTAGATTAACATGTTTAATTTTCCGTTGCTTTTCTGTCTATGTTCCGTCCGACTTAGGACGGGCATAGAGTTTTTCTGTCCTAAGGGTCCCAGAATTCCCTACAGTGGTATCAGAGCTTGTTGAGCTTGAGTACGGGTTCTCGGGTTATGAGCTGACCCGAAGTAATCGCTCTTACTGTACCAAGTCCCGATAAGATGTGGATCTTATAATGGGTTGGGTGTTGTCGAGAGGCATGCCGTAAAACAAGTTTCTGAGGTATCTTGTGACGGGTCTAGGGTGCCATGGATGATGGGCCTTAACAGCGTCGCAATGATATCAGAGTGATACCCTACAGTGATATCAGAGCTTGGTCTGTGTTACGATCTAGCCTGCGATTTCTTTAAACACGTGTAATGCTTTTAAATGCTTTTAAAAATGTTTTTAAAGTTATGAGATAAATTTTAAAATGTTTTTTATGTTTAAAAATATATGTGATAAATTTTTTGAATATGAAAGTTTTTTAAATGACGATTTAAAATTTATGTGATAATTTTTAAAACTAATTTTAAATCTTTTAAAACTTATGCGCTAAGTTTAAAGTGCCTAAAAACTTTATATGATAAATTTTTAAGCATGAAAGTTTTTTAAAATGATGTTTTAATTTTATGAGATATTTTAAAACTGATTTTAAAGGTTAAAATTTTTATGCGATAATTTTTTTAAAGTAGCATGCAAATTTGTGATTTTAAAGACAAGTTTTTATGAGATAAAAATAAAATATTTTTAAAATCATATTTTAAATTTAAATGTTAAATTTATGTTTGCATGCTAAAATTGTTTATGTGATAGACATTGTTCTATTTAAATTGTTAAATAGTTGTACACTTTTATTTTATGCGATAAAATTAGTGTAATCTTATGGTAATGGCTATGCATAATCTTGTCCCTTATTTGATAACACAAGACAACCCTTTAGGTTAGCCATTAAAAAAGATTAAAATTTATTAATTGAATTTTAATGACATGCTATGTTTTAATAAAATATTAACAACACTTCAAGACCTAATTCCTGATTAGGGTAGTCCTTTTAATGAAAATCTTAATTCTAATTGTTATTATTAATTCTCATTAAAGGACTTCGCTTTTAGCGTTGGTTAATAAATTTATTAAAATCCTAATAATGATTAGGATAGCACGTGAACCTTATAGTTGATAAGGACTTAATAAAAGTTATTAAACAAATCCTAAAATTTTGAATTTAAGGATGCAACTAGTTGATAGGATTAATTAGTTGTTAATAAAAGCTGTTTAGTCTATGGCACACATATAAAAGTGACAAGCTTCATTCAATGGACCATGATCCAGTCAATGTGCTTGGCTAAGAATTCTGGATCAACCCTTGCTAGTCCAAGGGGCAGTGATCCTGGCTTAGTCAATTCCCTGGCTGTGTTCCGCTGGACCGCAATGTCGCGAATCATGATTGTATGACACCCTGGACTATATCTAGTCAATGCGTTATAAATCTTATTAAAGATTAATCCGTATCCCTCCTTGATTTTGGAGCTTGGTAACTCAAAGAAGACAATTATAGTTGTTGAGTCTCCTCAAGCTATGACATGTTTATCTTTAAGGAACAAACTCCAACATACATGTGATGTAGTCTAGACTTGACCCAAATCGATACGTCGGGTCTCCTCGAGCATCGATCTAAGTCAAATCTGGACACGAAATCAAGGGTCTGACTAGACCAGTCATTATGATTTGTTGAGTCTCCTCAAGATCATAAGTGACTGTGGGTAAAAAAACGATAGGGAGTCACATGTGATGTGATTGACTAAGAGTTAGTCTACCAATCATGGAACCAATCAACTTGTTGAGTCTCCTCAAGGTTGTAAGGTTCAGGATGATTGGATCCCTCTTTCACTAAATTTTAAATATTTTAATTCAATTAAATCGTTCGTTATTAAGCTTTGAAACGATCGTAAAAATAGTGGGAGGATATATATAGATGAATGCCAATCTACCTATATTTAATATTGAACATATGCTAAACTAGGGCAAGACTCTGTTTACCGAAGGAATCGAAATATAATATTTTAATGGAATAAGTTAACTGGTCAAATAGGTTGATTAATTGAATATCAAGCTAAATTCTAATTGATAGAATCAAAAGTATATTCTCGTTGACATTAAAATGACCTTCTAAAGAACAGACTTAAGAAATGTGATTTCATTAAGTTCTGGGTCCAACAAATAAATTCACGCAACATGTCACTCGTCTCTATATGAGGCAGCTTGAACATATAGGATATTCGAAGTATGTTTCTCCCTACAACTTGTCGGGCTACCCTCAAGGTTGTATGGACAAACAATTTTGATCCGCAAAGTTCACGAATTCGATCAAATTGTTTGAGTCGAATACGAGTGCATGAGCGATGCAAGGCTATGTATCCCAACCGGATCTTGAGACAAGTAACTTCTTGAGCTACACTCAAGATTGCAACTCTCAGGCGTTTGGATACATGAGACGCTTGTGTAGCCATTTATTTATGTTGGGCTATTTAAATATCTAAATGTGATTTAGAAAAGGAAGAAGGCACTCCGGAAAAGTCAATTGAGAAAGTTAGTTTAATTTATCATTAATAAAGGCATAAGTAGGAGGATATGAAAATGTGACATATTTTGATGTCACGATTTCATAATTATTGTTATACAAAAGACGTCTAACACAATTTGACGAATGTCGTCACCTTGCTTCCAAAGCAATGTTTTGTGTTAGTAATTTGTAATAACTATAATATATTAAATGTTAATATATAAATACACAAGATAGTAGCAAACTTATATGGCAAAATAGACTAGGCCGTATCGAGAGAATAAGCTTCACAAGTCACATAAAGAGGGGTCTGACCTCTCGTATTATGAAGTCTACGGACACTTGTGTGTCTTATCCTCTTAGATAAAATTGGCCGAAACCCATCTGTAAGACAGTGGGAGAATGAGTTGTCGAACTCAGTCTGGTACATACTGATGTACCCGAGTCTAGATCAACCAAAATAAGTTATTCGTATATTTTATTAAGACACATGTTCTTGATGAAACACAAGTCTGAAAAAATAAAGAACGAAAAGACAAAAGTATTTAAACTGATTCGATTAGATCGAATGGTTAAATACTTAGCTACATAAAATCTTGCGTAATTAAAAGAAAATGTGATTTTCTCTCAGGTCAAGTCTGTTAACACATCAGTGTGTTAAAAGGTATGAATCACACTTAGTTAGACTCGGTGCGATCCATAACAAGTGACTCTGAGTTAAGTCCTCCCTCTGGGTTAAGTCCCAGATAGTAATGCCTAGGTTTTGATAATGTTCTATGAGGACATTATCAATAAGATATTCGTTAAATCAATCATTAGAAAGTTGTATAATTACTCGAATTTCGTGAGACGAAGAGTCGAGTTAGACATCATAACTGATGATGACTTAGTCAACTTCCGGGATGATAATTCGGAGTAGTATCTCCGATTTATAACTTGATGCAATCAGAATAGGTCCGTGTGCGTAAATAAATTTTGGAATTTAGTTTACGTGCACAAGGAAAATGTTTCCTCACTTTCTGCAAGTAAATCTTTAAGTTGAAAGATTGGTGCAGAAAGGAATATAATGAAGTGCAATCATGTTGGTCGAGAACGGTTTTTCCATACTAATTCCTATAAAACGGATTATAATGAAACCGTTTTTTCCGCCAGCAGATGTGTACAGAACTACTCGGACCAAACTCGATGTAAACGCTTAAGTTGACCATGAAAATTGGAGCATTCACTTACAAGTTCGTTTTTCTAAATATGATTTAGACGGACCAACTTATATGAATTAGCCAGATAGTTTTCAAGGTCAGTGGGAGCATATAAATTACATGTGAGGCATCAAAGGGATGGAACATATATATTTTGATGAAGTGATCAAAAGAGTTTGATACTTTATCAGAAATAGATATGAGCCATTTATGACCATTAACTAATTTAAGATTATTATCGTAAGGTACGATGAACTGGATAAGATCCAAATAAATAAAATGTTATGGATTCCGACAGACCAAATGAATTATTTGAATGAGATTCAAATGGTTGGTCTAATATGAACATAGAAACTCCTTAAGTCTATAGTGTAGACGGTTTTAGCAGATCCACTCACGAAGGCTCTACCACATGAAGTCGGGAAAACTTATGTGTAAAAACGGTATTAGATACCGAGATAAATGGGCTTGAGTGCAAGTGGGAGATGTTGAGAGATGATACCCTCGAGGCTATCTATCTTCATGTGTGAATAGCACAAACATCTTGTTCGAAATAACAGTAAGCTGTTTGGTAATAATTTATCTAAAGTTATGTTATAATGTAGTTAACATTAGATATTAACTTAGGTAAACTCCTGAGACTTTATGCAAGGTCAAACATGTATCGAGATGAGTATCTCGATCATGGAGAAATGTTTGACCGTCTGTAGCATAAGTCTAAAAGGGTTCGTGGTCGTAGATGTTTCGAGACAAGGATATCGAAACATCGGATAGACCATTGTGTTTTAGTCTTCACCGTTTAGCGGTGGCGATGATCTCATGATCGCTTGACTTGGCGAAGTCGTAGACGAGACACAGGTGCTCATTAGAGAATGAGTTCACTGAACGATCCACAAGAGTTATCATATGGTTATATTGACCAATCTGTCAATGATAACTCTTAGTGATGATAGGCTAGTTGGTCTTTTGACTTGAGGTCATTTTGACGAACCTGTGCGTGAACGGTGTCACTTAGATCAAATGACCTAGCTTCGAGGCAAGGCCTGTCGAAAGGTCTTTGATTGGGTGACACTTGAAGCGTATGAGGAGAGTAATGACCAAGAGAGGATTCGTCTCTCCCGGTCAATGGGAGTTAGTGTCGTAGGGTTAGTTCGGTCTTTAGTAAAACCTCTGGCCAAAGTATGTTGGAAGAAGTCCAACATTTTTTGACTAAAAGATCGATAGAAACTAACCGGAGTCAAGTTATTGGGGTTGACAGTTTGACCGTACCCTAGACTTGATCTACACGACATAGTTTAGACGAAGAGACTATAACTGCGGAATTCATCACGGAAACAGTTAGGGTGGTCCCGACAATACTCATGCCAATGAGTCAACCACATAATGATGATTCCTGAAGCAGGGACGGCAACCACTGCTCGTGGTCACTGCCGTATAGGGCTTCGAGCCCAACCTGTTGTAAGGGTCAGGCTGTAGGGTCTCACACAGAGTGTGATCTTCGTCTAGTAATAGGTAGAAATTAGTTAGGGAGAATAATTTGCATTTGATGCAAGGGATAAAATATTGCAAAAGATGTTTGCAATCATCTCTTGCATTCGGGATAAATGATCCTGAGTGCAAGTGGGAGATGTAGAGGAATATGCCCTCGGATCATTTGTATTTGATGCAAATGATAATTTAAGCTTAGATATGGACTATTTTGCATTTGATGCAAAAGAGATTAAATGTGTCTTAAATTGTTTAAGACTATATTTAATTAAATAAACACGTTGAAAAGGTTACCTAGATGATAGGATCGTCCCGCTCTAAACGCAGGTTCAAACCGCGTCAAAAACGGAGTCCAAATGCACAAGTTATAGCCAAAACAAGTCAGCCCAAACTGTTGGGCTGAAACCAGCGAAAATGGAGGCCAACCAAGCCCGAATTTTCTGGTTAGGGTTTTTTGAAACCTGTGATTTTCTTGACTGCTACGTTTCTAAGAGAAGCATGACTTTTGGCTAACTTTGGACAATTGTTTGAAGGGTCAAACGGACTCGGATTGACGAGCCGTTTTGCTACGCGTTCACCGTTGAACACCCTTCGAATTGATAGGTTGTATCAATCATGAAGATCAATGGTGAGTGAGTTAAAATTCACGGAAGTTTGCACTTTGTGAAGTGAAAACTAACTTGATTTTGATTAACTCAAATTAATAGTCCCACATCGGATTTTGAGAAAGGGGAGTATGTAATGACTGGTTTTTGTACGATTGAATTATCAGTATGTTTTACTTGCGATGGTGGGTTCTCTCCTTGTGTGGTTTCCATTTCCATAGTTCTCGCTTTCATTCATCTCGTTGAGATTTCCTAGCTTTCGTTTTCATTCCTTTTCATGCGATCTTCTAGCTTCTTCCTTAGAATCATTGAACTCGGAGTAAGTCACTCGTGACGAGCTTCATATCGATCATATCTTAGAGTATAAATCGATCCTAGAAACCATAGAAATCTTCCCGAAGCTTCGCGCTTCGAATCGACACTTTTCGTGCATGTTAGTTGGTTCAAGAAGATCGACGGACCGACTAGATTCCAATTTAGTCGGTCAGGAAATCAACTGGAACCGACTAGTTCATTCAATCAATTATTCAGGAGCTACTGTTTACTCTTAGTCAGTCTAAGAACAACCATCGACCGACTAGATGCTAAACTAGTCGGTCAGGAATCCTTCTCAGACCGACTAACTCTCATTTCCATGATCTCTCTCAGAATTCAGCCTTTAGTCGGTCAATGAACACTCACCGACCGACTTGTTCTCAAACTAGTCGGTTGACAAGTCTTCACAGACCGACTAACTCATAGTCCAGTTTTCCTGAGCGAGCTACTGTTTACTCTTAGTCGGTCCATGTTGAACGACCGACCGACTAGATCCTCAACTAGTCGGTCACCAATCCTTCCTTGACCGACTAATCAGCCCAGGAAACCCTAGTTTGCCCTAGCCGCCACACGATTTTCTATATAAACCCCCAATCGTTTTCTTCTCTTCCCTCTCTTCTCCTGAACCTCCTCCTTCCCCAAATCATCCCCCTTCATCCCCAAACTCTTCCTCCTTCATCCCAAGCTCATCCATCATCATCCAAACCCTCATTTCACATATCCTACCTCTCCTCAACCTCAAACCCTCATCAAATCCCCAAAAGCCTCATCCAAACCCATTTTTCCAGGTTTTCCCTCATTTCCAGATCTGAGTGGTAGATCTCCCGGATCGTTCATCCGTTGCCGTGGTTGCTCGGCGTTGATCTTCCGCTTCCATTCGGGTAGTGTTCTTCCTTTAATATTCTCTTAACCCCCATTATGATTTGTGAAACCCTAATAATAATGGATGTTGTTTGATGATTGTTTCTCCATGACAGCGATTCCCTTCCCCGTAGATTAGCGTTCGTGAGACGAACCTTCGTGATCGTCTTCCTCGGTGCTAGGCAAGTGAAACTTGCCTCCTTTGATTTGGGCCATGTCTTAGGCCATTCCTTGTTTTAGTGTAAAAGAGACTAGACGGTGAAAGGATAGCCGTCTAGACGCCATTGACCTAGCTTGACAACGAAGCTTGGTCCGTCACCCCTATCATGCTTGTATGTCATGTTTAATTACAATTAACGGTACGCGAATATTGTTCATGTCATTGCATTTTGCCTGTCACGTTTAAATACAATTAACGGTACGCGAATATCTGTTCATGACATTGCATACATCGATTGTTCATCGTGAATGTGTAGCTCACGCTACAAAACTGATAGTTCCTGGCTCGTGACCAGAAGCGAGCATAATGAGTTGCTAACCCCAACGCTCGATATTGAATTGTGAACTAAGAAACAAGCTCCCGTGCGGGGCAACCCTGGCTCACTGGCTGGGCTCATGTACAGGGACCCTGGCTTGTTTACGTGTGGGATGGGGTAAGGGTTAAGCGGCCATTCAACTGGGGGTCTGCCTGATCAGCAACTGCAGTTGTAAGGCGTAAACTCTGGGGTGGGGTAGTGTTTAGTGCCGATCGGTGTGAATGATGAACCATTCAGCTGAAGGGCGTAAACATCTACAAACAACAGTGAAACGTGAATTGTGTTTAGTGCCGATCGGTGTGAATGATGTACCATTCAGCTGAAGGGCGTAAACACCTACGAAACAACGTGAAATGATTGAGATTGTTAGTAGCTTGGCTACTCTTGTCTTGTCCCGATAATTGTTCTCTTGTACTTATTGTCTCGCCATGTCTTGCTTGTGCACTCATGTTATAACTGCCATGTCATGTATACTATAACTGCTAGATTGCTAGTTTACCTTCCTTTCAGTTTCCTTGCTCAAGTCTTTTTAGACTTGCTGACATGTGCACCTTTCTCTTTGGGTGTCGCATGTTAGTTGCCGAGCCAGAGCTTGTTGCATAGGACGTTGTGTTTGCTGAGGAGGAGTCTTGTGGACACCGGTGACTTGTTGAGTTTCCCTTTATGTTTTAGGATTCATGTTAGTTGTCGGTGCGTGGCACCCTTGTATGTATGTTATACTTTGTTGGCCATGTTGGGCCTTAGACTCTTTTTTCCTTTAGCCTGGTGGCTTTTCTTCGATATTGTAATTTGTTTATGGACATTTGGAGATTCAATAAAATGTCGTCTCATTTCCTCATTATCATTGTTGTTTCGGTTTCGCTTTGCAAGGACTTGCCATAATAAGTGTTTTTATACGCTTATCAGACTTGGAGCTTCACGGCTTCAAGTTTGTGCGGACCTTCTCACGTCTCGCCTCCACATTTTTGGGAAGCGGGGCGTGGACAGATTTTAGTGGTGGCCCATGCAGGTCCATTTGCAAATGCGAACTATCAGAACAACAATAATAATTATAGAATGTCCATTAAATAAATTAGAACATCCAAGTTATAAGCCCGAGTCTAGGTTTTTAGCGTTCCTATGTCTTAGGTGGCTAGTAGGCGTGTTAGAGCACCTGTCCCAGCTTGATAGGAAATCCATTAGGTCAGGACTATAGTGAGACTTAGTTAGAAGTTTGTGCTTGCTAGTTAGGGATCCTTGATTGTTTGTTAGGCTCCATGCTAGTGATCGCTATGATAGCCTTAAGAGTTACCTTAGTGGTTCCTGTCTAGCCCTGACCATGATAGATTCCTAGGATTTCTTAGCCGTTCGCTTGGGTTCATCGATTTCGGACCAAGCTGAACTCATTTCATCACTGTCTAGCCCTTAGGGAGTCTTAGCGCTTAGTTCCATAATCTTTAGCTGGTTGACCGTAGGAGATTCCCGTAGATTTTCCTAAGTCATATCCTAGGCGTGTTTATGCTTTGATCATCCGACCAAATCCCTTGCCTCGATTCCCATGACCACCACGTTTTCTAAAATCGTTGATCCTTCGAAGGTCCCCATTCGCAAGGCTTGATTTCTTTTAAAGTTATTTTTCGATTTTCCTTATTAAAGTTTTCGTTAAGTTTAAATTTTGTTTTAAACCCGCTACGTATATACTTGAATTTCTCACTTTTCGATTGAGTCAAAATTCCTTGTAGATTTCGGAGTCTAATAGTTGTAATTATAATTGCTATCTCGTAACCATTTTCTTGTCTATATTTTCGCATTTCGGTTTAAAGACTCCAATACTATTTTGGAAGAATTCGATGTACCATTTTCTAACTATGAGATCCATTTTAATCGCATGACATACTTTAAAATCTTTTCCAAGCTAAATGGAATTTCAATTGTTATGTGTATACTTATATCTCGTACTCTTTCGTTGACTTAAATTGATTTTTGAAATTCGAAAGTTTTGACGAGATTTTGATTACTGTTTTATAATGTTTTACAGCCTATACCTTTCATACCTATTTGAATATCTTGTCCCTTTTCATAAATCGATTTAATCCTGAGCTGCAATTCTATTTTCCAAATTCGATTTATGAATTTTCCTTCTTATTTATGATATTCAAATGACTCGTCGCGCTCCCTTAATATACTTTTAAGTCACAGATGATTTCAGTTTTTCAACAAATCAAGTTGTGTTCAAACATTTTCCCGACTACAAATTTTTGGAAAATTATGTTTCCGTAACCACTCCCTTGTCCTCAATTCACATGACCACCTCATTCCAATTATCCTTGATCTTTCAAATGTTTTCCGTTGCAAATCTTGATTCTTCCAAAGTTATTATCGAATGCTTTCCTTATTTGAAGTTTCACTCAATTTAAATTTGTTCTAAACTTCTTTAAAAATGTCTCCCTAAATTTCGATGGTGTTCAAAGTCGTTCTTGAATTTTGAAGACGTTTGGCCGTAATCTTAAAATTACTATCTGTACTATTTTTCTAACAATGTATCTTTCGCATTTCGATTTTTAAACTTTATTACTATCCTGATGGTTCGATATACCGTTCCTTTTTCCTAAATACAAAAATTTATTTTAACCACTTATCGCACATACCTTTAGGGGTATTTTTCCAAAACTGAATGGACTTCAACTAATTTTGTGTATATCATTTATAGGTTCGTCGTACTCGTACTTCAAAAAGTTTTTTCTATATATACCAACACGTTCTTTTGGCGAATCCTTATTTCCCTAAAAGTATCTTCGATCTTCTTCTTTCGTTAAGTTTAAATTTGTTCGAAACACTTTTGATATATGTAAGGTTTAATGCTCCTTCGCCGACTTAAATTATTTATGTTTGTAAATATCGAAACTTGTGTTGAGATTTTTAGATTAGAAGTTTATAATATTTTCTGCATATACCTTCGTATCGATATAAATGTCTTGTCCCTTTTCATATACCAATTTCATTCTGAACCGTATTTCTATTTTCCTAACTCGATTCATAAATTGTTTTCTTACTTGTGCCACTAAAATTTTATTCGAAAACACCTCATGCTTACTCATAATAAACTTTTCAAGTCCCTTTGGACTTCGGCTTTTAGCAAGTCGATTTTATGCTCAACATTTTCCATATTTCAGATTTTCGTGTTAAAAAAACAAATTACTATTTCGAAATCATTCCTGACTTAGACCCTTCATAAAACGGTTTAAAAGTTTTAATACTAACTTGATGGGTTTAAATATCCGTTTCTCTTTCCATGCTACTAAGATATTATCTTCCATTCACCATACACACTTTTAAGATAATTTCTAAAATGTGACTTCAATTATTTTTATATATCGGTACCACGTTCGTTTTGCTCGTACATTAAGATCTTATATAAATCAATTTTGTTGGCAAATCCGGATTTCTCTAAAATTATTTTCGATATGGTTTATTTGGGATTTCTCTTCAGTTTTAAGATTTGGAAAACCTTTAGCATGCGCTTAGATTCTCCACACTATACTTGATCTGATTTCAATCTTCGAATCTCAAAAATTTTCCAAAATTTTTAGATTACTACCGCATAACATTTCTGACCTATGTTTTAATGTTCGAGTAAATGATCTCCTTTTTCCTCATGATGATTTTATATAAGCCAATAAACCAGTTTACCTCTTATTACGTATATTCGTCTCAAACTCGTTTTCCAACAACTTGTTTATCGACCTCTAAATAATTTTATACAAACGAGGACACGACTTTTTGAAGTACAACGGTTTTCGAATTCACGTATTTTAACTTATGTTGTTTACACTACCTTCTTTACATATTCTTCAAGGGTATCATTGCATCTTTCTCTCCACCTAAACATTCACAGTCTTACCCTGTTTCCCCTAACCAAATTTGGCTCCTTATCTTCGTCCTTGCTGAACACATGTTTTTCGATCTTTCTATTCGTCATGATCTAGGTTCGGTTCTTTCCTTTTGTCTAGCCCATAGAGCTTGTCGTTGCCTGTGTCAACCTTGTTGTAGTTTGGTGGGCCTATTAGTTAAGTGGTTATGTCGTTGTAGTGTTGATTTCGTGGTGTGTATATAGTGGTATGGGTGTTGGCATTTGTATGTTGTGTGTAGGTAATTTTCTGCTTGAGTATGATTGATATACGTATGATGGCAGAATGATAATTTTGATTGGTACCACTTGTTTTATGAGATGTCGTATGCGTGTATATCAGGAGGTATACCGACTATTGCATCTCTTAAACTTGTATGTAGTTGATGTGTTGATATGGTAATTATAAATGGATGGATATGGTGTGAAAATATGTGATACGTGGATGTGTATGCCTTGGAGTGGTATTGGTATGTGTATGGTTACTGTGTTACGCATATAAATGTCCTGCTATGATTTGAGTCTCACTCAAGCTTGAGTGGGACTCTATGTACTTTGGTATAAATTGTATGTGGTGGTGAATAGTGATGGATGACGTATGTGTGGTGTTTGAGTTGTTTGTGCTTGGTTGTGTTACGCACATGATTGTCGGGGTGGTTATACCAATATATGGTTATAGGACTATATGTGAGGTGAAAATATGGTGAAATATTTGCATGTACTTGAATTACTAAACAAATGTGAAATTATTTTCAAATAAGAGAGGCTTGGTTATTTTCTTATAGTAAGTAATAGGTGTTTATTGTTGTATAAATATATTGACTATATATTTGTGATTGAAATACGTGTATGAAATTGATTGACTATAATAAGTATGAGTGTAATATGTGCGTGAAAATATGTGTGTAGTGGTAGTAATATTGGATTTCTAGTGCATATATATAAGCACTCGAAATGAAAGTACTTGGTTGAATTTATGATGTGAAATTGGTTGAGGGTAGTTACCAGAGCGACTATATGTATGTTAGAAAGTCCGAGGACGGACTTTATTCTAAGGTGGGTAGGATGTAACGACTGGTTTTTGTACGATTGAATTATCAGTATGTTTTGCTTGCGATGGTGGGTTCTCTCCTTGTGTGGTTTCCATTTCCATAGTTCTCGCTTTCATTCATCTCGTTGAGATTTCCTAGCTTTCGTTTTCATTCCTTTTCATGCGATCTTCTAGCTTCTTCCTTAGAATCATTGAACTCGGAGTAAGTCACTCGTGATGAGCTTCATATAGATCATATCTTAGAGTATAAATCGATCCTAGAAGCCATAGAAATCTTCCCGAAGCTTCGCGCTTCGAATCGGCACTTTTCGTGCATGTTAGTTGGTTCAAGAAGATCGACCGACCGATTAGATTCCAATTTAGTCGGTCAGGAAATCAACTGGAACCGACTAGTTCATTCAATCAATTATTCAGGAGCTACTGTTTACTCTTAGTCGGTCTAAGAACAACCATCGACCGACTAGATGCTAAACTAGTCGGTCAGGAATCCTTCTCAGACCGACTAACTCTCATTTCCATGATCTCTCTCAGAATTCAGCCTTTAGTCGGTCAATGAACACTCACCGACCGACTTGTTCTCAAACTAGTCGGTTGACAAGTCTTCACAGACCGACTAACTCATAGTCCAGTTTTCCTGAGCGAGCTACTGTTTACTCTTAGTCGGTCCATGTTGAACGAGCCGACCGACTAGATCCTCAACTAGTCGGTCACCAATCCTTCCTTGACCGACTAATCAGCCCAGGAACCCTAGTTTGCCCTAGCCGCCACACAATTTTCTATATAAACCCCCAATCGTTTTCTCTCTTCCCTCTCTTCTCCTGAACCTCCTCCTTCCCCAAATCATCCCCCTTCATCCCCAAACCCTTCCTCCTTCATCCCAAGCTCATCCATCATCATCCAAACCCTCATTTCACATATCCTACCTCTCCTCAACCTCAAACCCTCATCAAATCCCCAAAAGCCTCATCCAAACCCATTTCTCCAGGTTTTCCCTCATTTCCAGATCTGAGTGGTAGTTCTCCCGGATCGTTCATCCGTTGCCGTGGTTGCTCGGCGTTGATCTTCTGCTTCCATTCGGGTAGTGTTCTTCCTTTAATATTCTCTTAACCCCCATTATGATTTGTGAAACCCTAATAATAATGGATGTTGTTTGATGATTGTTTCTCATGACAGCGATTCCCTTCCCCGTAGATTAGCGTTCGTGAGACGAACCTTCGTGATCGTCTTCCTCGGTGCTAGGCAAGTGAAACTTGCCTCCTTTGATTTGGGCCATGTCTTAGGCCATTCCTTGTTTTAGCGTAAAAGAGACTAGAAGGTGAAAGGATAGCCGTCTAGACGCCATTGACCTAGCTTGACAACGAAGCTTGGTCCGTCACCCCTATCATGCTTGTATGTCATGTTTAATTACAATTAACGGTACGCGAATATTGTTCATGTCATTGCATTTTGCCTGTCACGTTTAAATACAATTAACGGTACGCGAATATCTGTTCATGACATTGCATACATCGATTGTTCATCGTGAATGTGTAGCTCACGCTACAAAACTGATAGTTCCTGGCTCGTGACCAGAAGCGAGCATAATGAGTTGCTAACCCCAACGCTCGATATTGAATTGTGAACTAAGAAACAAGCTCCCGTGCGGGGCAACCCTGGCTCACTGGCTGGGCTCATGTACAGGGACCCTGGCTTGTTTACGTGTGGGATGGGGTAAGGGTTAAGCGGCCATTCAACTGGGGGTCTGCCTGATCAGCAACTGCAGTTGTAAGGCGTAAACTCTAGGGTGGGGTAGTGTTTAGTGCCGATCGGTGTGAATGATGAACCATTCAGCTGAAGGGCGTAAACATCTACAAACAACAGTGAAACGTGAATTGTGTTTAGTGCCGATCGGTGTGAATGATGTACCATTCAGCTGAAGGGCGTAAACACCTACGAAACAACGTGAAATGATTGAGATTGTTAGTAGCTTGTCTACTCTTGTCTTGTCCCGATAATTGTTCTCTTGTACTTATTGTCTCGCCATGTCTTGCTTGTGCACTCATGTTATAACTGCCATGTCATTCGATACTATAACTGCTAGGTTGCTAGTTTACCTTCCTTTCAGTTTCCTTGCTCAAGTCTTTTCAGACTTGCTGACATGTGCCCCTTTCTCTTTGGGTGTCGCATGTTAGTTGCCGAGCCAGAGCTTGTTGCATAGGACGTTGTGTTTGCTGAGGAGGAGTCTTGTGGACACCGGTGACTTGTGCAAACTAACTTGATTTTGATTAACTCAAATTAATAGTCCCACATCGGATTTTGAGAAAGGGGAGTAGTCAGCCGCCTATATAAATAGGGGTCTGCTCTCCTCCTCAAAACTCGTCCCAAGCTCTAGATCTGAGCGGCTCTCGTAAATGTTAGAGCACGCTTGGATCTAAGCTAAATTAATATTTCTCCTCTCCCTATAAATTTCTACCTTGCTCCTGAGGGCTCTAGCAAAGCCGCAAAGGAGTTCGGATTTAGATCCGAAATCTAGGCGGAGGTTTCACTCGCGTGAAACTTTCTTCGGCGGTTGGTTGGCTCGGCGACACGGGATTGATCGCCTCGGGATGCGGAGCGGTTCGAGGAACGGTTCAGGGAGCGGTTCAAGGAGCGGCTCGGCATGGGACGGGAGCGGCTCGGAAGACGGTGCGGAACATCTCGCCTGCTCCAGGGTTGAGATTCCGGGTATGTGTTTAATTAAGCATTAGTTTAATTTAATCGCAGTAGGCTAGATCCTTCTTGGGATGGTCAGACTCATCCCAAGTCGGCATAGATCTTGGGTTAGGGTCTTGGACCTTAGGGTTAAATGTTAATTAGATTAACATGTTTAATTTTCCGCTGCTTTTCTGTCTATGTTCCGTCCGACTTAGGACGGGCATAGAGTTTTTGTGCCCTAATGGTCCCAGAATTCCCTACACAGGAGCCATCCGATACGACGCCTTTGATATCGGCTGCGCTCCCAGCATCAGGTCAATACCAAACTCTAGAGCTCTGTCGGGTGGCAGGCCCGAGATATCCTCCGAAAAGACGTCGTCGAAGTCTTTGACGACTGCTGGTCGCTCGATCTCCATTTGCATAGCTGCGACAATCGGCACCTCTGGCTTGGCCCGAAATCTGATGGGCCCAAGCGTCTCGTCTTTGCTACGGAACTCGAACTCCGGATGGACCGGAATCCGGAATACCACCCTCTTGCTGTGGCATTCGATCGACGCGTGGAAGTCTCCCAGCCAATCAGTGCCATGAACGATATCGAAATGTGATAGATCGTGGACGATGAAATCGGCAAATAGTTCGTGTCCACTGACCACCAAGGGGATCGATCGACAACCCAAATTCACAGTCACCACTCCGTTCCCTGTGGTGATGTCCCAACACTTAGGAAGTGTATGGGTGGAAATGGAGTGCTTTGTTACAAATCTCCGGGATAAGATCCACATGGATGCACCGGAGTCGAACAAAGCCAAGGCAGTGTGAGAGGACACTAGAATGGTGCCTAGGATACGAAAGAACTACGGTCAAACCAAGCTACTCTAACAAACAAGGCAAACAAACATAGCTAACATTAAGATCTATACTATGAAATGAAAGACTAGATTAGAAGTATACCTGCAATAACTCCATCCAGCTCCTCAGTCTCAACAGCGGTCATGGTGTAAGCCGGCCTCTGGGGTTGCACTGCGCGCTGAAACATATGCCTCTATGGCGCCAAGGGTGGTCCACGTACAGCAGCTCCTCACTGAACCGGGGTAGGTGCTCCGACCATGGCATGATGCGCTCTCGGACAATCCTTAGCTGCATGTGAAGCATCTCCACAAACCAAGCACAATCCCAGCTTCCTCCTACAATCCTTCTGAACGTGTCATGTCTTCCCGCAGTAATGGCATGGTCCCTTACTCTGAGTCTGCATAGGTGCTCCTGGCCTCTTGAAAGGCACTGTCTGAACTGGCCTCATCGTCGGCCTAGCAGGTGGCCGGTACTGCTCCATGGGACGCTTCCCCCTATCAGCTGGAGGGTCAGGTAGACGCGATATGGTCTCATGGTTCCTCGTGGCATTCAGCACCGCTCCCATGGTCGTGAAATCTGCCGAAGACATCAAAGCATGAATCTTCGGACACAGTCCCTGACGAAAATGATCAGCTCGTTTCTCCTCCTTCCTCACCATATGTGGGGCAAACCGACGCAGCATCTCGAACTCCGCCTCGTACTCGTCGACGGTCATATCCCCCCTGCTTTAGATCTACAAATCTGCTCAACATCTCCCTCCTAGCAGCCTTGGTGAATACTTCTCCTTGAACATCGATCTGAAAGTCCTCCACTCCACTGGCTTCTGCAGGCGCCTCTCTTCAATGCGCCACCAGTTCCTAGCATTCTCTGTCAGCTGCATCTTCGCTATCTCAACCTGAGTATCATCGGGAATCTTCGCAGTAATCAGCTTCTCCTCAGTACTCAGAATCCACTCATCATCAGCCAACGGTCCTTCCTTCCCAGAAAATGTCTTCGGCTGAAGCTCATTGAACTGCTTCACTTCCGGAGCAGCTCGAGGGGCAGGCGGAGGCGGTGGTGGTGCTACTGGAGGAGCATGGGCAGCACGGTGGGACTGCTGAACCAACTGGTGCTGCACGTCCAGCATCTCTTTCATCACGCCCAGAAACTGGCAAAACTCTCCGCCCTGGTCTTCCGAAACTACATCGCCTGAGTTCCCGGATCGGGTGACGCGTCGTCCTGCCATCCTATTGTCAAGAAATACAGAGATTAAACTCGTACAATTACTGGATAACAATAAAATGAATGTCAATACTCCTATTGTTCCGTACTTGCAGAAAGAATTGAGACCTGCATGGGCCACCACTAAAACCTGTCATGCCCCGCTTCCCAAAACAACAGAGGCGAAGCGTGACTAAGGCCCGCTTAGGCCAGAGCTGAGAAGCTCTTACCCAATAAGCGTCTGTGTGGTTCACCAAGTCGAAGGTACATGTCCCTGCATATTAGTACAGAACAATAAAAGTACTGAAAGAGAAAGACAATCATTTTATTCCAAATTATTTATCCAAAGTACTGAGTCCAACAAAGCCTGAGTCGGCTACAACGACAGAAAGAAAACTACTGGTGCAAGCACCCAACCTAAACAGAAGTAAACGGTGCTACGCACCCAACAACTAAGATGGAACCTCTGGATCAGCAATGGAGATCTCTAACTCATGTCCTCCTCGGGCACGTACTCGGGATCGACGTCCTCCAGCTCTACGTCCTCGGGTAGCTCTGCATGGTCGTCGTACTCCGGCTCGACACCTGACGTACAACACCAAAGAAAGGAACTGCACGTCAGGTAAAGTCTACAAAAGAAAGTCAGACTCTACTGCAAGTGTACTGAACTATTAAACATCGTTTTACTGGTTGATTAGCATGATGGGGTTATAACAGAGTAGCAAAGGAAGTAACGTAGCAGGAAAGTAAAGCACGTCAAACAGTAGTCATAGCGTGTGCTACCGACTACTGGACTATCCTAAAGGTGACATGACAAGACGGAACTAGACAAGACAAGACGGACAAGACACGTGAGACATGAAGGGTTCACGCCTTACGGTTCGAGGGGGATCAGACCCTCTCCCCGTGTGCACGCTCAACCCTACCCCCAACCCAGGAACTCAGGACAAAAAGTACAGAGATCACTTCCGCTAGGGAAAACATCTGAAACGCCCGAAGGCTTTTTGTATCACGGAGATCACTTCCGCTAGGGAAGCATCTGAAACGCCCGCAGGCTTTTTGTATCACGGAGATCACTTCCGCTAGGAAAGCATCTGAAACGCCCGAAGGCTTTTTTGTATCACAGAGATCACTTCCGCTAGGGAAGCATCTGAAACACCCGAAGGCTTTTTGTATCACGGAGATCACTTCCGCTAGGGAAGCATCTAAAACGCCCGAAGGCTTTTTGTGTAACATGGACATGACATGACAAGTGTAAGGGAAAGTTATTCTAGGGTGTCCACACGCATGCACACACAAGATAATCCTACGGTGTCAAAAGTTGTTGTTTGTCGAGCTTAGACTTCATCGTCAAGTCTAAGTCGTCAGGGCGACCCGGACGCTATCATTTCACGTCCAATTCTATACACTCACAGTCTAACAGTTTTAACAATTTAAGACCAAGACACGGTCAAAAATGCAAGTGGGTACACTTGCCTGCGGTGGCGAGTGTGTCATCCGTCCGGGGCGTCGCGTCCGCGGTAGTCCGTCTGAAACTGTGTCACGGCGACGGTGTCAGGTCGCGATTTTCAATAGATCCTATTTAGGTTCGTTTCTAGGTTGTCGGGGCAACCCTAATCGTCCAAGTCACGTTTTTGGTGTTTTAACAGCCTACATCGACCACTACCCTATATGCACAGAAAATTGTCCGATGGTCGATTTCTACAGTGAGCAGCGTTTATTGGTGCAGAAAAGTAAATTTAATTATTGTTGTCCAGTTTTAGTTAGGTTTTCAGTTTCGCTACGGGTGGGTTGTGCTACCAGTTTCGGGAACCAACCTCTCCGGTGTTCGATGTAAGATAAGCGTAGCGTCTGAACGGTAGAAGATCTGCGTCGCCTACGGCGTCTCGGCTACGGGTAGCGTAGTGAGACACGTTTTGGTAGCGGACCAGAGGTGAGGGCAGCGAGCGGGGATGACGGGCAGCGAAGACAATCATGGTAGTGGTCCGTAGGTGACGTTGACGGCGTCGAGTGGCCACCAAAATAGCGAGCTACGGATCAAAACGTTGTTTTAACATCACTGGGGTTGGCTGTGGGGCTGCAAAGGACGTAGATGGCGGCAGCAGCTTAGGGGGGTCGGTGGTGATCCTCCGACGATCGGGGAGGCTGTCGTGGCGGTCGGAAAAACGAGCAGCAGCCACTGGGCTGCTTCCGTGGCTGCTGCAGCGAAGAAGTGGCCGCCGGCAAGCCGTTGAAGTGGCCGAGGGCGGCGACAGGTCTCCGGAGGTGGTCGGGGGTCGGAAGAGGCTGACGGCGGCCAGTAAAATGCAGCAGCGTAGCTGCTGCATGCGTAGCTGCCGCTGTCGAGCAAAGAAACGCCGGCGATCACCTGAAGCGACGGCGGGCAGGCGCCGAAGTTGACGGGTCGGGTGTGTGGCGTTGGGCGGTCGCGTGGCGATAGCAGGGCGGCGCTTGGCTGAGGAGATGGAGTGAGTGGGAGAGAGAGAGTCGGGAGATGTTTGAGTAGCCGGCGGTTGCAAAACAAAACCCTAGCTCTTAGGTTAAATGTGGGTAGGGTTAGGGTTTGGAATAGGTTTTTTTAAAAGAATTCTTAATGCTAAAGGGTTTAAGATTAAAAGTTAATTGGGTAGGGGTCTAGAGGTAAGGGTAGTGAACATAAGAGAACGGAAGGATACAAATAGAAGATGCCACCAACCCCTTTAGATACGTATGAGCATACATAGGGATTCCATTAGATTTGTTCACAATTTGAAATTCAAAAAGATTTGGGGAGAAATCAACGGTTGAGATTTAACTGGAAGATATCTCTCGCTACGGGCGTCAGAAAAATAATCCGAAAATATCTTGGCGATTGTGGAGACGAGACGCACAGATCTACGGAGCCTGATCGTGCGCTATGCCTACCAAAAATTCACGTAAAATTGGAAACGGCGTTTTGAGTCAATTGACTAAAACGCCCCTACCATTCCAAGTCGTTTTGCGAGAAAACGAGCCGTGAAATGGCGTTCCCAAAAATTACAATAAAATCATACACTCTCAAACAATCACAACGGGATATCACATCGCATATTTCGGAATCCAGAAATAGACAAATAAAATACGTGCACGATAAAGCACGTGTACGTAGAAATTCATAAGGTCGGAAAGCGACCGTTACAGTTGAAGAAGCCGTCGATGACGGCAATAGAGAAGAGGCCACTGAAGGGCCTATCATTATTGAGGAGAAAGCAGATGCCCCTCCCGTCACGGCTATTACGACACCTCCTCCCGTCGATGCATCTAAAAGTAAAGTATCCCGACCTCCCCCTCCATACCCACAGAGGCTAGCCCTAGCCAAATTGGAAAAGAAATACTCCAAGTTCATGGAGTTATTGAAGGGAATCCAGTTGATCATTCCGTTCATGGACGCCATCACGGAGATCCCAATTTACGCAAAATTTTTGAAGGATCTTATCACGGGGAAGAGAAAGCCCGAAGAAATCAAGTTATTGGAGGACTCCACCTCCATTATCAAAAATCATCTCCCCCGGAAGCTGCCGGATCCGGGGAGCTTTACCGTACCGTGTTTTATTGGAGGGACGCCTATCAGCAGAGCATTGATTGACTTGGGGCTAGCATCAGTTTGATGCCCACCTCCATCTTCAAGAGACTTCAGATGGGAAGTGAGTTGGAACCGACGAGCATGTCCATCCAGCTTGCCGATCATTCCATCACCTACCCGGTGGGGATAGCAAGGGACGTCATCCTCCAAATACCCCCAGGACTATGTGTTCCAGTTGACTTTATTATCATGGACATGTCTCAGGGAGGGAGCTCCCAACTTATACTCGGTCGCCATTTCATGGCGACGGCCGGTGTTCTGATCGATGTTCGAGAAGGGACCCTCTCTCTCAACGTGGGAGATATCGAAGCTGAGTTCCGGCTACAAAAGCCGGTGAGGGAGCAAGCCCATGTAGAAGGGGCCAGCTATCTGGAGCTTCTTGAAGAGGAAGCCATTGAGGATTTTACTTCCGAGGGGGTCATGAAGGACCCAATGAAGACAAGCATCGACAATGACGGCGACCCAACCTACAACAAAGCAGTCACCGCATACATCCGGGTATTGGATGATGAACTTCTGAATCATACACCGAGTCATCAAGAACCGGGAGCTTTATGCTACCCAGAGGAGAGTCTTGAAGTAGGCGGAAACCAAATGCCGCCGGATTACATCACCTCGAAGAATGACGCGCGACCACCACGTGCACCAAACGACAACTGATACATCTAAGGGAGTCAAGCTCACGACTAAAAACGAGCGCTTATTGGGAGGCAACCCAATTTTCTTTTTCCAATTTCTTATTTTTCATTTTTTCTATTTATTTCTTGATTTTGAGAGAAAAGCATAAAAATCACAAATATTTGACGGGTTCGTCTTTTGTATAGGATGGACAAGTGGCGGTATGCGTATCGACATTATAAACGGAAGGAAGCCGGAGGAGAGCATCATATTCGAAGATTTGAGGAGAAAACCAAAGAAAAATAAGAGCATACATTGAGACACAGAAGACTCGACCGAGCAGTTCGCAGTTCAGACACGAAAAAGGAGGGGAAGATGCATTTTCCACTCGACCGAGCAGCCTTCTGCTCGGTCCGAGTAGAAATAGACTCGGCCCGAGCAACCCACTACTTGGTCGAGTGCTACAGGCTTTTGAAGTTGAGGAGAAAACATCACTCTGCCATCCCGACCAGATTATTATTGGCTCGGCCCAAGTAGGCAATGACTCGACCGAGCAGCATGCTACTCGGTCGAGCAGACGAGGGAGTATAGTTTTTAGAATTTGCTTGACTCGGTCGAGCAGCCTAACTGCTCGGCCCGAGTGGAGTCGGATCTATTTTTCCAAACCTGACTATAAGTTACCTTACCTCAGTTAAAAAAATTTTAACCTAAAATTTTTATCCCTAATCCCCCGAGCTTCATCTCTCCCCCTACTCGTTCAAACCCCCACCCCCGTGCCGTCTTCCTCCTCCCGCACCATCACCGGTGCCGCCGACTGTGCCGCCCTACTACATTCAGCCACCCCTATCTCTCTCTTTCTCTCTCTCTATCCCTCTGCCCCCTCCCCTCTCTTCCCCCCCTTTTCGCCCTACATAGTCGACGGCACCGTCGACGGCGCCGTCGCCGCCGACCTGTTCTTCCCCCCATAACCCCCCTATTAAAACCCACCCACCGCCTGCCCCCTCTCCCTCTCCCATCGGATCGCCCTAAACCCCCCCAATCTCCGATCGGTTGTGCCCTAGGGCACGGACCGAATAGCGATACTGCTCGGTCAGTCATCGGGTACAGCGACTCGGACCGAGAAGTGTCAATGCTCAGTCAAGTCACCTAAAATTTGCGTATCACCCATTTTAACTCGATTATCTGACGTTTTGATCGTTTCCAATTGCAGGTACTCTCTGATTACGTCAGTAGCAGTTGTGAGGAGTAGCTTGGGGGATCTTTTGGGCACTCGCATCGTTCTCATCCCTCGCACAGACGGTACACTCGTTTCCCTATATAATTTCATACTGTATTTCATATACCGTAGACACGATGGTTCGCACATGCGGATCCACCATACCCCCCGTTCGCGGGAAGAGGCCGTCGTCTTGCGCCTCCTCTTTCCGACCCTAGCGTCGTGCCCACCTTACAACCACATCCGCCACTACCACTACCACACCCCCTACCACAGCTACCACTACCACTACCACACCCTCTACCACAGCTCCCGCCATCACCACTATCATCCCCACCACCACCCCTGTCACGACCGTCGTTATCCCCACCACCACTTCCATCCCCACCACAGCACAATCCACCGCCTCTACCTCATCACCCCCACACCCCGCACCCACCAGGGGTGACATGCCTGCACGTCTTTCGACATATGGCATCATGTTCCGAGACACCGCACACCGAGAGCGCTTTTTTCAGGCTCTCTCAGCACCGTCTCGTACCTACCGCGTTCATAGACATGCCGACACTTAGATCCCTAGGACTCTTACAGGGAGTTCACCACCTGTACCGAGCGATCGGTTTCGACCGTTTCCTCAGTGCACACGCTCCCACCTACACGCACATAGCACTCGAGGGTCTCAGCTCTCTTGCTCTCACCCCAGCAGGTGACGGCATCACCTTCCACCTCCTGGACCACGATTGCACTGTCACATTTGCCATGATCCGAGAGTACTTTCACTTCCCTGTTGTACCCGAGCCCAGAGTAGCCTTTTCCTCGCCCTTTGATGTTGACACTTTTGACCTCGAGCCTTTTGAGAGCGTATTTCTGTCCTTCCACAGTATCGCCCTAGTCGGGTGAAGGCATCGTGCATCGTGCACCCATGCCTTCGTTACGCTCAGAGGCATTTAGCTTCCACCCTCTTCTGCAGGCCTGAGGTCGGGACCATGTCCCTTCCTGAGCTTACCCATCTTTATGGGTATGACCCGGCCTCTTCAATTCCACCCTGACGGCTCTCTGCGATCCTTCATGCTATCTGACGCAGCCCATTGGTTGTGTCACCGCCTTTACCAGACTGCCATCACCCACCATGCCACCGATATTTGCTGCGGTGGTTTCTTCACTATTTTTGCTAGGATGCTTGATATTCCCATTCCAGCTGACCTTCACCGCCCTGTTGGCCCGACACGCCTGACCATTGGCGTGCTCGAGCATATGCATATCATCCGACCACACGGGGATCGTCACTGGTTATATCTCGTTGGCACCACCCATACTCCCCACATGGTGCTCCCCACCCCTCACCTTACACACATCCCAGCTGTCCAGCTTGACTGTATGCTTCCTAGAGTCAATCCACTCCCTGCCATACACGTACTCGAGCCCCCTGGAGCACCGGTCTACGCACCCGTCGATGACCCGGTCTCACGCTCCCCGGTGTTCAAGTTACACGACATTTCTGCTTTAGTTGCCGGCCTCCCAGTACCACCAGCTGACCCATCTTCCGGAGCCGTTTCTTCCACCATTGTATCTGCCATCTCCACCGCAGTCGAGTCTTTGGGGACTGTCCCCACCTCTTGCCCCAAGACTCAGATTTCTTCTGCCATTGTATCTGTGCCGGAGGGCACCGACATACCTTCTGCTGAACGACCCCATAGATCTTGATTCTCCCGTACACAACCCTGCCCCTACTCTTCCACCCCTCAGTGACCTGATCGCTTCACTTCCTCTATATTTAGGTCACCAGATTGCACTTTCTGGCACCACTTCCTCCACGTCAGCTGCCATTTTTGCCGAGAGTGTGTCGATGTCTGTCTACTCTTCTGTGTCGACTACAGCTCTTCCTTCAGCAGCCTCTGAGCTACCATCAAGCTCGCCCTCTCCCACCTTCCACGCTAGGCACCGTGCCTCAACTGCACAGGGCCGATTCACGAGAGTGGTGACTCACAGACATTTCTCCCGCGCTCCACCCGACTCCCGTACTTACGACGCTCGCCTGACCGTGTTAGAGGAGTCGACCTCCCTCTTACAGCGAGATTTCGAGGACTTTGTACGCTCGACGGCGACACACAGATCTAGAGTCGAGTCGGATCTGACCTCTATTATAGACTTGTTGCAGTACCGTGGCCCCCCTCCTGTTATCCTTGCATACCCTCTGCCACCCAGGCCAGACACTGTGACCCCCTCTGCACCACTCAGTGCTTCACTTTCTCAGGCTTCTGCAGAGCCTGCTTCTACCACTTCTGAGTCAGCTGTCACATTAGATCCCATGTCTGCCCTGGTATCACCCTCTGTTGAGCCCTCCACTGCCACCGTTGATCTCCCCACCAGCCCTCCTCACGAGTCCCAACCAGATCCTCCACCCACCACTCCTGGTCCACAGCAGAGGGACCCATCACCACCCCCAGAGGGTGGTGCCTCTGCTTGATGTCGTCCTTACCATTTCTTGCCTCCCTCTATTTATTTTGTGCCCATCTGTCTATTTGGGGCCCTACACTTACATAGCTTGGGGGAGGAGCCACCCATGCATCATATCACACACCGCATTGCATCATTCCATGTTTTATTTTCCTTTTTCTTTTATCGCACAGTTTTTATTTCATTCCCACCCACCCCACCCCTTTAGCATCATCTCTCGCTCACGAGCGTTTTCTTAGCAGTGAGGACACTATTAGGTTTAGCTTGGGGGATGGGCGCCGCCGCTTTATTTTTGTTTTTATTTTTACACTTTTCTTCCCTTATCTCAGTTTTTATTTCACTTTTCACCGTTTTTTCACGCCGTTTCCTTTTTCTCATTTTACATTATATTTTCTATTTTCACCATGCATGCATATCTTTTTCTTTATTTTCCTCTTTTTCTCCGCTTCTTTCTCTTTTTATTTTGCTAAGGATGTTCCGCATGATGATATCTCTCGTGGCCGTATTAGTTTTTACAATGCTCATTTTCGATGACATGTTATTAGGGTAAATTTCAGTTTTACTATCTATATGTATGCATTTCTTTTGTTGATCTATCTGATTTAATGCCTAAAATGAATTGAAAATCGAATGCAAGAATTAGTATCTAGTATGATCTATGTTGGAAAATGCACCTAGGTTCACGCATCACTAGAACACTTGGAGTATCTGTTTTTATCTCATTCACTTCTGATTGCATGCATGCTGGTATGGTACTATTTACTGCATGCATTTTTCAGTATTCATTTAGAGAAGTGAAAATATCCATGCTATCTATGAGTTTAGTTAGGGTTTTTGTAAGGGACCCTGCGGGGCTACACACACACACACTAGAGGGGGGGTGAATAGTGTAATAGTAAGCAAAGTGCTTAATTAAAAGTTACTAAAATTACAGCACAATAAACAGTGAAAATTAAACAGAGTACTCAACAACAACAATCACAAACACAAGAATTTTACACTGGTTCCCCAAAACTTGGGTACGTCCAGCCACACCAATATTCATTGTATTCCCACAAAGAGAAGTGAATACAAATCTCACAAGGAGATACCCCACCAAGAGGATTTTGCCCTACATAAGGACCCAACCAACCCTACACGAGGGTCAAGACTCTCACCAAGAGAATCACTAACTCCCACTCGGAGAATTAAGGTTAGCCCTACACTAGGACGCTAAACTTCCACCAAGAGAGTTTTTCCCACAAAGAGAATATCCTAATCCCACAAAGAGAATATCCTAATCCCACAAAAAGATAAACTCCCACAAAGAGAGTGACTAATTCCCACAAAGAGAATTAGTGTTTCAAAACAAAAACAAAACGAAACAACACTTACCTATGCCTTGATATGATCTTACCAATATGAAGAAGAAGGCATGCAAGTGAATGACCAAGTGCTTGAAATTACCTTTTATTGCACCTGATGATCTTTCTCTCTTCTAGGAATGAATCCTAACACTTCTCACTTGAGTGTATGAAAATGAAGAAAAGAAAGATGATCTCCAAAAAAGGAATGAGATTAAAATCCCTTGGAGAAATTCCCTAGAGCTTAGATGATATATCATAAGATTGAAGCTCTAAATGAGGGAATGGGAGATATTAGGAGTGGCTATTGATTCTCAAAGATATTCAATAATAACCAAGAGTTCTAAATGAACTAAGCCAACTCCTATATATAGGAAGCACAATGGAACCCATAAAACCAGGCAAAACCCCAAAGGGAAGAAATCTGCAACGGCTAGATTTTGGCAGTTTATGGCCCAGACAGTCGACTGATGAACAAATGACAGTCGACTGTTCAACGCCTATAAAAATCCCAACGGCTATAATCTGAGCCGAGACAGTCGACTGTAGAAGACTATACAGGTGACTGAAAAACAGACAGTCGACTGTATATCCTTCATCAGGCGACTGCTGCAGGGGATGGAGAAAAACAAAGAGTTATAACTTTCTCCCAGAATGCATACAGGCGACTGATGACCAAAGTACAGTCGACTGTAAAATAGACAGGCGACTGTTTCTCCTTCATCAGTCGACTGCTGCAGTGAATGGAGAAAAACAGAGAGAGATGCATTTTTCGCACTTACGCCTTTCAGACGACTGATAGCCATTTCACAGGCGACTGTAAAAACAGCAACAAGCGACTGTCTTGCACATTGGGATGAAGCCTAGAAAGTGCAAGAAGCGCACAGTCGACTGTCGACCAATTCACAGGCGACTGTAGAAACATAGGCGACTGTAAGTTGAACATCAGTCGACTGATGCGAAAAGCTCAAGAAGAGTCAATAGAAATGTTGACTTGAGCTATGCATCACAGTCGACTGTAGAAGGCTCGACAGGCGACTGGAATCACCCAGTCGACTGTAAAACCTTCATCAGGCGACTATTGGAGAGCCAGAGACTCCAAATGAGTCTTTGGGCTAGATGAACCTATAGGGTTGGATTCTATGATAATCCTAAGGCTCACTAAGATGGTGAAATTCATATGCATGAGAGTATGACCATCTATCAAGGCATTACAATAATCCTAGACTCAAAAAGAGAAATGCAAGTAATTGAAATTACATGGATTACATATAGCATCTCCTAGAGTCTAAGTCTTCAAGCTCACAATACCTTGATGCTCCCCATCATCTCCAAGCTTTGGCACTCCTTGATGAGCTTCCCTTCATCAAGCTCCAAGCTTCTCTAGATGACCATCCATCATCATGCTCCAAGCTTTGGCTTTATTAGATGATCTTCATGACTTCATCCAAGCTTGAGCACTCCATCACTCTTGGAGGTCTTTAAGATATCCCTTGTAATATCCTCCAAGCATTATGCTTTGTCTCATCAACATATAATGATTAAGATAAACTGAGACTAAAGCATAAGATTGATTAGCACACTAACATAATGTATTGATCTTCATCAAAACAACGTTAGTCGTGAACCCAAGAACTAACAGTTTTATTTTATCAAACCATTGTGCACCCTCTTATGAGTGAACCGAGAGTCCTACTATTTTTCCTTCTCCACATATCTATTTATATCTCTACATATCAGTTGGTTACATCTCCATAGCTATCTTACCGCATCTCACTTCCCAAACCCAAAAAGAAAAAGTATAGCTTCTAAATGAAAAAAGGAAAAAAAATGTGTATATATTCTTATGTGAAAAATAAAATAAAAAGAAAGAAAAATGAATAAATACTGTTTTATATCATTTTATTAGAAGCTATCATTTATTCTGGGAAGAAAAAGAAAAATTTCATATCATTTTTCTTGATGCGACGCCTTAAGCTAAGCGTGGGGGGGCAAACCAACTGATCACATGAGTGAGCATGACATTAGAGTGGAGACGGTGCATAACTGGGAGATTTAATAACACCTAAACTTTACGAATTGCTTTAGTTTTTGGAGATTTTTCATGCATCGAAACGAATATCTGAATGGCATGATTTTTTCTATTCTCTATTGCATGTTGTGTGATCTCTTTATACTCCTCGTGTATCTGTGATTGAAAAGGGTGTTGCCAACTTCTTTATACTAGACTCTAGGGATTGCATGAGATTGATATGATTTGATGGTGTTATTTCAGTAGATCCCTATTCTTTGCCTGCATTGCATGCTTGTCATATGATTTGTAAATCTAGAAATTGCCAGTAGCATGTATGTTTGTCATTCAGAGCATCGTGATATATTATTTAGGCCTGAGATCTGACTGATCATCCCTAGCACTCTCCTCTCACTTCTCTTCTCCTTTCTCTCTATTTTTCATTTTCTTATTTCTTTTTTGTTTTCCTCCCGACGTACCGATTATTCGTCTTCCTCGAGGACGAGTAAGAGTAAGCTTGGGGGATTTTGATATGTCCATATTTTCTACTATTTTCATATCATTATTTCATTGTATCCCATGTCATTTTCGCATCCAAATCCCTCATTTTACTACGATATTGCATTTCTGACGATATATTCGAGTCTCGTAGTGTTCTATGAGTTTTCAGGGATTTTGGAGTGATTGGGAACCCCCACTTGGGTATGGACACATCCTACATGCTCGTGAGCTCATTAGCGAGGCTCTGGAGGAGTTTGCCACACTTTCGGAGCCATTGGAGGAGAAGAGAGGGAGCAGAGGAGAGAGAAACAGCCCCCAGCAGCCCCTGGAGACAGTTTCCCAGAAAATGCTCGGTCGAGCAGTTCGGCTGCTCGACCGAGCAGCTTCAATAGAGAAGAGGAGCTGATATGGGCTGGCTCGGACCGAGCAGTTCATCTGCTCGGTCGAGCAGCCTCAATTTCCACAGCTGAAGCAGTCCAGCGACACGGCCCAAGCAGCTGACCGAGTCGACCCCTACTCGGACCGAGCAGAGCTGACTCGGTCCGGGTTGGCAGAGCGGAAATTTTTGAATCCTCCTTATTTCCTGTAATACTCGGTCGAGCAGCTCATCTGCTCGGTCCGAGCGACCGAACGAGCAGCGTATTGCTCGACCGAGTCACCTACTCGGTCGGCAATTCTAGGGTCATTTTTGGAATGTTTTCGGAGGCCGTCGATTGTGCGATCTTTGGCGACTGAAGCTGGGAGCTGTGCGAGCGCTGAAGGGGGCGACTCAGTAGGGATGTTTTGAATACGTTTTGGAGCGGAGAGCTTAGGCGATTTTTCTGTATTAGTTTTTGAAATTAAAACTTTGGATATTTTTAGATTGAACTTGAGGGATTTAAATTTTGGTTCTGAATTGCGTTTGCGTATTGGAACCTTGGAATTTTTCTGGATCTGCAATTTCTATCGATTTCTCGCTGTAAGTATTTTATCCCTATTCTTTTGATTGCTATAATGTTTTCTTCTCTAAGAATGATGTTTTTATCTGTTGCCATCGCTATGTGTGAGTAGATTATTCTAGGGTTGATGGGTTAGCCCTAGTATCCTAGGGGAAAGATGTAGATCTGGATCTCCGCATTGAATTGGAGATTTAGGGAAGTATTTCGATCGATCCTACTGAATCCCTAGATACCCCGTATTGAGATCATGCCCACGGTCTGTGGAATTGATGTGCTTAAGGGGTATCTACGGGATCCGAATAGGGAAATCGGTGGATCCAACCAAGGCTCGTGACCACGCCCAGCTCGTGCCTTGAGGGGATCCATCGACGAACTATCCCGCTACGTTGACGGCTACCGCCATTGCGTCAACGAGAGCCACTGAAATACCCCGCAATTCTAACCCACGAGAGTGGTACGAATTGGGGGATTAATCCCCTAGCCTTAATGCAATGCAAGGATCCTATTACAACGTCGACCCCCGATGATTTTAGTGGCGATCTCTAATGTCCTAGTCCCTTTTATTAGTATTACAACAATACCACCACAACCAAATCTTTCACCCCGATAGCTATCTTGCTTCGAGATCTAGAAATAAACTGAGAATCTATTTACACTATCACCGTCCCAGTGGGATTCGATATCTTATATACTATAACTCGACACCATCCACTTGCGAATTGGGCCCGGAATTGAAGCCTAGGGGCCACATCACGCCTGGCGATTGTGACACCGCCAAGTGGAATCTAGGTGTAGGTTTCGGATGCGTCAGTCTTAATGGACTGAATTCTTCAGGCCTCTATGCCGGAGCCCTTTCTTCAGGGCAGTCATGGTGACCAATTCAGGGCAACTCTCGACGTTTAGTCTCTAGTCATAACCCATCAGAGTCTCACCCGACCTCAGGATGATGTTGAATAGGAGGTCCAAGCCTGGCTTTCTTTGTCGCCCGGCCATGAACTGTTGGCGGCACTTCTGGGAAAAGCCCCGAAAGTTGCCGATGGATTGGTCGAGGATGCTGTTATACCACTCCCTGGCAGATTTCTTGAGGGTGGTATAGAAGCCTCGGCAGAGCAGGGCATCGTCGGCCCCTTGGAACCTCATGACTCCCTGGTAGTCTTGCACGTGCTCTTGAGGATCTCCTGTGCCGTCGTACATCTCTAAGGTTGGTACTTTGAACTTGGAGGGTACTCGCACGTCGGTGATGCTCCTCATCAGTGGGCATTGGTCGTCCCCTGGGACTTCCAGGTCGATCTGACCCGGCGGCACTTCCCATTAGTGCTCAGACAGCCTTGGCAGATCAGCGGGAATGTGCAAGGGGTTTCCTCCACGGCCCTCCCGGCTGGGGATCGATGTCGGTCGCCGGGCTCGCTCCCTGCGACGGCGATCTTCGCGGCTCCTGGACCTCTTTTGGCGCGAGCTTCTGCTCCGCCCCCGGCACTCCTTAGCGGCCGTGCAGCTGGACGATTGTCGTTCGACCGAGCGGGGTCGCTTGGACGAGGCTGCAGTCGATTTGTCCATGGTCCATTCGGTTCTCCCTCCTCCCTCACCTTGAAGAGAGGTGGGGGTAAACGATCGCTCCCGGTTCAGGCCCTCACCGTCACGGTCTGTGACTATGGTTGAGCGCAACGGGGGGCGTGCCCCTAAGCAGTCGGGGAACCCTGCATGGTTTCCTTCCAAGGGGTGTTGCGGGTCCGCGAGGTGCTGGATGGCTTCTGCCAGGGCTCGAAAGTTGGCGTTCATCTCCTGGGTGAGATGGTCGAGTTGTTCGCAGGTTACTGAGCGCAAGTTGTCGGTTTCTCCTGTGGAGCAGCTGTGGTCGGTTTCGTGTTGGACGTAGCTGCCCTTTCCTGGGATGGTCGGTATTCGGGCCGCTCCATCGTTGTGCTGCTCCATATTGGTTGTAGGATGACGTGGGAGATGATCTCGTTCCCACAGACGGCGCCAGATGTTTCGGGGTGTTTTCTCATCATTGATTGATAAGTTGAATGTCCGGGGGTCGTCGCGGTCACGTGAGACGCATGCGGCCTTCGGGATCGGTTGTCCAAGCGTTCGCTTAGGTGGAAACGAGCGGAACCGTGCGTCGGTGTGCCAAAGGGTAGCTTTGGTAGAACGACAACTTTCTGGAACGATCGGTCAAACAGGCCTGGGACTCGAGAGCGCTCGGACCTGGATGATGGGACGCCGAAGGTTAGCTTCGGTTGGTTGAAGCCTCTTCTGACCTGCATGGACGAGAGAGCTCGTCAGGTGGGGTCGGACCTTGGTTCTGACCAAGTTCGCTCCGATGCTTAAGTCAGCACTTATCTGAAAGATGCTCGGTGGGGTCGAGTATGGTTCACGACGAGACCAATACGCGAGTCCTCAGGCCGAGCTGTGGAGGAGAAATGTGTGAAGTGGAAGAAAGGTCTTAAAGAGGTGGAATACCCGAGGTCTGAGTATTCAGGATTCGATCCCTTGGTGTTTCGTCTTTTTGGCCTCTTATAGGAGTTTGCATGTCAACGCCTTTAGGGCGTCCTGTCATCGCGCCCTTTCTACCCGCTCGCTTCGATGGTCTCTTCAAGGGGTATGAAGGCGGTCGTGATGGAGCATTGACTGGTGTTCAAGGCGGGCGCGATCTGGTGAGTAGTTTCCTCAATCGTAGAAGGTCATCAGTTTCCCCGACGTTGGCTTTGGACCGCCGCCATTTGATGCGCTCGAACGCCGCGATTCGATGCGCTAGCGGGGCCTTCAAGTTTGGGACCATCCCCCGGGCCGTGGGCTTGGCCCGCTTCGTTTTGGGGGGGTTGTATCACCTTTGAAACCAAGTGTCATACATAGTAATCCAAGATTGATTGAAGCATTAGTGTTCTCTCCAACCTGACGTATACGAATAACTTGGCGGAATCAGTATAAATCTTAGTTTCAGATGAATGATTCTCTTTTGATTTACGTTTATCTCTTATATTATTTGTGGTTGCGGATTTCGTAAAGATTGTCATTAGCATTTTCACGGGGTAATTGCCTACCAGAAAAGCATTCGCCCAAATTGGCAAAAAAGTATACACTCAACGCCAAAATATAGTCTCTCTCAACCCATACAGTAATGGACGAAAGTGATTAACAAAATACACAGATGCTACACTAATAACTAAACTTTTTCATGGATCTTACAGCAATGATCTTTTCGAATGATCGCAAGGACCACCAGAGAAACAACCCATGTGCCTCAACCGAAGGATCTGCGGGTAAACATCGCATCACAAAGCTACAGCTTTTACACCTTGACGAGGCAATTAGCCTACGGGGCCACAAACAGGAGCATAGCCCCCATCTACAAATGCAAAGACCCGATTTTAAATCTTGATTAGCTTCAATAATCATCGACCCAAGAGTGCTTTGCTTAAAGAGTTTGAGATGATTAGCATGTGGGAGGTAGCCCATCTTGTCCTTGAGTCTCCTTAAATTGGTATAGGTTATTAATTTTTTTTTAAATAACTCACATCATGATCATGGAGCTTTATCATAATCATTTAGCATATAATGATGCAACTTGGAAAGTAGCAAGTGCTTAAAGAAAGGATGTCAGGAGATTAGTGGCAAAAATTTTAATGCAAAGCATTGTATGCTTTGGCTTTTTGATGTTACCTAAGTTGGCTTAGCACAATCATCAATCTAAGAAAGGCTATATTGCTTTACTTCCTGCATCAATCTAACATTTTCGAGCATTGCTGATAATAAGGACTAAACAGAGGGAGGACAAGAAAATTAAGTAGTCCCCTAATGTTATATGCAAATTGTTATGAGCGTGTTTTTGTAGGCCCATTAATGTATTGGGTATCCACCTATTATGTAACACTAGCTCTATAAATATAAGGTTACGTGGTTCCGTAGCCGCCAAGCTTACAACACATTATCAGCACGCTCACAGCTGAGCCGAATCTCTGCCGACGGACGAATCGCGACGCGAAAGGGCTTCCTTCACCAAACGTCGCTAGATTCGGAGGGTAGGATCTAGAAGTAATTTTCACCCCCCTAGATCTAAACTTTTATGTGCATATGATTAGATCCATGTTAGTTTAATCAGATCTAGATTTTTATCTTATATGTATATGACTGGATCAATGTTTGGTTAGATTAGATCGAATTTTTATCTCAGATCTACATGCTAAATCAACTTTTGGATTATAACTCGACGTTTTTATCGCTAAAAATCAAATTTTTACGATTAAAAGCGCTTATTTGAAGACTAAAACAAGTTTTTTTTAATAAAAATCCTATTTTTATGATCTTCTTCCCCAATTTTTCAAACCCAAAAGGGGCTTCTTCTTCGCCACGTGGCTGGGAGCCACGCGCGCGCACGAAACCCCCACCCATCGCGATCTACCCGCCGCCAGAAGTGGCAGCGTGTCGCAGCCGCTTTGGCGGCAGCAGGCGCTGCCGCTCGGCGGCAGCCGCTTCGGTCCGGCAGCAGACGCCGCTGCCGCCAGGAGCGGCAGCCGCCGCCCAACCGCCAGAAGCGGCGACGGCAGCGGAACCCCCGCTCCCCGCGCGTGAGATCAAACCCTAGCCACCAGAAGCAGCAGCCCACGCGATGCAAACCATAGCAGGTTGCACGGGATCGCACGGTAGATCGCCTCCAAAAACCCTAACTAGGGGTTTTCCCCAAAAATTTTGTTTTTACAAATTCTTTTTCAAATTTAATTAAGATTTTTCTTCTTTAAATTCTGACTAATTACATGCTTTATAAATCACTCATCTTTGGATTATTTGATTACTAAACTTTGAATAATTAGGAAAATCATGTGACCGCTCTGCCGTTAGTTAACTAATCTAACGGTGTATGACGTTGCCAAGTGGTCCAATAATTATTAAACGAAAATTTTTCATTTCCATTATAAAACTGCATGTGATGATTAAATGCATGTGATGATTAATTGCGTGCGATGAAATAAATGCCTGATGCATTTTTCTGCGACGTATGTTTATACTTGTTATGGTTTTGGATCGGCTAGCTATCACCATTATTTTCCTCGCATTTTTTTCATTTTGAGAGAAATTGTAGTGAGGATAAAATTGTATAAACTCTAAGACTGGCGCACGTCCCATGAAGATGAAGATCTATTTTCAGAAGAATAGGGGCCCCGCGAGGGTTCCCGAGTAGTATTTTCTATTTTATGGGACTGTATGGACTTTATTTCTTTTAAAATAGTGACTAGCCGATCCACATAACAAATATCTGTGTCTGAAATGCATAATTACTTGTTTTATTTTAAAATATCTAATTATTGCTCATTTTTAAACATGCTTAGATAATGGCAAAAATTGCGAGCATCGAAATTGACGTATTGGATGCTACATGCAAAAATTATCTGAGCTGGCTGTTGGATATCAAATTCCACATGCGCTCACAGTGACTGAGTCATGCCATTGCTGTAGGCGATACGGTTTCTAACATAGATAAAGCGAAAGCAATTATCTATATCAACCGCCATATCGATCGGACCCTGAAGGCCGAGTACCTCACAGTGGAAGACTCTTACGAGTTATTGTCCCTAGCCAACTTCACAAGCCGAACTAATTTTACAAAAGGAGATACGTCTCCCTCTCATACTAATCTCCCGACCTTAAGCTCTACAAAGGTAGAGCCCAGAAGATGGGGACAATTAATACAATCTTTTGACCGGGCCCAGAGGAACCAAGTCAACCACGGTTAGTCAACCAACCCATTACGACCTTGAGCTCTAGTCCAAGGACCTCACGAGCAGGTCACGCCCATCTACCCGAGGCGAAGGCCCAAAAGACCGCCCACTTTCCGTGGATGATGAAATCGCTCCCCAAACCGAGGGGGCACTCGCCAATTATGTCAGTCACTCAAAGTCATCATTCCAGCAATCATGGCTCGCCTTCATGACATTTATCCCTTCATCAAATGAGCGCACTTATTGGGGTCAATGTTTCCTAATCAGTGCGTCCCCATTAATGACGGCAATAAGGTCTCATCATTGTCCATTACTACGGGGAGCTCACGTATATAAAGATGAGGAGGCATCACCACCAGGGGACTCTCTCCGAGATCTAATATGGATGTAGGACAATACAACTCTTACACCTTCTTCCACCTTACACATTTTCTCCTCCGTAGCTTGGCCTGAGAACTCGTGCTTGGTCTCTGGCCCGATTCCACCGAGCACCATTTTTAGTCACCATCTGACTTAAGTATCGGAGGGGACTTGGTTGGAACCAAGGTCCGACCCCGCTGACGAGCTCTCTAGTCTGTGCAGATCAAAGGAGATGTCAACCCGCCGAAGCTTCCATTCGGCGTCCCGCTGTCACGCCCCGCTTCCCTAAAATGGAGGCGAGACGTGAAAAGGTCCGCACGAGAGTGGAGCTGTGAAGCCCCAAACCCGATAAGCGTCAATAAAACATAACCAGGTCCCTGTAACCACAAACGGAACAACAATAATAACACAAGGAGAGACAGAAATAAAATTCTCATATCTCATGATTTGTCCAACATGAAAAATTAAGTTCAACATCCAGAAAAGCCACCAGGCTAAAAGAAAGAGTCTAAAGGCCCAGAACAAGGCCAACAAAAGTAACAACGTAACAAATTATAGGTGCTACGCACCGACAACAAAACAGCAGTCTAAACAAAAGGGAAACACAACGAAGACACTAGGACTGGTCCCCAGTGTCCACGTACTCCCCGTCAAACACAAGCTCGGGCTCGGCGTCAGCAAACACCTCGTCCTCAACAAGGTACTGAGGCTCGGGATCTAACATGTGTCACCCAAAAGAGTAAAGGGGCACATGTCAGCAAGTCTAAAAGACTTGGGCAAGGAAACTGAAAGTAAGGCAAACTAACAACCTAGCAGTTATAGTATGCATGACATGGCAGTTATAACATGAGTGCACAAGCAAGACACGATGAAACAATAAGTACAAGAGAACAATTATCGGGACAAGTCAAGAGTTGCCAAGCTACTAACAATCTCAATCATTTCACTAGTCACGTTTCAAGTTGTTTGTAGATGTTTACGCCTTACAGCTGAATGGTTTGGCATTCACGCTGATTGGCCGCTTAACACTACCCCAAACCCAGAGTTTACGCCTTACCACTGCAGTTGCTGATCGGGCAGACTCCCAGTTGATTGGCCGCTTAACTCTTACCCCAATACCCACAACGAGCCAGGGTCCCCGCACACGAGCTCAGTACATGAGCCAGGGTTGCCCCGCACAGGAGCTCGCATTCTAGTTCACGATTCATAAGCATTTGGCGTAGGGGTGCACCTAGCCGGAAACAAGTAGTTCGGGCATTGGCTATCAACCAACACATGGCCCGCTTCTGGAACACGAGCCAGGAAACACAAGTATTGTAGCGAAGCTACGCAATCAGGGAAACACTTAAAGAATGCAATGACATGACAATTAATTTGCGTACCGTCAATGGAAATTAAACATGACATGGTAATTGTGCAACATGATAAATGACGGATCTAGCTTCGTTGTCAAGCTAGTCCCTTAATTTGCGCCTAGGCGAGTATCATTTCGTCGCCTAGTCTCTTTTACGCCTACAACAAGCAAATGGCCTAAAACATGGCCTAAACCTTAAGTGGCAAGTTTCACTTGCCTAGCACCGAGGATGACGATCAACGAGGGTTCGTCCCACGGACGCTAATCTACTGGGAAGTCGCTGTTATGGAGAACAATCATCAAAACAACATCCATTTCATTAGGGTTTCATAAAAACACAACGGGTTATGAAAACATTAAGAGATCGGTTATTACCGTATAGGAAACGGGAGAATAATGCCGAGCAACCACGGCGACGGAAGAAACGCTCCGGGGAACCTAGGGTTCAGATCTGGAAATGGGTGGAGAAGTTTGGAGAAATAGGGTTTTGGGGGATTTTGGGGGTTTGATGAGATTTTGAGGAAGATGAGAGGTAGTATGTGTTAAGGGAGAGTTTGGATGATGGATTTTGGGCTTGGGATGAAGGAATAAGGGTTTGAGGTAGTAGGGGGCTCAATGGGGGAGAAACTAGGGTTTTAGGTCGTGAGGAAGGAGAAGAAAACGTTTGGGAGGGGTTTAAATAGGAAGGGCTGGCGGCTGCCCAGAAAGGGTTTTGGCACTGATTAGTCGGTCAGAGAACAACCACTGACCGACTAGTTTGGGAACTAGTCGGTCGGTTGACCAACGCAGACCGACTAAGTCCAAACAGTAATTCCTGTACAGAAATAGGATTTAGATTTAGTCGGTCAAAGAACAACTACTGACCGACTAGTTTGGCATCTAGTCGGTCGATGAACGTTCTTAGACCGACTAAGAGTAAACAGTACTCGACTGTTCAGAAGAACTAAGAATTAGTCGGTCAGAGTATATAACTTAACCGACTAGTTTAAAAACTAGTCGGTCGAAAGATGAACTTAGACCGACTAAGAAGGAACAGTAACTAGTACCAAAAATAGTTGATGAGTTAGTCGGTTGAAAAAGCATTGCCGACCGACTAGTTTGCAACCTAGTCGGTCAACCAACGTTCTTAGACCGACTAACGACAAACAGCAACTCCTGAGAAATTTACAAAGCCAACTAGTCGGTTCAAGAAGGTTTGCCGACCGACTGGATCGTCATCTAGTCGGTCGGTGCCCCTTCTTACACCGGCTAATGAGCACCAAAAGTTCCGATATGGAGCGCGGAGCTCCGGGATCGATTCCTAAGACTCCTAGGCTTGATCTAACAATAAGTTATGACCGATACGAAGCCCGTCACGAATGACTTACTCCAAAATCGACGATTCTAAGAAAGAAGCTAAGAAAACACGACGAAACGATCGAAAATGAAAGTTACGGAGACGAAAACCACATATAAGGAGAAAATCCACCAAAACATATAATATAATATAATAAATCCAGATACAAGAAAACCAGTCGTTACAGCCTCCCCAACTTAAGAAAAATTCTGTCCTCGGAATTTCCCAACACTCAAGTGTCCGGGAACAAAAGTGGGAAACGCTCTCGCATCTCATCCTCATTCTCCCAAGTAGACTCTCCAGGAGAGCCGTGTCGCCACATCACCCTCACAAGGTTGACAACCTTGTTCCGAAGTGACTTCTGACGCCTGTCCAGAATCTGCACTGGCTGCTGTTCATACGTCATATCGGGGCGAACGGTAATCTCCGAGAAATCCACAGCATGAGATGGATCGCTAATGTATCGACGAAGCTGCGACACATGGAAAACATTGTGAACTCCCTCCAAAGATGGCGGCAAAGCTAAGCGATAAGCTACCTCGCCAACTCTCTCCAGAATGTCAAACGGTCCAATGTATCGCGGGCTCAACTTCCCTCGCTTCCCAAAGCGAATCACACCACGATTCGGGGAAATCCTCAGAAACACATGATCTCCAGGCTGAAACTCCAAAGGACGACGTTTAGCATCCGCCCAATGCTTAAAACGGTCCTGAGCAATCCTCAACCTCTCCCGAATGTTCCTGACAACATCCACGGCCTTCACGATCTTCTCAGGTCCCAACAACTCCCGATCACCAACGTCATCCCAACTCAATGGCGATCGACATTTCCTCCCATAAAGAGCGGCGAAAGGCGCCATGCCAATACTCGCCTGGAAGCTGTTGTTGTAAGAGAACTCCACCAAATGTAGATGGTCCTCCCACGAACCCTTGAAATACAACATGCACGCCCTCAGCATGTCCTCCAAAATCTGAATCGTCCTCTCGGACTGGCCATCCGTCTGCGGATGGTACGCCGTGCTCAAACTCAGACGCGTACCCAAACTCTTCTGCAAACTCTGCCAGAACTGAGATGTGAACCTCGTGTCTCTGTCCGACACGATACTCACGGGGACTCCGTGAAGTCGCACGACCTCCTGCACGATTCACGTTACATCACCATCCAAACTAGGAAAAGGAAATAAAACGGAGAGTAAAAGAATTTTACCTCCATATATCTCCTCGCTAGCGCCTCAGTGGACTGTCCCACTCGGAATGGAATAAAGTGCGCGGATTTGGTCAATCGATCTACGATCACCCAAATCGCGTCATTCTGCTTCGGACTCCGAGGTAGTCCAGTCACGAAATCCATAGTGATGTGTTGCCATTTCCACTCCGGAATCGGAAGCGGTTGTAGCAACCCGGCCGTACGCTGATGCTCCGCCTTTACTTGCTGGCAAACCAAGCACTTGGCTACACTCCGAGCCACACTCCTCTTCATACCATGCCACCAAAAATTCAGACGAAGATCCTGGTACATCTTGGTGCCACCAGGATGCACAGAATACGACGAACTGTGTGCCCCCACCATCAACTCCTCTCTAATATCCCCAGCTGGCACACACAACCTGGCTCCAAACCTCAGCGAGCCATCCTCATGAATCAAAAAGTCAGTCTGCAGACCAGCTTCCACCTGCTCCCGAATCTTCACCAGCTTCGGATCCTCAGCCTGGCCAGCCTTGATCCGATCCACAATCGTCGACTGTATCTGCATACACATCAACGAAGAAGCCTCCCCAGGAAGAACAATCTCAACACCAGACTCGCAAAAATCCTGCTGCAATCTCCACTGCGAGGTCAAAATCATCACCGCTGGAAGCCTACTCAGCACATCAGGGACCACATTCACCTTGCTAGGGTGATACTGCAAATCATTCTTATAATCCGCGATGAGCTCCAACCATCGACCCTGTCGCATGTTGAGCTCCTTCTGAGTAAAAATATACTTCAAGCTTTTGTGATCGGTGAAAATCTTCACTTTCTCACTCAGCAAGAAGTGCCTCCAAATCTTAAGAACAAACACAACGGCTGCCAACTCCAAATCATGCGTCGGGTAATTCCTCTCATGAACCTTAAGCTGACGAGACGCATACGCCACAACATGCCCTTGCTGATGCAACACACAACCGAGACCCTTGCCAGAAGCATCGCAAAAGATCTCAAATCCACCGCTGCGATCAGGCACAACAAGAATAGGGGTAGTCATCAACCTCTCTCTCAGAACACCAAAAGCATTCTCACAATCACCCGACCAAACAAAAGGTACATCCTTCCGCGTCAACCTGGTCATCGGCTCAGCAATACGGGAAAGTCCTTAATGAAACGCCGATAGTAACCAGCAAGCCCAAGGAAACTCCGAATCTCAGACACAGACGACGGAACAGGCCACTCTCTGATGGCCCTAATCTTCTCGGGATCCACTGAAATACCCTCTCCAGTCACCACATGCCCCAGAAAAGCAACTCTATCCAGCCAAAACTCGCACTTCGAAAATTTAGCATACAAACGATGCTTCCTCAAAATCTCTAATACCGTCCTCAAGTGCGAGGCATGCTCTTCCTCCGACTTCGAATAGATCAGAATTTCGTCAATAAAGATAACGACAAACTTATCCAAAAAGTCGTAGAAAATCAGGTTCATCAAATTCATGAAAACTGCGGGTGCGTTGGTTACACCGAAAGGCATAACCACAAACTCGTAGTGTCCATACTTCATCCTGAACGCTGTCTTCGGAACATCTCCCTTCTTCACCTTCAACTGATGGTAACCACTCCTCAAATCCAATTTAGAAAACACCCTCGAACCTCCAAGCTGATCAAAGATATCATCGATGCGAGGCAACAGGTATTTATTCTTGATGGTCACCGCATTCAACTTCCGATAGTCCACGCACATGCGACGCGAACCATCCTTCTTCTTCACCAGCAGCACCGGTGCTCCCCACGGAGACACACTAGGGTTAATATAACCCTTCTGCAAAAGCTCATCCAGCTGCTTCCGCAATTCCTCCAACTCAGCGGGTGCCATACGATACGGCGCCTTCGAAATCGGCTGCGCTCCCGGAACAAGATCAATAGAAAATTCTAGAGCTCGATCAGGTGGCAAACCAAACATCTCCTCGGGGAAGACGTCATCAAAATCTCGCACAACCGCTAGCCTCTCCAGCTCCATCTGCATAGCCACAACCCCCACCGGCCTGGCCCGAAACATGACAGGACCAAGCGAACTGCTACCACGGCTGAACTCAAATACTGGATGTCCGGGAATCTCAAACACCACCTTCTTCCTCCGACAGTCGATCGTAGCATAGAAGCTCGCAAGCCAATCCATCCCAAGAACTGCATCATAGTTGATGATGTCGTGGACAATGAAATCAGCGTAAAGCTCATGTTCACAGACCACCAACGAGCAAGAATTGCAACCACGATGCACCGAGACCACGACATTCCCTGTAACGATATTCCAACTCTTGGGAAGAGGGGACATCGACAAGGAATGCTTCTCCACGAAGCTCCGAGAAATAATGCACATCGATGCACCAGAGTCAAAGAGGACTCGTGCAGGAAATGTGCACACCAAAACCACACCTAACAAGCAATTAACAATCAAACCCTAGTCTAGCAAACAATCATGTTCAAGCAAACAACACAATATAACAATCAAAACCAGCTAGGAAAGTAACAGCTAGATTGAGGATTACCTACGATAACCTCATCCACAGCCTCGCTCTCCACAGCGGTCATCAAAAAAGCCTGCCTCCTCGGCGGAATAGCCTGCTGAAAAGCCTGCCTCTGTGGAACAAGAGCCGCTCCACGTCCAGCAGGAACAGACGCTCGCTGCTGCAACGGCTGTGCTGTAACTGTTGTGATATGATTCCCCGGATTTGGTTTTGGATGATGAGCAAACATAAATAATGTATACTAACTTATTTGTGAGCGCAGTTATGGAGTTCGTCGCCAAAAGAATACGAACATCAAAAGCGACGCCTCAAGACTTCTCAATACGCGTGATCGTGTGCCTGGAGCTTAGTTGAAGCTCAAGGAGCAATATTGATGTCAAGAGGAATGAAGATTGAAGCTTTGAAGACGGCTCGTAAGGTTTATTTTATAGTCTTCTAGCTTCATAGAGTAGAATGTTAAGCCTTGAGTAGGACTTACATTATATACTTCATTTCGCTCATATCTTATAGCTAGGATATTCATAGAAGCCATTAGAAACTTTCCCGAAGCCTATCGCTTCTTCCCTCGGCTTCGAGTGCATGTTAGTTGGTTCAAGAAGAGTCACCAACCGACTAGATGACGATCTAGTCGGTCAGCAACTCTACATGAACCGACTAGATGCCTTGCTATATTCAGCTCTTTCCTGGTTGATCAATTAGTCGGTCAAAGAAGAGTCACCGACCGACTAGATGACGATCTAGTCGGTTAGGAATCCTTCTTAGACCGACTAGTTGAGCTTGCCTCTGTACAGCCTGAGTTACTGTTTCGCGTTAGTCGGTCAAAGAACGTTTACCGACCGACTAGTTGAGAAACTAGTCGGTCAGCATTTGTTCTTAAACCGACTAAGTCATCTTGAAGTCAACCTATTCTATTTCGACGTTAGTCGGTCAAAGATCATTGACCGACCGACTAGTTGTGAAACTAGTCGGTCGGCAAGTCTTCTTAGACCGACTAGTTGTCTTTGCCTGTACTTCGACTTCTTGGCTGTTCTACCGTTAGTCGGTCTACGTTGTATCACCGACCGACTAGTTGATGAACTAGTCGGTCAGTGATCCTTCTTTGACCGACTAGTCTGGTTCAGAATAGAGCCGTTGGGATTCTTTCAAACTCGATTTCTCTTGCCCCTTTAAATAGAATCCTGATTCGTTTGAAGAGGGGTTAGAGGTCCTATTTCCAAGTAATTTTAGACCTAAGAGAAGAGCTCTCCCAAGCTATTTCAAAGCTCTCTCTCCCTCACAAGAATCTCTCCCTCAACACCTTGAGCCCTAATTCCTCAAGAGAGATTCTCTCCTTTGTGAGCTTCTCAAGCCTAGAGCTTGATCCTAGTCACCATACTCCACCCTAGGCTTCCATTGCTGGTCATCTTCTTGAAGCTAGGGTTTGGTGACATCCTCTTCCTCAAAATCCATCATTGCCCTAATTTGGTAAGTATACTCAAGGCATAGGATTTTGTAAGGTAAGAGTTTATTTCATTTCAATCGTATTTGAATTGTGTCTCTCGGTTGTGAGAGAGGTTGTGATCCCGGTTTGTGGGAGTCACATGTCTTTTGTATGATTTGACTTGTGAAGGTTTTTCACAAGTATTTCATAGTGGAAATCTTGATTTAGGGTTGCTAACTCAAGTATCCGGAGGGGATCCGGGTGGTTGGGACGTAGGATCACCGGGAACAAGTCGGGGAGACTTAGGTGGATCCGAACCCAGTAATATTGTTTGTTTGCGTATGTTTTAATTCTTGTTGATAGTTGTTTAATTCCGCATTGTCGTTTGTTTCTTGCACAATAATTAGGAATAACTATCTTGATTATTTTAAGTACTATTCACCCCCCCCCCCCCTCTAGTACGTGTGCAGTAGCTACCACAGGGCACTACATTTGGTATCGGAGCAAAGGTTAAAGCTACAAGTTCAAAGCTATGACGAACAACGACTACAACGTCTTCAAGAACCGCGATGGAGCCTCTTCAGTTATGGAAGGACTATCCTCCGTCAGGCCTCCACACTTCAACGGTACCAACTACGGGTACTGGAAATGCCGGATGCAAATTTTCCTCCGGAGCGCTTCTCTATGGAGAGCCACCATGACGGAGTATGTCGAGCCTTCCGAAGAAGATTTCGCGAAGTGGACTCCCGCGGAGGTCGCCGCGGAAGTAGCCAATGCCAAGGCAATGAATGCCTTGAATTGTGCGTTGGAGCCCGAGGACTTCAACAAGATATGCACATGTAAGAGTGCATATCAAATATGGAACCAACTCCTCATATTGCACGAAGGATCGAGTACGGTAAAAGACTCTAAACTCGTCGTTGCTAATAAAGAATTTAAGTTGTTTCATATGGAGCAGGGCGAAACCATGAAGGAATATTACGCTCGCTTCATGGATATATCAAACGACTTGGAAGCTCTTGGGAAGGTCTATACCCAAAAGGAGAAAGTCGCGAAGATTATCGACGGTCTTCCATCATGTTGGGAAAAGCGTACCTTCGCCATCGAGGAAGGTAATGACATGAATAAATATACCGTCGTACAACTAATGGGTACCTTGTTGTCTTATGAGGTACGCAAGGATAGTAAGATCCGGATGAGGGAAAAGATGAAGGCGTACTTGAAGCAAGACGAGCCAAAGAAAAAGGGAATTGCATTCAAGGCTGCTCCATCTACCGATGATGAAGATTCGGAAGAAGAAGAGGACGAAGAATTGGACATGGAAGCATTGGCCAATATGGCAAAGAAATTCATCCGATTCTTCCGACAAGGTAGGTTGAATCGTAAATCTAAATTTATTTCGACTAATGTTTCTACTCCCGTGTGTTACAAATGCAACAAGCCAGGACATATCAAGCCGGATTGTCCTCTCTACAAACAAAAGGGGAAGTGGAAGGCATCCAAGCACGACAAGTTGAGAAAGCACAAGAAAGGACTTGTAGGTACCTTCACCGACTCCGACTCCTCAAGTGGAGAGTCGGACGATGAAAGAATGGAGAATGCACACACGTGCTTCATGGGAAAAGAGGATTGTGATGAAGAGACTTCCTCCGATGAAAGCGAGGATGGAAGCGAGGATGAAGGCGAAGAGGTAACCAATGATGAACTTAGAATAGCCAATGAACAACTATGGAATAAGTTTTCTAATATGGCTACTAAGTTTATGAAGACTAAAAATGAATTAGATAATCTTAAAAACTCGCCTAAGCCTTTCATCGTCAACAACGACACCGTTGTTGATGGGTTGAGAAATGAGATTGAAAATCTCAAGTCTCAACTTGAGCATGTTCATATCGAGGATTCGGATGAACATGTGATAGCGGATTTGACGTCTCAAATCTCAACTTTGAGTATTGAGAATAAAAATCTCAGGTCACGTGTTTGTGCACTCGCATCGCAAGTGTCCACTTTGGATGCTTCTTTGCATTCTCTCACCGAGAAGCATGAGAGCACATTAGGCCGAATTCATGAATTCAACAAAGGTAAGGGCAAGTTGGATGATATCCTAAATGACTTACTTCCGGCCAATCATCACATTGGTTTGGGGTATAAGATGGGAGAGTCATCCAAATCGTTCGCCACCTTTGTTAGGCCATCTTCCGATGCTTCTACTAGTGGAAGTAAACACGTCATGGGTAGATCTTCTATCAATGGTGCTTCCGCTTGGAACACGCCCCCTTTTGGAAAGAAACCCACTTTGGGTGGACCTCCAAAGAAGGGTCATGCTTACATGTATACCATGCCACGTAGGAACACACAACCTACCCCACATGTTAGCACAAATGATGATTTTTATGCTCCGCACCCACGAGCACGTGCACACCTTGTGAGACACACTCATGCACGTGTTCCTCCACATTCATATGTTCATCCTCATTCTCATATGAATAATTATCATCATGCACCATTGCATCGAATTCCATATGCTTACCCACGACATGCATCACATAGAAACCAACAACATATGCATGTTCCCAATAGGATTAGGACTCCCAAGACATACACCATTTGGGGTCCGAAGAACACAAGCATGCATGCTAAGAATTTGTATGTAAAATCGTTTATAAATGATGTTATTTTGAATGATGATTATGTTGGGAAAACAAGTTCCTCTTGGACTTGGTTTCCGAAGGGTTAGTTTCCTTTGACCCTTCATTGCTTGGTACCATAAGTTTAATTTCATTTTATGGGTACCAAAGCAATTGTGGTTTGTATGGGTTACATTTAATTTGAATTTAGTTAGCTAAATTTATTGCCTAACCCATAGGATCCAAAAAGATTTTTGGATACCAAAATGATATTCTCTAGGTTAAATCCACCATGAGATACCAACCCTACCAACTCCTTGATTTGCAAGGATTTTCATTCAAATGGAGTTGATGGTGCTTAAGTGATGCACCAAAGTAGGGGGAGCGTAATGTTGTAAGTATATTCATACTTTTGATTCTCATTGGTATCCATTGGTAGAATATATTACGATTGGTATCATTTTGCTTCATTTGGTATGCTAGATTAGTGTATGCCATTGTTATATGATGTTCTATCTATTTTTTGGCATAACATTCTTGCATGCTACATTTAGTATGCACATCGGATTATTTTTGTCTCTGATGTTGATTTCGTCGTTCGACGATTTTATGGATTTAATAGAATTCTTTCTATGGAAACATAGAATTGTTTTCCATGCATTCTATTGATTTTGGAGAGTATGTTCCAAAACTCAATAAGTGAAATCGATTTGAGTTTTGATGATTTCGGATTTCGTTTTTCGCCTATGGCTTAATGATTTCGTATTTCGATTTTCGCCAATGATTTTATGATTTCGGTTTTCGATTTTCACCTATGGCTTGATGATTTCGGTTTCCGATTTTCGACTTTGGTCTCCTTGACACGCTTTGCTTTTATTCGGTATTTTGCATTTGATATTTTGCATTTGATGTTTTGCATTGGTGTTATTTTGGACCTTGGTCGTATTCTTCGACTCCTATGAGTTATTTTTTAGCCATTGGTTTTGTCTCCTCCCGCTCTTTTTGCTAATGCCAAAGGGGGAGAGATATAATAATGATAATGTGCTAATTAATAATTCAAAGGAATTTACCGTGAATCTAATTTGATGTGTTAGATTCAGGGGGGAGTAAAGATATAAAATGGATTTAGATCCTATATGTCAATATGTGGTTCATATATCATATCTTCCCTCGCTGCTTGATGCATATGAATATTATTGAATATGGAACTAACGTGTCATCAATGCAGGGGGAGTAAGTAAATTTCAATTGAATCATTATTATTGATTATTATTTATGTTGTTTTGTCATCACCAAAAAGGGGGAGAATGTTGTGATATGATTCCCCGGATTTGGTTTTGGATGATGAGCAAACATAAATAATGTATACTAACTTATTTGTGAGCGCAGTTATGGAGTTCGTCGCCAAAAGAATACGAACATCAAAAGCGACGCCTCAAGACTTCTCAATACGCGTGATCGTGTGCCTGGAGCTTAGTTGAAGCTCAAGGAGCAATATTGATGTCAAGAGGAATGAAGATTGAAGCTTTGAAGACGGCTCGTAAGGTTTATTTTATAGTCTTCTAGCTTCATAGAGTAGAATGTTAAGCCTTGAGTAGGACTTACATTATATACTTCATTTCGCTCATATCTTATAGCTAGGATATTCATAGAAGCCATTAGAAACTTTCCCGAAGCCTATCGCTTCTTCCCTCGGCTTCGAGTGCATGTTAGTTGGTTCAAGAAGAGTCACCAACCGACTAGATGACGATCTAGTCGGTCAGCAACTCTACATGAACCGACTAGATGCCTTGCTATATTCAGCTCTTTCCTGGTTGATCAATTAGTCGGTCAAAGAAGAGTCACCGACCGACTAGATGACGATCTAGTCGGTTAGGAATCCTTCTTAGACCGACTAGTTGAGCTTGCCTCTGTACAGCCTGAGTTACTGTTTCGCGTTAGTCGGTCAAAGAACGTTTACCGACCGACTAGTTGAGAAACTAGTCGGTCAGCATTTGTTCTTAAACCGACTAAGTCATCTTGAAGTCAACCTATTCTATTTCGACGTTAGTCGGTCAAAGATCATTGACCGACCGACTAGTTGTGAAACTAGTCGGTCGGCAAGTCTTCTTAGACCGACTAGTTGTCTTTGCCTGTACTTCGACTTCTTGGCTGTTCTACCGTTAGTCGGTCTACGTTGTATCACCGACCGACTAGTTGATGAACTAGTCGGTCAGTGATCCTTCTTTGACCGACTAGTCTGGTTCAGAATAGAGCCGTTGGGATTCTTTCAAACTCGATTTCTCTTGCCCCTTTAAATAGAATCCTGATTCGTTTGAAGAGGGGTTAGAGGTCCTATTTCCAAGTAATTTTAAACCTAAGAGAAGAGCTCTCCCAAGCTATTTCAAAGCTCTCTCTCCCTCACAAGAATCTCTCCCTCAACACCTTGAGCCCTAATTCCTCAAGAGAGATTCTCTCCTTTGTGAGCTTCTCAAGCCTAGAGCTTGATCCTAGTCACCATACTCCACCCTAGGCTTCCATTGCTGGTCATCTTCTTGAAGCTAGGGTTTGGTGACATCCTCTTCCTCAAAATCCATCATTGCCCTAATTTGGTAAGTATACTCAAGGCATAGGATTTTGTAAGGTAAGAGTTTATTTCATTTCAATCGTATTTGAATTGTGTCTCTCAGTTGTGAGAGAGGTTGTGATCCCGGTTTGTGGGAGTCACATGTCTTTTGTATGATTTTACTTGTGAAGGTTTTTCACAAGTATTTCATAGTGGAAATCTTGAGTTAGGGTTGCTAACTCAAGTATCCGGAGGGGATCCGGGTGGTTGGGACGTAGGATCACCGGGAACAAGTCGGGGAGACTTGGGTGGATCCGAACCCAGTAATATTGTTTGTTTGCGTATGTTTTAATTCTTGTTGATAGTTGTTTAATTCCGCATTGTCGTTTGTTTCTTGCACAATAATTAGGAATAACTATCTTGATTATTTTAAGTACTATTCACCCCCCTCTAGTACGTGTGCAGTAGCTACCACAGGGCACTACAGTAACAGGTGCCCTCCGTAGCTGATTCGCATGCCGACAATCCTTCGCGACATGGGAAGCATCACCACAAACCAAACACTGGCCCAGAAACTTCCTACACTGATCCTTGATGTGGACAGGCTTGCCGCAGAAATGGAAAGTCTTCTGAACAGGCCATCCTGGCCTCTTGAACTGAGCTGGCTGATTAGGCTTGAAACCAGGCCTAACCACCGCCCTGGCCTGCTCCATAGGCCTCTTCCAGAAACATGTCCTCTCCTCTGACTCAGGTTCAGCTCCTGCCTCCTTGCAGCGACCAGAACCTTCTGATAAGAGTCCAGATCAGAGGAAGACACAAAACTCTGGAGCTCCAAAGCAAGTCCCTGCAGGAACCTCTGAGCCCTCTCATCAGCATCATGCACCATCTTTGGTGTGAACCGACTCAGCCTAGTGAACTCTTGGTGGTACAGGTCCACCGTCAAGCTCCCTTGCTTCAGATCAATAAAGCGCTGCAGCATCTCCTTACTAGCAGCCTTCGGAAAGAACTCCTCATCAAACCTGGACTTGAAGGTAGTCCAAGCTATCGGCTCCACCAACATCTTCTCTTCCGCATCCCACCAGTTCCGAGCATTATCCTTAAGTTGCCTCTTCGCCAAATCAACCCATCCAGCCGGGGTGATCTTGGCCATCTTCAAGTTATCCTCAATGTTTCGAATCCACTCATCGGCAGCCAGAGGACCCTCAGACCCATCAAAATATGCGGGACCCAGCTCCCAAAATTGCTTCGCTCCCGGCTCGGAGCGAGGGACATCCGGAAGTGCCCGGGCAGCTCGAGCAAGTGGAGCATTCTGGACTTGCAGGAGCACGCCCTGCTGCACTTGCATCATCTGAAGCATCATCCGCATCATCTCTCTGTTGGTGGGTTCCCGCTCAGGCTCCTCATCATGAGGGGACGCACCACTACCTCCACCACGGGTGAATCGCCTTCCTGCCATCTAATGACACAGAAAACGAAGTAGATTAGACTCATAGCTTAGGACTCGGACGTCGAACTTAGTTTATTGGACATTCTAATATTATTATCGTTATTCCGATAATCGCAGTTACAGAAGAGGACCTGCGTGGGCCACCAACAAAACCTGTCACGCACCGCTTCCCTAAAATGGAGGCGAGACGTGAAAAGGTCCGCACGAGAGTGGAGCTGTGAAGCCCCAAACCCGATAAGCGTCAATAAAACATAACCAGGTTCCTGTAACCACAAACGGAAATAATAACACAAGGAGAGACAGAAATAAAATTCTCATATCTCATGATTTGTTCAACATGAAAAATTAAGTTCAACGTCCAGAAAAGCCACCAGGCTAAAAGAAAGAGTCTAAAGGCCCAGAACAAGGCCAACAAAAGCAACAACGTAACAAAGTATAGGTGCTACGCACCGACAACAAAACAGCAGTCTAAACAAAAGGGAAAACACAACGAAGACACTAGGACTGGTCCCCAGTGTCCACGTACTCCCCGTCAAACACAAGCTCGGGCTCGGCGTCAGCAAACACCTCGTCCTCAATAAGGTACTCAGGCTCGGGATCTAACATGTGTCACCCAAAAGAGTAAAGGGGCACATGTCAGCAAGTCTAAAAGACTTGGGCAAGGAAACTGAAAGTAAGGCAAACTAACAACCTAGCAGTTATAGTATGCATGACATGGCAGTTATAACATGAGTGCACAAGCAAGACATGATGAAACAATAAGTACAAGAGAACAATTATCGGGACAAGTCAAGAGTAGCCAAGCTACTAACAATCTCAATCATTTCACTAGTCACGTTTCAAGTTGTTTGTAGATGTTTACGCCTTACAGCTGAATGGTTTGGCATTCACGCTGATTGGCCGCTTAACACTACCCCAAACCCAGAGTTTACGCCTTACCACTGCAGTTGCTGATCGGGCAGACTCCCAGTTGATTGGTCGCTTAACTCTTACCCCAATACCCACATGTGAACGAGCCAGGGTCCCCGCACACGAGCTCAGTACATGAGCCAGGGTTGCCCCGCACAGGAGCTCGCATTCTAGTTCACGATTCATAAGCATTTGGCGTAGGGGTGCACCTAGCCGGAAACAAGTAGTTCGGGCATTGGCTATCAACCAACACATGGCCCGCTCCTGGAACACGAGCCAGGAAACACAAGTATTGTAGCGAAGCTACGCAATCAGGGAAACACTTAAAGAATGCAATGACATGACAATTAATTTGCGTACCGTCAATGGAAATTAAACATGACATGGTAATTGTGCAACATGATAAATGACGGATCTAGCTTCGTTGTCAAGCTAGTCCCTTAATTTGCGCCTAGGCGAGTATCATTTCGTCGCCTAGTCTCTTTTACGCCTACAACAAGCAAATGGCCTAAAACATGGCCTAAACCCTAAGTGGCAAGTTTCACTTGCCTAGCACCGAGGATGACGATCAATGAGGGTTCGTCCCACGGACGTTAATCTACGGGGAAGTCGCTGTTATGGAGAACAATCATCAAAACAATATCCATTTCATTAGGGTTTCATAAAAACACAACGGGTTATGAAAACATTAAGAGATCGGTTATTACCGTATAGGAAACGGGAGAATAATGCCGAGCAACCACGGCGACGGAAGAAACGCTCCGGGGAACCTTGGGTTCAGATCTGGAAATGGGTGGAGAATTTTGGAGAAATAGGGTTTTGGGGGGATTTTGGGGGTTTGATGAGATTTTGAGGAAGATGAGAGGTAGTATGTGTTAAGGGAGAGTTTGGATGATGGATTTTGGGCTTGGGATGAAGGAATAAGGGTTTGAGGTAGTAGGGGGCTCAATGGGGGAGAAACTAGGGTTTTAGGTCGTGAGGAAGGAGAAGAAAACGTTTGGGAGGGGTTTAAATAGGAAGGGCTGGCGGCTGCCCAGAAATTAGGGTTTTGACACTGATTAGTCGGTCAGAGAACAACCACTGACCGACTAGTTTGGGAACTAGTCGGTCGGTTGACCAACGCAGACCGACTAAGTCCAAACAGTAATTCCTGTACAGAAATAGGATTTAGATTTAGTCGGTCAAAGAACAACTACTGACCGACTAGTTTGGCATCTAGTCGGTCGATGAACGTTCTTAGACCGACTAAGAGTAAACAGTACTCGACTGTTCAGAAGAACTAAGAATTAGTCGGTCTGAGTACATAACTTAACCGACTAGTTTAAAAACTAGTCGGTCGAAAGATGAACTTAGACCGACTAAGAAGGAACAGTAACTAGTACCAAAAATAGTTGATGAGTTAGTCGGTTGAAGAAGCATTGCCGACCGACTAATTTGCAACCTAGTCGGTCAACCAACGTTCTTAGACCGACTAACGACAAACAGTAACTCCTGAGAAATTTACAAAGCCAACTAGTCGGTTCAAGAAGGTTTGCCGACCGACTGGATCGTCATCTAGTCGGTCGGTGCCCCTTCTTACACCGGCTAATGAGCACCAAAAGTTCCGATATGGAGCGCGGAGCTCCGGGATCGATTCCTAAGACTCCTAGGCTTGATCTAACAATAAGATATGACCGATACGAAGCCCGTCACGAATGACTTACTCCAAAATCGACGATTCTAAGAGAAGCTAAGAAAACACGACGAAACGATCGAAAATGAAAGTTACGGAGACGAAAACCACATATAAGGAGAAAATCCACCAAAACATATAATATAATATAATAAATCCAGATACAAGAAAACCAGTCGTTACACCCGCCATTCGGATCCGAATGCCCTCAAGCTCGAGTCCGTTCAACCGACCGATCCAGGAGGGTGTCGTCCCGCCGAAGCTACCCTTCGACGCGCCGACCACGGATCTGCGCCTTCCGGCTCAACTGAACGCGCGGCCGACCGACTCCGAAGGCCGTCTCACATGACAGCGACGACCTCCGGACCTCCAGACTATCAACCTGTGGTGAGAAAACACCCCAAAACAGTTCTGATGGATCACGGTCCTTTGATTCACATTTTGTAATGTTGTTCGTTTTATAAATAAAAATACATCTTTTAGTTTTGAGTCCAATCTAACACGGTTGCTTCGTGGCTGAGTTTTGAGTTCAGACGCCGGATTAACTCAGTTGCTTCATGGCTACCAACGAGTCGACTCGCTAACTTTCTTATGCCAGTTGGGTTCCTTCGTTTCCTTAGTTGTATATACTTGAATGGTCGGTATAAAATGACAACGAAGCAAGCGTAGGCGTAGTCTCGTAGCCCATTAATTTATCAAAACAACATAATTTTTTTAAATTTCATTTTCTTTCTTTCGTTTTTACAAGCAACAGCTTTCTCTTCTCTCCTCTCTCACGCGATCCGATCTCTTTAGATACTTCGAGTCGTTTCTTTTGTTTATCGTTCTCTCAATCGATCAGGCTTCATTGTTAGCGTTTCAATTTGTTTGGATTGAGTTGGGCGAGGATGTCGTACGCTTACCTCTTCAAGTACATCATTATCGGAGACACTGGTAATTAATTTTCCCCTTTTCTTCGTTTTAAATTTATGGGTTTTTGTTGGTTGATCTTTTTTTCTTGACCTTGTGGTGTAATCTCTGTGAATTTGGAAGATTTTGGAACTTGGGTGTGGCTGAATTTGGCTTTGGGTATGATTGATTTTGGGATTTTCTTGATGTTGTGTTTTATAGAGAAAAAACGGTGTCTTGAATAGTTGATCTATGTTTATGGGGTTGTTCCCGTTTCCTTTACTTTTTTAATTTATGTGATGTTATTCCAACTAAAAATTATTGTGAACATATTAATTTGTTTGCTTTTTTTTTGTGACTTTTCTTTTCTCTACAGGTGTTGGGAAATCATGCCTCCTGCTGCAGTTCACTGACAAGAGGTTCCAACCTGTGCACGACCTGACTATTGGTGTTGAATTTGGGGCTAGGATGATCACCATTGACAACAAACCAATTAAGTTGCAGATTTGGGATACGGTTCGTTCCTCATGTTCTTCCTTTTTTTATGAGCAAGACTACATGCACCTCATATGGGTGCATGCAATGATTATTAGCCAAAAAAGAGTAAAAAAACAATTAATATAATCTATGAAATGATATAAGATGTGATTTAATTTCCCTTTTTAGCATATAATCATTGTATACACCCCTATGTATAGTGGTGTATTTAGCAATTCTTTTTTTATTCATACTATTTTTTAGTGCATCTTTTTTTTTCATTGAATGATGATGATTTGACTGATTGCGGCGTTGGTTATTTCGTCTGAATTTATTGATTATTTGCAGAAGTTAATATATTTGTGAACGAGATGTAAATAGCAATAACCAAAATCATTAGGTTCCCAACAAGAAGATGACAAGTTAATTGCTATTGCTAGCTGTCATATACCATATATGTGGATGATGAGAAGTTAAGCCATCTTTTTCCCTATTTCTTGTGAGTCCAACATATTTACCAATTCTAGTGATGATCTTTCTCTTCCGTCTTCATCCTCTATGGGGTTAATCCTTTGCCTTTGTGTCGAGTTGGGATCGTTGCTATCATGAATTACCTGTAATGAAGGAAATAAAGGAGACTACACATCGAATTTTGTTTGGAAATTTCGTGATGAGAGGGCGGGAGAGCTTGGAGCCTTGGTTAATGTTGCCATTGAATAGTGTTTGTTCTATGCAATTTGGCTGTGATATTTTCTACATGATTATTTTGATTGCCGATTTTGTTGTAGTAATTAAGGACTTTGAAGATTATGAAACCAATGATGTGAACCCCAAATCGTTGCTAAGCATCTGCGGCCCTAAAATCCAAAACCCACCCTTATGTTTATGGTTCATTCTAGTTTAATTATATGTTAACTTTGGCATACTAATGATCAAAAGTCAAGTAAAAATCAGTTCAATAGCTGGTAAAGACTTCCATACACGCCTAAAATTTTGCATAATATGTGCTATATTGCTAATGTAATTCATAAATACCATGACAATTGGTTGAATTGTCAAAATTGTACAAAAGGTCCTTCACAAAATGTAGTTGTTAAGAGAGCTGAAGGAATGAATTAGATTGAATTTATTGATTAATTTCTACAATATATATCCCATATTAATACAAGATGAGCTCGGGAGACGAAGCAACACAAGCCCGAGAGTCTAAGCAACGATCTTGGGAACCCAAGCACCTGCAGGGACATTTAACACCCCCCAAACTCACGGTGGGTCAACTATCGAGAGTTTGGACAAGAAGTGCCGTAACTGATAACTTTTTCGGCTTTGGTGAAGAGATTGGCAATCTGATCTTTGATTGGCAATCTGATCTTTGAACAATTATAAAGTAGTTTTCATTTGCATAAATCTTTGTCCCGTTTAAAGATTATTTCTATTTTTAGACTGTGACATTAAATTTATATTTAAAATTAATTCTTGCATACAAATTAGTTTTTTGATGTGTTATTGGTTTAGCATAGGGTGAAAGAAATTTTCACCTTTTACCCTTTAGAGATGCACAATTTGAATTCCTAAATTATTTCACTTGGGTCATATAAATTGTAAGGTATTTAGCAAAGTTCAAAATCTTGGTTGTGGTCGCAGTTTTGGTCACCAATTTGTAGTGTATCAAATGTGTTGAAATAATTGGGTGATGTTTTCGGAAGCATCAGACTTTAGGTATTGGCTGTCTTAGCTCAACACGGTATTAGATTAGATGAATGTTTATCTTCAGTAAGTGCTTGTTTTATGTATCCATATAGTATATATATCATCTAAGACATTGTTTTCTGTTTTTCTAACATATTCTATCAATGAGTCATCTACATGAATAACATAAATCAATGTTTTAAAATTCAAGGTCTTTGCATCATACCGTAGTCAAAGTAGCGTGATATTATGTGTCCGTGGAAACCAAATAGTTTCACCATCTAATATTAGTAAAGGGGTCCTATTTTCCCCTTCTATAGATCCAATCAGAAATTGTTGATATAAATCAATATCAATCAATTTAATTTTTCAAACCTTGATTTTTATTGTTATTTGAAATAAAATAAATTTTTGAATTTTGATGATTCAAACCCCCAAATCTTTTCATAAATTAGTTATTATTACTAAAAATCAATGGAATTAGCCAATTTCAAATGTATCATATCAACATGTTTGAAAACCGATGTGATACGAGCAAATATGTATTGGAATCGATCAATACGTATCGGCATCGACCGAGATTTCAGACCTTGGTATCTAGCTAGGGTAAAAGTAAAGCCCTTGTCATGCCATTAGCCTACTCATTATCAACATGTGATTCATTTTTGTGGAAGAATTTCCTTGCACTCATTTACATTTAAAATTTGATGGATTCCATAGCTATACCTTCTTATCTTCTTCATGTTGAGGATCAATCCGCTTTTGGCACTATGTTATTCCATTCTATCAGCTAGATAATGTTTCATTATTTGCCGAGTAGGGCATGCAAGTCATGGTACTATAACATAGACATCTCAGATGTGTTGACGCTAAACACGTTCTGCTGTAAAGGCCTGAAGAATAAGTTTCATTTAGAGATAGCATTGCTCCATATACTGTGTTCAGATGTGGGGGGCTATCCGCGAATGATTATTTTTACCTAGGATACCTAAACAGGGCCAAGTAATTATATGGTCAATGTTTCTTCCCCCAGAGAGAGAATTAGAGGAGGAGGGGGGGGGGGGGGGGGGGGGGGGGGGGGGGGGATCATGGACAGCATGGTGACTCATTTCATGACGTGCCCTTTGTGGTTGTCTTACTGACCAAATGCCAGTTCATTTCTCTTTAATCGGTCACCTGATCCAAGAACTACCTCTATTGTACATGCAGATGGCATTTGCCTCATATAAAATCCTACCTGCTGGAAAATTCATTAGTTTAGTGTTAAAGGTTACATAGTGTATATAGCAAACTTCTTGCGGCTATGATGCATGAAAAAACTAAGCCAGGTGTTGTGCAATGAAAGGATTCATGACCGTTAAATCCATCATGCTCTACCATGCAATATGTGTGGTTACAGATGCCTTTCTGAAGAATTTTAAGACTGATTTCTTGGTTAAACTATGTGCCACCATCTCATTGTCCTCACTTGCCTCTGCCCAACCGCTCCTTTCGGTGTGTTGGTGCACTATTTTTACCCCCAATGCACGTCTTTTTCACGCATCTTCCTAGAAATAAGTAGCAATTAGAAGTTATAAATAATGTCTGACTGGTTTTTTTTCTTTTTTTTAAAACCTTTTCCTTGGGAGTTTGTTGTGTGTGTTTTTTCCTTTGTATTTTCTTTTGCCTTTGTGTTGTTTTTGTTTTTTTTTTTTGTATTGTTTTTTTTTTTCGTTTTTTTTTATGTTTTGTTTTTTTTTCGTTTTTCGTTTTTTTTTGTTTTTTGTTTTTTTTGGGGGGTGGTTGTTGTTGCGTGAAGCCAAAAGGTACCGGCTAAAAGGGTTCTCTTTTCTCATTCCATAATAGGGGGCTGTACCATTCTTGATACTGATAAAAGAAGGATTGTGGTTCTATTTTTTGGAAGTTCCACTATTTTTTTACTGGAATATGCCCCCCGTTGGCCAAGTACGGGGCCATATTTATCGTTTATACAATGAAAACATTCATAATGCATTTGAAGTTTCATTTTATATTTTTTTTGTTTTGCTTGTCTGCTGTGAGGATTAGGTTAACTGAACTAAGTTAATAGACAATGATAATCAGTAGTTCCATGAAAGAGAGTGATCACGTGATGATATCTAGTCCGAAAGGGAATTGAACATGGAGGGGAAGGGGAGTTGAAGTTGAAAACTGTTACTTCCCCATGAGAAAATATCATTTATGGTTATGGTCTCTAAAAGGTTTGGATGATGGATGGCCAGTTATCACATTTAGTAATAACATCTCAGTATGATGAAATGGCATTTGGTTATGATTGTTGTTGTTTTTCCTTTTCTGATTGTGCTATGAAATAACATATAATGTGGTGATACTTATTTTATTTGGTTTCTCACGCATATCCGGGGAAATGATGAATATATGAAATGATGAAGATGAATATATTAATGACCGTTGTAAATCAATAGTAATGAAGATGAGCTTTATCTAAACTAGAAGACCAATTTGTTAGATGTATATATGAAATGATGAAGCTGTCATGGGGCATACGACCATGTTTAATACCATCAATATAAGCATCACTTCATAATCATTGGCACTGTAGCAGGAATGTAGTAGCACCGGTGGCAACAACCAAACTATTATGTCTCTTTTACGTCAAGGCTAATATTGTTATCGATATAAGGTAAATAGAGGAAGTAGTAACTCCATTAGCGATTGTTTTTCCGTTTAATTTTACTCAAATATGTTAGCCAAACAAGTAGGTGAGATACTTTTAATCCTCTTTTCTATGGGCATGCACTAAACCTACTGCTTTGTGGCTCTACAATCCAAGGATTTACAAATGTATTGCAGGTACATCAATGTGAACCCTAAATTTTGAGATAGAATTGAATAGCTAGTTATCATCTTTCATTTCTGACCTAATTGGCAGTTTCTCTTTCATCTTATGTTTCTTAAAATATCAATATTGGTCTCTACGGTTTGCATCTTCCATTTTCTTGAAGTAGCATGTATTTGACTAGTATTATAATTATCTTTCGTTTCTGTCCCAATTTTCTGGCAAATGGTCATACAATAGGAATTGATTGTTAACTATTACTGAAGGAAGGGTGTGTAATTTTAACACGTAGATTTGTTTTTGAAGTAAATAAGTGGCTTTTGCAGTAATATTTCACTGTAAATTGAACATCATTTTCTTTAGTTTGCTTTGGTGCGTCATTATGAACTTCATAATTGAGACGGTGTACTTGTGTATCTTTTACTGGGCTTATGTTATTAGTTCCTTTTCAAAAGCTTTGATGTCCATAATACATATGCGCCACCTTATCAATTACCATTACATGCATCTGATTTGAAGCTTTCATCATTATAGGCCGGCCAGGAATCCTTCAGATCAATTACAAGATCATATTACAGAGGAGCCGCCGGTGCGCTGCTAGTCTATGACATCACCAGGTATTTGCTATCGAGAAACGTCATTCTCTAGGACATGCGTAACAATGTTTCCAGCTACTCTATGATGTACTATATGACAACGTATACATTCATACTTCTTCCACCATGCAATGTCAGGAGGGAGACCTTTAATCATCTTGCAGGCTGGTTGGAAGATGCAAGGCAGCATGCTAATGCTAACATGACAATTATGCTTATTGGTAACAAATGCGACCTATCACATAGAAGAGCTGTGAGCACTGAGGAAGGGGAGCAATTTGCAAGAGAGAATGGTTTAATATTTATGGAAGCATCTGCAAAAACTGCTCAAAATGTCGAGGAGGTGAGAAGGCCTACGTCTTCTCTTCCCGTCATGAATTGCCTATTCGTACTCTGATTTCTCTTCTAAATACCGGAATTCCTTCCAGGCTTTCATTAGCACAGCGGCAACAATCTATAAGAAGATTCAGGATGGAGTTTTTGATGTATCGAATGAGGTATGTGTCATTTTTATTCATATTCTTCGACTGTATAATTTCTTTTTAATCTGAGAATTCCTAAATTTTAGAGTGAGAACTTTCTATGATCTTGAATTGAGTTAGTTTATCCTTGATTTCATTATGTAGCTTAGCCTCCTTAACTAACTACTTTTTGTTTTATTAAGATCGTTTTACTCGTATAAAGTATAAGTCTCGTAGTTAATTGATATTAACTCTTTTAGTTTATTTTCAGTTATTATGATGAAACCGGGTACATGCATAAACTAGATGCCTTAATAAACCTTTAAAACCCGAAAGAAAATCTTGATGACCCTCTAGAACTTATTTACATTGATGCACCTCTAGAACTTGAATACATGGATGTTCACAGACGCGTGTGTAAAGAGACTCGGGTCTTATTCTAGCTGATTTGCACTTGGATTCTACTTTGTGAAGCTAATTGACCTTCTAAACTAGAACCTACCCCCAGTAGTTACGGGCTATAGCATTTAAAAATCTCAGAAACCAAAGGCTCCATGGTTTTGTAACTATTTACATCTGTTTCTGGATTTCTGCATATGGTTAGTGGAAATAACAAATTGATCAAATCTATGGGATGGGACGAGCACTGAGAGGCGGAGAATCTGAAACTCCCTTACTATGGTAAAACATCCTAGTGTATACTTCTTGATCTTGCTCATAATATTCTTGTTCCATTGACCGTCCACTTGCGATCAGTTTAAGTGCATTGGTAAAGACTCCATACGTTGAAATTCCTACTTTGATACACACATTCTTCTACAAAAAGATTTAAATGGTAGTAATAATAATAATTTTGTAACTTCTAGCAGCCTTCCAAGATGTTAAACTATCCAAATCATACTGGTTCCAGGTGGCAATAATTACAATACACATGTAGGGTATATCAGAAAGTTCATAATCAGGCTTTATGGTTAGCTAATCATCCGAAAAAGTCTATGCTTCTCAGGTGTTTCTCGCACTAGAAGAGGCATACTGTTGACACGAGACAGCGGTCACACCCTAGTGGGAACTTTTGAGCTCAAGGTTACCATGGAGATTGAGACATTTTTGTCCTATGATTCTTGGGTTGCCTTCATCCATTATGGCCCATCTTCCCAAAAAATTGCTTTTTGTCTGCTTAGTCATGATGAGTTTCGACCAATGTTCTAAAACAAGTTATATGCATCTGCATATAAGGATGCGGCTTTTGGCTGCATGAAAAATTAGATATGCTGCCGAATTATAAGGTCAGCCGCATAATCATCCGCATTAATGTTATGTGCCCGCATATGCGAATATGCAGGTGCATAATCGGCAACGAAAAAATCCCAAACCGTTAAGAAACCGACCAGTTAAGCATAAAATCAGTTTTTTTGAAGTACTTGTGTTTGACATATTTTTGATTTGAACGTAAAACTAAATATCTATGTTTTGTGTGTAGATTGCTTTAGACATTAGACTTTCGTTTTTATGCATTGATCGTTTGATGGTGCTGATATTTTAGTATGAATTAATACACATGTTTAAAAGTTGATATGATTGTTTTTTGTATTCCTATCTTTTAAGATTTTTTTAATTTAATATTTATAAACACACATATAAACTTACTGCTTATTTATTTACTAAAAGATTCATTTTTGCATAAACCACATAAACTGCATAATCGGCCGCATAATCCTTTTATGCTATGCGCTCCTAGACCGCACGCATAATGAAACCGCCTTTTATAACATTGGTTTCAATATAGTCGTTATTTAGTATACTCCCAAAAAATCAAAAAATTATACACCATGGTATTCTTGACGTAGTAGTTTTTCAGAGGACTTTCGGATTATCATGCGAATGGATATTCATATGGCAACACTTGAATTACAAAACATCGATGTCAAAAGCTCTAACCATTTTGGACTCGTCTCCCAATAACTCTTTAACTAGTCGATTGCATGCGACAACCGGTTGACACAACGGTTTGGTTGTTTTTCTACAGTCGTACGGAATCAAGGTCGGGTACGGTGGCGCCCCAACTCAGGGGGGAGGGGGAGCTGGTGCCGTGTCTCGAGGTGGTGGCTGCTGCGGCTGAGCTTTCCATTACATGATGATCGATTGCTGCTACTCGTACCGTTAGCTGTTCATCTGTTGCTGCATAGTCCCTTAATGTGGCAAATTACTTTCTGTAACGCTTTGTTTCAGTGAAGGAACTTGCACTATGAATCTGGTAAATATTATCAAAATCCCGTTGTACATCTAAAAGTATCCCCGGGTGGAATTTTATTTCGGTTAATTGTAGTTGTATTACATTTTCGTTAGAAAAAATATCTGGCTCATGGAAAGATTTGCACTCATGACTCCTATCGTTTGAAGCTCAATCGGTCTTTTGGTACTGGTGATTTGTGGGGTATAAAGTAGTTGATTTTTCAACAAGCCTTTGGCATCGAATATTGTTGCAAGGTGATGAAAAATCTCTTATTACTTGGTGGTCGATGTAATTAATTTTTTGTACACTTATGCTTTTAACTCACCCTGACCATGATTTGTATCCTCTAACAGGGCACAAATATCTCACAACCGGTTGCATTACTGTTATTATTATTATTATTATTATTATTTCTAAACTCATCTAATATTACATATGAGGCCTTTTGTCCCAGTCACAAGTTGACTGGGACAAAAAGGATTGGACATGGGTGAGCCACCTTATCTTGGTGGGGCCCCCAAAAGTCACCCACGGAAAAACTTAAAGTGCACGTACATTCAAAAAAACCCTAATTCAAATAATTTTCCTTTTTGTATATCGATGATATTTACACACTCGTAGTTCCCACTCCTTTTCGGTTGTATGCAAGCACCACATCCTGTTCGTGGTTTTTTTTTTTTGCGCCGTGCACTGTATGCACGTGTTATATCTTGTCAATTACAAAAGAATGTTGTCCATGTCGGTTTGTCCAAGTCATAAGTTGACTGGGGCAAACTTGGTGGGTCCCACTGGGGGCTTGGGTTTTGGTGATTTTTTTTTGCGCTTTAGTCCCCGATTTTCCTCCTTCTGGGGGTTCCTATCTCTCACCGTTGTCGCCCGGGCGCAAATGCAGAGAGAAGCGGGGGCCAAAGCGAAAAAAGCATGCCTTCCGGGCACGGGCACAGGCAATTTCTAGTCTTTTATACATTTGAGGGAGCTCTATGTGATTTTGTAAACTTATGCTTTTAACTCACCCTAACCATGATTTATATCCTCTCTGTCACAGTAAACAGGGCACAAATATCTCACAACCGGTTGCATTACTGTTATTATTATTATTATTATTATTATTATTATTATTATTATTATTATTATTATTTCTTCTAAGCCTTTTGTCCCAGTTAACTTGTGACTCTGACAAAGTATTAGCCATGTGTGAGCCACCTCAACTTGGCGGGGCCTCCAAAAGTCACCAACAAAAAAAAACCCAAAAGTGCACTCACATTAAAAAAACACTAATTCAAATAATTTACCTTTTTACATCTCGATGATACTTACACACTCACAGTTTTCACTCCTTGTCGATTGTGTTCAAGCACTGTATCCTGCTCGTGGTGTTTTTTTTTTGCGTCGTGCACTGTGTGCACGTGTTATATCTAGTCAATATACAAAAGAAGGTTGTCTATGTCGATTTGTCCAAGTCACAAGTTGACTGTGACAAACTTGGTGGGTCCCAATGGGGGTTGGGTTTTGGTGATTTTTTTTGTGCTTTAGTCCCTGATTTTCCTCCTTCTGCCCACCTCCCCCCCAGGGGATCCTCTCTCTCACAGTTGTCGCCCTGGCGCAAATGCGGAGAGAAGCGGGGGTCAAAGCGAAAAAAGCATGCTCTCCGGGCACGGGCACAGGCACATGCAATTTCTAGTCTTTTATACATTTGAGGGAGCTCTATGTGATTTTGTCCTGTGTGGCATCCAAAGAGATGTGCCACATGAGATGCTCCATCAACCCACTCCACACAAAACCCCACCCCCAACCCCCAAAACACACTCCCAATCAAAATAACCCAAAAACATCATGACAATACTCACACGTACCCACGCTTCTCATTTTCACCCAGTTTTGCACCCATAGAAACACCGTGTGGATCCCGCGTTCTGGGTGTATAGGTTGGTTTTTAAGTGCACGTGCACTTCGTGTATAAGTTATTTCTAATCCTTTATACAAATGAGGGATATTTCCGCACTGGCAAGTATGACAAGTATGACTAGGACAAAGGAGTGGATAGAGTTGTGGCTAGGATTGGTCACCTCAACCTGTGGGCCCCACCTTTCTCAAAAATTCACATGCATCCAAGGCTAGACCCACACTCACACATCACTTTTCTCACCTTCACAAAAAATCCTATGCATCCAATTCCTCAACCACGAACCCATTATCGGCGGGGCCCACTTCCTGTGACGGTGTGGGTTTGTTGGAGCCGGTGCACTTTGTGCACGTGTATTTTCAAGTCTATTATACAATTGTGGGATGTTTTTGAATGTGTTGATGACTAAGACACAATGTATGTAGTAAGACGTCTGAGATTCAATCTTGAGAAATTAACGGTTAGTAAGAGAGTTTATGAAAATTTTAGGGGGGAAACCATCTCTTGTTATAAACGGGCTTTGGAGGCCCAACCCGTTAGTGGGTATCCACCCATTATGTAACCCTATTACTATAAATACAGGGCTACGGGGTTCCGTAGCCGCCATGGTTTACAACACGTTATCAGCACGCTCAAAGCTAAGCCGAACCCCTGCCGACGGACGGACGTGACGGACGGACGCGACGAACGGACGCGACGCGAACGGGCTTCCTTCACCGAACGTCGCTAGATCCGGCGGGTAGGATCTAGAGGTAACCCTAAAACCCTAGATCTAAAATTTCATATGCGCATATGTCTAGATCCAAAATTCTTGGATCGATTGTTTAATAAAAATCAAGATTTTTATTGATGAAAAATCAAATTTTTACAATAAAAACGTTTTGTTGGAGATTAAAAATAGATTTTTTCCACTAAAAATTAGATTTTTATCCCCAAAAACCATGAAACCCTAGGGGATTTTCTCGCCGGAACGCGAATCCCCCCTAGATCTCGCGCCAAAACCCTCGCCCGTCGCCCGAAGCGGCGGAAAAAACCCTCGCCCGCCGCCCGAAGCGGCGGCAAAACCACCCCCGCCGCTGAACGGCGGGCGGCCCCCGCCGCTCCCTGCGGCGGGCCAACCCGCCGCCAGCAGCGGCGGGCGGCCCCGCCGCCAGGAGCGGCGGGCCAACCCGCCGCCTGCGACGGCGGGCGGCCCCGCCGCCAGCAGCGGCGGGCCAACCCGCCGCCTGCGACGACGGGCCAACCCGCCGCCAGCAGCGGCGGGCCAACCCGCCGCCAGCGACGGCGGGCGGCCCCGCCGCCAGCTGCGGCGGGCCAACCCGCCGCCAGCTGCGGCGGGCGGCCCCGCCGCCAGCTGCGGCGGGCGGCCCCGCCGCCAGCTGCGGCGGGCCAACCCGCCGCCAGCGACGGCGGGCGGCCCCGCCGCCAGCAGCGGCGGGCCAACCCGCCGCCAGCGATGGCGGCGGGGCCGCCAGCTGCGGCGGGCCAACCCGCCGCCAGCGACGGCGGGCGGCCCCGCCGCCAGGAGCGGCGGCGGGCGGCCCCGCCGCCAGCAGCGGCGGGCCAACCCGCCGCTGCGACGGCGGGCGGCCCCGCCGCTGCCAGCGGCGGGCCAACCCGCCGCCAGCGACGGCGGGCCAACCCGCCGCCAGCGACGGCGGGCCAACCCGCCGCCAGCAGCGGCGGGCCAACCCGCCGCCAGCGACGGCGGGCCAACCCGCCGCTCCAGCGGCGGGCGGCCCCGCCGCCAGGAGCGGAGGGCGGCCCCGCCGCCAGTAGCGGCGGGCCAACCCGCCACTGCGATGGCGGGCGGCCCCGTCGCCGGCAGCGGCGGGCGGCCCCGTCGCCGGCAGCGGCGGGCCCACCCACGCCGCCCGCCGCCGGCCGCGGCGGGCCCCACCCCCCGGCAGCCGCTCGTATCGGGCCCCCCCCGGTGCGCGCTCATGCCCGGAAACCCTAGCCGCCTGAAGCGGCAATCCGCGCGACCATAAACCCTAACTAGGGTTTGACCCCGAAATTTTTTTTCGATTTTCAAATCTTTTTCAGATTTAATTACGATTTCGTTTTCGTCAAAATCTGTTAAATTACACAATTTTTATTCATCGCATTTTATTCGGATTATCTGATTATTTACGTTTAATAATTAGGAAGATCCTGCGACCGCTCTGCCGTTAGTCAACTAACCTAACGGTGTATGACGTTGCCTAGTGGTCCAATAATTATTAAACGAAAAATTTTCATTTCCATTATAAAATGCCTGTGATGATTAATTGTCTGTGTTAATCGTCTGCTATGATATTAAATGCCTGCCGTATTTTTCCACGATGTGATGTATATTTTTGTTGCCTCTAGCATGAATTTCCACTTAAACAATATAAATGCATGCGTAGAAAATTATATGCCCGTCGCATATTTAATGTTCTGTAATAAACATTTTATTTAGCATGCTAAAATCTTTTTGATGTATTTTTAATGCATGTAGCATAAATATATGTCTGAGATAAAATTATTTATATACCTGCAGAATATAAATAGCATGTGTATACATCATAATTGTTTCCATTCTGGTTAATTGAGCACAACCTTTTATTTTACTGGATTTATATTATTTGTATGATATGCTCATGACATGACAATATTTTATGACAACAAACCAATAATGTTTTCAACAAATTTCAACATCATATCCTTGTTGACAAAATGAACCTGGAGTTCAAAACCAAAATGAACCTGAAGTTCAAAATCAAATCAAAAGTCAACACCCTTTCACACTAATAAAAATTAACAAGTACGAGGGATTATACGAAAAACATTTATGCGATTTCTTTTAGAAATACGCATTTCGCGGTAAATAGATCTCTCAGATCCACGGTCTGTATAAACCGATATTGACACCAGCAGTTGTAATAACACCGCCAAACTCCTTTGAGTAATCTCACTTTACAAGGTATGATTCTTGAATCTAACCTTATTTTTTAAGCGTACGCCCGAAGTCGTGGCTTAATAGATAAGTGAGAAATTATAAAATTCGTACCCACGTAATTGTTTCCCCTAGAGTATGATCCTATATCCACACAATACTTGAATGACCCAATAAAAATGGCCTGAAGACCATACTTGAGTTTTCAAATAGACCTTTATAAGTCAATCATAAACTAGAAAGTGGAAAAATAGAGACTAACTCATTTCCCTTATATGTGTCTACTTCGTAAGACCAATAATCATTCTTCCTTATAAACGACAATAAGGAAGACTGAAAACAGGGGAAGTCTTGAATAAAAATGTGAAAGGGAAGATATGATGTACCTCGATATGGAGTATGAAATGGCAACCCAATATCAGACCAGAAGCTCTGACAAGACCCATAATGCTTTTCGCAAAATTAATGGGCATTAACGTATGCCATATAAAAATATATACATATCTAGTCTAAACGACGAAAGTCAAATTGACAGTATGTATAATTCGCTACTTCCCGAGGATAAATAAATTTTGAAAATAAATTTGATCTGTTGTCATAATATGAGTCTAAAATGAGCACAATTGTGGACGTATACTTTCTAGAACCCACATCATACTATGAAACTTGTTGCTCTAACATAATTATTAGTAGTATTCTCTTGCAGTATATATGTGCCTTTTACGCATTTTATTTTACTGTAAATGATTTATCATCCTGAATACTCCTAAAATGAGGATGCCATGTACTCTCTGAAACTTATAAAGTTTCAAAGGATATTCGTCAAAATGAAATCCCTAATGACTCAAGAAACCAATAAAGCCTGAAGCTTTATCCAACTATGATCCGCATAATAGTCATTGTGAAGATGTAACCCTTCACAGTTTGAACAGAGTTCACCTATTACCGAACAAAATTAACTTGAGCATTTTAATGGACGTTCAAAAGTCCCACATAAATTCGAACAGAGGAATTAATTTGGAACACCAGAAGTGTCCAGAATCGACCAACTTTGGATCGATGTCACCCTGGATTGATGATGCAAGACATCATTAACCAGACGAACCCGAAGATTCTTCAAAAAGGGTGAAACTCTCATTATCCCATTCAAAAGGGAAAAATGATTACGAGATCATCCCCATTCACATGGACATTGACTCTCATCACTTCCTCAAACGAATTTAAAATGATATACTATCATTAGTAAAATGAGACCTTTAGGCCTCTTGAGAGTATTTGAGGGATAAAAGTGGACTCACACACTCCCTACATATGGCTAAAGATGTACCTTAGAGTACTCATCTATATATCCTCTTAAAATGGTCATAATCAAAACCTTGTTATCCAACCGCAGTCTAGATTATTATTAATCACAACGGACATATTACATTACTAGGATATTGGTTGGGCTTTTACTTACCCTCATACCACCCTCAAAAATGCCGCAGTGGAACTTATTCATCGGGACTAACCCTCCTAGATGAATATGTTTCGAGATCCCCAAACGGGGGAGGCATTAGAGCACATCTTATAGATGGAGCCTTGACGGGTTCATATCCCTAGTCTTATGCTCAACTTCATTGAAGTCGAGCTATTTGCGGATTTTTGGGATAACACTGGGAAATCAATTTAACAACTGGAAGAAAATTGAACACCCTGAAGCTTTGTGTTCACACCCAGAAATGGGTTATATGTAAATCATTAAAATGATTTAAACGGATTACTTATCCACTAGAAATCCAGTTATAAGGTGACCACGTGGGAGCATGCAAACCATCAGAACGTCTCCTTAGAAACTATTTATATGAGCCTGATCACCTCATATAAACAGTTTCCGAGAACCCCTAACGGGTGAAGCGTTTAGTGCACATCTTATCGATGGAGTCATGATGAGTTTACATCCCCATATCACCACTATGGACCATTTAAAACATTAATACCTATGATCTGATTATCATGAATAGTGATGAGATCCGGAAGATCCACATTTATGAAACTGTTAAACAGTTATCAGACATAGCTACCGACAATATAAATATTGTCAAATTCACACATCCCTGCTACTAAAAATCCAGCTAGGATTGACATACCAACTTTATGGATGCAATCTACCAGTAGCAGAAGTGGATATCCTCAATGGATGAGAGGACATACCACGAGACCCTAAAACAATACCACCACAGGAAAGTGAGCTCATCTCCATATCCTCTCCCTTTCCAGAACCTCCAGAAGAGATAAATCTGGAATAAATAGAATAATGTACGTACACGGAGAGGTATTTGGATAAAACACACTTGTCGACAATTACTCACATTTCATTTTGCCATTGATATCGTTCACAATCTCCGTTTCCTGAAGCAAACGCAGAAATTTGGCCAAATTATGTGGAACGAGGCAATAATAAGTTGAGCTGGACTCACTTATGAAATGTGAAGTGTTTGGACCTGAAGTCCTGATATCAAAAGATATCAAACCTGTGGGCTACCGAGTATTGTATAAATAAATAAAATCGTATGCTATAAGCAAAACGCTATACCCTTAGAGGTTTATTTCGCAGAAACCAGGAAGTAACCATGTAAGATGAGTTTAACTCACTTACAAAATTAATCAAACTGATGCATCAGGCTCCCTGGTCATGATTGCGAAACCCATGCGATTAGCAAAGATAATTTTAGGCTATGTTGCTATGGATGATGTGACAACATACCTTTATAAACAATCATCCTGAAGATGAATTATCATCCTGAAGATGAAACCATCATCCCGAAGATGAAACAATCATCCTGAAGATGAATTATCATCCTGAAGATGAAACCTTCATCCCGAAGATGAATAATCATCCTGAAGATGAATTATCATCCTGAAGATGAAACCTTCATCCTGAAGATGAATTATCATCCTGAAGATGAAACCATCATCCCGAAGATGAATAATCATCCCGAAGATGAAACCATCATCCCGAAGATGAATAACCATCCAGAAGATGAAATTATCATCCAGTCGATGAAGAAACATGGAAAATTGCAATCCACCAATACACCTACTGGTTGTATGGATGCACATTAAGACCCCTTCCGTTCGCTGGAAGAGGGGAAGGATATCCTAGGTCCTGAAGTGCATTACTCAAATGTCTTTTGTACACTCCTTTATCTGGTAGTAAACACTTTAATCAGATACAGTGCAGCGCCTGCAGCGCACCACTGGACCAGAGATATGTAGCTTCTGCGCTATCTCCAAGGGTCAAGGATCATACAACATGTTAAATGTATTTGCAGATACAGGTTACAGATCATCGCGATGACTGCAACAAAGAAGCGACCACCTCCTGGAGACCAGCAAAGCATGCTTCCAAGGCAACATCAATCCCACCATCCCGAGAGGCTCATCAATCCAAGAAGCAAATCATAAGTACGCACAGCCAGGTCCTGTAGTACCTCGCAGACACAGTGAAGACTGGTCAGAGACGTGATGCTACCTACCGAGTCTGCAGACCACTCCCCCTCAGAAGAGATCCCTCAGATTCAGTAGATGTCATAGATGAGCGATACTTGTATAGATGAGCGATGTCTTGTATAGGTGAGCGATGCCTTGTACTTTGTATCAGAACACTGTAAGAGATTGATGTATAGTTGCCTAGGAGATCTGCAAGCCTGCAGCTTGTACAGATCAGGGGGAGTCAAATGTAGTGTTGTACTCTTTTCCCTTGGCTATTGGTTTTTCCCACTGGGTTTTCCATAGCTAAAGGTTTTAACGAGGCAAACTCATTGACTCTGGATCCAGAAGTATCCACCCCCTAAATACTGTAATGCCCTACCAGCTACTGCACAAGTACTAGAGGGGGGGGTGAATAGTACTTTAAAATAATAAGGCGTATAATTCCAAATTAAATTGCAAACAACTACCAAATCAATTTGCGGAAGCTTAAATTGAATGACAACAATGAAATTACCAAAGCTAACAAACGATGTTAATGGGTTCGGATCCACCCAAGTCTCCCCGACTTGTTCCCGGTGATCCTACGTCCCAACCACCCGGATCCCCTCCGGATACTTGAGTTAGAAACCCTAACTCAAGATTTCCACTATGAATATCTTGTGAAAAACCTTCACAAGATCAAATCATACATGCAATGGCAAAGTGAATCCCACAACCCGGGATCACAAACTTCTCTCACAACCGAGAGAGCCAACAAGCAATATAAAGAGTTTAAATGAAATAAATACTCTTACCACAAAATCCTATACCTTGAGTTTTTCTTACCCAATAGGTTGAATGAAGGATTTGAGGAAGATGAAGTCACCAAGCCCTAGCACCAAGGATATGAGCAGCAATGGGTGCCTAGGGAAGAGTTGGAGACTTGGTTCAAGCAATAGCTTGAAGAGCTCACCAAGAACAAGCTTCTCTCTAGATCTAGAAATGAGAGAGAATGGGTTTCTTGTGAGGAAGAGAGCTTTAGATTTGAGGGAGAATAGCTATCTCTTTAGGGCTCAATGAATCTCTTAATGGCAGCTCTATTGAAGATAGAAATGACCTAGGTTCCTATTTATAGGAACCCAAAAACATAAGTTAGGTCAATCTCCAACGGAAAGAAATCTGAGAGAATTAGTCGGTCAAAGAACAAACACTGACCGACTAGTTCATCAACTAGTCGGTCAGTCACAAAGCATGGACCGACTAAGAGCACAACAGAGAAGAGATAGAATTTCAGACCTAGAAAACTAGTCGGTCCAAGAACACTGTCTGACCGACTAGTTTCACAACTAGTCGGTCATCAAATGAACGTAGACCGACTAACGGAAAACAGTAGCTTAGGAGAAATTTGGCATGTACAGTAAATCACAACTAGTCGGTCAAAGAAGCATCACTGACCGACTAGTTCACAGACTAGTCGGTCGGTGAGTCAACGTAGACCGACTAACTGTAAACAGTAAAGAACAAAGATTTAACTGACTGAAACTAGTCGGTCCAAGAACAGTGGCCGACCGACTAGATCTCCATCTAGTCGGTCAGTACTTGTTCTTGTACCAACTAACATGCACAACAAGGTCCGAATCGAAGCGCGACGCTTCGAGGAAATTAGAGTGAACTTGTGCAAGAATCCTAGAGCTACGAAATGAGCGAAATGAAGATAGAAACGTAAGATATACTCAAGGCTTAACATTCTATCAATCGAAACTAAAAGACTATAAATAAAACCTTAATAAATGGTCTTTGAGAGCTTCGATTGAATCTTCATTATTTCCAAAGCGTTGCATGAGCTTCAACGAAGCTTTAGGCTTGAATACGAGCTTTTGGAAGTGTTGAGATGTCGCTTTAAATATTCTCGTGAAATTGGCGACGATCTCCAATACTGCGCTCACAAATTGTTAGTTCATGAATTATTTATGTTTGCTCATCATCCAAAACCAAATCCGGGGAGTCCAATATTCAACATTCTCCCCCTTTTTGGTGATGACAAACCAACATAAATAATAATCAAAGATAATAATTCAAATGTAGAAATACTTACTCCCCCTGCATTGATGACACGTTAATTCCAAAATGAATATAAATGAATTGTATCAAGCAGACGAGTAAGATAAATAAAGTGAATTGATTTTTGAAATATCGGATTTTGAAAATCCTTATTTGTATCTTAACTCCCCCTGAATCTAACATATCAAACTAGATTCTTGGAAATTGAGTTAAATTTTTCATTTGCGCTATTTATTATCATTATCTCTCCCCCTTTGGCATTATCCCAAAAATGGGGGGCATACAACGACAACAATTAGGAAATGTAAAATCCAACATCTGGAGTCGTAGACGAAGACAATGGACCAACTTGACACCAAGGGAAAAAAATGTGGAAATCAAAACAAGGTGTGTCAAATTTTCCATTATAAAAAAAAATCAACGATAATCAAAATCATCAAAAATACCAAATGTTTATTCATGTCTTGAATAAAGAAACATACTCTTCAATATTCAATATTCTTGGTTAATTTTGAGCATGGAAAACAATTCTATAAAATCCATTTAACCAACTTGTTATGCGTCGATTCGATATCACATTTCAAATATATTCAACGAATATTCAATTTGCACGACGTATAAAAGATAAAGTGATCGATGATGAACATATATATACATGGAGACAACATGAGTACATCCAAGAGATATCACATCGAATATAAGAGATACATCATATCAAGCGCTACATATCATCAAAAAGAAATACATCATCATCAATATATCATACAATCCAACACCAACAACCATAAAGCACAAAAACAATGTAACAAGGCATCTCTCAACCCCATCCTAACCCAAAACTCTCTCACAAGAATACATCATCCAAAGTGTATATGGAGAGTCCTCGGAACAACGATCACGAGGAGGAGGCAGGATCTGCAGCGTCCGTGGGTCCAGTCGACGGAGTGGACTCAGGATCTGCAGGGAGTAGAGGTGTCTCAACAGATGGAATCGTCGGTGCAGGAGTCGAGATCTCAGCAACAAGCTCAGCAGCAGCAGGAGTCTCGACAGAAGCAGCAGCAGCAGATACATGAGCAGGCTCGGAAACTGGGTCAACAGCAGATGACTCTGGAACACCTGAAGAGGTGGCAGCTCCAGGAGCAGAAGAGAATGTACCAGCAGCAGCAGAGGTGCCCTTGGGGGCACGAGTCGAAGTACGACAGATCTCCTCAACGTCCTCCTCATCCATCTCATCCATCTCCTCTCCCTCAGACACGGAAGGAGGAAGCTCAACACCCATCTGACGTGCCATACGGCAGACCACCTCCTCGGTACGAGCCAAGCGGGACTCGTGACGAAGAAGTATCCGGACGACGTCATCAAGGGTGGCAACGGGAGAAGCAGAGGCAGAGGCAGAGGCAGGGACAGACGCTGAAGGAGTCGTCCTCTGAACGTGACGAAGCGCCGCAAGAGATTTCTTGACGGCCGTCGCATTCAGCGGAGGACCGAGGGGACGCTCATCGTCACGAGGCAATGTGACACGAAAGTGACGGAACACGAGGGTCAACATGCAAGGAAAAGGAATATGAGCTGATTTATTGGACTTTCGAATACACTCGAAAGAATCAATCTTATCGAGTATAATTCGAGCCCAATTAATCGAGCTCCCCATGAAGATCGCATAGATAAGCTTCAGAAATGGCTGGGAAGGTAAAGATGAGGAGCCGTACTTGGGAAGCAAGCACGACTTCAGAATCAAATTTAGGACCCAAGCATTAGGCTTAAAAGATTTAGAGGGCACGCCAATCAAAGCAGGAGGAATCTGATGGAAAATCTCTGAAAGAATGGTCTGATCAAGAGAAGAGATATCATCAACCGAGATATCAGAAGGAAGAAGGCCAGACGAAGAGATACCCAGAATCTCTCCTAAGATTTCCGCAGTGAGGACTATAGGAGTCCCCAAAACGGTCGTCTCAATAGAGTGGGTCTGATCGTACTGACCCCGGATCCTATTGGCATAGAAAAGCTTTACTAATCTAGGGTAAGGACGAGGATTCGCCTTCGGGTCAAATCGAAGATAATCGAGAAGACCCGACGACGACAGAAGATCAGCTAGCCCTATGAAGTCGCTGAACTGGACGAAATGCTCCAGAAGCAGCGGACAATGTTCGATACGGTTATATGCCGCAAGACACAAAGGGTCATCGCGACATAAGGAAATATCGACACCGCCCACCGGCATCGGAGCCTTTCCCTTAGGCTTTCGAGAAGACGTACGAGGGTGGGTGCTAGACTCGGGATGACTAGGAGGAGTGGGTTCCCTATGAGTCTGGGTCTCGGGGTTATACTCCGTATCGGAATCGGTAGGAGTATGGAACGAAGAACGAGAGGCAAGAACTTTGGCCTTGGGTTTAGGTTTGGGCTTTGGTTGACCTCTAGGCTTGGCGGTCGTCGTCCTCTTCTTCTTGGGAGGAGGCGAAGACGACGAAGGATGGGTGGTCTTGGCTCTACGCTTCGGAGGGGTTGGATGCTCGGGATCCGAAGAGATTGGATCAACGGTCATCGGAGAGGGGTCAGAGGAAGGGATCGGAATGCGTGTTCTTGCCATAGTCGAAGCAAGACACGAGATCAAATCAACGAATCCTAGCACAACCCTAGAAATCCGAAACCCTAGAAATTTAGAAATTTGAAACCCTAGAGAAACCTAACCCTAGAGCAGAAAACAAAACCCTAGAGAGGAGAGGGAGGAGGTAGGTTTACCCTAGGAGGAAGAGCGACGGCCGGCGACGGCGGGGATGGTCGGAAATAGGCCGGAAGTCGATCGGAAGGGGAAGGGTCGGGGTTTTGAGCGGAGGAGAAAGAGTTTTCGATCGATTAGAATGGAAATCGATCGATTAAATCGAGTTTAAGTCGGTCGATTTCCCAAATGACCAAACAGCCCCTGGCACAACTAGTCGGTCACAGTTCAAGCACTGACCGACTAGATCACGATCTAGTCGGTCGGTCAATGAGCTTGAACCGACTAGGTGCAAACAGTGGCTGAATCCAAGAAGACTGACAAGATTTAGTCGGTCTGCGTTCAAGCACTGACCGACTAGATCTCAATCTAGTCGGTCGGTCACTGAACATGAACCGACTAAAGAGTCAAAAACTTGAAAATCAAGTTCTCTCCATCATACGCTTGGATGATAAATCTCAAAACTCTCAATGGACATCTAAACTATCCCATTAAACATCGAAAAACAGAAATTTGACGATTACGCACAAATCGAACGAAAAATTAAGATATCACTTAAAATTCCCGAAAAATCCAATAATTCTAGCATGAATGAGATATTGTCAAGAATAATAGCATGCAAAATTATTGAATGAAACATGAATCCTATATTTCGGATTCACCCATAATCCCCAATTCTCGACGCAACCTCACAAAGGAGTCCTCCTTTAGGGGTTTCGTGAAAATATCGGCGATTTGCTTTTGGGTTTCAACGTACACTAGAATGATGTCCTTTTTAGCAACATGGTCATCTAAAAAGTGGTGGCGGACATCTATGTGTTTCGAACGGGAATGATGTACCGGGTTCTTGGAAAGACATATTGCACTTTGGTTGTCAACCATGATAGGGCAAGTATCACAATTTATACCAAAGTCTTTAAGAGTGTGTCTCATCCAAAGAACTTGAGCACACGCGGCACCGGCGGCAATATATTCCGCCTCGGTGGTTGAAAGTGATACGGAATTTTGCTTCTTGGAAAACCAAGAGACAAGAGAATTTCCTATAAAATGGCAAGTGCCACTAGTACTTTTCCTGTCGGATTTGCATCCCGCATAATCGGCATCACTATATGAGATTAACTCATATGTGCTAGATCTCGGATAAAGTAATCCAAAATCTAAAGTGTAACTTAGATAGCGGAAAATACGCTTTACCGCTACTAAGTGAGACTCCTTAGGTTGAGACTGATAACGAGCACATATACATACGGCAAACATAATATCGGGCCTACTTGCGGTAAGATAAAGCAAACTACCAATCATACCTCGATATAAACGAATGTCTACATCCTTACCGCCCGTATCCTTGTCAAGATGCGTAGTCGTGCTCATTGGAGTCTTTTTCCCGGAGGTATTCTCCATTCCAAATCGCTTTAGCAACTCCACCGTGTACTTCGTTTGGTGGATGAAGATTGCATCGTTCATTTGGCGAATTTGGAGTCCTAAGAAATATTTGAGTTCGCCCATGTGGCTCATCTCAAATTGTTCCTTCATAACATTAGAAAACTCTTCACAAAGAGTGAAGTTAGTAGCACCGAAAATGATATCATCAACATAAATTTGAACTAATAAAATATCATTATTCGCATGCTTAACAAAAAGAGTTGAATCGGCTTTGCCCATTTTAAAATGCAAATCCAAAAGAAAATTCTTTAGGCGATCATACCAAGCTCGAGGAGCTTGTCTCAAACCATAAAGAGCTTTCTTTAGTTTAAAAACGTGATTTGGAAATTTTTCATTTATGAAGCCCGGAGGTTGAGAAACGTAAACTTCCTCAACGACATCTCCGTTTAAAAATGCACTTTTAACATCCATTTGAAATAATTTAAAATTCTTATGGCATGCAAAAGACAAAAGTAATCTAATTGATTCTAATCTAGCTACCGGAGCGAAGGATTCTTTGAAATCAATACCTTCCTCTTGTCGATAGCCTTGAGCTACTAACCGAGCTTTGTTCCGGACGACGACTTGGTTTTCGTCGGTTTTGTTCTTGAAAATCCACTTTGTCCCTATGACGGTGTGGTTCTTCGAAGGCAATGGAACAAGCTCCCACACTTCATTCCTCTCGAATTGAATGAGCTCCTCCTCCATGGCAAGTATCCAAGCACTATCTTCGCATGCTTCAACTATATTCTTTGGCTCTATTGATGAGGCAAAGGCACAATTGGCGAAGTGGTGAACTTGCGATCTTGTCTTGACACTATCTTGAATATTGCCAATTACTTGCTCATGGGGATGGTCGCGAATGACATGAAGTCGCTTGGGAATACCTTGATCACTTGGAACATTCTCAACAACTTCATTAGTCGGGTTAGTCTCAATAGAATCAATAGACTTAGAATTATCAAATGAATCACATAAAACATCCATAGAATCATTATCATTTGAAATTCTAGTTGGAACAAATCCTTCATTAAATGAGACATGAAGCGATTCCTCGATCGTCGAGGTTCGTTTGTTGAATATCCGGTAGGCTTTGCTACGCGAAGAATATCCCACAAAAATCCCCTCATCGGATCTCGGATCGAATTTGTCCAAACTACCATATGTGTTCTTAATAAAACATTTCGAACCAAAAACACGAAAATGTTTAACTTGAGGCAACCTACCAAACAACAATTCATAACAAGTTTGTTTAGTGCCGGGCCTCAAAAGTATTCTATTAAACACATAGCAAGCGGTGTGTACCGCTTCCGCCCAAAATTGATGGCCAAGTTGGCTATCATCAAGCATAGTGCGAGCACACTCCACTAGCGTCCTATTCTTTCTCTCAACTACACCATTTTGAGGCGGTGCACGAGGAAAAGAGAAGGTGTGAGTAATACCAACTTCATCACAAAATGTCTCAAAAGACTCATTCTCAAATTCACCTCCATGATCACTACGAATAGTGACAATGGTGGTTCCTAAGAGATTTTGTACTTTCTTAACAAAAATTGTGAAGTTTTCAAAAGCTTCATTTTTATTGCACAAGAAAAATACCCAAGTAAATCTTGAATAGTCATCTACGATGACAAGTCCATACCTTGCATTTCCTAAGGAAGCTACTCTAGTTGGCCCAAATAAATCTAGATGTAATAGCTCTAGTGGCCGTTTTGTAGAGATGCTTTTCTTAGGTTTAAATGAAGATCTAGGAAGCTTGCCGCGTTGACAACAATCACAAAAACTTTTCTTTTCAAAAACAAGCTTCGGAAAACCTTTAATAGAATTCAATTTTGAAAGCTTATATAGTGTTCCAAAGTTCACATGTCCAAAGCGTCGATGCCATAAGTGTTGTTCACTTGTGTTGGCAACGAGACATTGTTCATATGACTTAGGAAGATCCAAAATATAAATGTCTTTACGACGAGTTCCGGAAAATAATAATTTTTCATTATCCTTTCTTAAAATATGACACAATCCTTTCGCAAAGCTAACTTTGTAACCTTTGTCACAAAGTTGACTTATTGAAATAAGATTATGATTTAAACCACTAACAAGATACACATCACTAATTAATGGTTTAGAAGGGTTACCGACATTACCAACACCTATGACGGTTCCGCTCTCGTTGCCTCCAAATACGACGCGGTTTCCATTCACAATGGGAACCACTCCGGAGAGCAATCGAGCGTCACCCGTCATGTGTTTGGAGCACCCGCTATCGAGTATCCAATTCCCTTTGGAGCTAAATTTAAACTTGTTGCTCCTTTTCTTTTTCTTTTCCTTGAGTACCTAAAGATAGATAAGTTTCATATCATGGTACCCAAGGTCATTGGGTCCAAGGGATTAGACCTTTGGAAGCCAAGTCCAAGTGGACTTAGTCTTCCCCACATAATTCTTACTATGCACGACATCCGAAAAATATGCATTCATATATATTTGTTTTTCGTCCATGCTTGTGTCCTTTGGGCTCCAAATCGTGAAAACTTTGGGAGCCATCATCCTATTGGGTGCATGCATGCGACGTTGATTTCTACGTGATGCATGTTGTGGATAGGCATACGGGACATGATGGAATGGTGCACGACGAGAATTATTCATATGATGAGGTGGGTGTACATATGCATGTGTGGGAATACGTGCGTGAGGGTGTCTCACTTGGTGTGCACGTGCCCGGGAATGTGTTGCATAAAAATCATCATAAGTGTGAGACGGTGGAGTAGGACGTGTGTTCCTACGTGGCATGGAATTGGTGTACATATAAGCATGCCCCTTCCTTGGAGGTCCACCCAATGTGGGTTTCTTTCCGAAAGAGGGTGTGGACGAGGTGGAAGCACCATTGGTAGATGAACTACCAATAGAGTGTTTGCTCCCACTCGTTGAGGCTTCGGAAGTTGGCCTAACAAAGGTAGTGACCGACTTGGAAGAATTTCCCATCATATACCCCAAGCCAATGTGGTGTTTGGCCGGAAGTAAATCTTTTAGGATATTATCCAAATGGCCTTTACCCTTGTTGAATTTGTTGATTCGGCCCAATGTGTCCTCATATTTCTCTTTGAGAGAACGCAAGGAAGTATCCAAAGTGGATATTTGCGAAGTGAGCACATAAACACGAGATTTAAGATTCTCGTTCTCAATACTCAAAGTCGAGTTTTGAGAAGTTAAATCCGCTATCTCATGTTCTTCCGCATCCTCAATGCTAACATGTTCAAGTTTAGATTTGAGATTCACTATCTCATTTCTTAACTCTTCAACAACGGTGTCGTTGTTGGTGATGATAGTCTTAGGCGATGTTTGAATGCTAGCTAGGTCATCTTTTACCTTAGTATATCTATTTACTAACTTAGTATATTTTGACCAAAGTTGAGTGTTAGCATCCCTAAGATCATCCATCGTTACCTCATCGCTTTCTTCATCACTATCATCGGAAGAGGAGGATCCTTGATCGTGCTCCTCTCTTGCCATGAAACACATGTGTGCTTGCTCCACGTGCTCATCGTCCGACTCTCCGCTTGAGGAATCCTCGGAGTCGGTGAAGGTAGCTCCGACAAGTCCCTTCTTGTTTCCTTTCGTGTACTTCTTGGACTTGTCATACTTTGGCGCCTTCCACTTCTCCTTTTGCTTGTTTTGAGGACAATCCGCTTTGATGTGTCCTGGCTTATTGCATTTAAAGCACAAAGGTGGAGAGGCGTTAGTAGATGTAAACTTAGATTTGTGTTTGAAGTTACCCTTTCGGAAGAAGCGATTGAACTTCTTTGCCATGAGTGCAATGGATTCCATGTCCATTTCTTCTTCCGAGTTCTCATCATCGGTAGAGGTGGATGAAGCCGCCTTGAATGCAATCGCCTTTTTCTTAGGCGCATCTAGGTTCAAATATGACTTCATCTTTTCTTGTAGCTTCACCTTGCTATCTTTGCGTACCTCATATGACATCAAAGTACCCATTAGTTGAACTACGGTATATTTGTCCATGTCATTACCTTCCTCGATGGCGAAGGTACGTTTTTCCCAAGAAGAGGGAAGTCCTTCAATAAGCTTTAAGCACTTCTCCTTCTGAGTGTGGATTTTGCCGAGGGCCTCTAACTCGTTTATTATGTCAACGAAACGAGCGTAATATTCTTTCATCTTCTCGCCCTGTTGCATATGAAACATTTCGTAATCTTTGGTTACGACTACGAGTTTAGAGTCTCTTACCCTACTCGTCCCTTCGTGTAGAATGAGGAGGGAGTTCCAAATTTGATATGCACTCTTACATGTGCATATCTTATTGAAATCCTCGGGCTCCAATGCACATTGCAAGGCGTTCATTGCCTTGGCATTGCTTACCTCCGCGGCGACCTCCGCGGTAGTCCATTTCTCAAAATCTTCTTCTTCGGGTTCAATATACTCCTTCATTGTAGTTCTCCATAAAGATGCACTTCGGAGGAAGGTTTCCATCCGACACTTCCAGTACCCGTAGTTGGTACCGTTGAAGAATGGAGGCCTCGTAGAGGAATGTCCTTCCATCACGGAAGATGCTCCTTCACGGTTCCTGAAGGTGTCATAGTTGGAAGGTGGACGCACGGTCTTGTTGTCGTTGGCAGACATAGCTGAGAATCTGGCTTTGATACCAAATGTAATGCCCTACCAGCTACTGCACAAGTACTAGAGGGGGGGGTGAATAGTACTTTAAAATAATAAGGCGTATAATTCCAAATTAAATTGCAAACAACTACCAAATCAATTTGCGGAAGCTTAAATTGAATGACAACAATGAAATTACCAAAGCTAACAAACGATGTTAATGGGTTCGGATCCACCCAAGTCTCCCCGACTTGTTCCCGGTGATCCTACGTCCCAACCACCCGGATCCCCTCCGGATACTTGAGTTAGAAACCCTAACTCAAGATTTCCACTATGAATATCTTGTGAAAAACCTTCACAAGATCAAATCATACATGCAATGGCAAAGTGAATCCCACAACCCGGGATCACAAACTTCTCTCACAACCGAGAGAGCCAACAAGCAATATAAAGAGTTTAAATGAAATAAATACTCTTACCACAAAATCCTATACCTTGAGTTTTTCTTACCCAATAGGTTGAATGAAGGATTTGAGGAAGATGAAGTCACCAAGCCCTAGCACCAAGGATATGAGCAGCAATGGGTGCCTAGGGAAGAGTTGGAGACTTGGTTCAAGCAATAGCTTGAAGAGCTCACCAAGAACAAGCTTCTCTCTAGATCTAGAAATGAGAGAGAATGGGTTTCTTGTGAGGAAGAGAGCTTTAGATTTGAGGGAGAATAGCTATCTCTTTAGGGCTCAATGAATCTCTTAATGGCAGCTCTATTGAAGATAGAAATGACCTAGGTTCCTATTTATAGGAACCCAAAAACATAAGTTAGGTCAATCTCCAACGGAAAGAAATCTGAGAGAATTAGTCGGTCAAAGAACAAACACTGACCGACTAGTTCATCAACTAGTCGGTCAGTCACAAAGCATGGACCGACTAAGAGCACAACAGAGAAGAGATAGAATTTCAGACCTAGAAAACTAGTCGGTCCAAGAACACTGTCTGACCGACTAGTTTCACAACTAGTCGGTCATCAAATGAACGTAGACCGACTAACGGAAAACAGTAGCTTAGGAGAAATTTGGCATGTACAGTAAATCACAACTAGTCGGTCAAAGAAGCATCACTGACCGACTAGTTCACAGACTAGTCGGTCGGTGAGTCAACGTAGACCGACTAACTGTAAACAGTAAAGAACAAAGATTTAACTGACTGAAACTAGTCGGTCCAAGAACAGTGGCCGACCGACTAGATCTCCATCTAGTCGGTCAGTACTTGTTCTTGTACCAACTAACATGCACAACAAGGTCCGAATCGAAGCGCGACGCTTCGAGGAAATTAGAGTGAACTTGTGCAAGAATCCTAGAGCTACGAAATGAGCGAAATGAAGATAGAAACGTAAGATATACTCAAGGCTTAACATTCTATCAATCGAAACTAAAAGACTATAAATAAAACCTTAATAAATGGTCTTTGAGAGCTTCGATTGAATCTTCATTATTTCCAAAGCGTTGCATGAGCTTCAACGAAGCTTTAGGCTTGAATACGAGCTTTTGGAAGTGTTGAGATGTCGCTTTAAATATTCTCGTGAAATTGGCGACGATCTCCAATACTGCGCTCACAAATTGTTAGTTCATGAATTATTTATGTTTGCTCATCATCCAAAACCAAATCCGGGGAGTCCAATATTCAACAAATACTTCCACTAATCAGGGGAAGTTACGGAAACTGTACTCTTTTTCCTTGGTTATTGGTTTTTCCCACTGGGTTTTCCATAGCTAAAGGTTTTAACGAGGCAGGTATCCCTAACTTAGGATCCAGAAGTATCCACCTCTAGTGATATCCATCGATCAGGGGAAGTTATAGAGACTTGTACTCTTTTCCCCTAGCCATTGGTTTTTCCCACTGGGGTTTCCTTGGCAAAGGTTTTAACGAGGCAAGTACTCTTAAACTTGGGATCCAGAAGTATCCATGGACCCATGATCAGATAAGCTCTATGAACCCTGAAGCGTTCATCACGGCTTACAACAATGGATGGATAAGGGGAAGTGTTATAAACGGGCTTTGGAGGCCCAACCCGTTAGTGGGTATCCACCCATTATGTAACCCTATTACTATAAATACAGGGCTACGGGGTTCCGTAGCCGCCATGGTTTACAACATCTCTAAAATTTTAGGAAGAACTAAATCTAAAGTGAACTAAATTTTGATAGAACTAAAATTTTAAATTTTGGGTAGGAACTAAATCAGGAGGTAATTAAATTTTAGGAAAACTAAAATTTTTGGAGGGAAACTAAATTCTATTGGGAATAAAATTTTAATTGAAAATTTTGGAAAGAACAAAATCTGGATGGAACTAAAATATTAAATTTTAGTAGTGACTAAATCTAGAGAGAACTAAACTTTGAGGTAAACTAAAGTTTTTGGGGAGAACTAAAATCTCTAGGGAAAACTAAATTTTAGTTTGAATATGGTTAAATGTTAGGATGGAAAATTTTGAAAATGACTGCAAATTTTTTGTGGAGGGATTTTGCAGTGGCCGCAAATTTTTTTATGAGTACTTTTCAATGGGTTAACTTTTTCAAATAGCTCTTTTAAATGACCAGTCGCCTATATTCATGAGTTATGACTAGTCATACAATAAAACACAACCATCGACATTCCAACATACAACAATTTTGCAAGTTTTTTGGATCATATAATAGTAGATCAATCTTGGAATCGTGCAAAGATACTCACAGAATATGATCTAAAAAGTGTCCAACCTTTTCTTCACCCCATCTCATAGGTGCAGTGGCGTAACCAGGAATTTAACATGCTTTATTTATTTATGGTTAATAACTTCATATTATACTTAAATTCAAAATATGATATATAACGTATAAAATTTCTATTTAAGTTGACAAAATAGTATCATACAAATAAACATGCATGCCAACAAAAATAATATTTTATAAACAAAGTAATATTTAAAGATTATTTTTTTACATTAATTTAATACATATACACACGCAAGCAAACATACAGAAATAATAATTGATATAGATTTTTTTACTTTAATTTAGAGGTAGAAGAGAGTTAGAATTATAGAGCAAAACGAGTTAGAGAGATGATGATTTACATAATAATTTTTTTAATTTTTTAAATTTTAGTGAGCTTTACACAGTCACGTCCCTGCGTGATATATTAACATAGGAATCAAAATCAAAATAAAAGAAAGAAAAAAAAGAAACATTATTAGAAGACAAAGTACAAAGCACTTTAAAATACAAATTATATATCTAATGTATAAAAGATTATATGATAAATACACAATTATTGTTTGCAAATAAAATACGTAAAATGTAAAATATTGTTATAACTGAGTGAAGGATCCTTCACAGTTCTCGGTTAAGGATCTTTAAATCCTCTTAAAAATCAAAGGATCTATAAAAAGGTTGGATTTTGAGAGAACTGAGAGGATTTTGTTAGTACCGAGTAACTGATCTCTAATTCCTCTTGTTAGAATTCTTAAAATCCAAAGATCTCTAAATACTGTGGGACCGTGAAATGCACCCTTTAAAAAGAACTGTGAATGATCTCTAAACACTCAGAACTATGAGAGAATGAGTATCAAAATCCAAGGAAGAAAGAGAGTATTTCATCCACGATTAAACAAGGAAGAAAGAGAACGAAGAATAAAAATCCAATCTTTTTTTCTTTTTTCCCCTCATCCTTTCTCACTGAGACTCTATCTCAATCTGAGTTTCTCTGCTGGGAAATGAGGGTATTTTGCTGTTTTTTAAAAAGATTTTTATTGGTATTTAAAAAAATTAAGCCACATGTTCACATAGCAATTCCCATAAAACAATCAGGCATGTTCGCATAGAAATTCCCACAAAAAGGGATTTTTTTTAAGAAAGAGTTTTATTTTTAAAAAAATTTAGTGGTCCTAATTGGGCCTGTTTGCATAGCAATTCCAATAAAACAATAAGGGATGTTCGAATAGCAATTCCCATCAAAAATGAGCCCATTGGGAATCGAAACCGGAATGTTGAGCAGGCGGAACAACGCCTGAAATGCTGGCCTATTAAGAACGAACGCAAGATGGTTTTACATAGGTTTATTTTAGTGTTTTGCCCTGGACAGCTGCCCAGGGCCCTGGGCAGCTGCCCAGGGCAAATTGAACGTAGTTCCGCCCCTGCATAATTGGATAGGTGATTGATATGTACATCTCAATCAATGAGGTGTATGTTAAAATGAGTTCAAATTTTATCATTTTTTGGAGGAGAGAGAACATGACGAGGCTTTGTGACGTAAAATATTTGTCTTTTTGATAAAAATAAAGTACATACACCTCAATCTTTGAGATGTATTTAGCAATTATATTCGGATATGAATTGGATTGTTCTATCTTCTTCTACCAAAACTTTTGGGCTCATAGGCATCTTGAAAGAAAAGTACACGTAACATGGGAGAAAATGACATGCAACATGAGCTGGAACAATTTTCCACGGAAAACCAATTTAGTGCCAAATTTGCTTTCGATCTTCAAACAATTTTTCACGGAAATTCTTCCTAAATTTACTTACATTGCTTTTCATCCTACCTGACCTATTCTCTTCAATCCGAGGGTATTTGTGCTTGGGTGGCGGCTCGGGATCACCCTTGTGAGTTGTGTGTGTGTAGGATATAGTTTCGACCCCTCTGATACTCAAATAAAAAGAAAATAATGTACAACATATGAAACTGAGATAGGATGAAAGAGTCAAGACCAAGCCACTTGTGTTGTGTGTATAGCGCTGCTAAGAAAGATATCAGATGATTTCCGCAAGCAAAAGCAGCTGCTTGAGCAGCAGCAACCAAATAAAAATCTGTAATCACCAGCTTAACAATCAATTAACAGTTAATTAGTTGCTAACTGCACTACTTTTAACAACCCCTTTCCCTTTCAAATCAAAAATCTAATAACCGAATCACAGAAAAATTAACCCTCTTTTCAACTCGCAAAGTAAACTTTTTTGTTCCCATTGGCTAGCTTTTTTAAAAAAGATTCAGATTCTGTCAAATAAAGTTGGTCATCATCATAATCTTGTTTAAATTAAAAGAATCAAATGGATCAGATAGAAATACTCCCATTCCAATCCAACCAAATCTCATGGGCCCGGTCCAAATCCGGTTCAAAACACTGAACCCATAAAATTTCCATACCCTTCTCTTTTTTTTCCAGTAAAAGGAAAAATCTGAAAAATATTTTATATATTCATCTCAGTTCCAATAAACAAATCCATCAGATCCACCCATCATCAAAAAAAAAACTAAACCCTAGAAAAAAGAAGAGATGAGGAAATCAAGAACCAATTAGAGAGGGGCAGGGGCTCCAAAGCCCAAGAAGGGCCGTCCTTGGAAATCCGCATCTTTTGAGAGGTCCAACTGCAAAGTATCCTTCAACTTGTGGAAGCCATGCCCGAAGACTCCGAACCCGAATACGAGCCCGATCGCCACGATCACGAGCACCAGCAGCAAGCAGCAGCAGCAGACTCTGCTTGGACAGCAGCACATCTTTGCAATTTCTTAAAAAAAAATTGGGGTGGAAGTGCAAAAAGAACTTGTTACGAGGAAGAGGGAGGAAATTTTTGCTTTTTGTTTTTAATTTTTGATTAAGAACGGAGGGACTTAAATAGAGAGGGCGCTAGTTGGGCCTTAGCGGGCCTTCACACGTGGTTATTTGCTAATTATGGAAAGAATGGGGATTAATATGGTAATTTCGTGACTGGGTGGGTGATCTGCCGTTTATAGAGAGGACGTAGGGTTTACGCGCTGAGGGATTTTAGGCGTGACGGCAAAGAGACCCCGATGTGATTTGAACCGCGTTTAATGCGGTATTTATGGATATGTTACCCGAATCCGATAAGAGATTCATGTTGTCATTAGGAACAAAATATGCAAGTTACATAGGCATGAGATTGCTTACCAATGTTTTTTTCCCAATAACTAGACATAGGCATGAAATTAGAGTTAGGTGTCGGTAGGGTTGGATTGTGTGTATCAATACATGTAGATGTCACATGCTTTGATGATAAGCAAACATTATGCTTGGACTTGTATTCTCGTGGATATTGTTAAAGGACTAAAAAGACCAAATGCAGATAGCTCAAGCATGGATATCAAAGCGAGATCACAAGGCAAGCTTGACAGATTATGTGATGGTATGACAAACCAAGTCAACAAGATGACTTGAAGATGACTATGACACGAAGATGCACTCATGGCTACATCAACCAAGATATTGAAGGCAAAATATGTAAATTGATGTATTTTACTATTCCTATCTTAGATTCTTTGTTAAAGCATCTAAGGTGTCACACATACACACATGAAACCCTTAAAAACAATTTGGAATTAATATGGAATTAAACATAAACAAAACCCCTAGGTTTCATAGACATATTGTGCATTTATATCAGTATTAGTCTACCGATATTATTTCCCTAGTCGACTAGTAGCAATCTGAAAGCAGACTGGGTTTAGCTTGTCAAGTTAATCTACCAGAGAGCTTTTATTAGTCGATTAACATATAGTAGTCGACTAACAGCTGAACCCTAGTGAACTAATACATTTGCTAAACCTAGATGTCTCTAATGTTAGAATTAGTCGACGAATGTTGTTCTATTAGTCGACTAATGACCAAGCTAGTCAACTAATAATTGAACACCGCTCGGTTAATATGAAACAGAAGTTTTGCATATCCTTGACATGACTGATTAGTTGACAATTCAGTTCCACTAGTCGACTAACGGCCATTAGTCGATTAATGGATGAACTCTAGTCGACTAATCAATTAGCTGCGGCACAAATTAGGATTTATGCAAGTAACGATTTTCTAGCCGTTGTAAAGGACATTTTGGTCAATCCTTCTCACAGGTTTTCACCTCTATATACATGGATTATTTCTTGGTTATTAGATATGGAAAATATATGAAATAGAAAAAGAAAAACAAGAAATTCATTGTTGTCATTTGAGCGTTAGCCTTCATCTTCTATCTTCTTTGAGCCGAGTTTCTATTCTCCATTGCCAAATCATATAGAATAGAAACATATTCCCTTAGACACACACAAAAGAGCTTCATCTTCAAGGCTAAAGGGATATTATCATATTGTTATACAAAGTGTACATCGGTGTGAGGAGTTAGCCTCGGAGTTGAGGTGGTTCTACTAACAGGTTCAAGAGGGTTTCGATCTCAGGTTTGTTGAGATTGTTGGTTATTGCGTCACCCCTAGGTTAGTTTGATGATATGCAAACAATTAGTGTTGCTAATATTGTTTTATGAGATGATTTATGAGTATAGGAAATCAAGTTAACATTGGTCAACATCAACTAAAGCTCAAAAAGGATGTTGATATGAAGCCAAAGCTTGATGTTTGGTGTGCCTATGGATTGGAGCTCAACAATGAAGATTTGAAGCTCATCCAAGGATTCGTGGAGTGCAAATCTTATCAAGACAAGTCAAGAGCCAATGAAAATACCAAGACTCCAGGAGTTGTGTGAGTGGTGTCTTAATTTTTTAAACGTGTCTTAGAATTGTAAAGCCAATAGTTTGAAGCTAGCTCGCACATAGAAAAATATTTTTATCACTTTGAAAATTGTTTCGAAGCCACAAAAATATTTTGAAAACATTTTAAAATCATTTAGATAGAAAATCCTAGAGCTTTTTTATATGTATCAGTGTATCAGAAAATTGGCACGCAATTGTTGCTCCCTAAAAATTATGGCTCGTGCTGGGAGTTGACTCCTATTGTGCAAGGAGTCGACTCCTGGATGTATAGAAGTCGACTACTAAGCAACTGGCTGCTCTTGGGGCTTTCTGTTTCCTGCCAGGAGTTGACTATTGTGTTGCAGGGAATCGACTACTGGATGTCCAGGAGTCGACTCCCATGCCCCAACGAGTAAAAATTGATTTCATCCTTGATTGACGTGCTTGTGCCGAATTTTATCCATTGGGAGATGATTTTCTGGATCTGTTCTGTGCGAAAATCATCTTTATAAATAGAGAGCTTTTGCAAGAGTTTTATACATCAATAAAATAATTTTCATAAGATTTATTAAGCATTTTCAAGGATATTGTTCAAGTTTTTCAAAGCTCTTCATCTCTCTTGCTCTCTAATTTTCAAGGCCATTAGTTTTCAATTTTTATTCAAAAGCTTTTAAGTGTTGGAGAATTGTAGGAAGAGAATTTCCAAAAATTAGGAGTAGCAATGGCACAAGCCATGGCTCTCTCTATATTCAATTAAAGAATAGGAGTCCAAGGGATTCCCCACTAAGTTAGTGGGGAGTTATGGTGAAATGTTGAGAGGGGGAGGCCAAAAGCCTCCCTCAACTCACAACACTCCCCATCATCTCTCCATTACCTTGGGTTAAGCATATGAATACTTCAGGATTCAATATGCTAATGGGGTGGATACTTCTGGATCCATAGCCATTGTGGTTGCCTCGTTAAAACCTTAGCTGTGGAAACCCCAGTGGGAAAAACCAGCATCTTAAGGGAAAAGAGTACAACTAGTGAGAGACTCCCCCTGATCTGTACAAGCTTCAGGCTTGCAGATCTCCTATGTATCTCTACAATCATCTCCTATTCATCTATACATCCATCATGTTCTGAAAGAAAATACAATCATCACTCATCTATACAAGTTTCACTCATCTAGCGGCTATAGTAAAACAGTGGCGTTCTGGAGTGGAATGCTCTTCGAAGTTTGGTAGATGATGTCACTAAAGTATTCATTGAATCAGTCTTCAGTGTGTCTGCGAGGTACTGCTGGACCTGGCAGAGCGTTATCAATACTTGCTTCTTGGATGATGAGCTTCTCAAAAGATATAGTCATTGGAGGATGATGTGTAGATATTTAGGAGGTGGCCGGCCTATTGTGTTTTAGTCATCGCGATGATCTTTAAACCTGCATATGTGATATATATTCCTTGACCCTTGGAAGTTGCGCAGAAGCAGCTTATCCTTGGTCTAGTGTTGCTCTCCTGGACAACACTGTATTGCCCTGTGTAGCTACTGCACAAGTACTAGAGGGGGGTGAATAGTACTTTAAAATAATTAAGAAGATAATTCCTAATTATCTTGCAAACTCAACCAACAATGCGGAAATGTAAAAGTGACAACAAAGAAATACAATCGCAAACAGACGATATAACGGGTTCGGATCCACCCAAGTCTTCCCGACTTGTTCCCGGTGATCCTACGTCCCAAACACCCGGATCCCCTCCGGATACTTGAGTTAGAAACTTCTAACTCAAATTTGCACTATGAAATACTTG